>OY997588.1:62724616-63324616 GCA_963921825.1 Erodium maritimum | reverse complement strand
AAGACATAGCATTACTAAGTATAAATTTCAGAAAACAAACAACTCTACCATGAGTAACCGAGGCCAGCATGTAGCATAGAATACAAATCAAACTGACGCTGAATTAATTTAAAATGTAAGACATGTCTAGGAAAATGCTCTGTTGATTTACTTGTGGAGACTATCTTGCATGTCTGATAGAGGGACATGTGACCAGAAGGCCTTCCAGTTGCTATCATAAAATCCAGATCATGAAATGGGAAGTACTTTAAAAAGTATTATAGCAAAGCTCAAGTCACTTTCAATTGATTCACACGATTCAATGATATCCATATCTTTTTTATGATAAAACTTAAACATTCAAACAGGACATTGATTCCCAATCAAGTGCCAACAGCAACTCCCAGAAACCTCAGTTTCATGTTATCATGGAAATTCCGAAAAGAAAAGATGCAAACAACCACGTGTATGTTCAAGACTCTCCAAGATACATTGAAGTAAAGAAATCACCACAAGCTGTGGGGGCGGAGAAGGGCCTCAACTCAACCATATCCAAGGGTTACATGAAGTTGGAAATAGAAATCAATGCTTAAATTCTGGTTTCTCTTGTATGCTATTTATACTTCTGTTCATCTCTATGAAGTTGTCATGACAACTGTATATATTTTCTCATTCAGCAGCCTAACATGAGCATCAAACATGTTTTAGGGAGGCTAACTCGTGGTTTGAATTTCAAGCCAAGCTTGGGTTGAAGCTCATTATGTCTACTATAATTTTGAGGCTGCTATTACTGAGAAGTGAGAAGATTGACTTATTAGACAAAAGTTTAAGAGGCTGATCCTTGCCTGGGCAACTATGTAGATCTACAATTATCACTGCATATTTTGAAAAATAGAGAGAACAAAATCAAATTGCTCAGCAGTTGAAATGGTTAATCACTCCACTTGTAACTAACTGTATTTACTATGAACACTAATAAACACCTCATATTATGTTCATGTTGACAAGCTAGAAAACAAAAACACTCACACTTTTTCACTGAGAAAATAACAAACCCAGAAGAAAAGTAGGCTTCTCAAAGAATAAAAATGTGAATTGTTGGCATGAACAAGCAAGTGCTTAGTCCAGTGCATTTCAACAATAAACAACATAAGTAACTCTTATTGCAATATTATCAGTTAAATGCATAAAAAACTATGAGAAGATCAAGGAAATTACTATGTGGCAATGACTACACATCTGTGTTCGGGATACTGCTTCACTAACCCCTAGACGACAGAAACCATACACATAAATTAGCAAGGATTTAAACACAGAACAGCTGTCATATTAATCAAGCAATGTACACGATCAAACAGAATATAGGCAAACACTAGTCCATTGAAATTAGGTCGCATACCTGCTCCTGTGAGACTGGAACTTGATATTTAAATCAGTGTGTGCTGAATATGAAATTCGCAAATGGCATGAAGTAATGTGATCCGGAAGCAGGTACCTTTTTTTACAAGCATTGCAACACAAAGTTAGCTAACACTAATTACCCATCTCCAAAACTTAGAGATCTCCACAAAAATAACAAGAAATCAGGGAGAGTTCAACTGAAGTAGTTACATACTTCGGTATGCTTCTTCCGTCCAATGCATTCCTCGCAGCAGAAGCGGTATCAGCATCACTGAATTGGATTAAGGCCTGACAGAAATATTCATATGGTAAGACTGGACGGTATTGCAAGACAGAAACAATCCAGAGAAAATTAAGTGCACCTTTGCTCCCTCACCTGGAAACCTGCAGCCTTTTCGAAAGTAGCAATTTTGTGCACAAAGCCAAAAGCAGAGAAGACCTGCATCGGTTTCAGGAAGATATCGTTAAATCTTATAAATAGAATAAAAATGAATTCATTGGATAGATATCATCACAGATGTTGATATGATGGAGTAGCAATTATAAAGGATTGAGAAGTTTTAGAAGCAATGACTAACAATATAACATGATGATTAAACCATTGAATCATATAAAAATAAATACATATCTGGTTTGAGGCTTACGGGTTCCTTTCTATAGGAGTCAAACCACACACATTGTACATTCAAACCACTTGTAAGGGTGTAACATTTTGCAAAACAGGTAAGGATAGGATGGCATGCAACCAGTAGATGTACTCACCAAATGAATTACATCTATGCTCACGTCCCCGGCTTCCACGCCCTCTATGGTTACCAGCAAAACATTTCCAGGAACATCTCCGGGACTCTTGTTGTTGACAATTTCATGTCTATTAGAATACTGTATATAGACTGTTTTGCCGCGAACCTGTGCAGGCTCTGAGGACGAAGCATAATATGACACCATAGAAATGGCCTGATTTAGGTCTGCCTGCAAATGAAATCACTGATTCTGTCATCAAAAAGTTACAATTTTCACATCAAAGTGTCAACACTCTCGACCAATTCCCAAACATATAATAATAAGACACCATGTCAGTTTTGTAAAATTTTCCATCACTTCACTAATTCTCAAAACCCAAATCTGATTAGCATTGCAGGAATTTCATGCTGCCCTAGAAAAGCAGCCATGAAAACAAAAAAACAGTATTGAAACAGAAATCTAGAGAAAGAGAGACAAGGCAGCAGAGAAACTCACGAATTCGACGAAGGCCTGGTTGCGATTGGCTCCGACATTGCACTTGGTGTTGACGATCTTACCGAATGGCCTGCCGAGCTCGACGAGCTCTTCTTCACTGCACTCCCAGGGGAGGTTGCGGAGGTGAAGGACCTTCGATGGGGTCTGCGTGTACCGGAACTGGGGCTGGTTGGAGGATGACATCTGACCAGAAAGAGATTGGATTTAGGGTTTGGAGGGGAGAAAATTAGTGTTTGGTTCTGTAGAAAACTCGCAGATTTTCGGGGAAAAGTTTTGTTATACTCGTCCGTCAGGTTATTTGAGAATGATATTTTTTTTTATTTAGAATACGGATGAACTTTTATTATATAAAAATTGAGAGGTTTACCCAAATAGAATTGAAGATAAGATATAATTTTGGTGATAGTCGAAATATTGATTTTATAATTAAAAGTCTGATGGTACTTAGGGAGAAGTTAAGGGGTGGTTTCTTATTTGAACTGTGTTGAACGCTGTGTATCTATAAGACTTTTATCGTCTCGACTAGAACAATCATGTTATGTCGTACCAGACGTACAAGGAGTATGCTAGGAAAAAAAAGGTTGGGGAACGTAAGGTAACTGTTCCGCAGAGGCCAGGGTGTGACTCCTCATAGACACCCCGAAGAGCACTTGGTGGTTCATGACGACCCGCGAGGCAGCTCACTGTGCCTCATTATCGTCCCATCGGAACCAACTTCCTCGACATCATCCGTGTAGTCCAGACTGCCTTGGGTGGGGGTCGACCTTGGGAGGAGAAGTACTAACGGGGATCCTCTATTTGGTGGGTAGGGGTGCTAGAGTCATTCGACCCCGGAGGGAGGGATGCCAACGGGGCTCCGTAACCTCATAGTCGTCACCCACGATGGTCGGCTACTGCTTTGCTCTTCCGTTTCTCCAATGGTCGGTTCAAAAAAGACCCTTCATGGTGGTGGATCAGCCTCCACGGGTAGGGTCTATTGATCGGGAACACCAATCCTGTACGGGGTGTGGAGGTGGGTTGGGCTCCTCCGGGTGCTTTCCGAGTTTATCGTCGGATCCCGGGTCATGCCTCCGATGGGTTGGAAACGGAGGCGACATCAGGTACGGCGAAGGAGATGAAGGCGACAACGGAGGCGGAGGCGGCAAAGGATACAACAAAGACGGAGGAAAAGGTAGCAACAGAGACGGTGAAGGAGGTAAAAGCGACAGTGAAGGCGAAGGAGGTAAAAGCGACAGTGAAGGCGGAGGCAGCGAAGGATACAATAGAATAGGAGGCAGAGGTAGCAACAGAGATGGTGAAGGAGGTGGAGGCGGATACGACGAAGGGGGCGGAGAGGGCAACGAATGCGGTGGCGCTACTAGCGGTTGTGAAGGATCCGATGACAAGGAGAGAACCTTAGAGACCATATGAGGTATTCTCCCCCGTACAGGTTTGATGAACTTTATGGTAGGGCATGAAAGGCGGTACCAACGGTGGGACAGGGACACGAGTCACCATAAGATTGGTGGTTGACAACAATAGCATGAGATCGGAGAGGATGTGAGCCATAACATCCATGAGAGGAGTAGAATAAGAGGGAGGCATAAGGAGAAAAAGAGGAACCCTAAAAACATGATATCCTTCTGATTGATCTATTTGAGAATGACATAATTTCACTTGATTATACACTTTTAAGGGTTAATTTCATCTCAGTACCCTAAAAAATTCTCATTTTCATATTAGTACCCTAACTTTGTTTTGTGGCGTCTCAGTACCCTAACTTGTAATTTGTTTCACTTCAATACCCATCGTCAATTTTCCATCTATTTTTGGACGGAAAATTGTCATGTGCAAAGCACATGACCTTAATTTTTTTAGAAATTATGTTTTTACCCTTTAATCCCTTGAAACCCTAACCTTTTATCCTCTCCACCTCCTTCTCTCTCTCTCTCAGTTTTTCTCAGCCACACACCTCTTAAACTAATTCTTTTGCGTCATTCCCCTCTTCTTTTCTCTGTCTTCTCCAGCGAGTCGTTGTCTCCATCTCATCTTCATCCCTAAACTCTGAATCGGTGGCGATGGATAGAGGCGGCGGCCAGGTGAAGACGTCGTCACCACGTAGAGGAGCTTCATCGCCCTTCTTCAACTCGAGCTCAGGAGATGGCGTCGGTCTACAATGGTTTGGGCATAGCCAAAATGGGGGTTGTGGGTTTACCGAGATTTGTCTTTTTTTTTTTGGAAAATTAATGAGGTAAGAAAAAGAAATTTGAGGGTTTTGTTTTGTTTTGCTTGCCGGTTTTTATGGAGGGTTGGACTGAAATTGGGGAATTTTTTTGTTATACTTGCCATTTTTCATGGAGGGTTGGACTGGAATTTGTTTTTTTGTTATGCGTGCTAGTTTTCATGTGATTCTCGGTGTTTGCTTGAAATTTAAGTTTTATTCAGATGGGATTGTCATACCTCCGAGGACCGTAGGCTTCATAAGTTTTGTTGGTGTGGGGATTGTTCTATTGGTGTGGGGATGAATTTGGGGAGGCTTACAAACATGGGTATCAAAATGAAAGTATGTTTTCTGATAAAAAAATGAAAGTATGTTTTTAAATAAAAATTAATTTTTAAATAAAATCTGAATTAAAAAATGGATTTTATAAAATAAAAATTATTTTTATAAAAAAAACTGATTTTTCAAAAATAAAAACTAATTTTTTTAAAAATAAAAACTATTTTTTAACAAATGAAACTGATTTCAATAAAATAAAAACTGATTTTTCTAAAATAAAATCTGATTTAAAAAAACTGTTTTTTTAAAATAAAATATGATTTTATAAAAAAACAATTTTTTAAATAAATAAAACGAATTTGGTAGGATGTGGTATAATTGTTTTAACGAGTATCTATATGGCTACAAGAATGATATCTTATGTCCATGTGTGTTCATTAAGAAAACAAACACTAGATTTGTTATTATAGCAATGTACGTCGATGACATAAATCTGATTGAGACTCTAGGGGAGATCCTCAACGTTGAAGAATATTTGAAAAAGGAATTTGAAGTAAAATATTTTTGGAAGACTGGACATTGTCTCGGCCTACATCGAGCATCTATTTGATGACATTTTGATACATCAATTTGCATATGTTGAAAAGCTCCTGAAGCGCTTTAGCATGGATAATGTTCATCCACTCATTACTCCAATGATCGTCCGATCTTTGGATCGTAAGAGATATCCATTCCGTCCCAAGGAAACTGATGAAGAGATACTTCGTCATGAATTTCCATATCTAAATATTATTGGGGATTTTGTTTTGTATTTGGCACAGTGTATGCGACCTGATATATCGTTCACAGTAAATGTACTTACCAGGTTCAGTTCAGAATCCACTCGATGACATTGGAATGACATCAAGCATATACTTCGTTATCTGAGCGGAACTAAAGATTTGGGACTTTTGCATTCTAAGTCAAGGAGGAGCGTCAACTTGATTAGATATGCAGATGCATAATATTTATCAGATCCTGACAAAGCTCGCTCCCAGATAGGATATGTTTTCACCTGCACTGAAACAAGCATTTGATCACGCTCTACGAAGTAGACTTTGGTTGCGACATTCTCGAACCACTCGAAAATTCTGGCGCTACATGAAGCTAGCTGAGAATGTGTATTCTTGCGATATTTTATTAAGTATGTGCGATGTTCAATTGTCTTTCCTTCGTCAAACTCTCCTTCCATAATATATGAAGACAATGCAACTTGTATTGCTCAAGCAAGAGGAAGTTATATCAAAGGAGATAGGGTCAAAAACATCTATCCAAAGTTCTTTTATACTCATGGGCTCCAAAAGAGTCGTGAGATAAATGTCAAGCAGATTCGGTGTTGCGAGAATTTGGCTGATTTATTCACTAAGTCTTTATCAACATCTACATTTAAGAAGCTAGTACATAGAATCGACATGCGTCAGCTTAGCAAAAAAACTAAAGTAGCCCGTCTGTCATTAAGGGGAGACAAGGTTTTGTGCGTTGCGTTCTTTTTCCCTTATCCAAGTTTTGTCCCACAAGGTTTATTTGAAAAGGTTTTTAACGAGGCAATTTAAGAAACTACTGCAGAAATTGACTTGACCAACGAATGAAATTACATCCATGGGTAAAGTGATCACTTGCCCAACGGATAAAATAATCAAGTCCCAAGTAACTGTATCTATGGGTAAAGTGAGGGTACTTTACCCACAGATGTTACATATGTGGGTAAAGTTATGACTTGACCAATGGATGCAATAACCGAGTCCCAAGTAACAATATCCATGGGTAAAGTGAGGGTACTTTACAACGGACGTTGCAACCATGGGTAAAGTGAGGGTACTTTACCAACAGATGTAGCATCCGTGGGTAAAGTTAAGATACTTTACCAACAAATAAAATAAGCGAGTGCCAAGTAACTATATCCGTTGGTGAAGTGCAATTGTATGCTTACTGTAATACGAACCATTTTCTTATTTTCTTGTATATATGTAAGCAAAATATAAACATGTATAGTCGATATATAGACATAAAAACAATACATATATAAATAAGTGCTTGAAACATTAAAGTAGTTGTACACATAATTAATGATGTCCTAGTTAGAACATAAAACACACAATCTTAGCATAATAGACTTAAACAACACGTAGGCTTGCAATAATATGTCTTTTCACTACTTTGTCTTCCTCTACCATTTCCACAAAGTGTTTGAACCACACTGGCTCATCTGCAGGTATGTGATCATCCTCAACAAGGTGTAACCACACATGTCACTCTCTGCGCATGGGTATTGGAAAATCAGGTGGAGGAATATTATCATGACCTATATCGGACATCAAGCTCATAATATACTCGTATCCTGTTTTGTCTTCGTCAAGCAGTCGATGGAACTCCTTGTACCACTCCAGGTCATTTTCATTCACTGGTTGGGGGGGGGGGGGGGGGGGGAGCCTATGGACGCCTTGATCTTCATGGCGAGGGCGTTGGATACACAGTTTGACCTTTAAGATGTCGGTTCCACCTACGCTCGACCGTAGGATCAAAGTTTGGTTCCATCCTTTCACAAACATGTGCATATTTACACAACTCAAACAACAAACACATAAACCTATCTCAAAGTCAAAAAGTAGCTATCATTAAAAAAGTAGTATGAATATTTTAATAAAATTAACCATGCATATATATAATCAAGTCATCAAAAGTAAATTACAAATAAAAACGTAGTCATCATTCAAAGCATCTGTTAAACACTAATTAATAAAAAATAAGTCTTGATCATCTAAAACTAGAAGAAATTAAAATCCAGTCTTCAACCTCGCATTCAGAGTTATCTTTTAACCATTGGACATAAAATTTGGCGTGATGCTTAGGACCACGCATGGAGGTCGCTCCATCAAACTATCAATGTGCAGCTCTTTCAGCAACAAGTCTATTACCCATATATGAATATCAGGCCCAAGATCATTCCGCGAGCTGCTCCTCCCTTTCTCGTACGAATATAGGAGGAAAACGTTGCATCACAACCAACATCTCTCATTCCCAATCAACCTCCCTCTTTGGTTGCTCATATTCATCCGATAAATTTATGTTGTTCTCCCCGGAACTACTGTTTGTGTCCCCCATTGAATATATATATATATATATATATATATATATGATAAGATTCAGGTAAAACTTGTATCTTTCGTACGAAATACAAACTATCAATCTGTGCCCTTAAATCGTGGAATCAAAGGCCCAAATTTAAACAAAAATCATTAATGACATAATCATTAATGCATATCTTTGTAATTAGTTTCATAATCAATCACCCCCCTTGAATTTTGGTGGTCGTTCGATCACCTAA
Organism: Erodium maritimum; assembly: GCA_963921825.1. NCBI lineage: Eukaryota > Viridiplantae > Streptophyta > Magnoliopsida > Geraniales > Geraniaceae > Erodium > Erodium maritimum. The sequence continues at coordinate 63,316,154 of OY997588.1, read as the reverse complement.
ATCAATGGCCTAGATTGGTTTGTATTTCATACCTGAATTTCGGTTCATACCCGAAAGTTCCCCTATATATATACACACACACATGTATATAATAATAAATCAAAAGGAACATAATTCACAACCTGAAATCAGAATTAGAATTGTATACATACAACAACAAAGAAATGAAAATTTCAAACTTCACAATAACATTGATATATATGTAACGACAAACAACACATTCAAAACCCCTAAATATGAACCCCTAATATATGAAGCCTCTAAATCATGTGAATCCTAAATCTTTTGATTTTACGAACATGCAAGAATAATAACACCATTTCTTACAAAAAAAAAATATACACATGAATGTTGACTTATTTAAAAATAGGAACATGAGTCGTGCATGAACAATTACTTACTTGAGGATCTAACAAATAGACGCACGATGAAGGAGGAGGGACGGAGAAGGAGGGATGTCAGGAACTCGTCTATGCAGAGAGGAACATCTGATGCTGGAGGAGGAATGAAATAGGGAGGAATGAAGCTGAATTGTGTTTTGACATAAATTAAAATAGTTACTAACATATAAGTATCCGTCGGTAAGGGTTCCGCTGAAATATTTAAAGGGAACGACGCCGTTTCTTTGTAGTAGTCTTTTTTTCGACGGACGCATCCATCAGTAAGGGAACTGTTGAAATATTTAAAGGAAACGACATCGTTCCTTTGTAATAGTCTTTGTACCGACGGATACACATTCGTCGGTAAGGGTGCTGCTCACATAGAAACCACAAATTATCTACCTTATCTTCTTTATCCCCTCTACTTTTTTCCTCCAAACCACCATTTTATCCCCCAAATTATATTTTCTACTCCATAACACCATTTTACCCACCAAATCATATTTCATTATCCATAACACCATTCATACCCCAAATCATATTTTCCTCACAAAATTGCATTTTCCATGTCAATATAGTTAGAGGCTTCATATAAACCTCGAAAATGCTAAGTATATGCATTTGTCAATTTTGGACTGATTAGTTATTGTTGATTATATATAGTGTATAATAATTCTTAGTATTAATTGTTTATCAGGATAATAATAAGAGTTGGATGAATTTGAGTAAGTATGATCCACTATTTACAAAAGGGGTAGCGTTGTTTATCAAATATATACAGATAAATACTGCACAAAATATTGAATCACATAGGTGTCCGTGTAGTAGTTATCTTAACGCATATTACCAAACTGTGCCAGATATATGCATATACATTTGATAAGGAACAAGATGATGACGGGTTACTTAATGTGACATTGTCACGGTGAAAAAACTCACATGAGTTCGATAACGGAACTAATGACTAAGTCTAGAAGAAGTTGGGGCACTAGAGCTTCATCAAGTAACACTAATGTGATATGGAATAAAGATCTAGTAATTATGGAGTATATGGAAGATGTGTTCCCATTTCGTTGTGGCGGACAGATGGATGAACTCATGTAGGATGATGATGACATTGCCGATGTTGAAAGATCAGTTGAGCAGGAAGCGACAAACAACTACACAAAATTGTTGTAATGGCATAAGAAACTGTTGTATAAAGGCGCCACAACAGATAGCTTGACATTCATCATGGAGTTGATGGCTCAAATGGAGAAATATCAGTTGTCCAATGAAGCATTCACTACGTCTTGTGTGTTTCATAGAGCATCGTTATCGGATGATAACAACTACCATTCTTCATTCAAAAAAGGAAAATAATGTACTGAAGAGTGTGAGGATGAGTTATAAAACTTACCATGCATGTGAAAATGGTTGTAGCTTATTCGATGGACCATATGCAAAAGATGATTCGTGTCATATATGTAAATCACCTCGTTACAGTGTATGTTGGATACTATTACACTCATAATCACGGAGAAATTTGCGCATCGGGCTGTTAGTCCCAGTGGTGCATGGACACGCCTTTTTTTCGCTATTCACTTTTAATTTATTTTTAATCCACTTAACTAGCGAAATGACTTGTATACCCTTAGTAAAAAAATATAATTTAGGTTGGTATTTTCTTTTGTTTTCCAAAAACCTAAGAAGTGAAATCACATTGTACCCTTACTGAAACTTAACCCACAAACGTTAACCTTATGAAACACAAATTCCCCGTATTAGGTTTAACCCAAAACCTTTCTCTGTTGGGGTTCGAATTCCCCGTCTTGTGTTCATCGACTTCTCCAATCCACAAGAACAACGGTTCCATATTGGGCGCGACGTCGCCACGAAATCGAGCAACCCAGATCTCCCAATTCGAAATCAAGCAACAATATCGACCAACATTCTTCTTACGTCTGTTTTTTTGATGTGGGTCTACATAGTTGATGATTATGTTGTTGGAGCCGTATCGGAAAGGAGTAGGGGATTTACACCGAATTCTTATTGTTTTCAGTACTTCCCCAAAAATAAATTTATGGATAAGGTGACTTCCGTTGGGGGTTTATATCGGGATTATTTAACACAATATGAGAACTTTTATGTCTAGTATGTGGAAGTTGGAAGAAATGTTCTGATGTAAAGGTTTCTGTCCCTTATACCAGGCTGTAATCCTTCAGTAATATGGAGCAAACCCATAAATTGTAGTGATTTGAATGGGCGACCATGTGGACCACTGGAACATCAACCAGCAGATGGAGAAGAAACAATAGTAATTCGTCCTCAGTTGAAGCCATGAATAACCGAAGAGAGACAACTGAAAGGCAATATCTGCAGAAAAATTGAACCATTAGAATTGCACGGTACACAAAAGTTCTACCTTGGGCCTATATTTTGATTGTTTGTAAATGCCTTATAACTTGGGCCTTTATGTGGACTTTCTATAAAGCCCAAAAACCATTGGCTACTCTTGCAAATATTTTTTGGTACCGGCCCTGATCAGGATATTAAAGATTGCCTATCTCTATCATCGTAATCTGTACCCAAAACGACTCCGTTTGCTTATATATTAGGGATAACTCTGAATCCAAACGGTGTGGGAAATGTGTATTTCACGTCCTAACTGTGACTCACCTTTTGTCACACGTCCTATACCAAAGGTGGTGTCATTTTACAAAACATGACAAATGACACCAAAAAAGTGGTATAACGTTCGCATTCGATGGGTTTTCCTCTTAATTTTTGTATAATTTGCATTTATCAGTGCACTACAAGAGGTAGGTGGTATAAATTTACCAAAAAAAACACTTTTTTTGTGTCATTTTTCATGTTTTGTCCAATTAATGTAAGTGTAATCATGACGAATGCTGAGATGAGTGCAATGGACACGAATAGCTGGGCAGGAGAGGAGATAGAAGCTAAGGAACGCATGAGGGAGACTCTTAATGAATATCAATTGTTTCGCGGCAATTTGACAGTGGAATCGTTTGACTAGAACTAGGTTATAGTTTTAGCTGTGGGCAATCCTGGAGATAGTGATTTTGAATACTGGTCCCAATGATATTTCTATCCTGGATGTAAGATTTTGAATTCTGGTCACAATTATTTCAAGTCATGAGTTTTCTTATTTTGAATCCTTGGACACAATGATATGAATTGCAGTCGTGGTGATTTGGATTGAAACTAACACAGAGATAAGATCTAAAATTTTGAGTTCATTATTGAATTGAAGAGTACATAAACTTAATGCGGAAACGTAAATGATAAATTAAAAACAATGGTTGAGACATGTATTCTAATGTCTAGCTGGAGGTGGTGGCCTTGTGGTGGAGCTAGCCTCTGTTTCGGCAACCTCAAGATGACGACTACGTAGAGCCTTGAACGTTATTTCCAGTGTTGCAACTCTATTCTCAAGGGCGACAGCTTCTGGTGGAAGAGAAACTGTGGTGGGTAACTCAATACCACTGTTGGGTCTCGAGGTAGGGTTGGAGATGAACCAACTCGCAGCGGAAAATCAATGAAGACCAAGAGACGATTAAAACCATGAAACAACTAACAATGAATGGATTCACAAGAGAAAACATTATTTCTTACCAAAATAAGAACACCGGTTAACGAATTATTAGCTTGAGTCTCCAAGACGCCTACGTATCCACATGGGAATCAAAGCCACGTAGTTCTTCTCTTTGAGGACTCAAGAACACAAAAAAGGAGGTGAGAGCTTGCCAAACCCGAAATTGTAGGGAGAGAGGGAGAGAAGTTGTGTTTTCTATTCTTGTCTTGTGTTTGTTATGTTGAAAAAAGATGACTTAAACATAACAAACCCCATACTTGTCCAACTAAAGGCATGTGACAAGAATGATGACAAGTAAGGTGTAAATAGGACAAAGTATGGCAAGACAAGATTGGGTTAGGTGGTGAATCACCAACACCTTAATCCTTGTCATGCTTACTTAACACTAATTAATCAAGACTTGATTAATTAGTTCCATGGGCCTTTCATGGGCCTCTTGGAACATGGCCCGTGGCTATTTCAGACGAGGTCCCGTGATTGGTCATCGCCTCCAAGCCTTCCATACCGGAAATGTCCAACATTATCCGACGCGATCAATCCCAAGACTCCAAGCCTTGTCTCGATCCGTAAAGTCCTATTCACTTACGGGCACATGACCCAAAACCCAGTTTTGGTCATGTTCCGAGACAACTCCCTTTTGGCCATTCTCCATAAATGTGTCAATGAGTTTCACCCTCCGGTGTGACCGTTAGGTTTATTCATGTCAATAGATCAACGTAAAATCCCATTTTACTTGATCCTATTTAAGTAGCAACTAACGAGACTTTAGTATTGCCTAACACTGCATAACGAATCAACCCTGTCGATTCTAACCTTTCCGTCGTTTATGTCACTATCCTTTTATCTCCGATATCCTGATTAAGATAAGGCATAGAGCCGTCATCCTTATTATTCTCAATCATTTTTCCTTGATATGTGAGATGACTGAATATATGATACCTAGTATCATGTGCATGGCCATGTTATTCTTTCAGTCACTCTCGATCAAGCGACCGAGAACCGATATCTTTCCCATACCTTAGTATGAGGGATAAATCCTTTAGCCGTCTTTCGTGTCACTCCTGTAGCCCGTCCCCAAGCCAATCCTGGCCGTTATGGAAGCCCTGTTACGGACAACGTTAGGCTCAGGTCAAACTCAGTTGTTGACTACATAGCGATCACAAAGACTCCTTGGTCTAAGGATACATGACAAGCTACAACACTGAATATGTTCATGACTTAATCTATGGCACATATTCAGGGCGGGTCGTCCAATATCATGTCCCACATGATATCTATGATCAGACTCCGGAATCCCATTCCAATGACTAACAGAACGTAAGCCATAAAGAGCCATCTTTCATACTAGTCGCTTCTAGTGAAGCTTTGTTGACTAGGGACCCATCGAGTGTGATCTATCTCGATCTATGGTTCTATTCGCATGGTGGGCATAGATCAGAGCACACATCGATATATTACTCCAACACATAAGTAATATAAAGTCGCTTTAATTTTATTGCTAACGATGATATATACATTTGGACATTTAGGATTGAACTACGGGCACTAAGACTAACAATCTCCCACTTTCCCTAGTTCCAATCTAAACTCCAATATGTCCCCATCGACTTTACATGTCTAACATGTTCAGGCAGTGACACTGCCTTAGTCAAAGGGTTGGCTATGTTATCATCTGTTGCAATATCGGTTATCTTCACTTCACCTCAGTTCAGTATTTATCTGATGAGGTGGATACGCCGCAGTACATGTTTGGATTTGTTATACGATCTAGGCTTTTAGCTTGCGCAATGGCCCTTGTGTTGTCGTAAGATGGATTCACCGGGCTGGATGGGTTTTTAATTACACCCAGCCCTGCCATGAATTTCCAAATCCACATAGCCTCCTTAGCTGCCTTTGCAACATCCATGTACTTGGCCTCTGTCGTAGATTCGGCAATGATATCTTGCTTTACGCTCTCCCAGCTAAAGCTCTTCCATTCAGCGTAAACACATATCCTGATTGACTTCTAAAGTCATCTGGATTTGTCTTGGAAAACTAGCGTCTACTCATCCTTTGACGACTAGTTCAGCATCATCTTTCCCCCGGGTTAGAATGATGTCTACTGGTACAACATAAGGCTTACGAGACGTCTGGTCTCATACATGTCATGGCATATATGATCGATCCTGCCCCCAGGCGCATAGGATTCTCATCATCCTTTTCAGCTCATCAGGTGTCTTAGGACACTGAGTCTTGCTGAGATGAATGCCATGACTAGTGGGTAAGAGTCCTTTCTTTGAATCGAGCATTAAGAACCTACTCAATGCCTTGTTCACATAGGTTCCCTGACTTAAATCCAAGACCCTCTTGGTGCGATCTCTACATATCTTAATCCTTAAGATATAAGAAGCATCGCCTAAGTCCTTTATTGAAAAACACTTCCTCAACCAAGCTTTAGTCTCGTGCAAGGTTGGGATGTCGTTTTCAATGAGAACCAGAAAGGTAATCTTGCTCCCACTAGCCTTCTTATAAACGCAAGATTCATCCTCGCTCTTGATTAAGCCAAATCCAATTACAGCTTCATCAAAACGAAGGATCCAACTCCGAGAAGTTCGTTTCAATCCATAAATGGATTTCAACAACTTATAAATCTTTCCTTTATTCTTCGGATCGTCAAAACCTTTGGGCCGAGACATACAAACGTACTCAGTCAAATTTCCATTTAGGAAAGCGGTTTTGACATCCACTTTCCATATCTCGTAATTATGATACGCAGTTATGTCAAGAAGAATTTGGATCGATTTTGACCATAGCCACTAAGGAGAAGGTTTCCTCATAGTCAATCCATGCCTATAACCTTTCGCCACCAGTTGAGCTTTGTAGGTCAAAGGTTTGCCGTCCATGTCCATCTTCACCTTGAAGATCCATTTGCATCCGATGGTCCTCACACCATTGATGGGATCAACCGGTTCCCAGACTCGGTTGTCCGACATGGATTGCATTTCCTCCCTCATGGCTCCCAGCCATAACTCGGAGTTGGGCCCATCCACGACTTCCTGAAAGGTGGCTGGATCATCGTGATCCACCATGACTTCATTGTCACCTCCGGATACCATATCTTGGAGGTGTAAGATTGATCCTTTCAAATCGCCTTGGACCTTCCGGAATTGTAACAGGAATTGGTTCTTACTCTACGACAATCTCTGGCTTCTTTCTACTGGGTTGCCAATTGGTTTAGACAGATCTATATCATCCTGAATTTCTTCGAGATGCACAGTCCTCCCAATGACGTCTTTGGAAACAAAACTCATTTTCCATAAAGACCCCACCCCATGCGATGAACACCATGTTCTCACTGGGATAGTAGAAGTAGTATCCCCTTGTTGCTTTGGGATACCACACGAAGGTGCATATCTCAGATCTTGGTTCGAGCTTAGTCGAAACCAAATGTTTCACATAAGCCTCGCAACCACAAATCTTTAGGAAGGACAAAGCGGGCATCATCCCATATCATTTTAAAATGGTGTCCCTTCCACACCCTTCGTCGAAGCCCGATTCACTATGAATGCGGTCGTCTCTAGAGCATAATCCCAGAAATAGATTGGGAGATCAGTCCAACTAATAATAGAACGGACCATTGTCTAACAATGTCCGATTTCTCCGTTTGGCTACACCTTTCATCTATAGTGTCCCAGGAGGAGTCCATTCCAAAAGGATCTCATTCTCTTTTAGATGATCTAATAACTCTGTGGTCAAGTATTTTCCACCTCGATCCAATCGAAGTGCCTTAATACCTTTATCGAGCTGGTTTTCTACTTTAGTCTTAAACTTTTTGAATTTATCAAAAGCTTTAGACTTATGTCTCAGCGAATAGACATAACCATATTTACTGTAATCATCAGTAAATGTGATAAAGTAGTTAAAACCCCTCCTGGCAAGTGAACTTATTGGTCTGCACACATTCGAGTGTATTAGCCCCAATAATTCACCCGCCCTTTCATCGCGATCGAGAAAAAGGCACTTTAGTCATTTTGCCCATCAAACAAACCTTGCACCTATCGATCGAATGGAATTCGAATGAACCTGAAAGTCCGCACTTCTGAAGTGCTGATAGGTGCTTCTTGTTTATGCGACCTAAATGATAGTGCCTTAACAGAGTTAGGTTTAAATCGTTGGATTTAAAACCTCTTGGTATTAACGGAATATATAGAACTTGAGGCATTGTTACTCATATCTAATATGTACAATCCTCCAACCAAGTCAGTACTGGTATAAAACATATCATTGCATAGAACATTGAAAACTCCATTTCCAATATTAACATTATATCCTTCCTTGTCAAACACGGATACAAATATAATATTCCTACTGAAAGTAGGTATGCAATATACATTATACAGTACTAAGACAAGGCCTCTTGGCAAAGCAAGACTCATGGATCCTACAGCAGTTGCCACAACTCTGAGGTCCACTTCGTGCTTGCCAAACCTCTCCTACTTTCAGCCACCATATATTAGTGCATGTGTGAGATTCAGTCCTTGTATCTAATACCCATGAATCTTTGGAAGTAGAGAGATGTAGCTCTATAGAGTTAATACCGGATGAAGGCACGGTCCCACCGCCATTCCTTAGATCATCCAGGTTTCCTGATGAAGGCGCAGTCCTACTACCCTTCTTCAGATCATACAGGCTATTTGATGAAGGCGCAGTCCCACTGCCCTCCTTCAGATCAGCCGTGAACTTCATGTAATCCCGGTTCCAATGACCAGGCTGTTGGCAGTAGAAGCAGACATTCTCAGGTGTCTCATTTTTCCTACCAAGTGCGCACCGGCCCCGCCCTTGCCACTTCCAATTCCCTTGTTGACCATCAGAATATCCTTGGATCCTAGATCCCTGATATATTCTTCTCAGCTGTTAATGACACTTCATGTAACTCTGATATGGTCTTAGAGACAGCCTTGTCAAGGACATATTCTTTGCGTTCAGACTTGAGGACTATCCTCAAAATTCTGTACCAGTCCAAATAGTTTGTCCCATTTAGTTTGACCCTGTCAAGAATGGTGTTTAATGACAAACTATTAATGTTCGCTGAATTTGCCATTTGATCTACAACAGATAAAATTCAATCAGTAAACTGAATAAATTTTATGAAGATCAAGCTTAAACACCAACAATCGATTCTAAACCTTTAGAATCTGAAACCAAGATCCTTGATTCACTCGATTAAGCTGAACTAATGCTCACCACTTAATCGAGCTATGTAGGTAGGACTCCATCCAATCACATCCAATGTGACTCCTGGCTAGGGTATGTACTTATGTACACGACTTACCCTATCTGTTACCCTAGCTCAACCTCAGGCTGAGAATCGTAGTCGGCTCCACCAATTTTCAACTATGGCTTGTCACTATGTAGGTGCTCCGCTAATGCGCACGACACCCACATATGTCGTCCAAACCTACTACCCCGCTTCCCCATGGATGCTCCACTAATGCGCACGACACCCATAGAACGGGGAGGTAGTAAAGTGTTGATGATTGGGAGGTATCGGACATGACCCGCTTTTACTTGTCCAGTTGTGTTCAAAACTTTGGCACATCCTAGATGCGATGAGCACATCAACTACATTCCAAATGCAATGATGCCTCAAATTACATCCAATGTAATTCTTCCTTCGAACCCGTCAACTACATCAAATGTAATGACGACTCTAAGGGCTCACACACAAGGATTAAAATTCCAATTTTATCTTTGCATGTGAGGTGATATGCTCGGTAAATAAAGTTAAGCATGCAATTCTAAAACACATAGAATTAATCATGCATAAACTAAACCAAGCATAAAGCGATAAATGTGCACATAATAGCCCCATAAACTAACTCTCACTAGCTTCTTGAGCTCCACCGACTCCAAGCCGATGCCAACACCCGAAAAGCCACCAAATGACCTTTTCGCCCTTTCTTCGTCTTGAGTAAAATATTACAATTTAATACACGACTCGCAGGTCGAGAATAAATAAATATTACAAACAAGTGGTTCGACGACCACACCTTGAAAGAATAATTACATGCTAACACTAACGGCTCGCAGGCCGTGAAAAGCGATAAATAATTAAATCGAGCTCGGGGCTATTATGTACACCATGCCAACATCACATCACACATCGTGTTATCAAACAGGCATGTTATCAAACATCATGTGATTTTACGGTTTTATTTAATAGCCAAGTTTCGAAATTTTTTGATGATCGGTTTATCGAAACCGTTCAAAAATGAAACTTTTCAACATTTGATCTTCGAGTTTGTCATGACGGTTTCAAACTCGTCATAACTAACAAAACGGTTTAGCCTTGGCATATCAACCATCCAATGGTCATGCTTGGCCTAGCTCCGTCCAACGGAACCCCGTTCGGTCTCGGTTTCGGCTCTCCGAGAGTCCCGCTCCCGAGAACCGAAAAATCAAACTTTTTTAAAACATGCATTAAATCCATAAACATGCATTAAATCCAGATTTGAAATAATTTTCAAAAATTCATTTTACATGCATTAAATCCATAAACAATAATTTAAAACATGTTATCAATCAATTTAGCAAAACAACATGCAAAAAACGAAACTTTCAAGCAAAACCGAAACTTTGAACACCGTCTTGTGAATCCCGAAGGTAGCACGGCTCTGATACCACTGTTGGGTCTCGAGGTAGGGTTGGAGATGAACCAACTCGCAGCGGAAAATCAAGGAAAACCAAGAGACGATTAAAACCATGAAACAACTAACAAAGAATGGATTCACAAGAGAAAAATTCAGCACTAGTTCTTACCAAAACAAGAACACCGGATAACGAATGATTGGCTTGAGTCTCCAAGACGCCTACGTATCCACATGGGAATCAAAGCCACGTAGTTCTTCTCTTTGAGGACTCAAGAACACAAACATGGAGGTGGGAACTTGCCAAACCCGAAATTGCAAGGGAGAGGAGGGAGAAGTTGTGTTTCCTATTCTTGTCTTGTGTTTGTTATGTTGAAAAAATATGACTTAAACATAACAAAACCGATACTTGTCCAACTAAAGGCATGTGACAAGAATGATGACAAGTAAGGTGTAAATAGGACAAAGTATGGCAAGACAAGATTGGGTTAGGTGGTGAATCACCAACACCTTAATCCTTGTCTTGCTTACTTAGTACTAATTAATCAAGACTTGATTAATTAGTTCCATGGGCCTTGGTTGCATGGGCCTTTCATGGGCCTCTTGGAACATGGCCCGTGGCCATTTCCAACGAGGTCCCGTGATTCGCTCATCGCCTCCAAGCCTTCCATACCGGAAATGTCCAACATTATCCGACGCGATCAATCCCAAGACTCCAAGCCTTGTCTCGATCCGTGAAGTCCTATTCATTTACGGACACATGACCCAAAACCCAATTTTGGTCATGTCCCGAGACAACTCCCTTTTGGCCATTCTCCATAAATGTGTCAATGAGTTTCATCCTCCGGTGTGACCCTTAGGTTTATGCATGTCAATAGATCAACGTAAAATCCCATTTTACTTGATCCTATTTAAGTGGCAACTAATGAGACTTTAGTATTGCCTGACACTGCATAACGAATCGACCCTGTCGATTCTAACCTTTCCGTCGTCCCTGCCATTATCCTTTTATCTCCGATATCCTGATTGAGATAAGGCATAGAGCCGTCATCCTTATTATTCTCAATCACCGTTCCTTGATATGTGAGATGACTGAAGACATGATACCCAGTATCATGTGCATGGCCATGCTATTCTTTTAGTCACTCTCGATCAAGCGGCCGAGAACCGATACCTTTCCCATACCTCAATATGAGGGATAAATCCCTTAGCCGCCTTTCGTGTCACTCATGTAGCCCGTCCCCAAGTCAATCCTGGCCGTTATGGAAGCCCTGTTACGGACAACGTTAGGCTCAGGTCAAACTCAGTTATTGACTACATAGCGATCACAAAGACTCCTTGGTCTAAGGATACATGACAAGCTACGACACTGAATATGTTCATGACTAATCTATGGCACATATTCAGGGCGGGTCGTCCAATATCATGTCCCACATGATATCTATGATCAGACTCCGGAATCCCATTCCAATGACTAACAGAACGTAAGCCATAAAGAGCCATCTTTCATACTAGTCGCTTCTAGTGAAGCTTTGTTGACTAGGGACCCATCGAGTGTGATCTATCTCGATCTATGGTTCTATTCGCATGGTGGGCATAGATCAGAGCACACATCGATATATTACTCCAACACATAAGTAATATAAAGCCGCTTTAATTTTATTGCTAACGATGATATATACATTTGGACATTTAGGATTGAACTACGGGCACTAAGACTAACATTACTGTTGGTGTGTCGTGGGTGGCCATGAGTGCCGTTGGAGTGTTGAACCCGTGTATTACTATTGGTGTGTCGTGGGTGGCCATGAGTGCCCGTGGGGGGTTAAACCTGTATTGTTGTGGACTGTCCTGCCGAGGGTTAGTGAGTCGTATAATATTGTCGCTGTTTGTTGAACCTTGGGTGTTGACTGTGATTGCTTGAGGTTGGGGGCCATCCTGACAATAAAGGGGTCCTGTGGTCGCGCGGGTGGGGGTTGGCTAGCCTTCTGACTAACCATCGGTAAAGTTGTGCATTCTTCTGCGACGAGGTTGGGGGCCTGCCTGACAATAAAGGGGTTCTGTGGTCGCGCACGTGGGGGTTGGCTAGCCTTCCGACTAACCATCGGTAAAGTTGTGCATTCTTCGGCGATGAAGGGCGGCTCCCCTTCCGACTAGCTATCGGAGAAGTATTGCGTTATATATCGCTAACAGGTCGACCACCTGGCCCGATTGCGTTCGGGGGCAGTTGCGTGGGGCAGGCTCAAGCACAGCCGGTTAGCAACCAGTACTGAGTAGCTGGAGTGCGATCCTTTGTGATCTTGGGTGTTGCGTGGTTATCTTTTGCGTCTTTGGTGGAGGTCGTAACCGTTGTGTCGGGTCTACATTACGTGTGCGGGTTTGAGTTGGTTGGGGAAAGTAGCAGTTTTCGTGTGATAGTTGGGTTACTTGAGTTTGGGGATAGTAGTCCCCTGTGTTTTGGTTGTTGTTGGTGTTTCTGACATTTTCTGCTAGTATGTCGTAGTCAGTCTGGTATCCGTGGTGGTGAGCGAACGCTCACCCCTAGCAGCTTTTCCTACAGGTACTGGTCGCGAGACGGACTAGGGGAGCTCTCGAAGCTTGAAGAGCTGGGAGCGGGAGTCCGGGTTGTTGGGAGTTTAGCGACGTACGCTTTGGGTTTTGTCCGCTTGTTTTGGACGTGTTTTCAGTTGTAAAATATTATTTTGTTTAACTTAAACGGTGATTTTAAGCGGTTTATTTAAAGGGTTTGAAAATTGTTTCATTGTTTCACCGTTCGCGTTCCGGGTTCGGTTCTACCGAATTCGGGGCATGCTAGTTTGGTATCAGAGCTCGAGGTTTCACACCTCGGACTGTACGTCAATTAGGTGGGGAGAGTCGAGTCATGTAAAGTCCCGTCGTGCGTGGGTTGCGCAGGTCGGAAACCGTGTGTAGACTCGTAGTGACACGAGTCCTGTTTGTGATTGTGTGTATGTGCAGTATTATTATTACTGGCATACTGATTGTGTGTTGCTGCGTGAAACGTTTTTAAGCTGTCGCGACTCGACTCAGGAGCGCTCCTGTAGTCGAAGGTGACGGTGCTGATATCAAGTGGGTACAAGTTAGTTCGGGGACGCCTGGACCGGGTTGTAACTACGTGATGTCAAAAATGAGATTTTATGATGAAAGGGAGAAAGGTTTTAAAATTGGTTGGCCCTGTGGGCGTGTTTTTAAATTGTTGGCCCGGTGGGCGTGTTTTGAAATTGGTTGGCCCGGTGGGCGTGTTTTGAAATTGGTTGGCCCGGTGGGCTTGTTTTGAAGTTGTTTGGCCTTGTGGGCTGGTGATTGAAGTTGGGTGACTTGATTTTGTCTGTGAATTGTTTTGCGTCTGGTCTATAATTTTGGTGATCGAGCGTGTGTGACGCTTAAGGTTGATTTTAGGGTAAAAAGGGGTAAAGATCGAGTCTGAAACGAATTTGGAAAACAGGACCGCGACTGGGTCTGTCACGGATCCGTGATTCCTGTCTTGTTCCACCGTCTTGATTGTGCAGTTTGAGTGTTGGTTTTGCGTGGCTGTGTTAGTGATTGTGTTGGTTGTAGAGGTCGTAAGTCGATGTTAAAGGGTGAGGTCTTGGGTTCGAGACTCATCAATAACCTACGGTAGTGATACAACGCCTCGGTGTGAGAGTCTCACCACGGAGAGGGGTTAGGGTTGATGCGCTACGGCGCCATACTAACTAGGTTTCCCCTACATGAACAGGTGCTTTGAGGTTTCCTTCTCGTGAGTGGGTTATTCGAGGTTTCCCTCTCGTGAACAGGTGGTTTGAGGTTTCCTTCACGTGAGTGGGTTATTTGAGGTTTTCCTACGTGATCGGGTAATTGGGGTATTGAGGTTGTGAGCAATAGTGGCTTGCGGAGTTGAGAACATGATCCCCGTTTGAGGTTTCCCTACGTGATCGGGTAATTGGGGTGTTGAGGTTGTGAGCAATAGTGGCTTGCGGAGTTAGTATCGCGGTGCCTCACTCGTCAGCAGGTGAGAGCCGAACAACAGCGTTCCGCTGGATTATTGCAACCACTGCGGGTTGCACAATGGAAATGGGGGGCACGTCACGATGGATTTCGTGAGCGGTTAGCCGAGTTCGCCTACAACGACAGCTTTCAGGCCAGTATCAAGATGGCACCGTTCAGAGCGTTGTATGGTAGGCCGTGTCGATCGCCCATGTGCGGGGCGGAAGTGAGGAATGAGGGTTTATTGGGTCTAGAACTGGACCGAGAGACAGCTGAGTCGGTCGTGCCGAAGCGTGAGCGGTTGAAGACCGCGCAGAGTCGGCAAGAGCTATGCTGACAGACGGCGCCGACCTCTCGAGTCAACAGTCGGTGACCATGTATCCCTGGAGGTGAGTCCGAAAGGTGGACTGGTGCGTTTTAAACCGCGGCGGAGGCAGGTTAGCCCCGCGGTGTATCGGGCCTTTCGAGGTCTTGAGCAGAGTGGGAGCAGTTGCATATCGACTTGCACTGCCACCGCAGCTTGGGAATATCCATGTTTCCCAGTTGCAGCAGTATAATACGGACCCCTCCCACGTCATGGAGTGGGCAGATATCGAGGTAACGGGTGATGTCTCGTATAAGGAGAAACCGGTTTGGGAAATGGATCCACGGGAGCAGGTCCTGCACGGAAAGGTTATCCGCTTAGAACGGGTGCAGTGGCGGCACCACAAGGCTGAGTCGACTTGGGAGCGCGAGGACGAGGTTCGCGCGAAGTACTCCAATCTGTTCGACTCCTGAGGTACGTCTGTTTTAAATTTCGCGGATGAAATTCCTTTAAGGGGGGTAGATTGTAAGAACCACTCCCGGTCAACGCCACTCAAATCGGCGAAAAACAGGAAAATTTTAAATTTTTGGACAGACACCTAAATGAACCGAAATTTGACCCCGAGGGTCATACCGGACTTAAGTTGACCCCGATATCGACCAAAGTGAGTTCTGGGGGACTCAGGGCAACATTCTGACCAATTTGGGAAATGTTGACTTTTTATTGGAAAAGTCAACCGAGCGACGTTTTGGTCCGTTCGAGACCCGTTTTGGATCGAAAAAGCTTATCCGTCATTACAACGGTCTTCGTTGAGACGTTTCCTTGTAGCCCGGGAAGTTTCGTAATTTCTTGGAAAATGGGCCCGTTCGGGGCCCGAGACGGCTGAATTTCGCGAATCTGACAGAAAAATATCTACAAAGATATTTTTCTAAAGGTTGGGACCCATAAGACACTTGTCAGAAATGTGGTGGTGGTTGGTTTTTAAATTAAAGAAAAAGAAGAATGAGTGGTAGTTTGGCAATTAAGAGGTGGAGTTGTTATTTTTGAACAAAACAAAAGGGAGACTAGTTGGAGTGTTCGGCCACACTTAGAAAAAAAGGAGAATTAGAGAGAGAAAGTGGAGAGAGGAAAGAGAAGGAGAAAAGGGAGAAAAAGAGAAGAAAAGGTTTAGGGTTTGTCGATCTTCCGACGATCCAACCGACGGATCATCTCAACGATCGAAGAATCAAGCTCCCGTCATCATTCCCTACGGTGAGAACCTAATTGATTTTCGTTGAAACGAGTAGACTATGGTTGATTTGAGGTGTGGGGTTCGTTGGAGGCGTTTTGGAGCGAAAAATGAGCGGTTTCCGGTGACCGGAGGCTCGGGGGAGCTCCGGCCACCGTGGGTGGTGGCTGGCCAGAGCTAGGACCGGCCACCATGGTGGTGAACCGGTCCAAAACCGGTCCACCCACCCACGGGTCTTGATGGCCGGGTGAGGCCCACGTGCTCGGGTCTCGGGTTTTCGTGTTCGGGTGGTTTAGGACGATCCCCAAGTCGTTAATTCACACCCGGAACGAATTTTGGAATTAAATTGTGAAAGTTGGGAATTTCGGGTTTAGAAACTTTAAACGCGAATTAAATCGCTCGGAAGTCGGAAATTGATTCCGTCGATTGCATTGTAACCCTTGAATTATTCTAAGATCGTAGAAACGAAAACAGGAATTTTCGGAGCCCCGGAAGGGCGTTTTCCAATCCCAGGCAGATTCGCCGAGCTGGGCGAAACGGGCCTTTCCAGGCCCATTATTGACAATGTCGAGTAATTGGGAAGTTTGGGAGTGATCGACATTGTCGGGGTTGAGTTTGGGCGTCAAATTCATTAAAATTCAGCTTTGTCTGCAAACTTAAAAAGTGTTTTAATTGTGATCTTGTTAGATCATGCCGAGGACTGCGGCAAGGGAAAGCTAGGCGAGTGATCGCGAGCACGCCGGAGCTTGGGCGTGGAATTTTGGGAAAGCGTTACGAGGTAGGGAAAAGTAGCCGGATCTCGGACCTGACTAGGGAAAGTTAACAGTAGAAATGCATGTGACACTTGGGTGTCGTGGGTTAAGTAAGTTTATCGAACAATAGAAAGGCAGGCGACACCTGGTGGTGTCGTATGATACGTGAACGTATCGAACAATAGAAATGCATGTGACACTTAGTAGTGTCGTATGATCAGTGAACGTATCGACATTAGAAATACTTGTGGCTTTTGGTTGTGCCCGTAGGTTAAGTAACTTGTTGTGCTTATGTGGGTGGCCATGAGTGCCATTGGGGTGTTGAACCCGTATATTATTGTTGGTGTGTCGTGGGTGGCCATGAGTGCCGTTGGGGTGTTGAACCCGTACATTACTGTTGGTGTGTCGTGGGTGGCCATGAGTGCCGTTGGGGTGTTGAACCCGTATATTACTGTTGATGTGTCGTGGGTGGCCATGAGTGCCGTTGGGGTGTTGAACCCGTGTATTACTATTGGTGTGTCGTGAGTGGCCATGAGTGCCGTTGGGGTGTTGAAACCGTGTATTACTGTTGGTGTGTCGTGGGTGGACATGAATGTCGTTGGGGTGTTGAACCCGTGTATTACTGTTGGTGTGTCGTGGGTGGCCATGAGTGCCGTTGGGGTGTTGAACCCGTGTATTACTGTTGGTGTGTCGTGGGTGGCCATGAGTGCCCGTGGGGTGTTAAACCTGTATTGTTGTGGACTGTCCTGCCGAGGGGGTAGTGAGTCGTATAGTATTGTCGTTGTTTGTTGAACCTTGGGTGTTGACTGTGATTGCCTGAGGTTGGGGGCCCGCCTGACAATAAAAGGGTCCTGTGGTCGCGCGCGTGTGGGTTCGCTAGCCTTCCGACTAACCATCGTAAAGTTGTGCATTCTTCTGCGACGAGGTTGAGGGCCCGCCTGACAATAAAGGGGTTCTGTGGTCGCGCGTGTGGGTGTTTGCTAGCCTTTCGACTAACCATCGGTAAAGTTGTGCATTCTTCGGCGATGAAGGGCGGCTCCCCTTCCGACTAGCTATCGAAGAAGTATTGCGTTATATATTGCTAACAGGTCGACCGCCTGGCCCGACTGCGTTCGGGGGAAGTTGCGTGGGGCAGGCTCAAGCGCAGCCGGTTAGCAACCGAACCTGAGTAGCTGAAGTGCGATCCTTTGTGATCTTGGGTGTTGCGTGGTTATCGTTTGCGTCTTTGGTGGAGGTCGTAACCGTTGTGTCGGGTCTACATTACGTGTCCGGGTTTGAGTTGGTTGGGGAAAGTAGCAGTTTTCGTATTACAGTCGGGTTACTTGAGTTTGGGGATAGTAGTCCCCGATGTTTTGGTTGTTGTTGGTGTTTCCGGCATTTTCTGCTAGTATGCCGTAGTCAGTCTGGTATCCGTGGTGGTGAGCGAACGCTCACCCCTAGCTGCTTTTCCTACATGTACTGTTCGCGAGACGGACTGGGGAGCTCTCGAAGCTTGAAGAGCTGGGAACGGGAGTCCGCGTTTTTGGGAGTTTAGCGACGTATGCTTTGGGTTTTGTCCGCTTGTTTTGGACGTGTTTTCAGTTGTAAAATATTATTTTGTTTAACTCAAACGGTGATTTTAAGCGGTTTATTTAAAGGGTTTGAAAATTGTTTCATTATTTCACCGTTCGCGTTCTGGGTTCAGTACTACTGAATGCGGGGCGTGACAAGAATCGCCTCCAACAGAACCACCACTTCGTCGTCTTCGTCCTCCCAGTTGGGAACCGGGGAGATTCAGGCCGAAAGCGTCTCCCCCTGAAGAGCATTGGAATTGGGACCACTCGATGGGCGGCTGCACGGGACCGAGGCATGAGCGGTCGGGGGGCGGTACCTGGACATGGCTGCCGGCGAGGGTGGTCGAGGAGGAGGTGACTGATCAGGATGCTCTCCAACCGCCTCAGGTGAGATCCGGCACGGAGACGCCGGTGGTTGCGGATCAAACAGGACGAGGGCTCCGTTCGTCCCCGTGCCTGCTTTGTCCTTCAGTGGAGAAACGCTGCCGACGGGTCGTCGGTTCTCAGGCGGGAGGCGAGGATGGTTGTCGGTCGATGGAGGCGAGAACGTGACATTGGGCAGGAAACCCGACGGGGGCAATGGGGCGACGGTAGATCAGATCTGTTGTGGGTCGACGTCGGAACAGATCTGTTCGTCAGATTCCCTTTCCGAGCGTGGGTACAAACGATGTAGACGAAGCGAGGCAACCGGATCTGCTGAGAAGAGAAGTGGATCCGGCGAAACAGGTGGAGACGCCGGCGTGGACTCGCAGGGCAGAAAGGCACGCCTACAACGCGGTGTAGCAGATCGCCGATGGCCGAGGAAGGGGGCAGGACGAAGGGAGCAGAGACCTTAGTTACGTATAGACGGAACTGGTGGACGGGCGACGCTGCCTGAGGTCCTGATCGGCGACGAACAGATTGGAAATGGAGGCGGCGACGTGAAACCCTAACTAAGGTGAAGAAGAACCTCGAGAGGTGGCCGAGAGTTTTTTTTCCAAAATTACGAAGTATTAAAGATATGTTACTAAAGTATAAAGAGTTTATGACATACTAAAGATATGCTACCGATTTAAAAAAGTTACAAAAGATAATTAACGCTACTCAAAACCTCTAATATTAGTAGGAACATTAGTTGTGCCAAATGACTCATCACTCATTTAAAAGCGTAGAATTTGATTGCACTTTGAAATATACATATGCAATGTGCAGATCCCGTGAGAAGTTGGGGAGAAGCCCCCTTGTAAAAATCTTATGTCATTAAAACACACATGTTGTTGGAAGATCCAGCAAGAAACACGGTTCTAGGTCGAATGTCGGGGCACCATATTTAGGACAGTTGTATAAACCTATAAATCATGACCGTTTTGCAAATGCTGTCGTCGAAATATGTTCAGTAAAAAACATTTCCGGTCTGTAAAACCGTTATTTTAAACAAAAATAAGTCATGCAACAGTCACATAACTTTAATTGTTTAAAATAATTGCTTTCCCCTATATTTGGTGTATTTTGCATTTTTTAACACCTTTGTATACGTGTTTTGCAATTTGATACACTTAAATATATATTTTTTGACTTTTTGTAAAATAAATTAACCCTGATAATAGAATTACCAATAAGGATGGTTTTATAAGAATATAGTAATTCGCTCATAGTATTAATATGCATATTTCACAACAAGTTTTTACGGTTATTCTTTATTTCAATATGTAACAACGAATACAAGTTGAAACGACAAACTCTATGAAAGTACTAACCTTTTTAGCGCTCTGGTCAATCGAGTTAGTTCATCAAGATCGATTATCATCATGAGTCTAGCATAAGAAAATGAGGTAGTAACGTAGCCCGAGACAACTTGCCGAACTGTGGATCGTTTCTTCTTCTTCTTCTTCTAAAAACTAGCATTGATTGATTATATTGACGATAAGAGGTTGGTTAGAAGCAAACATCTTCCGGCAAGTCATCCTTGGCTGCATCACATAACCTCATCGCCACATGCAAGACCTAAGATGACCAAGATTCAGTCCCATGACAAAACCCTAATCAAAAGAGCTAATAATAGAAACTTCCCCAAAGGAGAAACTCAACATTCTCTCTCTCTACTAAACAAGCAATGGCTCAGAGTTAAGCAAGAAAGAAGAAAGCAGAAAGATAAGTGAAATGACCAATGAGAACTGCAAGCAAAATACTTATATACACAAGTGACGAAAATAACAAAAATGCCATCGGACAGTGAAATGACCAAAATGCCCCCCGAGACCTGACACTATCAACGTCAAACGGGAACATCTGTTTAATGAAGTAGTTTCTTTTGGCTTTTGGGGACAGAAAGGGTCAGGCCTTGGAACTGTGCAATTCTGCTTCCTCTTAGAAGCAGAAAGTGAAGAGTAATGTGGAGGGCTCATATGGGTTTTCTGATGTGACGCGACATGCATGGAATTCAAAGGCATTTAGGGTTGAGCCTTGAGGAGTTTTGTGTCGTAGGGTAAAATTTTGGACGACAACTGTTTAGCGTACGCGTACGCTTCGATGAATGTTTCAACCGACGAGGATGGACAAAGTCTGAAACGAGGTCGTTCAAACCAAAATAGACGTTGTGTTTATCGGTAAGAAGATATGAGAACACTAGTCACACGTAGTATAAGCTTATTGAAACGTCAAAACGATAAGAGATTTTAAAGGGTATACAAGAATGACCAAAAATGACGGGGTAACTAGTTTTTTTGTATCGGCAATAGAAAAAAGGTACTGGTTTTGAAACAAAAACCTGCACAAGAGACCATG
Source organism: Erodium maritimum (assembly GCA_963921825.1). NCBI lineage: Eukaryota > Viridiplantae > Streptophyta > Magnoliopsida > Geraniales > Geraniaceae > Erodium > Erodium maritimum. The sequence goes on along the minus strand of OY997588.1, from coordinate 63,294,966 downwards.
CACTCAAGTAAATACAAGGCAGAGCAATTCATAGCAAAAATGTTAGAATTCTCAGAGGGAAAAACCAAGAAAAGAGGATCTAACATCCTGATTTACCAAACCTGAAGGGCTAAAACAGACACTAGCATTCCAAACGAAGGAACTTGAAAGATATGAGTATCATCAAGGATTTGATAATCTATGACACATAACGCGGAAAATGTATTTTTATGCATGACTCAGAGCTTGCTTTAATTGACCTGAAAATAGCTAAACAATTTATTAGTGAATTAAATTAATTAAAAGGTTAAGTTGATAGTTAAAGAGCTAAAATTATAGTTATATTTTAATACGCATCTTCAGATAAACTTATTTTTGGATTTGAAGATGGATAATTTAGAAGAGGTGGGGTTTGAACCTATACCCGTAAATTATCAAACTCTGATATCATATTAAAGGACTACCTCAACTAAAAATTTAACATGGTAGTTGGAAGCCTAGTTATAATTATATTTTAACACAATTATTTAGTAAACAAAATTACCATATACTCTTCTATCTTTTAATTTATTGGCGATCTGTATCAAACTCGAGAAAACCTTTTACACTCATTTGCATTCGAAAGCTTCGATAGATAAAAAAGATTGGAACATTTAGTCAAACAACGTCTTGTGAGCTTGTTGACATATAAGAAACTTAAAATATTTAATAAAATAAACTCTTATGAACTTGTGGAGTGGTGTACCTAAAGAGACTCAAAACCCTAGATGTGAATGTGGTGTTCCCATCATCATCTATATATAAACACTTACTATAGGCCCTTAGCTGTTATTATTAGACCTGATAGTGATAAAGTGTTGAGTTGTACCCAAAAGGACTGGGAACCCTAATGTGAATGTGATGTTCCCATCATCACCTAAGCACTGACTATAGCCATTTCTTTGTTATTATGAGAACTGAGAAGCATTTATGAGATATGTAGGTTCTTTTCTTATGTAGTAAATGGTGATGGACTCTCTGTCCTCAATTTGTACTGATGGATCCTTAAGGTGATGGGTTGTTAGGTGTGTTAATTTACTACAACTGCCCATATACCCAAAAACTGTTTTTCAAGAGTTTCCTATGGTTTATTGTTTGATAACATAGTTAAGATGTTATGCGATCCATTTTATAAGTTTAAATGTGATCATCTGCTTGCATTTTGAAAAGTGTAATGGTCGATGCATTATCAATGAAATGTGTTATACTTTGATACTTTGATTCGTAGAAGGGTCGTCTATGCAAGCCGGACCTGTGTTTTAGGGCTTCGGTGGCTGGTTGTAGTCTGTTCGTGGATGTCCAGCCTTTTTATGCTCCATTCTCCATGGTCGGATCTATCCTCGAGTGGCGCCGGAAGTCTGTTCGTGCTCCATCTGTTTGGTGGCTGGTTGTTTCCAGATCTGGTGTTCTCCACATATATGTTCTTCTTCTTCGGATAGTGAGGATGCTCGTCGTGAGTTCGTGAGGTGGTGGTTTCGTCTGGACTTGGTCGGGACTTAGAGTCAGGGTGTGATTCATACTTGTTTTGGTCCTGCGCATAGAGGGCTCTGCTGGTGGCGGGTCAGACATGAATCAGGCGCGAGTTGACTCTGTTCGGGCGTGGGTCGTGCACTATGCAGAATTTCACTTAGGTGACGGATAAAACGGATCCGTGGCCTAAGTTTTAGCACTCTATCCACGGATTCAGCTATCCGTCAGCCAAGTGGGGAAACTTAGGTCACGGATCCTGTATCCGTCACCCAAGTGACGACCCTGGCCGACGGATGCAGTATCCGTAGATAAGGTAACTACTATCCGTCGGCCAGGTGGAAAAACTTTACCCACGCATGCTGTATCCGTCAGCCAAGAGGAAAAACTTTAGCCACGCATGTTGTATCAGTCAGCCAAGTGTAAAAACCTTAGCCACATATGTTGCATCCGTCAACCAAGTGAAAAAACCTTAGCCACACATGTTGCATCCGTCAGCCAAGTGAGAAAACCTTAGCCACCCATGTTGCATCCGTCAGCCAAGTGTGAAAACCTTAGCCACACATGTTGCATCCGTCAGCCAAGTAAGTGACTTGTATCCGTTGGTAAAGTTAGCCAATATACGAAAGCATTTAACTGTATCCTGATCAATATAACGACATTACACATGACATATGTATAAAACAATGTGTATATAAACAAAAAAACAGATCATAGATAATGTGTTTGGAAATAGTTCATAGATAAGTTTGGATACATTTGCCAGATAATGTGTTCACAGAAACACAACATTAAACATAATCATAAAAGAAAACACAGAAACGCCTAATAGAGTTACGAAGCAAGCAATATTCTGATGACACGCTCGTGCATTTCTTGGTTCGCTTCCATCCATTCCACAAAACGTCCAAACCACGCAGGCTCCTCTATAGCTTGAAGGTCATCGTCTTGAACCTCGTTCATCCACGGAGGGGTCTGATGTGGGCCTACAACAGGGAGTGGAGGTATGTCAATACCTTTCTCACGCATCAGGTCAAAAATATAGTCGAAGCGTTGATGTGCTTCCTGGACTAGTATGTAATAATGTTGGACCCACGGTGGGGGAGCTGCAGCGTTGAATCCATGTGGACCAGGTACAACATTTCCTGCATTTTCATGTCGACGCCACCTACGCTCGAGTCGACGATCAAAGTTTGGGTCCATATATCCTGACTTGACTGAAATAACAAATTACTATTATAATCAGTCCCAAATAATGAAGTCAAAGTATATGGAAGTAATATTCATAAAAACAAACACTTAATTAATAGAGTGAACATCATTTAAAACAACCGTTAAACATCCAAACAAAGTCATAGAATAAGTGCTATTGAAATAACAGTCATCCTTCACACACATCCGTTACATATTAGTAAATTAATATTGTAGCTAGGTGTCTAGTCTTTGTCCTCGCGCTTTGTGTTGTCTTTCAGCCACTGCACGTACACCCTTGCGTCATGCTTCGGGCCGCGCATGGAGGTGGCTCCATAAGATATACGAGACTCTGAGAGAGCAGCAACCCTTGCATGAATACGCGTAGCTCTTTCCTCAAGCCTAGCTCTTGCAGCAGCTCGTTCAGCGGCTCGTTCAGCAACAAGTATTTCTCTTTCAGCAGCTTCTTCAGCCGCAATCCTTCATCCCTCTCGGTTAATGAGGCCCAGTAACCTCATCCGAGCAGCTGCTACAGCTCTCGTGCGTGGCAAAGACTCTCTTGGAATGTTGTTGAATAAGCGCATCATCTCAACATGCAAATCAGGCCCCACATGTTGTGGTCCATCATATTCATCATCTGAGATAATGTTCTCCCCTACGCTACTTCTGTCATCCATTGACTAAATGAAAGCAAATCTTAGTACTATATCAAAACGAATATAGCAGAAACAAATTTAAACTTAAGTATATTAGCATTCATAAAATGTATTAGCATATTAATCACCGAGTCATACAATACGAACTTAAATATAACCTAATTTAAACATCGTTCATACACTAATTAAGTAGTAAACTAGTCTCGGGACGAGCGCTTCGAAGTCGATCCATCAGACGGAGTCCGTCTTGCGCTTTGAGCAGAGTGTCTCGCAGCGGCAACCCTATCTCGTTCTTCCTTTTGCTTTCTAAGTCTATCTCATTCAGCTGAAATCAGCCGCATAATATACATGCGAGTCTTTGCCTCGTGCATCGAAGAAAGTCCCCTAGGCAATTTGTTCATCACTAAGTTCATTGATTTTTCCCAGTCTACTTCCGTCACTACGAGAACTTCTTCATCAATGTGATCTGCCCCAGTTAGGCTGTTCTCCCCAACACTACTGCTATTGGTTTCATCCATCGAAAGGATAACCTAATACACACACGAATGAACTTGTTTTTCAGGATGCAAACATACAGTGCATTATATTAAACCCTACATTTCTAACTTTTTTAATCTTATTAAACCCTAAATTATTTTGAAACTAAACTTCCCGAAAACCCTTATTCAACACAAGGTTAATTATTTCTGCAACCATAAATTCCCGAAACCTACAATTATTGTGAAACTAAATTGCCCTGAAACCCCTAGCTTATTTCTGCAACCCTACATTCTTTAAACCCTAAATTATGTTGAAACTAAACTGCCAGGAAACTAGGGACGACAATGGGTAGGGTATGGGTCGGATTTTGTGATACCCGTAACCTACCCGATTTTAATACCCAAAACCTGATCAATACCCTACCCAATCTCTACCCATTAGAGTCGGGTATTACCCCGACTTGTTCATTTGACATATGGATTATAAGAAGAAAAAAATGGGGACCTAAGTAACCATTTCATATACATTTAAGTAGTAAAAAATATGAAAGTATACAAACTTTTGCACGTCTCAAGTATAAACATTTAAAATTTTCTGAAACAAATCTAAAACCATTTCAAATGTTTGTACAGATTTCAAACATACCTTCAAGTGAGGGAGGAGATGGAGGCGTTCGAGTAGAGAGAGGAAGGGGGCGGCAGGGGCTTTGGAGCAGGCGGCGGCGGGTGGCGGGCGGCGGACGGCGTCGGACCAGACGGAGGGGGCGGCTGCGATGGAGAGAAGAGAGGAAGTGGGTAGAAGTCTGAAATGGGAAGAACTAGGGTTCGGGGGAGTTAAATACGCGATCTTCTTGGCCGACGGATACACGCATCCGTCGATCAAGGAAAAACGACAGCGTATCGTTTAATGGACGAGTCCAGGGTTGAAACGGTACCGTTTTTGTGTATCTGTTTAAGCTGGCCGATGGATACGTGCATTCGTCGACCAAGTGTTTTCTACTGGACTTATTCTCAGCCACTCAAAAAACTTTACCTTCTCTCCCATCTCTTTTTCATCTCCCAACTCTTTCTTTCTTTCTTCCCAAATCTCTTTTTTCTCTCCCACCTCCATTTCTTTTTCTCTACACAAGATTCCCATTTTTATGTCAATATTGACAAGAATCTTTTTGTCACGCCCCAATTTCAGCGAACCGAACAAGGGACGCGAACGTTTAAAAAGTTACAATACTTGAAGCCTGTTTTCGTTTAATCACTTTAAAAGCCAGTTTAGTTCCACAAAATAATAATTTTTACAACTCAACACAAGTCCCAACAATCGGACAAAAACGTGGTACACGTCACTAGACTCAAAAACTCCCAGAAACCCGCTTCAAGCTCTTCAAGCTTCAAAAGCTCACCTAGTCCAGCCTGCGAACGGTACTTGTAGGAAAAGCAGCTAGGGGTGAGCGTTCGCTCACCACCACAGATAACAGCCTGACTACGACATACTTAGCAGACAAAGCCGGTGACACCAACAACGACTCAAAAGACACACACACGACCAAAACTTTCCTCAACACTCGGACACGTGATGTAGACCCCACACTACGATCGACGACCTCCTCCAAGACACGACTGACAACCACACAATACCAAACAAGATCACAAAGGATCGCAAACCAGCTGCTTAGTAACCAATCTCTGTATCTCGCCCTTTCCGATCCCAGTCGGGTCAGGCGGTCGACCTGTCACGCAACTTCTCCCGATCCCAGTCGGGAGGCTAACCCACAACCTCTCCGCTTCACCCGATCCCAGTCGGGTGGTTAGCCACACCCGCACGTCCTTCCCCCGATCCCAGTCGGGGAGCTAGCCCACAACCCCTCCGCTTCTCCCGATCCCAATCGGGAGGCTAGCTACACCACACAACCTCCACCAGTATCAGGTAACCAAACACAATCACAAACAAGTTCAAACAGACAGTATCGACACTGGTGACAACTCCACAGCCACTCAAGGCCAACAAGACACCAACAACCAAACACAGGTTCAGCAACCCTACGGGCCCTCCTGGCCACCCAAGACACCAACAGTAAAGTACGGGTTCACAACCCCACGGGCACTCACGGCCACCAAAACACCGAAACGACAACACAGGCTCTCATGGCCACCCAAGACTCAGCAATAAATAACATGGGCTCTCAAGGCCACCCAAACTCGACAATAAATAACACGGGCTCTCAAGGCCACCCAAACTCAACAACAAATAACGCACAACAACCTCCGGCATAATCGATGCCTCCAACAGCCCTAAGATCACTAGTTTCACAAACAACCTCCGGGCATGGTCATATGCCTCCAGCAGTCCTACTATCAACAGTTTCACAATCAACCTCCGGGCATGGTCATATGCCTCCAGTAATTCTACTAACGCTAAGTTCTCTGTTCCTACGACACTACTAAGTGTCACATGCATTTCCAGTAATTACTAAGTTCCCGTGACATGCTTTTCTAATATTTGATAACCTAAATAACCCACGACACCCCGGTGTCACATGCAATTCTACAGTTAACTTTCCCTAGTCAGGGCCGAGATCCGGCTACTTTTCCCTACCTCAAGGCGATACCACAGCAGCGTCTCCTAGCTGCTGACGACCGGGCCAACACCGTCTTCTAGGGTGAAGTCCACGAAGTCCAAGTCTGGGTCCGACTCTGGTCTTCTCGGGCGGAGTCCCATTCTGAATTTAACAGATACAACTTTCCATCAATTCCGGTACGGTCCATTTTAAAAACAGTAGTTGCTCCTTTTTAAACTCGTCCTAAGTCCGTTTCAACGGATTCTTTTCCAGTCCAAAATGTTCAAACCCGATTTAATTTAAAACTGTTTTTGAAACTCTCGTTAGTAAACTCAGATTTCATTTTAAAATCATCTCTTTGCTGTTCTTTTCCCATCTCAAGGATTCAAATCCAGATTCAAAAAAATGATTCAGTTTCCAGATCAGCCCAGATCAATAACAAAGACGGTTTCAAGTAAAATGTTCTTCGAGACGATTTCACGTCCAAAATAACAAAGATCGAACTTTATTTCAAATCTCGTTTTAGTTTATTTTCCTTTTAACAGATCTGTTTCTCAAACTCCTCGATTTAAAATCGTTTTTAAAACCAAATTGATTTTAATTCCTTTTTTATTTTAAATCCTTTTCCTTAAATCTGATTTTTCGTTTTACAATCTTTTCTTTCCAAAAACCCTGATTTTGATTCCAACCAAAACAGATCCAAAGGGTCGGTTTCACTAAAACCCAGATTCATTAGTTAAATCAAATTCTTTACTTTGAGGTTAAATGGAAAATTTGCTTCCCCTCAATCCAGATCCAAAACAGAGATCGTTTCGTCACTAACCGGATCAAAACTTTTGTTTCCAAAACTGTACAGATTCGAGAAGCTCGGGACGGAAAAGTACAAGGGAAAGGAAAAACGGGAAAAGAAATCCGGCCACCGGCGAAGTCATCGCCGGCGACCAAACGGTCACGGTGGTAGGGCTCACCGTATAAAAGACGACGGTGGTGGACGGGTTGAGCACGGCGGAGGTTCGCCTCGGATCCGGACGGCTCGGTCCCGTCCCGGATCTGATGAGCTCGCCGGCGACGGCGGGAGCTCGGATCTGGTGAAGATCGACTCCATCGCCGGCGAATCTGAAACGCTCACGGGGAGGGACGGTGAGCTCGGTGTGGAGATGAGGGAGAGCTGGCTTAGGATCTGAGAGGGAGGTGAAAAGGGAGTCGACGGCGGTGGCTACGGGTGTGGGAGCGGTGGTGGTTCGACTTGGTTCTCTGGTGGCGGGGCGGCGACGGGAACTGTGGAGAGGGAGCTGGTCGTTGAGGGGCGAGGTCGGGACGGCGGCGGCTCGGTGAGGAAGGCGGTGGCTGGACGGAGAAGGAGGAGGGGGCTCGGTGGTGGCGCGGTGGTGGCGCGGTGGCTGGACGGAGAAGGAGGAGTGGCGGCTGAAATCGGCGCCGGCGAGGGAAGGGAGGTGGCGGCTGCCACGAGAAGACGAAGACGAGAGAGTAAAGGAGGGAGGGAGTCGGCTGCGCGTGAGAGAGAAGCTGAAATGAGGGTTAAAACCCTAAAATGGGTATAAATACCCAGGGCTTGAACCAGCTGGTTGGGCCAGGCCCAATGAACGAACCAGCCCAGCAGTTTTTTTTTTTGACAATTCAAACTCGTTCCCAACCTCGACGTTATAATTTAATAATTTAAACGTTAAATTTTTCTCGTTCTTTACACTTTTGTCTTGTTCGATACTGACAAGATTCGTGGCTCGTGTTCGATATTGGTAAGAACCGTGCGTCGTGGAAGGTGCTTTAAGCTCGAGAATGGTACGTATGTTTATTTGATAAATTTTGTTCCTCTTGTTGTGTATATCTATTTAGATATTGTGTTCAATAGTTGTTAGTATTGACTGTGTATCAGGATATTGATAAGAGTTGGATGAATTTCAGTAAGTACGATCCGAAGTTTATGGAAGGGGTATCGGTTTTTATCGAATATATACAGACAACTTTCCCTAATATTGAATCACACAGGTGTCCGTGCGGTAGTTGTCTTAACGCATTTTACCAGACTGTGCCGGATATATATATGCATTTAATTCGGAACATAATGATGAGGGGGTACGATGTGTGGATTTTTCACGATGAAAAATTTAACATGCCTATGTTAACAGAAGTAATGAATAGTAGAAGAAGTTGGGACACTGGAGGTTCATCAAGTAGCGCAACTGTAGTAGTGAATGAAGATCACCGGAGCGATCCAGTAATTATGGAGTATATGGACGATGTGTTCCCATTTCGGTGTGGGGGACAAATGGATGAATCGGTACATGATGACGATGAAATTGCGGATGTTGACAGGTCGATTGCGCAAGAAGCGGCAGACAACTACACAAAGTTATTGAAAGAGCATAAAAAACAGTTGTACAAAGACGCGACAACGGATATGTTGACGGTTATCATGGAGTTGATGGATCATAAGGAGAAATATCAATTGTCGAATGAAGCATTCACTGCGTCTTGTGTGTTGCATAAAGCATTGTTACCGGCTGAGAATCATTACCCGTCTTCATTCAAAGAGGCAAAGAGTGTTTTGAAGAGTGTCAGGATGGGTTACAAGACTTACCATGCATGTGAAAATGGTTGTATCTTATTCGATGGACCTAATGCGAAAGATGATGTGTGCTACAAATGTGATTCACCTCGCTATGAGAAGCTCGTCAGAATGCGAAAACCAAAGGCTAAGAAAACTGTTAGATATTTAGCCATTATTCCACAGTTGCAGAAATTGTACAGTTCACCTGATATTGCAAAGCAAATGCAATGGCATGGTAGTAAGGAAAGAAGGATCGACCCGGATAAGATGACTCACCCAGCTGATGGGGAAGGCTGGTTGGACTCTGATAGGACGTGGCCTCGTTTTGGATCTGAAGCTGCCAATGTACGTCTTGCATTGGCAACTGACGGGTTTAGTCCGTTTGGTGCAAATGCTGTCCCTTATAGTGTGTGGCCCGTTGTAGTTATGCCTTACAATTTACCTCCAATCTCGTGCATGAAGAAAGAATTTAACATCTTGACGCTGTTGATTTCTGGCCCTAAGTTGCCTGGGAAGTGCCTAAATGTTTTAATGAGATCGTTGATGGATGATTTGAAAAAGTTGTGGTCCGAAGGGGTTGTAACCTTTGACGCATTTAACAATCGAACGTTCAAGATGCGAGCGGCGGTATTATCGACTATTAGTGACTTTCCCGATTTGGGAATGTTGGGAGGCATTCAGACGAAGAGTTATAAGGCTTGTCCATTATGCCTGGATGATCTCGAAGGGCATCACAGTCATAATAGGACGTACTACGTAGGAGCACGGAAGGACTTGCCAGAGAATCATGCATTACGGAAAAATAAAAAAATCAACGGGAAACGGGAGATGAAAAAATCCCTCCCTGAAAAGAGTGGATATGAAATATATGAAGAAATATCGGACATTCAGTTTCCCGAACTGTCGTTACATCCAAAGTTTACTCAGAAGAACAAATCCGGCTAGAAAAGATTGTGTTGGACACATGAGTCGATATTTTGGGAACTCCCGTAATGGAAATCTTTGTGGACAAGGCACGCATTGGACGTGATGCATATTGAAAAAAATGTGTGCGACAATCTTATTGGAACGCTTTTTAACTTGCCTGGGAAAACAAAAGATGATTTGAAAGCCAGACAAATGTGGGAGGAATTGGGTGTACATAAGGATCTATGGGCCAAAACAACGGGCAACAAGACTTTCATGCCTTATGCCGACTACACGATCAAGCCTGAGAAATGTGGTGAAGCGCTTGATAAGGTTACAAATATAAGGTTTCCATCGGGCTATGCGAGATCCTTGAAAAACAAGATAAACGTGAAGGATAAGAAGTTTTTTGGGCTTAAAACACACGACAATCATGTTTTGCTGCAACGTATACTTCCCATCATTGTACTCCCTTATGTGGCACCGCACGTAGCCACCGTGATATGTGAGCTTGCAAATTTCTTTTAGTCTCTCTGTGCAAGGGAGATTTCAAAGAAGAAGCTAAAAGAGATGCAAGTTGATATTGTATTGATTCTCAGTAAGTTGGAAATGATATTCCCTCCGCTGTTCCACACGATCATGGTGCATTTATGTAAACATCTCCCATCTCAAGTACTGCAAACCGGTCATGTCCACTATACTTGGATGTTCTCGATGGAACGTGAATTGGGGTACTACAAAAAATGGGTGCGCAACCACCGATACCCAGAGGGTTGCATCGCAGAATCGTATATTAATCATCAATGTGCGACATTCATCAATCTGTACCTCGATAAACGAGCCATGGATCCAGAGACCCCAGATAAATGGGGCATTTCAATTGTTTCCAAACATGTGCTTCCAAGTATTCAGATATGGGAGCCCTTGTTAACAAAGGAATTCGTGCGTATCGCTCATTGGACTGCTATGCAGAATGCTGAAGAATTCAGCTCCGAGATGATTGATTTCAAAGAGGATTATGAGACGGAATACCCAGAGTCAACCGATTTACAACACCGAATTGGAACATTTTGCTCAATGTTCAAGGAAACCGTAAGTTCAATATCAGTTAAACGTGTAGTCCTATATATATAAATAAACATACATTTATCAATGTGTGTATATATTAATAATAACTGTATGCAAAAATTCACAGATGGAATCGTATCCCGATGACGATCAACAATATATGGCATCAAAGGCTTTGAGTCGTTACGTGCAAAGAGTAAATTATTATGCGCAATGTCATGTACACGGTGTGAAATACCTGTCCGAACATCGCGATAAAGGAAGAAGCTCACAGAACAGTGGTGTGATGCTTAATGCAGAGGGCGGTGTAGCTTATTACGGTGTGTTGTTATACGTAGTTGAGCTTATGTACACTGGACGGATGCCAGTTGTTTTGTTTTACTGTCGATGGTATGATCTAAATTCCGTGAAAGTAGATAATGGTTTGATATCCATAAATACCAACACAAATGCATATTGCGACGATCCATTCTGTCTACCAACCATGGCCAAACAGGCAAGTTGCATTAGTTGTATATATTACTGTACTTCATTGTTGGATGTTTTCCTAATTATTTAATGTGCATAACAGATATTCTACATTGATGACCCGAAAATGGGTGGAGGGTATAAGATCGTGAACAAGGTTGCCCCTAGAGGACTATTCATCTCGCCAAATCGTTTGCCATCCATTTCGTACGAGGCTGACGCTCCTTACCTAGAGACCGAGCCTGAAACTGCACTTATTGTAGCGGAACTAAATGTGCTACCACATTCTGATGGCGGTCTCCAAGAGGTACATGATGTGGAGGATAACGACGAGAATAGTGAAGATGACTGCGAAGATCATGGATACAACAATGAAAAAATACATGAATCCGATTAAATATATATAAGCATTGTAATAATATTGTAGTTACAAACATGTAAGTTCTAATGTGTTGTATGTGTGCAAACATATCAACTTCAAACAAATGCAATGATTGGCTGTGCACTTAAACTGTTTTTCAGGTGGCTTGACGGTTTCCTACAAAATTGTTATACTCTGCCCTGCCACTTGGCCGATGGATGCTTACATCTGTCGGTCAGGACATTACCCGGCCGACGGATCCAACTGCCATAAAACAGAGAGCAAATGCTCTGTTTCGGTTTGAAATTCGTGCATAAACCCGTCAAATTGCTTTGTTTTTGTATGTTTTAGAGTTCATTCATTGTTTTACAACACCATAAACATATATATGATGTGAAAGACAATTACGGAAATCATTAAGTCAATTAATCGATTTATTTATTTCTTTACCGACATATCCAGCATATATGTCGGAAAGGTTATCAACACTTGGCTGATGGATGCACATCCGTCAGCCAAGTTCTACCTATACGTGGGTAAAGATGGTTAACTAATTTGCAAAACATATTTGACCAGCCTATAAACGACGAATTAACCGTTCGATGATAGTTTTTTTTACATACGTATACTAGTGTAGATAGTACTTATGAGAAGATCGGTCTTGATTATATCATATGCGAGATACCGACACGTATTGAGCGAAATCGCCAGTTCCACTATGTGCATGAACATATTCAGCTTATAACGTATGACGTTGTGTCGTTCATTTTTTGTATGTGATATGCTTGAGTAATATACGATCTTATGTTGTATATGAGGCATACTACGTACCTATATCGTTCAATTATCAATACTATGATAGTCGGGAAATATGATGGGTTTTGTGGTTTTGGTCAACGTCGATAGTCAACTTCCGCTGGCCGACAGCTGGAGAGATCCATCAACTGATATGAATGAGTAATATACGATATTCTGTTGTATATGAGGCATACTAAGTACTTATATCAGTCAATTATCAATACTACGATAGTCGGGATGAACGACGGGTTTTGTGGTTTTGGTCAATGGTAGTCAACTTCTGCTGGCCGACGGATGCCTATATCCATCGGCCAGGTTTTTAAATTTCGGCAAAAATTTGTTAAGTGTTGGTAGTAAAACGACATCGTTTGGCCATAGACGATGGATCTAGGCATCCGTCGGTAATGGTCTATAGCTTAGGTCAAGACCGAGTCCGCCTCCCTTTTCCCTCATTTCTCGATTCTTCTTCAACTGTCTTCTCTCTCTCTCTCTGAGTCGACGGTGACCAATCTCGGTCGATCCTCTCGTCGCCGACCTGTTCCCGCCCCAGGGAAGTCGTACTGGACCAGTGGTTGTCGTCTCCGAGCAGATCTCGTCGTCGCCGACCTGTTCGCGCCCCAGCGTCAACGTCTCCTAGCAGATCTTGTCGTCTCCGACCTGTTCGCGGTCGAGCGTCAACGTCTCCGACCAGATCTCGTCGTCGCCGACCTCTTCGCGGCCCAGCGTCAACGTCTCCGACCACATCTCGCCGTCGCCAACCTCTTCGCGCTCCTCTTCGACAGGTACGTGCCTCTCATACATTAATCTTCTTCTACCATCTTCCGTTGAAACCCCTACAAAGACCTAAATTTTTGTTGAAGAAAGAACAATTTTTTTTGAAACGAGCCTTGGATTGACTGTGATAAGAATTGGCTGTGATTCTGATTTAACCATTTCAAAATACCTAAATGACCATTGTGTTACAGTCTAAAATGGGTTGATGAGAAATTGGGTAATGTTTTAGGGTTCCTAACACATTGAGCTTTTACTAAACCCTAATGGTTTATCAGGTTTGAATCCAGTAAGCACACATTTGTTCTTTAGTAATCGTGACGAGGTTAGGTTAGGAGTTAGTATGTTAGATTATGATTTCTAGCTCTATTGGCCAACCCTAATGGACTTGCTGTGTTAAAGAAAAATTGGCCAACCCTAATGGATTTCCTGCTTTGTTGTTGATTAGAGAAAATGGGTCAATCTTAATTACTGTCGGACTAGGATTTCCCTTATTGAGGTTAATGGTAACAATATTTGAGTACAAGACCTGTTTTCATTTTTAATTGATTGCCTTTGTTAGGGTTAAGACTGTGTGCTCTTCCCCTCCTGCACTTCAGGGTAGTATAATTATAAGATTTGTTACCTTACTGAATATAAGGTCACATATACAATGATTAATATATATTTACTTTGTGCGTATCAAATTCAGAGAACTTCATAAATATTCAGTCATTAGATATTTAAATGTTTGTGTGTTGATACGTATCATTGATTTAAATTTACCCATTCACTCATTAGTACCGAACTGCTGTATACTTTAAATTTATGGGTGAGACATGTATAGGATTGCATTTTATTTTATGAGTTTCTATGATATATTTTTTAATTCAAAGTATGATTTGAGTTCACATGAGTTCGCAGGATGGGAAAGAGAAATAATAACAAGTTCTACAACTGCCTCAACTTCTTGACCGCCCCCGAGGCCCTCTGAGCGCAACCCTGCACATCTGGTGGAACCACCCAAGACTCCACCCAAAATACAACGGCTCGGGCACCTACAATGCGGCGCCTTCGAGACCCCTTCGCCCGGTTGTAGTGAGACAGCCCCTTCTCCCGGTGGTAGTGAGGCAGCATCTACCACCAACCGGGACAATGTCATGAGCATTCGTTCCCAAAAACTAGTGGAGGACGATGAAGATGTGGCTGCCATGCTGGCCGGAGAAGAGGTGGCCTCCACCGTAACAAAGACCAAGACGGGGAAGCAAGGTATTGTGACCAACAAGAACCTCCACCGTAGGCTCAAGGATCTGGCCCCGCTGGGGGGAAAATTTACCTTGGGCCATAACAGTAAACACCTGACAGGGACGCTTGAGCGGGAGGATGTCGTACGGGTGATTGGGTCCATAGTGCGGACTTACATCCCCATGGGCCAGGCGTACTTCCATGAAGTTCCTGAAAGTGCTAAGGAGGTTATGTTCTACCAGCTCAGCGTAAGTACATTACCTTTTCGTATTCATTGATTCATGTAATTATTTCTTATATAATTACTAATGCTGGTGTATTTATTTTTTCAGATGTTGTACGAGTTCGAAATCGGACCATACTTTAACAAGCTTCTGGATTTTGTCATGGAAACGGCATCCAGCCGCTACCGTGATTGGAAGTATGATATCCATGAGTGGGTCCTCAAAATGGAGCCGAAGTACAAAGACCCCGAGCACCCCGATGCTGAGATACACATACCCACACTGCTAGAGTTCCTTGAACGCGATGAGCAGTTCCGTTGGCTCTGCAAGCACTTCAAATCAAAGGAGTTCAAAGTAAGCACTTTATTATTGTGTTTGGTAAATTATGTAAATTACTAGTCACGAGTTATCAATAATTAGTTTAGAATTAGAGTGTTAATTATCAATGTTTACCATCTGATTCGTTTATTGTAGAAATTGAGTGACAATGGGAAGGCCTCTCGAGCACAGAACCTGACTGCACACCACGGGGGTAGTATGCCGCTTGCAAAACGGGCCAAATGCTTTCTTTACAAATCCTCCATCCTTCGACGCTGCGACGCATACGTCGAGGTCTACACAAAGGAAAATGACCTCAACAAGGAGAACGTGAAAAGAGCGGTATATATTGTTTTAATTACATTTATTGCATCACTTATTTTTAAGGTAATACGATTATGGGTTTTTCTATCATGTATCGTATATTACTGTAAATTATATTGGTGTTTTATGTATCTTAGGCACACGCCAAAGCTGTTGTGGATGAGGCCCGTGAGCGGTTATCGCAGTCACGGGTGACAGAGTGCGAGGGTTCATCCCCTACTGTTGCGAAGGCGTTGACTTTGGAGGAAGAGCTCCCCCTCATCCAGATTATCACGGGTAAACACCAGAAGGGCAGACTCCAATTAAGCATCGGGAATGCGGTCAAGCTCCCAACCGAACGGGATGTGGGAGCCAGTGGGTGCTTGAGTGCGCGTTCAGTCAGCTCGTCTGAGGAGCTAGAAGACCTAAAGACTCGCTTGGCTGATCAACAGGCTGAGTTCGCTCAGAAACTGGAGGAGCAACGCCGGTTGATGGAGGAGCATCGCCTAGAAATGGAGGCCAGGATTGCTGCCCAAGCTGCGGAACAAGCTCAATTCCGGGAGTTGTTCAACTCTTGGGCTTCCACTCAGCAGAACACCATCGTGCCTTCTTTTGTCAGACCGTCAGCGACTCCTACATCAGCGACTCTGGCTTCAGAGACCCCGCCATCTTTACCTTAGTCAGTCCTCCCCTTTTTCCTATGAACATTATGTTATTTGGATACGTGAACTGATAACTTTTTATGTTCTGTGCACTGATAAACTTATTTAGAACTACTATATTTGTTAATGTCGGTTGGATGTTTGATTGCCGTATTTATGGTTTGTTTGTATGTGTGCTTGTTGTTATTACGGTTTGGATGGTACAGGAACATGTACATTTTAATGCACGGTTGGGTGCATGAATTTTGAAACATTTTTTTGTTTTTCTACACAAACTTGGCTGACGGATACAAGCATCTACATCCGTTGGACAGGTTTAGACCTGGCCGACAGATCGCACCCGTCGGTAGGGTGATATCCCTTGCCCGACATATAGTACCTGTTGGCAAGGTGGAACGACTTGCCTGACGGATGATACCCGTCGGCATGGTGTAAACACTTGCCTGACGGATACGACCTGTCGGCATGGTGTAAACATTTGCCTGACGGGAACGATCCGACCGGCAAGAGATTCCACCTTGCCGACGGGTAAGATCCGTCAGGAAAGCGATATCACCCTGCCGACGGGTATCATCCGTCAGGCAAGAAGTTCCACCTTGCCGACGGGTTTGATATGTCGACCAGGTGGAACTTCTTGGCTGACGAGTAGGATCCGCCGGCAGGGTTACCGAAGCAGACTGACGGATCGAATCGAATCCGTGACTAAGGTGATCATTTTTGGCTGACAGATGGGATCCATCGGGCCGATGTTCACTCTACCGATGGATTGTCGCATCGGTCGGCCAAATACCTGACCGACGTATCTTGGCCTACGGATGTATCCGTCAGCTAAGATCCAGGGCGACGGATAAGCTAACATAGGTGACGGATCAGATCCATCACCTAAGTCAAGATCAGCAGTAGTGGTGCGCGAGTAGGTGCGGGTCAGTCGCGGGTTGACTCTGGTCGGGCTCGGGTTGATTTTTGGTCGGGTTCGGGTCAGGCGTGGGTCGATCAATGGTCTGGGTGTTGGGTCTCGAGGTATGGTTGGAGATGAACCAACTCGCAGCGGAAAATCAATGAAAACCAAGAGACGATTAAACCATGAAACAACTAACAAATAATGGATTCACAAGAGAAAAAATTCAGCACTATTTCTTACCAAAACAAGAACACCGGTTAATGAATGATTGGCTTGAGTCTCCAAGACGCCTACGTATCCACATGGGAATCAAAGCCACGTAGTTCTTCTCTTTGAGGACTCAAGAACACAAAAATGGAGGTGGGAACTTGCCAAACCCAAAATTGCAAGGGAAGGGGGAGAGAAGTTGTGTTTCCTATTCTTGTCTTGTGTTTGTTATGTTGAAAAAAGATGACTTAAACATAACAAAACCCATACTTGTCCAACTAAAGGGATGTGACAAGTATGGTGTCAAGTAAGGTGTAAATAGGACAAAGTATGGCAAGACAAGATTGGGTTAGGTGGTGAATCACCAACACCTTAATCCTTGTCTTGCTTACTTAGTACTAATTAATCAAGACTTGATTAATTAGTTCCATGGGCCTTGGTTGCATGGGCCTTTCATGGGCCTCTTGGAACATGGCCCGTGGCCATTTCCAACAAGGTCCCGTGATTCGCTCATCGCCTCCATGCCTTCCATACCGGAAATGTCCAACATTATCCGACGCGATCAATCCCAAGACTCCAAGCCTTGTCTCGATCCGTAAAGTCCTATTCACTTACGGGCACATGACCCAAAACCCAGTTTTGGTCATGTCCCGAGACAACTCCCTTTTGGCCATTCTCCATAAATGTGTCAATGAGTTTCATCCTCCGGTGTGACCCTTAGGTTTATGCATGTCAATAGATCAACGTAAAATCCCATTTTACTTGATCCTATTTAAGTGGCAACTAACGGGACTTTAGTATTGCCTGACACTACATAACGAATCGACCCTGTCAATTCTAACCTTTCCGTCGTCCCTGTCATTATCCTTTTATCTCCGATATCCTGATTGAGATAAGGCATAGAGCCGTCATCCTTATTATTCTCAATCACCGTTCCTTGATATGTGAGATGACTGAAGATATGATACCCAGTATCATGTGCATGGCCATGCTATTCTTTCAGTCACTCTCGATCAAGCGGCCGAGAACCGATATCTTTCCCATACCTTAGTATGAGGGATAAATCCCTTAGCCGTCTTTCGTGTCACTCATGTAGCCCGTCCCCAAGCCAATCCTGGCCGTTATGGAAGCCCTGTTACGGACAACGTTAGGCTCAGGTCAAACTAGGTTGTTGACTACATAGCGATCACAAAGACTCCTTGGTCTAAGGATACATGACAAGCTACAACACTGAATATGTTCATGACTTAATCTATGGCACATATTCAGGGCGGGTCGTCCAATATCATGTCCCACATGATATCTATGATCAGACTCTGGAATCCCATTCCAATGACTAACAGAACGTAAGCCATAAAGAGCCATCTTTCATACTAGTCGCTTCTAGTGAAGCTTTGTTGACTAGGGACCCATCGAGTGTGATCTATCTCGATCTATGGTTCTATTCGCATGGTGGGCATAGATCAGAGCACACATCGATATATTACTCCAACACATAAGTAATATAAAGCCGCTTTAATTTTATTGCTAACGATGATATATACATTTGGACATTTAGGATTGAACTACGGGCACTAAGACTAACAATGGGTCGGACACAGGGCGAGCGTGGGTCGGACACGGGTCGGGCGCGGGTCGGGTGCGTGCCAAGATGCTCTACTCATGTGCCCAGGATCATCCCTTCCAGACACATCGTGCTTACTTTGTCGCGCGGGTCGGGCGTGGGACAGGATCCCTTGCTGGTCGCTGGTTCTTTGACTCGTTTCCGGTTCAATGGTTTTCTGGTGAGATTCGATGTCCTCCCCTTTCCTATAGTGGGATGTGTTTCTTGGCTTTGATCCAAGATCGTAGGGTTTTGGTTGGACCTCGCCGTTCGTGGTGGCTGTTGGTGTTGGCCATAGTTCGTTCTCGTCGGTGCTGCTTTGGTTAGAAGTGGTTCTGTTTCACTTCCCATCGGGTTGGAGTTCTGTTGAGGTCGAGGTCAGATTGGTTGACTCCAACATCCGTTGCTCCTAGGACTTGGCTTGTGACCGGTAGAAATACCGGGTCCTCTTTTGGGTGTATCTCGGTCTTGGCCGGAATCGTGAGGAGCACTGGGCGCGAATTCAGCTCTTGGACTTCTGGATTGAAGGTTTACTTTTTGAGGTCTGTGAGAAGCTATCTTCCGGCGTCTCTTGTGCTCTACTGACTGGCTGCTAGGCTTGCCTCGTGCTCGATGGAAATATTGTCTTGTTGATTAGTTTTTCTGAGGTAGTCTCTTTCCTATTTTCTTGTTTGGTCAGTGTTCTCCTATCCGTTCATGCTTCCCTTTGTATTTTGGCTTCGCTTCTTCTCGACCCGGTTATGGGTTGAGCTCGTCGGTTAAAGGCGTTGACCACCGACGAGTTTCTTGGGTGTTGTTTGCCCCCCATAAGCCATCTGCTACGGTTTTTATGGTAATCCGGGTCTGTCTCAACCGTTAGCGGGGTTGGTCGCCGGTATTTTAGTTGTTTTCCTTTTCTTCTCAAAAGATTGGCAGCTCTATTGAGATGGGAGTTGGTTGATTCATTCTAGTTTAGGGATTGGATTTCATCTGCTTGGGTCTGGCAGTTGGAAACTTATCCCCTCAGTGCTTCATGGTGGTCGGATTTGGGTACTCAATACCCGATTTTCAAAAATAGATCTTCATGGTGGTTATATTCGGATTCCAGATCCTATCTTGTTTTTTCTTGGGATTGTTTCTGCTGGGTTCGTTGGTTGTTTCTTCTCTTGGTTGTTTCAGGTTGTTCTTTGGTTGTATTGGTCTTGCCTGGGTTATAGGGGTTGTCTGTAGGTGTTCTCCAGGGTGTGTGTACCCTTTCTTTGTTGTTCTTCTTCTCTCTCTGCTTCTGTATCTGTTTATGTTGTGTTTTTTTTTGTAGTTGATCTCCCTTATAGATGGCATATGATAATTTTGGGGTATCCCCCTCTTTTCTGCCCTTCTTAGCTTGTGTTCCTCATCTTTTACCTCAAAAGAGGTTTTATCAATGAAAATTGCTTATTCAAAAAAAAAAATTACTGTTAAAATATAAATATAATTGGGCATTCAATTACCAGATTAAGCTTTTAGTTGAGTTTTTTTTATCAGCAAAAGTTTTACTGATGGTCCAATTCTTGAAAAGAAGAAAAGGCAAAGAGTTAAACATAAACTCTCAAGACACCAAACAAGAAAAATACTAACCACCCAAGGAAAAAATTTGTTCCCAACACCAAATTACTTATGATTCAAGTAACAAAACCAAACCTATTTTTCCCCAACAATTCTACCCCAAACAACCCTAATACCCTTGGGCCTTCAATTATCAGATTAAGCTTTTAGTTGAGTTTTTTTTATCAGCAAAAGTTTTACTGATGGTCCAATTCTTGAAAAGAAGAAAAGGCAAAGAGTTAAACATAAACTCTCAAGACACCAAACAAGAAAAATACTAACCACCCAAGGAAACAATTTGTTCCCAACACCAAATTACTTATGATTCAAGTAACAAAACCAAACCTATTTTTCCCCAACAATTCTACCCCAAACAACCCTAATACCCTGCAAGAAGACACTAGAGCTGATTCTAACAAATGGAGAATGATCTCTAAACATAAAACAGCACCCAACAATTCTTGGCAGCATATCGGAAGCAGTAATACACCTACCAAATGCAACAAAACCCTATATGCCAATACAAATCTACAGAGTTATGTAGCACTCCAACCAGCAAACGAGGCCTCAGTACTTGTCCAAAAAGTGATGTAGAGCCGCCAACAAATCTCTTCAAACCTAACCAACACTAAAGCGATATACCGCACCATAATGCAATACTGATAAATTTTGTAGCAAAACAACCAGCCCGAGACTTGCCAATAAGTTCTGCAGCAAAACATCCAGCCCGGGACTTGGCAATAAATTCTGCAGCAAAACATCCAGCCCGAGCCTGGCCAATAAGATCATCTTCAACGAAGATTCTGCAGTATTAAAACCAGCAAGAAGAGGTTGATCCCTATCTCTACAAGCCTGTATAATAGTAGAGACAAAAAGAGAAGGAGCAAGTCATGACTGCTTCAGAAGGTGTCATGTCTTATCTCACAAAATTACAGGACTAAAACTCCCAAACCTATACATCAAAAATACTAACCACACTCCAGACCAACCTAATGAAACCAGAGAGAAAAAAAAAAACAACTCCCACACTAAAAAATTACAGCAAGTAAATATTAAGGGCCTGCTAAACCTTGACCCCAGAAAGAAACCTAACCTGACATCCAAAAAACTCCCCAATAACCACCTCAAACCACCCCAAACCACCATATCGCACCCCAGACCAAGGAACCAGAGAACCAACTTTTACTTATGCTTCAAGAAAGCAAACCGGGTTTACTTGAATCCCAAGCAAGAGTCAGAGAGAATTAGGAAGGGATCTGATCTTTTTCCTAGAGCAATTAATGGG
Source organism: Erodium maritimum (assembly GCA_963921825.1). Classification (NCBI taxonomy): domain Eukaryota; kingdom Viridiplantae; phylum Streptophyta; class Magnoliopsida; order Geraniales; family Geraniaceae; genus Erodium; species Erodium maritimum. The sequence goes on along the minus strand of OY997588.1, from coordinate 63,273,372 downwards.
ACTTTACAGCCAATCATTGAAGGAGAAAGGTTGAAATCTATTAAAGAGACTTCTTTCTAAATTGAAAGTGTAACTCTGGACTTTATGTAGAATGATGGATGTAGAGACTGATGTGTTCTTGAAGACTAGATCATTCCTAGATAACCAGAGGTGCTAGAGGGATTCTTGGAGTCCAAATGGTTTTATTCCAAGCAACAACATCTGAAGATTGTGTATGTTGGTGCTCAAGTAACCCATATATTCTTTTTACACTGAAGCCTTTTTATCTCATTGCCACACTATAGAGTCTTCTAGAGAATTCAAATGAATACCAATTAAGATTTTATACAGAGTTGACCATTCATGTTCAGCTATTCCTCTAGGCACTCCCCCTAAAATCCAGATCCTGACAATACCGATGATGGGGAGGAGTCGTATAGGTTACAATGGTCTTGGACATATGAGTATATGGAGCCTCTCCATAAGGGTCAGGTTAAGGGTGATGATTTGATGGCCCTTGAGATCTTGCATCAGAAGGTTGTTACCAATGATACGTCTGATTATATGTGCTACATGACAAGGTACGTATATATATATATATTACGGAAATCTTCGATTATATGCGTTCCACCGACATGTTTTAGCGGAAACATATTGTGTTCATCTCTTTTGTCTTTCCTAAATCGTATTTACACCCTTAATTTATTATCAGAAGTAAACCATTTCCATAAATATCTCTCCCAAATCCAAAACCTTAGAAAATACTAAATTATACTCTCTTAAAAGAACAAGATAAGTGGGTTGGGTTTTTTTTAGAGTTTAGGATTAGGGGTATTTTAGATATTTTTGAATTTAGGGGACTTTCCGTCATAATCAAAAAAATTTAAGATTTTTTTTTCAATTGGGACGGAAAATCTATAGAAGATTCATAAACCTCCGAAATACGCTAAACCCTACAAAACAAAACATTTCCAAACACTAAACTACCTAACAATTGTAACCAACTTCCTAACAACCCCTACGACACCGTTTCAAGCTTTGCTCCTAACAATGCCCATCCCTTCGGAGAAGCTTGTCCTTAAGCTTCATACTCCAAGCTCCTGTCGGCAACACCGCGCCATTCTATGCCCGTGTGCTAAAGAAGAAACCCATAGTACCCAAAAATAGTGTGAATCCATAACCTCACACTTTTGAGTCCCTATTTTTACCACCACCCAAACACAATCACACCCATAGCCTTGTGTCCCAATAATAGTGTACCAAAGAAGAAACCCATAGTACTCAACAACCAAATCATGATAGCAAAACTCCTAGGGAAAAGATTTAATTAGCTTGAAATTTATGTCAGGCAATCCTGAAGGATTCTAGGGTGCTAAAACGCAGCGGAAACAATAAAAGCCCTAGAAAATCCTTATGATCCATGTAATTCAGAATAAACCAACATACGAAAATTAAACAAATTTACCTCTTGTAGTTTCGAGCCTGGTTCGAGACAGGGACAAAGAACACCTTCAATGCCTAACGATGTCGAGACGTCTTCAAATGAATCCATCCTCTTCAGGTATCCACACCAACAAGCTTTTCCCAAAAACCCATGTGTGCTAGCACCAAAAATCAGTACTATCTTTCTCTCGTTTTCTTCTTCCTTTTCTCTTTGGTTTTTTTCTATCCACAACTCTCTCAAAACGTAACGACTATATCTGATTTCGAAAATCCAAAGTGGGTTATGAAATCAAATACGTGGAGATGTTTTAGGAGTAGTGGAATCCAAAAAATAACTTATTTGAATTTCTAAAATTCAAAAAGTATTAATTGAATTATAAAACAAAATAAATAAATATAATATATATATATATGTTTTATTCCAAAGTTTAATCTGAAACAAATACTTATATATACATATATATACATATATATATATACATTTATTTCACTTTGTCTTCCTAATATAATTTAATTATATTAGTAATTAGAAAACGAGAAGTGAATAAATTTATATTATATCAAATATAATATAATTATGTTCTATAGTTCAACTCAATTTTGGACTTGTTGTGTGTGACCCTGTAGGCTCATACAACGTTGGCAGTGAGCCCGAAATCACGTTTCGTCCACATGTCATAATTGACCTCTAGCAAGGCATTATGGCTTCCCAAAGTTGTATGAAGACCGTCAATCCGATTTAACCATTTTCCATTAATATCTTAATCCCTTTGTCATCGATAACTCGATCGAATATAAGGCTTAGGGTCGTCATCCTTATTTTATTTGATCGTTAATTTCTTGATCTTAAGTAGACTGCAAGTGATAACTCATTATCGATTCGCATGGTCATGCATTTGTGCAATCTCACATATCAAGGGGCCACACGATATCTCTCATATTTACATGAGTGACAAATCCCTTATCAGTCGATCACATTCCTCACATAGACAATTATGTATTCAACAACAATCTTTATTGTTGCCCGGTTAAAGACAACGTTGAATTGTGTCAAGACACACAACCACCTATGTAGAAATCCATGAGAGCATGTACAATAGAAAGGCTCGTATGTGAGGCTCGTATGTAAGGCTCACATGCTGACTGGACAAAATAGTGGGACTCGGGACTCAAAATAGTGGGTGTTTTACAATGGGGCTTGGATGTGACGCTTGTATTGTGAGTGGACCAATCATATTTAGTTAAATATGATTTTTCGTATATAGAAAAAAAATAGGACGCCTGGCAGCACAGGAGTGGGTGGCAGCCGGACAAGGGACGCAGGATGCGGGCCTCGTCCCGGCCCGCGTTTTTGCGGGACACGTAAAAGTCGTCCCACAACGAGACAGCACGTGTCCCGCGGCCTGCAAAAACGTGAGCCGAGCCTCAGGGCCAGTCCGTTCTACATGCTCTGACGACTATAAAGTCAAAGGACTTAAGTCATATTACGATACTGAGAAATACTCATGACAGTTCCTATGTAGTATTCTCACAGTGGGTCATCCAATACCGTTTCCCTAAATGGAATCTATGATTTGACTTCATATCCAATATGAATGATCAGTAAAACGTGATCATCAGCCAACATCATACTAGTCTTAGTATATCAGTAAGACTAGGGATAATTGGAATAATACTCCTTTTTTCTTCTAAGAGTTTCACTATCAAGTCACGTATTTGATGATCTTAGAAAGAGTCGATTATTCACGCAATTAACATTTAACAAAATGATAATGAAAGTGCCAATGTATTAATAAATGATAATGTCATACATGAAAAGATTGGCCTAGGGCACAAAACTAACAAATCCTTCAGACCTTGTACCAGTATCACCCACATATTGACCTCATTCGTCTTGAAAGAATTGATGACCCTTCATGTTCCCCCTATCAAGTCTGATGGTGTCTCGCCTTTGGTTCTCAAGTTTGGATGACTAATCAAGCAGACATTCTCTCGCGATATTTTCCTCTCGGAACAAGGATTCAACACCATCAAGAAATGGGACATACCCATTATTCAGAGGAGATCCAACGATCACACAATGAACATCCCACAAGATGAGGTCTCTCCACAGGAAATCGATTTCTTGTTTCAATTCTTGTTGCTTTTTCTTTGCTGCATCAGCTTTTGCTTGTCCCTTTTGTTGCCGCTCCGCCTAAAATCGATTCTCGCACTCTTGCTCCCAGATCTTTACATTTTTCACCAAATTTTGAACCGTGGCTTGCACTTCTACAAGCATTCTCCGTACGTCACCTCATTCACTCATCGGACTTTGGTGTCGAGGTTACAAGTTTTATGGTTTAGGGTGACGGACATCGCTGACCCTCGAGCCTCTCCAAGATTCACGATCTTGGAATTGGAACTGATCTGAAGCACGACGTGTATAATACACGGCCTCCTCGTCAGAATCGTAAGCATGATGTGGTTGTTTGGACTGCCATCTGAAAATCGACGCCTCTAAGAAAGAATCCGATGTATGTTGGCTCTCCGACTTTTGAATCTGGTTAAGGAGCCTTCGATCCTCTATGTACCAGATTTTATAGGCATCGCGATCTTCTTGAAAGAGCCATCTCTCGTTGGAATCGACGAAAATGGGCTCATCGACGGTTGAATCCTCCCATCCTGGCTCCAGTTCAGGTGCTTCCCATAACATTTACGATTTCCTTTCCATCTCCGATGAAATCAGGCTGAATTCTTCGCGGGATCGATAGCTCTAATGCCAACTTGTCAGGATCTCATATGATCATGGCTTAAATTGAAGAACACTTTGGGTTTACTTGAAAATTTTGGCGATGAAGTATAGCAAAGCTTTCTCTCTCACTAATACAAGCCTCTCACTACTCACAAATCAACAAACGATTATACTAATCTACACCTAATTCTCTGGTTCTCTCTTTAGAACCAGAGCCCTCTCTTTCTAGAGATTCATCACAAGATTCAAAAAATCCGAGGAAGAAGATGAAGGGCTTATTTAAGGCCTTGTCTAGTCAACAGCTACATCAGCAACCAATAGACACGTGTTGTACCAGCCGTAACAGACTAACTGTTGTAACCAACTTCATAACAACCCCTACGATACCGTTTCAGTCCTTGCTCCTATCAACAACTTGGCGGGATCTCGATTGATCCAGACTTGAGTTGAAGAACACTTTGGGTTTTATTTGAGAATTTGGCGATGAAGTATATAAAATCTGTTGGGTTGGTTTCATTAAATGGAAAAGGCCCAAGGGCTTTGTTTCATTAAATGGAAAAGCCCAAAAACCCATTTGTGGTTACTTAAGCCCAAATGGATGTTAGGGTTTCTATATAGCTATTATAAATTAGATTTGGAAGTGTGAGTGCCTCCATTGTCGAGAGAGAGAAGCAAAAAGAGAGAAGAAGAAGAGCAGAATTTTCTGCGGAATTTCAGTCCGAGCAGCCACTTTCAAGAGCTCGATCGAAGGTTCATCCAAGGTCCGATGATGCTGATTTTTGGAGTGATTTTTCTTCACATATCGGTCTTCTAAGTGGACGGTGGAATTTGGGTTTTGACGGTTCGGTTTTCAGATACACGAGCTGCAAGTGGGGCCACCAAGTGGTTAGATTTCTCTTCTTCTTTCTTGAGTTTTGTTGCTAGTTCCAACACTAGGTTGTGTTGATGCCTCTAATTTGATTAGAGAAATATTGTATCCATTAAAGTTGATAGTGGATGATTAAGAGGCCTAGAGGGTCCCGTGGTTTTTACTTCTCGTCTTGAGAAGGTTTTCCACGCTAAATCTTGTGCGCATTGTGTTTCGTATTTGCTCCGCTTGTTGGTTTCCTATTTGGTTTGCACAGGTGTGGGAGAATTGATTCCGATGTGTTTATCTGTTGTTATTTGGTATTCTCCCTATCAGAGTGGTATCAGAGCCTGGTTGGTTTGTTGGGTTTTCTGTGTTAAAAGATGGAAGCTAATACAAGTATAATGAGTAATCTGAATGGTTCTAATTATCATTTTGGAGGGAAAAGATGGAGGATCTTCTTTATGTGAAGGATTATTATTTTTCGGTATTCAGTGAAGAAATGCCTGAGGGTAAAACTGATGGTGCTTGGAAATTATTTCATCGCCAAGTGTGTGGTTACATTAGGCAATGGGTTGATGATAATGTTCTGAATCATGTTAGTGGAGAGACAGATGCACGCATTTTATGGAGCAAGCTTGAGCAGTTGTATGCTCGAAAGACAAGGAATAACAAGTTGTTTCTGATTAAGCAGATGATGAGTTTGAAGTATCAGGATGGGAGTCCTATGGCAGATCATCTGAATGCTTTTCAGGGTATTATTAATCAACTTGCAGGAATGAGTATCAAGTTTGAAGATGAGGTTCAAGGTTTGTGGCTTCTGGGTACTTTGCTGGACTCTTGGGAGACGTTCAGAACGTCATTGTCTAACTCGGCTCCAGATGGTGTTATTACCATGGATATGGCTAAGGGGTGTGTTCTAAATAAAGAGACAAGAAGAAAGTCACAGGGTTCCTCTTCACACACGGAGGTCTTGGTTACTACACAAAGAGGGAGGAGTAAGAGCAGAGATCCGAAAGGCAGAGGCATAAGTAAAAGTAAGAACCGGCTTGCTTATGTTGAGTGCTATCATTGTGGTCAAAAGGGGCATATGAAGAAGCATTGCCGGAAATTTAAAAGAGACACCAAATATGACAAAGGAAAGGGAAAGGAGCACAATAGCGGTGGTGATGATGATAATGTTGCTGTTATTACAGATGAGTTCCTTGTTCTATGTGATGATGAAGAAACTGTCAATTTGGCTTCTCAAGAGACCAGTTGGATAGAAGATAGTGGTGCGAGTATACAAGCTACATCAAGGAGAGATTTGTTTTCATCTTATACAGCCGGTGACTATTGGAGTGTTAAGATGGGAAACAGAGACACGTCAAAGGCTATTGGCTTTGGGGATGTGAGCTTGGAGATGGAAAATGGTACACTCTTGGTTCCAATGTTAAGCATATTTCTAACATTCGCTTGAACTTGATATCTGTAGGAAGGCTCGATGATGAAGGTTTTCATCATCACTTTGGTGATGGAAAGTGGAAGCTCACCAAAGGTTCTATGGTTGTGGCTAGAGGGAGTAAGTGTGCTTCGTTGTACGTGTTAGTCTTAGTGCCCGTAGTTCAATCCTGAATGTCCAAATGTATATATCGTCGTTAGCAATAAAATTAAAGCGGCTTTATATTACTTATGTGTTGGAGTAATATATCGATGTGTGCTCTGATCTATGCCCACCATGCGAATAGAACCATAGATCGAGATAGATCACACTTGATGGGTCCCTAGTCAACAAAGCTTCACTAGAAGCGACTAGTATGAAAGATGGCTCTTTATGCCTTACGTTCTGTTAGTCATTGGAATGGGATTCCGGAGTCTGATCATAGATATCATGTGGGACATGATATTGGACGACCCGCCCTGAATATGTGCCATAGATTAAGTCATGAACATATTCAGTGTTGTAGCTTGTCATGTATCCTTAGACCAAGGAGTCTTTGTGATCGCTATGTAGTCAACAACCTAGTTTGACCTGAGCCTAACGTTGTCCGTAACAGGGCTTCCATAACGGCCAGGATTAGCTTGGGTACGGGCTACATGAGTGACACGAAAGGCGGCTAAGGGATTTATCCCTCATACTGAGGTATGGGAAAGATATCGGTTCTCGGCCGCTTGATCGAGAGTGACTGAAAGAATAGCATGGCCATGCACATGATACTGGGTATCATATCTTCAGTCATCTCACATATCAAGGAACGGTGATTGAGAATAATAAGGATGACGGCTCTATGCCTTATCTCAATCAGGATATCGGAGATAAAAGGATAATGACAAGGATGACGGAAATGTTAGAATCGACAGGGTCGATTCGTTATGCAGTGTCAGGCAATACTAAAGTCTCGTTAGTTTCCACTTAAATAGGATCAAGTAAAATGGGATTTTACGTTGATCTATTGACATGCATAGACCTAAGGGTCACACCGGAGGATGAAACTCATTGACACATTTATGGAGAATGGCCAAAAGGGAGTTGTCTCGGGACATGACCAAAACTGGGTTTTTGGTCGTGTGCCCATAAGTGAATAGGACTTTACGGATCGAGACAAGGCTTGGAGTCTTGGGATTGATCACGTCGGATAATGTTGGACATTTCCGGTTTGGAAGGCTTGGAGGCGATGAGCGAATCACGGGACCTCGTTGGAAATGGCCACGGGCCATATTCCAAGAGGCCCATGAAAGGCCCATGCAACCAAGGCCCATGGAACTAATTAATCAAGTCTTGATTAATTAGTACTAAGTAAGCAAGACAAGGATTAAGGTGTTGGTGATTCACCAGCTAACCCAATCTTGTCTTGCCATACTTTGTCCTATTTACACCTTACTTGACACCATACTTGTCACATCCCTTTAGTTGGACAAGTATGGGTTTTGTTATGTTTAAGTCATCTTTTTTCAACATAACAAACACAAGACAAGAATAGGAAACACAACTTCTCTCCCCCTTCCCTTGCAATTTTGGGTTTGGCAAGTTCCCACCTCCATTTTTGTGTTCTTGAGTCCTCAAAGAGAAGAACTACGTGGCTTTGATTCCCATGTGGATACGTAGGCGTCTTGGAGACTCAAGCCAATCATTCATTAACCGGTGTTCTTGTTTTGGTAAGAAATAGTGCTGAATTTTTTCTCTTGTGAATCCATTATTTGTTAGTTGTTTCATGGTTTAATCGTCTCTTGGTTTTCATTGATTTTCCGCTGCGAGTTGGTTCATCTCCAACCATACCTCGAGACCCAACAATACGTTACTCGAGCTAGAGTTTCCAATGACATTGTAAATGCAGTTGAAGGTGAAGGTACAACTAAATTGTGGCACAATCGGCTTAGTCACATAAGTGAGAAGGGATTGATGATGTTGAGCAAGAAGAATATTCTACCAGGGATGAGTTGCACACCATTGAAGAAATGTGAACATTGCTTGGCTAGTAAGCAAACAAGAATTTCTTTTAAATCATCTCCTCCTTCTAGAAAGCCAGAAATACTTGATTTGGTGTATTCTGATGTGTGTGGTCCTACGAAGAAAAGGACATTGGGCGGTGCACTTTATTTTGTGACTTTTATTGATGATCATTCAAGGAAGGTGTGGGCATACACCTTGAAGACGAAAGATCAAGTGCTTGGAGTTTTCAAGCAGTTTCATGCCCTAGTTGAGAGACAGACTGGGAAGAAGTTGAAGTGCATCAGGACAGATAATGGAGGTAAGTATTGTGGTCCTTTTGATGAGTATTGCAGGGATCAAGGTATTCGACACCAAAAGACACCTCCAAAGACACCTCAGTTGAATGGGTTAACTGAGAGGATGAACATGACACTTGTTGAGAGGGTGAGATGTTTTCTTTCACAAGCAAGGCTACCGAGATACTTTTGGGGTGAAGCTTTAAGTACAGTGGTACATGTGTTAAACCTCACACCTAGTGTTCCTCTTGGGTTTGATGTTCCAAATAGAGTTTGGACAGGGAAATACGTCTCCTATGATCATTTGAGAGTTTTTGGGTGCAAGGCATTTGTGCATGTACCAAAGGATGAAAGGTCTAAGCTTGATGTGAAGACAAGACAGTGTTTATTCATCGGTTATGGCTTGGATGAGTTTGGATACAGGTTTTATGATCCTGTACAGAAGTATCTAGTTAGAAGTCGTGATGTGGTTTTTATGGAAGAACAGAACATTAAAGATATGGAGAAACCTGTAGATCTTCCTCCATATAGTAACGACTTGATTGACTTTGATATAGTTCCTTTTACAGGTTTACAAAGTCAAGTTGAAGACGAAGTTCATGATGACCATCAAGATACAGGAAATGTTGACATTCCAACAGAGGTTGAGATGGATGATGAAATCCATGAGCAGTTTCCAGTACCTGTTGATCCACCAGTTGTTCCACTCAGGAGATCTTCTAGATATCACCATCCTTCTTCAAGGTATTCTATTGATAAGTATGTGTTACTAACTGACGGGGGAGAGCCTCAAAGTTATGAAGAAGCCATTGAAGATGAGAACAAAGAGGAGTGAGTTGAGGCCATGCAAGATGAGATGAAGTCATTGCATGAGAACCATACTTTTGAGTTGGTTAAGTTGCCGAAAGGTAAAGAGCTTTGAAGAACAAGTGGGTGTATAGATTAAAGCAGGAAGAGAATTCCTCATGCCTAAGATACAAAGCTAGATTGGTGGTCAAGGGGTTCAGCCAAAGGAAAGGTATTCATTTTGATGAAATATTTTCTCCGGTTGTTAAGATGTCATCTATTCGTGTTGTTCTGGGTTTAGCAGCTAGTCTTGATTTGGAGATTGAGCAGATGGATGTGAAGACTGCATTTCTCCATGGTGACTTAGACAAGGAGATTTATATGGAGCATCCAGAGGGTTTCACAGAAAAGGGGAAAGAGGAATATGTGTGCAAGCTATAGAAAAGTCATTATGGTTTGAAGCAGGTGTTAGTCTTAGTGCCCGTAGTTCAATCCTAAATGTCCAAATGTATATATCATCGTTAGCAATAAAATTAAAGCGGCTTTATATTACTTATGTGTTGGGGTAATATATCGATGTGTGCTCTGATCTATGCCCACCATGCGAATAGAACCATAGATCGAGATAGATCACACTCGATGGGTCCCTAGTCAACAAAGCTTCACTACAAGCGACTAGTATGAAAGATGGCTCTTTATGGCTTACGTTCTGTTAGTCATTGGAATGGGATTCCGGAGTCTGATCATAGATATCATGTGGGACATGATATTGGACGACCCGCCCTGAATATGTGCCATAGATTAAGTCATGAACATATTCAGTGTTGTAGCTTGTCATGTATCCTTAGACCAAGGAGTCTTTGTGATCGCTATGTAGTCAACAACTGAGTTTGACCTGAGCCTAACGTTGTCCGTAACAGGGCTTCCATAACGGCCAGGATTGGCTTGGGGACGGGCTACATGAGTGACACGAAAGACGGCTAAGGGATTTATCCCTCATACTAAGGTATGGGAAAGATATCGGTTCTCGGCCACTTGATCGAGAGTGACTGGAAGAATAGCATGGCCATGCACATGATACTGGGTATCATATCTTCAGTCATCTCACATATCAAGGAACGGTGATTGAGAATAATAAGGATGACGGCTCTATGCCTTATCTCAATCAGGATATCGGAGATAAAAGGATAATGACAGGGATGACGGAAAGGTTAGAATCGACAGGGTCGATTCGTTATGCAGTGTCAGGCAATACTAAAGTCTCGTTAGTTGCCACTTAAATAGGATCAAGTAAAATGGGATTTTACGTTGATCTATTGACATGCATAAACCTAAGGGTCACACCGGAGGATGAAACTCATTGACACATTTATGGAGAATGGCCAAAAGGGAGTTGTCTCGGGACATGACCAAAACTGGGTTTTGGGTCATGTGCCCGTACGTGAATAGGACTTTACGGATCGAGACAAGGCTTGGAGTCTTGGGATTGATCGCGTCGGATAATGTTGGACATTTCCGGTATGGAAGGCTTGGAGGCGATGAGCGAATCACGGGACCTCGTTAGAAATGGCCACGGGCCATGTTCCAAGAGGCCCATGAAAGGCCCATGCAACCAAGGCCCATAGAACTAATTAATCAAGTCTTGATTAATTAGTACTAAGTAAGCAAGACAAGGATTAAGGTGTTGGTGATTCACCACCTAACCCAATCTTGTCTTGCCATACTTTGTCCTATTTACACCTTACTTGACACCATACTTGTCCCATGCCTTTAGTTGGACAAGTATGGGTTTTGTTATGTTTAAGTCATCTTTTTTCAACATAACAAACACAAGACAAGAATAGGAAACACATTTTCTCTCCCTCTTCCATGGCCATTTCGGGTTTGGCTAGTTTCCACCTCCATGTTTGTGTTCTTGAGTCCTCAAAGAGAAGAACTACGTGGCTTTGATTCCCATGTGGATACGTAGGCGTCTTGGAGACTCAAGCCAATCATTCGTTAACCGGTGTTCTTGTTTTGGTAAGAACTAGTGCTGAATTTTTCTCTTGTGAATCCATTCTTTGTTAGTTGTTTCATGGTTTTAATCGTCTCTTGGTTTTCATTGATTTTCCGCTGCGAGTTGGTTCATCTCCAACCCTACCTCGAGACCCAACAGCAGGCACCAAGACATTGGTACAAGAAGTTTGAATCAGTTATGGGGGAGCAAGGCTACCAGAAAACTAAGTGTGACCATTATATATTTGTGAAACGATTCTCTGATGATGATTTTATCATAATATTGCTATATGTTGATGACATGCTGATTGTTGGGAAGAATATTTCTAGAGTTGACAGGTTGAAGCAGTAGCTGTGTCAGGTTTTTGCTATGAAGGACTTAGGTCCTGTGAAGAATATTCTTGGTATCAGAATTTCTCGCGATCGAGGCGCGAAGAAGGTGTATATGTCACAAGAGCAATATATTGATAAGGTGTTGCAAAGGTTCAACATGGACAAGGCTAAAGTGGTTAGCTCTCCTCTTGCTACTCACTTTAAGCTAAGCACAAAGGAGAGCCCTTCTACAGAGAATGAGATGGAAGACATGGAGAGAGTTCCATATGCCTCGGCTGTAGGAAGTTTGATGTATGCTATGGTATGTACTAGACCCGACATTGCTCATGCAGTTGGAGTTGTTAGCCGTTTTCTGTCTAATCCAGGTAAAGTGCATTGGGATGCAGTCAAATGGATTATGAGATATCTCCGAGGTACTTCTAATTTTAGACTTACTTTCGGAAGTGGGGAACCTATGTTAGTTGGGTACTCAGATTCAGACATGGTAGGAGATGTTGATAGCAGAAAGTCCACCTCTGGTTACTTGATGATTTTTGCAGGTGGAGCAGTTTCATGGGAATCAAGGCTTCAAAAGTGTGTCGCACTTTCTACTACAGAAGCTGAGTATATTGCAACAACTGAAGCATGTAAAGAGTTGTTGTGGATGAAGAGATTCATACAAGAGCTTGGTTTAAAGCATGAGCGGTATGTGGTCTATTGTGATAACCAAAGTGCAATCCACTTGAGCAAGAATTCGACATTTCATGCAAAGTCGAAGCATATTGATGTGAGGTATCATTGGCTTAGGGATGCTCTTGAAGAGAAGTTGTTTGAGTTTGAGAAAGTTCACACGGATGAGAATGGATCCGATATGTGCACTAAGGCACTACCGCGAGAGAAGCTTGAGGTATATTGCAATATTTCCGGAATGGCAATGCCCTCCATTTATTGAAACGGGGGAGATTTGTTGGGTTAGTTTCATTAAATGGAAAAGGCCCAAGGGCTTTGTTTCATTAAATGGAAAAGCCCAAAACCCCATTTATGGTTACTTAAGCCCAAATGGATGTTAGGGTTTCTATATAGCTATTAGAAATCAGATTTGGAAGTGTGAGTGCCTCCATTGTCGAGAGAGAGAAGCAAAAATAGAGAAGAAGAAGAAGAGCAGAATTTTCTGCAGAATTTCAGTCCGACCAGCCACTTTCAAGAGCTCGATCGGAGGTTCATACAAGGTCCGATGATTCTGATTTTTGGAGTGAATGTTCTCCACATATAGGTCTTCTAAGTGGACGGTGGAATTTGGGTTTTGACGGTTCGTTTTTCAGATACACGAGCTGCAAGTGGGGCCACCAAGTTGGTGAGATTTCTCTTCTTCTTTCTTTAAGTTTTGTTGCTAGTTCCAACACTAAGTTGTGTTGAGATATTGTGTATGCCTCTGATTTGATTAGAGAAATATTGTACCCATTAAAGTTGATAGTGGATGGTTAAGAGGCCTAGAGGGTCCCGTGGTTTTTACTTCTCGTCTTGAGAAGGTTTTCTACGCTAAATCTTGTGTGCACTGTGTTTCGTATTTGTTGTGCTTGTTGGTTTCCTATTTGGTTTGCACAGGTGTGGTATAATTGATTCCGCTGTTATCTGTTGTTATTTTGCTCTCTCACTGATACAAGTCTCTCACTACACACAAATCAATAAATGATTATAGTATCTACAAATGATTTAGTCCCCCATTTCTAAAGGGTTGTTTTCCAGTTCTATAAAATCTCAATCTATGTTCCAATACATTCGATAAAGTCGTCGAGGAGCTCGGGAAATCTAGTTTTCCATGCAAGAAGCTTTTTGTAGTTTTCATGTTTTGTATCTTCAGCATCAGTAGTTTTTTGTCCTACAACATCTAATTCGTACTGCCTTGTAGGAACTTTTACTTTGATTTGAGTTTTTGGTTCGTCTTCTGCTATTTTCGTACAAGTCTTTGTATCTTGTCTACACAAGTTGCAGGTTCCCTTTTCTGCTCTTTTCGGAAATTGGGGAAGAAATATAAACTCGCCGATCAAAAAATATATTGATGATATAACTCCATATTTTTGTGTGAAAAAATTAATGTTTTGTGATCTTTACTGCGAAATGAAAGTTGTGTTTGACAGTTATCTAACAGTTTGGTTTGGAACTCTACTAAAATTTAACGACTGGTTTTGCACTTATAACTTTCTATAAACTATATTATTATTTATCATTAAATTTTTAATCATAATTTATAGTTTGGGTTTAAAAACTTAATAGAACTATACAAAGGCCAAAATCAAAATGATTTTAAAAAGTGGATGGTCCGGTTGTTGGGTTTAATCTTATTTATGTTTATTATTAATATTATTATTTAAACATAATATGTGTGAGAACCTTGAAGCCCACCAGCCGCTATCTCGCCCCGCGTCCTGTTCAGATCCCTGTCTACCCAGCTTAGAGTCCGCCGCTGCCGTCATCGCCGTCCATTGCCGCCCACCAGCCGCTATCTCGCCCCGCGTCCTGTTGCCCGGACGTCTCGCAGTCACCGTGGCCCTCCTGCCACTCTCCGGGTTATGGGCTCCATGCGCCGTGCCACCTATCGCCGACATGGGTCCGTTCCCCCGACGGATCTGGGATCCGGGAGGAAGGCTGATAAGACGGGATCTGCCTCCACGACACCCGAAATCGGGACCCTCGATCTCGATCAAACCGCTGCGGATCGAATCGATGCTCTCGCCTTCTGCACTACTTCGAAAGAGCAGGGCGAATCAAGACGAAGAATTGACGATACCAGATCGCTCCAATGGCACGGGGCCTAGAAGACCTGGCATCACAGTTTTGGTAGTCTGCTCTTTCGTTTGTGTGCTAATTTCTTTTCCTGTTTTAGGTCGAATAAGTTATTGGTTATCCACTGTGCTAAGTCGATTAACCGCTTGGGACTGTGCTAGGTCAAAAAGTTTAGGACTTTGGTTTATTATTTCCTTGTAACGCATGTTGAAACGTCGGTAGGGGGTTTTCTTGAGTTGTTTCCCATGAGTTCATGTGGGCTAAAATTATGGGTCCATAAGCGCCGGGCTAGCTACGGTCGGCCCGGACAAATATCTGGAACCCGAGGCGGTCACGCCTCTTTCTGTATGATTGCCGTTTGGCATTAATGAAATCTCCGGTTACCCGTTTTAAAAAAACATAATATGTGTTAGTATGTTACTATTAGAATAAGTAGTATATGATGTGTCTTATTAGTGGGTTAGTGGATGATTAAATGGTGATAATGTGGTGTAATGGGTATTAATGTAGTGTTAGTGGGTAAGTTTAATAGGTGTATTTAGTATGTTGTTGGGTGTTACTTGTAATATTTTCCTATAAATAAGAGCCAAAAGAGCTAAAGATGCATCATCAAGTTTACAAAATGTAGTCCTTTGAGTGTTTATGTTTGTTCGTGTGAAAGCAATACAAGAATAAAATTGTATCGTTTTTGTGTTGTAACAATTGGTATCAGAGCGAGATCTTTCCTGAAGACGGAGAGAAGCGATGAGAGTGGTGGTGAGACTTGGGATGTCAATTTGGTGGGAAAAACTCTTGTTTCTCGGGTTTCATGGGGTTGGAGGACTCCAATCATAATGTGTTGGTTGAGGCCCTTGGTTTGAGAGCATAATAGGGAGGACAAGTTAATGGATACATATTGAAGCATGCACAGAAAACACTGCACAATTGGTTTGTGTTTGTTTTTTGTCAAGTTATTGCAATTAAGATGATGTGCACAACTCCACAGAGATAAGTACCAAATAACTTTTGTTTGGAGATGGGTACAACACACAACAAAAGAAGTTTCGTAGGTATTGTGTTTTGTTTATATAAGTTTGTACTCGGTCCTATAATTTGTGTGATTTTGATTGGAAAAAAAAAGAAAAGAAGATTAAAAATGCCATGAAAATGCTGGTGAAAGGCTCATGCGAGATGGTAGATGTGCAGGAGGCATCAAGTGGTGAACTTGTGCAAGAGATCAAGAAGAGGAAAAAGAGAACAGCTAGAGAGAGCACGAAGGAGAGGCATCAAGTGGTGTGCTTGGTGGTACCGTCAGCACTTCATCAACAAAAGTACCGGCAAGAGGTGGTTTGACGATGACATACCTGAGGAGTATGTTGGTAGAGAGAATGCCAAATAGTGATACCGTCAGCACTTCATCGACAAAAGTAACGGCGAGAGGTGGCTTGACGATGACATACATGTGGGGTATGGGTTGTGAGAGTATCGTCGAAAAGAAAACGACGAAGGAATCTTGGAAGCGCTAAAAGGAAATGCGTACCAAAGGGAATCGAGTAAAGAAAGCAAATATACTCATATTCAATCAAAGCAGTCGAAGATCGTTGAGCACAAAGTGAAGATGGTTATGTTCAACAAAGAGAATGACAAGCTAAAGCGGACTTGAAGATTGCATAAACAAGATTAAGGGGGTGATTGTTGGGTTTAATCTTATTTATGTTTCTTATTGATATTATTAGTTAAACATAATATGTGTTAGTATGTTACTATAAGAATAAGTAGTTTATGATGTGTCTTATTAGTGGATTAGTGGATGATTAAATGGTGATAATGTGGTGTAATGGGTATTAATGTAGTGTTAGTGGGGTAAGTTTAATAGGTGTATTTAGTATGTTGTTGGGTGTTACTTGTAATATTTTCCTATAAATAAGAGCCAAAAGAGCTAAAGATGCATAGCATCAAGTTTACAAAATGTAGTCCTTTGAGTGTTTGTGTTTGTTCGTGTGAAAGCAATACAAGAACAAAATTGTATCGTTTTTGTGTTCTAACACCGGTTACCCGTCCTTAACAAGGATGGATAAAACCTGCAGATTACAAAAAAAACGGATGGCCCGTGGATTTCTAATTCCTAATCCGTAAGGTTACGGGGGTACCTTTTTTTGATAAACATATTGGCAACCCATCGATTAACACTCTTAACCCTCCTCCCCCAGTCCGTCTGAAAGAAGCCTTCCACCAACAGCATCTAGGCTTTAATGGACAGTTTGCAGAGGATGCGCCCCCCCCCCCCCCCTTCAACTCTCGAGATGACTGCCATGCAACCTTGCCTCATGTGTCCTAGACGTCCACAACGAAGGAAAAACTTCGGAGCTTCTCTTTTAGCAATCGGGCTGAGATTAGATATGGGTAGCATTCAAACCCTAGTCGTATTTGGCGCCGGAGCATTTGGATGACATCGATCTTTTCCCGAAGCACAAATTATCCTCCCACCCTCAGCGACGTGGTCGGTCCCCAATGGCACGTCCTTTCTCAGTGCAATTCCAATGATAGTTCACAGGTGAGACGCCCTAGTTTCCACTGGAATTTTGTACTCCATGATCCCTATTCGGATGTACCAGAAAACCAGTCATTCGGATGCATGCGAAAGGGCGGGGGCGTGGGCAGGAGGATGTAGCTACGGAAGGTCCATGGTTCCCGGTTGCGAATCCACTCTCGAGAGGAAAAAAAATGGAAAATCCGTTCCGTCATTGGGTGCATCACTAGGCCTTTGATGTCCCATGTTGACGTCATGAGACCGCACAAGGCCCTTGGGTTGAAACACCTCTCGGAGAGAAGCCGGCCAACTAAGAAATGTCGGTGGTGAATGTAAGAACTACACCCGGTCAGACCGACAGAAAACGAGATTAAATTCTAACTTCGGACTTTAAGTGAAAACTAAAGCGACCAAGATTAGTCTTGGGAAAACTTAGGGCTTTTTGGGACAATTTCGGAAAAAGTTGACTTTTCACCGAAAAAGTCAACCGACGATTCCGGGGGTCGTTCGGGACCTATTCGGGACCCAAAACGCTTAGCCGTCATTACAGTTAGTTTAATTGGGTCATTTCCTTTCAAATAAGGGTTTTTGCGAAAAATCAATTTCGGGTCAAACGGGGTCAAAATTGGTTTTATCGGATTAATTAAAGTGGGGCTGAGATAGTTGGGAGTGGAGATGGACCCACATAGACACTTGGCATTAATTAGGTTGAGGAGAGAAAAGGAGAGTGAAAAAGACACCCTTGACCTTACTTTTTCCCAAAATGGTGAGATAAGGAGAAATGAGCTTTTTCTTCCATATTCCATATTCCTTCTCCTCTCCTCATTTCCTAAGGTCAGCACCCAACATTTTCCTCTTTCCATGAACTTTAGTTTTTGTGTATTGTTGGGTTTTGAGAAATTGAGGTTCGGTCTTGATGAAATAGTTGTTTCCTTGTTGGATTGGAGTAATAATGGAAGAAATTTGGTGTTTGAGGGAAAAATTGGTGAAACCCTAACTTTTGGAATTGGGGGAAATGTGAAATTGGAGCAAATTGGTGATGTTTTTGGTTAGAACTTGATGGATTGAGGACCTAGAACTCGTTTGGGACGTTTTGGGAGGAAGTTGGAAATTTTCCGGCGACCAGAGGCTCGCCGGAGGACCGGCCACGGTGGCGGGTGGCGCGCGTCTCGGGATCCGCGCCTCGGAATCCGTGCGCCTCGGGATTCGAGCCGAGACCGGCCATTGGTGGGTCCGGTCCGGCACACCCATGGCCAAGTGGGGCCCACTTGGCCGGGTGCCGTTGTACGTATTGCCCAGTTAATTTAATATTTTTCCAAATCATTGTCCCGTGATCGTTGTAACTAATTAGGCGTCTTGTCGGGGGTTAATTTGGGTGTCGTCCATTTTAATCGACGTTGGACTTGTATTAAGTTGTTGTGTTACTTGTCATCCTAGACCGTGGGCTTGATCGTGGAGAAGGAAGTCGTTGACGGTTCGTGCTTGGTAGAGTTGGATCGCGTTTGAGGTAGGGAAAAGTAGCGGTTATTGGTTCGATTAAGGAAAGTTACTAGAATTGCATATAGGATATTAATAACCGGTAAAATCTTAGAATCGCATGTGGGCCATGTCGTGCCCGTAGGTTTGTGGAATTGTCGTGCTGTAGAATTGCATGTGGGCCAGGTCGCACCCATAGGTTGTGTGTTGGTTGCACTTTGTCTTTGTGACTAGTAGCGTTGGAATGGTCGAATTGTGGTATGTTTTGTTGTTGAATTAATAGTTGTGATATGCTACGAGAAGGTGATGTTTGAGTTAAGTAACGGTAATGATTTGGTGATAATGTGGTATGATTGATTGTTGTATGTTTGGTGGTGACTGTGATTGAATATACTACTAAATGGTATCTTTAGTTGTGTGCTACTTAGTAATATAAAAGATCTCCTCCTTCCGACACGTGAGCGGTAAAGTGTGGCTATAGCTGTGTGCTCCTTACAGTTGTGTGCTCCTTAGTGGAATATAATGTTGTGTGCTACTTAGTGATATAAAGGATCCGGACTCGTTCAGATCTGAACTAGTCACGAACCCTAGTCATCCATGAGACCGAGATCCCTCGCCCTTTTTCCTCACCTCCTTCCTCGTTTTAACCCTTGGCTTCAGATCTAGGATTTGGCTTCAGATAGAGATCTTCGAGACCACGGCGGAGAGAGACCACGACGCGAGCTAGGAGCGACGGCGGCGACGGAACCAGAGCCTCGTCGTCCGTTCTTCGTCACCAGGCGAACATTCTTCTCCGACGAGCATTTTTTTCTCCGAGGGCTCGAGTTCACCGGAGGTCCAATTTGGGGGCGATCGAAGAGGAACACAGACGAATCTTTTTTCTTCGAGAGCTTGAGTTCAGCGGATTTGGTTCCAGGCAAGGTTTCTCTCCCTCTCTATATTGCGCAGGCGATGTTCCTCTCCCATCATCATCTCAATCTCCGACTCGAAATTATAGCCAATTTGGAATGGGTTATGTGGATTGGAGAACCGAGTTGGAGGGTTTTGGTTATTTAGGCTTTGTCTGTGGATTGGAGAATTAGTGAGAGGGTTCTCCAGTGAAATTCTGTATTCTATTTTGTATTTCAGATCTAAGAAGTTGAATGAACATGTGTTGAACTCAGACCAGATAATAAATTTTTCTTGGCAAATTTGGACTAATTTTCTGGAATTGGAGGTTGGTTTTAATTGGAAACAAAAATATGGTTGATGAACAAGCAATATAGATTTGGTCCTAAACCTGAGATTTAGAAAAAAGATTTATTATAAATAAAGAATATCAAAATAATTTTTTGAAACAAAATTAACAGATTTAAAAAATAAAGGAAAACATTTTTTTAATTATTGAAAATTTAAAAAATAAGAAATAATTAAGAAATAAATTATGTTATTAATAATGATTTAAAATGTTAATGAATATAAAAAAGGAATATTAATGAATAAGTAAATATATATAAAAAAATATATTCATTATTTATAAAAATATATAATTTTAAAATATTCAAAAAATAAGTAAATATATAAAACTTTTAATTTGAGGGGTATATTGGTCTTTCGACACTAAAGTCAAAAGTCAACTAAATCAATTTAATGGTAAAATGGTCATTTCACATTATTCTGTTAGTTTTTTTAACACCATTAGCTTAAAACGTTCATGGACCGAACATAAGGTACCAAATTGGAATAAAAAATCAAAAGGGTACCAAATCGTTCGTGGACCGACCATAAGGGTATTTAACCCAAAAATAAATGGACATAAAAATGGATGAAATGGGGATATTGTTATTAAGTGTTAGTTCGGGGTATGTTTTCGTTACAAAATAATTTAGAGGTATTTATCCGTTAAACGCATATTTTTTTGAACGACAAATTGCAATTTTATAACTTTTTAAGAACGATTAAATCGAAATGCCTCGAGGAACATGCTCCTCGACCATGAAAGGTCAGTATGAGCGAACACCAGAACCGTCATGGACGATATTTTGATGCCCCATGGGAAGATAAAGAAGGTGGAGAGGGGGAACGGGGTACTGGAGATCCTGAGGGACCTCTACAGTAGTAGTGGTGGTGGGAGGCAAGGCATCATCTAGGGACTCCTCCCAAGGCCAGTCCTGATGCTCAGCCGATGCCTCATTCCTCCCAGCGGGGCATCTCCTCCGCTTGTGATTTGACGTGCTAGCCAGACAAAGGCACCACCCATTCCCATGCAACAACAATTGCGCTCCTACGAACCAATGGCGCCGGGGCCTTCACAACACGCGCTCTTGGGTGGGCGTGGCCACCACCTCCACTTCCACCCCACTCCCGCGACCATAGGGAAACAATCGAATCAATAGAGAGTTGATCTCCGTCAGCCCCTCGCTAGATGTTCCCATGTACAAAAGTCGGGGCTCTCGTGTAGGACCACCTAGGGAGGCCTATCGCGGGCACTTTGTCGGCATCCCAGGTGAGGGCTCGGGCATTTGGGTTTGGTACCGGGTCCATTATTACCCCGGTTCCCATTCCCCGCGATGACTGAGCCTTAGGTATCAGATCCATTGTCACCAGGGGGTTGGGGCCTCAGGCTCCCGCTCCAAACCCAATGTCTCCCCCTCTCCACCAGACCCTCCAAAGGGTTGCGGCGGCACCCCAGCCGGACGTCTGACGCGTGGGCGAGGCCCTCATGCCGCATTGAAGCGCAACAGTCCTCGTTGATACACTGGTAGATGAGTCTGAGGATACCGGTCGAAGCTGATGTCCAGGTTCTCCTCCAAGTCGTGGGCCCCATAATAACCGGTGCCTCCATCATTGAGGTCAGAGATAGGGAGCCACAACCCTAGATGCAGTATCGAGGCCGGCCCCGTTAAAAGATATCCAAACCCTCCTCCGCCTCCGTGTCCAGCCACGCCGGACGAACATGGAGGAGGCTTCCACCGTACTCTATCTCACCCCACAGCGATCACAAACCAGGCGCTGGAGTCGGGTTTTCATCACCGTGACCGATGAGAATGTCGAGGTTTCCGTAACGTCCCTGATCGTCCCCACCTCCATGAAACGAGGGGGAGTATACTGCGTAGGCACACCTCCATGTCGTGTCCCAGTCAACCCAGCCACCAGAGCAAGGTCGTGGTGGGCCTAGGGAGATGGGGTAGGGTTCGGCCGAAGCCGCGTCGCCTCTTGGCGTGAGTCGGAAGGCATTCCAGCCCCCCGCACCAGTGCAACTCGACCTAGGGCACCAAGCGGCTGACCAGGGGATGGATTAGGAAATTCAGCCGACATCGACTGTGAAGAGAATTGGAGTCCCAAAACGCTCGGGTCAGACGCCGGCGAGACCGTGGGAGGGATGGCGAGGGAAGAAGAAGACGGAGGGATAAGGATGAGGATCCAATCCCATCGGTATATACCCCCCGCATCAGGCGTGGTCTGCGAGAGTTGCGACCCGATGAGACATATGAACACAGGGACTACTAGTCCGACAACGACTGCAAGCGACGCAGGAACGACAGAAGCAAATAGGAACTCCATAACAGCTAGGGACTAAGGCTAGGATTAGTATCTCAAGACAAAAAAAAAAATGTATAGTACATGGTATATAAACGTAATTTACCTTTACTACTATTATTACAATTACTATACTATCTACTTACATGGACCAGTAAACAACTAATTGATAAGAGTCAGAAGTTTTTATTAGTCTCACTTTAGGTTTTTAATTGCAGTCTCCGTTTTAGATATGAACCATTGAGTTAAATGTAAGTTCCACTTTTGGTTTTTAATTACCGAATTCAATATTTGATTTTGGAACCAATTATCAATAGATGATGTACCAACCTAATAGTAAGGGTTTTACTTAGTTACCTAAAAAACAATAGATGGTGTACCCTAAGAACCGAACCGACTATTTGTAAGGTCTCAAATTGGTCCATAAATAATGGATAATAATAAGAGGATAAAAAATGGTTCACAGTAAAGAAATTATATGCACTCATAGACACCAATTCCTCTGCTCCATCTCTCATTGATTCATGAACAAAGGCTCTTTGGAGGCCTGGTTTATCACCCAAAATCACTGCCTTTTGTTGGCTGGCATGCCTTGAAGCAATCTCAACCAAATGTTTTCTGGATTCAAGAGGGATGGATCTATCCTTACAAGGCTTAATTTGTCCTCTTTGCTGCAATGACTTAGAAGATGCCTCTCATACATTATTACACTGTCAAAATGCCTGGGAAGTTTGGGTGCTGATTTTTAAATGGTGGGGGATCTCAGCAGCTATACCATCCAATACAAAAATTCATTTCACTTCCTGGTCCTCTCTAGTGAGTAAAAAATCCAAGATATGCTGGAACAAGATCATTCATATAGGGTGCTGGCAGATCTGGTTAGCAAGAAATGGGAAAATATTTGAGAACAAAAATCTTGAAGCTCAAGAAATCTTCCAAAAGGTGCTGCATCAATCATACTCTTGGGAATGGGCAAAATTCAAAACTGGAGGACTCTTCTTTTCCTTCGAATCCTGGATCACTGCCCCAACCATCTGTGCTTCTACTTACTAACTTATTTCTGGGGTTGGGTGGGGGAAGGGTTTGGGTACTGTGGTGAGTTTGGTAAGGTTCCTTGTGTGTGGCTCTTCTCTTTGGTGGGTGGGCTTTTCTACTTCTTCACCTTCTTGTTTCTGTGTGGGTAGTCATTGCTAGGTTGAGTGCTTTCTTTTGTAGGTTGGATGCTGTTGATGATTTGAATTCCACTGACTTGTTGCTGAAGCTGACAGAGTTGAAGCTAAATATGCAGAAAAAGATGACAGAATTGATTCAAAATATGCAGGAAAAGAGTATTCTCAGCTTGATTTTCTGAGAAAATGCAAGAGTTGCACAATTTCATTAACTTCTTCCCAAGCCAGGCATAGAAAAGGCCATCATTTCAATACACTCCCTTGTCTATCTATCCTTGGATAGCAAGTAAGAACAATCTGGTATTGCAACTAAGATAATCTCCAATCTTATGCCTCCAACAACATCATATTCAAAGTAAGCCGAGGAAGACACAATCAATCACAACTCCATTTCACATTCACTGGTATATCAACACAATTGGATCTGTCTCAAGTTTTAAAGCTCAACAAAATTCAGATTTCAATACAATGCAATTTGGAGACCTTCAGCAGTAGGTTCCTTGACAAACAAGAAAGATATTCAAATAGGACACCTTTAGTATAAGGTGACTTGACTCGCAAGTTTCCTCTTTTTTGTATTTAGTATGTATCTTTAAGTTGATTCGTTTACCTTCTTATCGATTTTGGTTGTACTCACCTCCTCTTTCAACTCGAAAGAGGTTTTTAATCTATTTTTTTTTATAAGCGCTTAAAATTTTATTCGTTGGTCAATCTCCAAGGCGGAGAAGCCAAAAAGAAAACAAAGAAACCACGATTACAAAAGTCTCCAAAAGAGAAACAGGGCTCATACCCTTAACAGATAAACGACCAGAATTAACCAGTCAAAACCTAGACATCCGTCCCAACCACCTAAAAGACTACTTACTAATATTCCTCATACCACTCGCTGTCTGAGGTCGGATTGCTGGCAACTTTCTGGTTGACGGCTCGTAGCTTGGACCTAGTATTATTAGTACGAGGTATCAAAGTGGGACGACCCTTACGGGCCTTAGCTACAAGGGCTTCCTCAACCCACTCGTCGAGCGATTGCAATGCTCTTTGGGACACATTTTCAAGAGGTGGCAGCTTCATGCCGAAAACTTTATAGTCCGAAAGGTGCACTGGAGCCCGACGAGAGCGTTTCAGGGATTTTAGTAGGGCATCCTTCCAAGGGCCGGACTGATCCCCGGACGAAACACCCTTCTCAAAATTGCCCGAGTCAGATTTTGAACATGAAGGAATTGACCCATCTTTACGAACTAGGCCTGCTGAAGGACTATAGCCCTGGATACCTGGTTCTGGGCCTCCCTGAACTAGCCCAGAATCATCTTTTCTTTGGGCTTGGGTTGCTGGAATAAGCAACCCAATATCACCCACGTTATCACGCTGAAACGAAACAGCTACATCAACCTCACCTACGATGCCGCGATCCTCACCCTGATTTGAAGCGCCTGGAATCACGCCTGGCACGCCCGAAATCACGCCCGGATTTGCGTCCTCATCAAGATCACAAATTGGATCACTTTCCAGATTTGAAAAGTGATTCGATAACTCAATCGAAACCGAAGAATCAACGGTGTGCCTGCTGGAGGACCTCCCCGTCGGCATCATTACAGGAGCCTCGATCGCTGGCGACTGATTTTGATTCGCAGCCCTATCATTGACCACCGGAGCTTGGATCGTCGGAATCACCTCCGGTTTGCGTGTTTGGACGTCCGAGCTATTGCTCTGTTTTTGAACGTAGGAAACAGAGCACGTCGATGTTCCCAACCCAATCGTCGGCGATGATTCCGGCCTGCGACGAGCAATAACGACGAATAATATGTGTCCAAGCAGCTTAAAATCGTTTAAGCTCTCAATTGCCTGGGCCGCAGCATCCTTGGAGTCGAAACGTATGAAACCGAAATAACGCCCTTTCAGGTTTGGGCGTTTTAGGACGAATAGAGAGACGATCTTACCGAAAGGGCTGAACACATTGCGAGTCCACTCCTCCGTTGAACCAAACGGGAGATTGCTCACGAATATCTCGTCCTCTTGCTCCACCGTCTCGGCAAAAAACCGGCGTCTCAAAGGCCTCTTTTCCGGTAGTGAAACAATAGCCAGTTTTTGCTGGGTCTCCAAAATTCCAGCAGCCAAACACGACGGCTTGTCGTGTTTGGTACTCTGTTTTGCCTTACCCCGACCCGAATCAACGGAACTAGGCCCTTGATTATCCACCTTCTCCAACACAACTACAGGGTCGACTGTCCTAGAGTTCGTAGCCTAAACATGGCGACTACGCAAACGCTGTGATCCCTTCTTCACCGTGTTGGTTTCCACTCTGTTGATCTTGTCAGTCCCATGAAGGATGGAACAATACTCCTTGTACGAGGCGATCAAAATAGAACAGAAGGAGCTAAACGACAGTGGCTTGAGCCCTCTCATTATCTTGTACATGCTTATTACTAATCTAAATTTGCTTTGCCGATAAAAAAAAAGAGCATCTTCAATACATTATTAGTAGTAAGCCTGGTTGTAAATAATGATTGTTAAAATAATAAATTAATATTTTAGTTTTATAGTCAACATTGACAGTCAACATCCCCCAATACTAATTTGTTGGTATTGACGGTTCAACGAAAATAATTAAAAAAAATTCAAATTATAAAATAATATAATAAATAAACATTTTCAACGAAACTAATTTAAATTGCAAAAAAAGTCGAAGGACTATTACATTGTGAACGAAAACAAATTAAACTACAAAGCAAAATAACTACGCATCGCTGAATTTATTTCAAATGTTTTCGACGAGGTCGTCCTTCAATCGATAATGAACACGTTTATCTTGCATCATCTGGGTGTTTCCATCTATGACACGGGACAAGAAGAAGCTTCCTCACGCAAATGTTGGTTCGCTTGGCCCACCGTTATATGTGGGTTCAATGAAGCCATTGTATGTATGATGTTCTGTCTCGACTATCATATTGTGCATGATAACAACCTAATCCCTCAGCCGCGTCCCTCATCAGCAAGTTTGAACCCCCTCGACAAGCGATCGTCCCAGCAAACCATCTTCGTTCTCCCTCGCCGATTCGTGGTCGGGAAGAGGATCCTCTTAAGCTCTTTGTGACCAACTTCCCGCCTCTTGCAAAAGAGCCTTGGCTGCATCGGATTTTCTCTGACCTTGGCTTGGTTGAAGGTATTTATCTCAGTAAGAGATCAGTCGTGCAGGGTCATCCTTTTGCCTTCATCCACTCGGCCTGTCCTGCAGATTGTAAACGCATGTCTAATGCTGTAAACGGGAAACATTTTGGTGGAAGGAAGCTCCTTGTCGTCCCAGCTTGGTTGGATCAAATGCGTAGAGCTCGATCAACTTGGGTACCCTCTGTTCCAGTTGATCCTGGTCACTCTCGCTCCCATGTTCCGGTTGAGCCTCCGTCTGGTACTCCAGACGCAACCTTGCTGGAAAAGGCTCTCTCTAGTGCAATTGGCATTGCTTATTCGCCTATTACCTCAGCTCAGCTTCTCGAGACTCTGCCTGTTGCGGGCTTCCCTCAATTAAAGCTCAAAAGTATTGGGAATAGAGTGTTTATGATTTCCTCTTATTCTCCAGAGGAAAATTGGAGTGTTTTATCTCCATAGTTCGACATTGTTCGAACTTCAGGAGAGATTTTAACTCATCCGGGATTTTTTCACTAGGTTTCAATTTCTGGTCTCCCTATTCAAGGTTGGAGCTATGAGAACTTTTTGCGCATTGGCATTGGCTTGGGTTCTGTTTTGCAGGTTATCCGGACTGGTTTTGAGTCTTTTAGTCTTAATTCACTGCAAGGATCATTTGGTTTCTAGGCAGGAGCCTTTTCGTCTGGGATCAATGGTTTTGAATCTATGGGTTGAACCAGTCTCTGTTGACGTAGTTCCTTCCCCTCGCTTGAAGCCAACCATCTCGGTTTCGGTTTCCTCTGATTCTTCTCCGGCGAGCCCCACTTCTCCGGTTCCTTCGACAGTTGTACCCTCGCCGGCAAAGGATGATCTTGATGAGAATTTTGAAAATTCAAACGAGGGTTCTGATCCTGATCTTGACTGTTCGCCTTTATCCAATCAAGGATTCGTGGATTACGAAGACTCCTTCTTAGGGTCAGGTTCTATTTCCATTATCCCGGACTCCGTGGGATTGTCTGCTGTCCCGATCGCAAAATATTCGGCGACCCCAAGCAAAATTCAGGGTTTGCGTGGGTCGCACGCTTCCTCCTCTGTTTCTGGGAAAAAGGGGGCTCGTTCTTCCTCAAAGAAATTTCAGATCTCCGACCAATCGAAGCAAGCCCCTCCGACCCTGCCGAACTGGGATTACGTTAAGAAGCTAGGAGTCAAGGCCTTAGCCACTGGAGGAGATGTCTTGGAACAATTTGAGAACCTGGCAAATGAAATTGAGGGTCGTCGCCTAGATGAATCTGACGCCTCCGACCCTGCAATTGATTTTGGTGGAGGCACCTCTTATCATGTAGCCTCCCCCAAGCCTCTCCATCTCTGAACGTGTGATGAAGCTCCTCTCATGGAACGTGAGAGGAGCACACTCTCCTCACAAAAGGAGCGACATTCATCGTGTTTTGATTGCGCATCGACAAGACTTTGTCTTGTTACAGGAAACAAAGCTCGACGAGATTTCTGCAACCTTCCTCCGTGAATGTGGCCTCTTCCAAGGGTGGGATTTCTGTTTCATCCTGTCAGATGGTGCTTCAGGCGGTGTCATGTCCGCTTGGAAGGTCTCCAGCTTCTCTTTCTCCTCCTCCCATCCTATTGGCACTGCTCTCTGTTGGACTGGATCACTTCTCCCTTCAGGACATGCTCTCTATATTCTGAATATTTACGGCCCCTCTTCATTTGTGGGTCGTCGCCAACTTTGGGAACTCTTGATCGCTGCCAAAGATTCCTTTGAAGACATCCTCATTGAAGGAGGCGATTTCAACTCGGCACTGTCTCCGATTGAACGCTGTAACTCCTTGTCTTCCTCTGCGGATTGCACCATGTTCTCTGATTTTTTGCAGGAGATGGAGCTCTTGGACTTGAACTTGGTTGGAGCAAGTTATACCTGGTATGGAGGCACGTCTAAAGCCTCTCGGCTCGATCGCTTTGTGGTCACACCTCTTGCTCTTAGCTCTTTTGGTGATTTGGTACAGACAGACATTCCTCGTTCTCTTTCTGATCACCAGCCTATTTCTCTCGCTTCATCTACTTTGAACTGGGGGCCTAAACCGCTGCGCTTCCTCAATGTCTGGTCAGAACATAAGCATTTTAAGACTGATGTCCATTCTTTTTGGGTTTCCTATTCGTGCCAAGGTTCGGCGAGTTATTGCATGTGGTACAAGCTTAAGCTCCTGCGAACAGACCTTCAGCGATGGGGACGTGAGGTGTTTGTTCGTGTGGACCGAGAGGTTGAGGACATAGCTGCTGCGATTGACTCCTTTGACAGTTTAATTGAGGACCGAGATTTATCGGAGGCTGAATGCATTGAGCGTTCTCTCCTTCGAGTCTCCTTGATTTGAAAACAGAAGCATCTCGCTCGCCTTTGGTGTCAGAAAGCTTGCTTGAATTGGAACAAGCATGGAGACGTCTGCTCCAGATTTTTTCATAAAATTGCCAACATTCGAGCCTCGAGGAACAGAGTTACTCAGATATCGAATGGTTCATCCACTCTCTCGGATCCTGATGATATTAAACAGCTTGCGGTGGAACATTTTGGTGCCAGGTTTTCTAAGCCCCGCAGCTCTCGTGTTCCTCTGCCCCCGCTTCCTTTCTCAAGACTGACAGGTGCTCAGGCATCCTCCCTGGAAGCTCCATTCTCGCAGGAGGAGATATTAGCAGCCATTACAGCTTGTGGTTCTGAGAAAGCTCCGGGTCCGGATGGCTTTTCACTCCTTTTCTTCAAGGTGTGCTGGGATACTATTAAGGATGATCTATTGAGGTTCTTCTCGGAATTCCATTCTTCTGGACTCATAGGTAAGGGACTAAATTCAACGTTCCTTACTTTGATTCCTAAGCATCATTCTGCAGAGAGTTTTCATGATTACAGACCCATAAGTCTTATCTCGGGACCATATAAAATCTTGGCCAAGGTGCTCTCCATTCGCCTTCGCCAAGTCTTGGATGAAATTATTAGTGACTCTCAGTCGGGTTTTGTGGCGGGAAGACAATTGGTTGATGGTGTTCTCATTTCCTTTGAGGTTATTGACTCAATTAGGCGATCAAGAGAGGAAGTTGTGGTTCTCAAGCTTGACTTTGAAAAGGCTTTCGATAAAGTCAGTTGGGACTATGTCGATGAGGTGATGACCGCTATGGATTTTGGTCCAAAATGGCGTTCTTGGATGGCTGCCTGTTTTAAGGCTTCTGTTGCAGTGCTTATTAATGGCTCTCCTAGTCAGGATTGTCCTATGTTGAACGGGATCCGCCAGGGTTGCCCTCTCTCCCCCTTCATCTTCTTGTTGGCAGCTGAAGGTCTCCACCAGGTATTGGAGAGAGATATCAGCTTTGGTGAATACTCTGGTGTCCAGATAGGTCCCTCTGGTCCAGTAGTCTCACATCTGCAGTTCGCGGACGACACCCTTGTAATAACCACTCCCGGTCAACGCCAGTCAAACCTGCGAAAAACAGGAAAATTTAAAATTTTTGGACAGGTACTTAAATGAACCTAAATTTGACCCCGAGGGTCATACCGGACTTAAGTTGACCCCGATACCGACCAAAGTGAGTTCCGGGGGACTCAGGGCAACTTTCTGACCAATTTGGGAAATGTTGACTTTTCGCTGGAAAAGTCAACCGAGCGACGTTTTGGTCCATTCGAGGATCGTTTTGGATCCAAAAAGCTTAGCCGTCGTCATCGCGGTCTTAGTTGAGTCGTTTACTTGTAGCCCGTAAGGTTTCGTAATTTCTTGGAAAAAGTGCCCGTTTGGGGCCCGAAACGTCCGA
Source organism: Erodium maritimum (assembly GCA_963921825.1). Classification (NCBI taxonomy): domain Eukaryota; kingdom Viridiplantae; phylum Streptophyta; class Magnoliopsida; order Geraniales; family Geraniaceae; genus Erodium; species Erodium maritimum. The sequence goes on along the minus strand of OY997588.1, from coordinate 63,243,196 downwards.
ATTTCGCGAATCTAAGACCGCTTGGGGCCCGAAAGGTGTGGGACCCACCTTGCCACTTGTCCAACAAGTGGAGGTGTTAGGTTTGGACAAGACAAGGGAGACACACCTATAGGTGTGTTCGGCCACACCTTGTAAAAAGGAAAAAAAATAGAAAAAAGAGGAGAGAGTTTAGAGAGAGAAGTAGAAGGAGAAGAAGAGAGAAAAGAGAAGGAGGGTTGGAGTCTTGCCACTATTCCCGTTAATCTATCCTTTGGATCGTCTCAAAGCTAGGAGAATCGAACTCCCCTCGATGTTCTCTACGGTGAGCTACTATCCGATCTTTGTTTTGGTTAATTTCAAAAGTTAGGGTTTGGTTAAAATGAGTAGTTTAGGGTTGTATTGAGGATTGGGGATTGTTGGAGACGTTTTGGAGACGTTTGGGAGTGAAGAGGGACGTTTTCCGGTGACCGGGAGCTCGGGGGGAGCTCCGGCCACCATGTGGGGTGGCTGGCCGGAGCTAGGGCCGACCACCACCATGGTGGGCCGGGTGGGGCCCACTTGCTCGGGTGCTCGGGTTTTGTGTTCGGGTGGTTTAGAACGTTCCCCGGATCATTAATCTACAACCGGATCGAATTTTGGAGTTAAATTGTAAAAGTTGTAATTGTCGGGTTTAGAAACTTGAAACGATAATTAAATTACTTGGGAGTCGGAATTAAATCCCGTCGAGTGCATAGGAACCATTGAATTATTCCAAGACCGTAGAAACGAAAACGGGAATTTTCGGATCCCCGGAAGGGCGTTTCCAAAAGCCGTGCAGATTCGCCATGTCGGGCGAATCGGGCTTTTCCGGGTCCATTATCGACAATGTCAAGTAATTGGGAAGTTGGGGAGTGATCGACTTTGTCAGGGTTACTTTTGGGCGTCAAGTTTATTAAATTCCGGTTTATGCCTGCAAACTGAAAAACGTTTAAAATTGTGTTCTTTTAGATCGTGCTGCAGATAGAGGAAAGGGAAAGCTAGGCGAGTGACCGAGATCACGCCGAAGCTTATTTGTGCACTTTTGGAGAAAGCATACGAGGTAGGGGAAAGTAACCGGATCTCGGCCCTGATTAGGGAAAGTTAACAGTAGAATTGCATGTGACACCGGGGTGTCGTGGGTTAAGTAAGTTTATCGAGTATTAGAAAGGCAGGCGACACCGGGTGGTGTCGTAGGATACGGGAACATATCGAACATTAGAAATGCATTTGACACTTAGTAGTGTCGTAGGAGCAGAAACTGTTGATGTTAGAATTACTGGAGGCATATGACCATGCCCGGAGGTTGATTGTGAAACTGTTGATGTTAGAACTACTGGAGGCATTGGTTATGCCCGGAGGTTGATTGTGTAGTTGAGTCTTGGGTGGCCATGAGAGCCCGTACTTTATCGTTGTGTCTTGGGTGGCCATGAGAGCCAGTGCTTTACTGTTGTGTCTTGGGTGGCCATGAGAGCCTGTGTTTTACTGTTGGTGTCTGGGGTGGCTATGAGAGCCCGTGTTTTACTGTTGGTGTCTTGGGTGGCCATGAGTGCTCGTGGGGTTGTTGAGCCCGTGAGTTATTGTCGGTGTGTCTTGGGAGGCCGTGAGTGCCCGTGGGGTTGTTGAGCCCGTGAGTTACTGTCGGTGTGTCTTGGGAGGCCGTGAGTGCCCGTGGGGTTGTTGAGCCCGTGAGTTATTGTTGGTGTGTCTTGGGAGGCCGTGAGTGCCCGTGGGGTTGTTGAGCCCGTGAGTTATTGTCGGTGGGTCTTGGGAGGCCATGAGTGCCCGTGGGGTTGTTGAGCCCGTGAGTTAATGTCGGTGTGTCTTGGGAGGCCGTGAGTGCCCGTGGGGTTGTTGAGCCCGTGAGTTATTGTTGGCGTGTCTTGGGAGGCCGTGAGTGCCCGTGGGGTTGTTGAGTCCGTGTTTTACTATTGGTGTCTTGGGTGGCCATGAGTGCCTGTGGCGTGTTGAATCTGTGTTGTTGTTGTTTGTTGAACTTGCTTGTGATTGTGATTGTGGTTACCCGAGGTTGGATACCCGACTTTGTGTCGGGGAAGTTGCGTGAGGTGTGGCTAGCCACCGGACTGAGATCGGGGGTAGGGGAGAGGTTGTGGGCTAGCCTCCCGACTGGGATCGGGAGAAGGTATGCGCGGGTGTGGCTAGTCACCCGACTAAGATCGGGGGTAGCGGTGAGGTTGTGGGCTAGCCTTCCGACTGAGATCGGGAGAAGTTGTGCGACAGGTCGATCGCCTGACCTGACAGGGATCGGTAAAGGGCGAGAGAGAGAGGAGGTTACTGAGCAGCTGGCGTGCGATCCTTTGTGATCTTGTTTGGTGTGCGATCCTTTGTGATCTTGGGTGTTGCGTGGTTGTCTTTCGTGTCTTTGGAGGAGGTCGTCAATCGTTGTGTCGGGTCTACATTACGAGTCCGAGTGTTGTGTCTGTTGAGGAAAGTAACAGTGGGTGTGTGTCAGTCGGAGTACTTGAGTTGGGGACAGTGATCCCCGGTGTTGAGTTTGTTGTTGGTGTTACCGGCATTGTCTGCTAAGTATGCCGTAGTCAGTCTGTTATCCGTGGTGGTGAGCGAACGGTCACCCCTAGCTGCTTTTCCTACATGTACTGGTCGCAGGTTGGACTAGGTGAGCTTCCGAAGCTTGAAGAGCTAGGAGCGGGAGTCCGGGTTTACTTTTGAGTCTAGCGACGTATACCATGTATTTTGTCCACTTGTTGGGACGTATTTTTGAGTTGTAAATACTTATTTTGTAAAACAAATTGTTGGTTTTAAAGCGATTTATTCAAAAGGTTTGAAAAGATTTTATTAAATTAAACGTTCGCGTTCCGGGTTCGGTTTTACTGAATTTGGGGTGTGACACCCTGCTTTTCATTAAGGGGTCGGTGGCTAATCTTTTGCGCCTCAAAAGTTCCCTCATTACTTTTCAGTTGAGCTCGGGCCTAAAGAATAATTTTGAGAAATCCACAGCTATTCTCTTGAATGCACGTTCTTACACTCCGGAGTTTGTTGCCTCTTCTTTGGGCTGTCTGGTGGGTTCCCTCCCCATCAAGTACCTTGGATTCAGTTTGGGTTCGAACCCAAGGAGAGCCTCTTTCTGGGGCCCTGTTATTCAGAAGTTCAAACCTTCTCTGGCTCTTTGGAAAACTAAGGACCTCACTATGCCTAGCAGGTTAGTTATGATAAAGTCTACTTTATCTGCTCTGCCTGTCTTCTATATGTCCCTTTTTCGAGCTCCCAAAGGGGTTATCCGGGAACTAGAGGCTTGGAGACGTCGATTTTTGTTGCACAACAGGGCTCATTCCAGAGTACTCTGCAAGGTTCGCTGGTCTTCGGTTTGTAGACCAAAGTTGGAGGGGGTTTGGGCATTCGAGGTCTTGAGAGGGTGAATCACAGCCTCTTAGCCAAATGGTTTTGGCGTTTTTCTTCTGAGAAGGAATCCCTTTGGAAACGTTTTCTATGTTCCAAATTCAGCTGGAGCTTGTCGGAATGGGATTTATCTGCCTTGGATAAGCCTGGGTCCTCTGTCTTCTTTAGCCATATCATGGCCCTTTCTGATCTTCCGCCTTTCAGGAATCTGTTTGGCGATCAATGTTTGCTCTAGAGATTAGGTTGTGGTGACCGTATTCGCTTTTGGCAAGATATTCGGGTCGGTCCCATAGGTCTTCGATACCGTTTCCCTAGACTATACCTTATTTGTCCTGGTAAATGGTATCGTATCAGAGATGTATGGTTGGATGGTACCTGGCATCTGGACTATCGTCGACCTTTTCAGTTCACCTACGAGTGGGATGAATCCTCTGCTCTCATGGACCTCTTGACCTCCGTCCTTATTAGACCTGATACTCCCAACTCGGTCATTTGGTCTCATAGAGAGTCCGGTTTTTCTTCTGCTTCTGCTTACCTCTTGCTTGATGACTCTACCCCCACTCCTACTCTTTGGGCTGGTTTTCTTTGGATCAAGCATCTCCCTCCTAAATACAACTCTCTGGTTTGGTTAATGACACACCATGCTGTCCCAACCAAGTCCTTCTTGGAGGAACGGGGCATGCACATTTTTCTGAGTGACATGCTTTGCAGCATTTGTGGTGGGGCTTTCGAGGACTCCCCCATCTTTTCATGCATTGTAATTATGCCTAGCTTTTGTGGTCCAAAGTATATTCTTGGTGGTCTCTCATTTGGGTTGTCCCTGGTGATTGTGTGGCTTTGATTTCTGATTGGAGGGGCCTTGGTAGAAGGAGCTGGTGGAAAGTTTGGGTCAAGGTTGGATATCTTTGTTTCTAGCACATTTGGTTATAGAGGAATGCAGCGGTTTTCAGGCAACAGGTGGATGCTCTGGATTCTACTTTCTGCAAGCTCCAGCATCATAGCTTCAATATTTACAGGATGGCAGGAGATCTCTTGGAGGAAGCCAGTATTACACTCTGGTTGTCCTCTCCCTCTCATTGTTTACTTCTTGCTAGACGTTAAGTCTTTTCTGTTTTGAAGGTTATTAAGGGGTTCATACCTCTTGGCTTTGTAATTTTTTATTCCAAAGCTCATTAATAAATTCATCATTTATCAAAAAAAACACATGCAATCATCACTAAGTCGAGGGATTGGGGCATCCACATTCGACTCGGTCGAGTGATAATGTGAAACCGAGATTGGAGGACCTAAAATGGCCGCTCCACATCCTTCATGCATGCTTCTCGGACTTCTGCAAACTTCTTCTGTTTCGGTCGCTGAGTCAATGGGATTGTTTTCACAAAAACTGACCATGAAGGATAAATACTATTAGCAAGATAATACGGAAGTGTGTAGTGGTTACCATTTACTGTATATTGGACCAGTAGTTGTCAACCATTGATAACGCCCGCGAACAGTCTAGAATGGTTGAGCACAGTTAAGTCGTTGTTGGATCCCGCCATTCTGAACAACAAGTGCTAAGTCCATAAGTCACGAGTGGCAACCGTCTCGAGAACCACGGTTGGTCTATTCACGTGGTCCCTTCTTGAATGTGAGCCCCTCAAAGCCGTCGGGCAATTCTTCCACTCCAGTGCATGCAGTCAAGACTGTCAAGCATTCCCAGAAATCCTCGCACTTCATTAACCGTCAAAATAAAGTTCATATCAGCCTGTTTTTACTTACGCCGTTACGTCGGACCGAAGATAGTTACGACTCCCCTGCAAAATTTGATCACACACTCCAAAACCGTGATTTCTCCTATCTTCAGGTACTCGTCTAGTCTATCGATTGTAATTCCATAACACAATTGCCTAATAGCTGCGGTCTATTTTTGATGAGGAGATAACGAAACCCTACCCACAACGTCTACCCATTGCTTGAAGTACGCATTGTGATCCTCCAATGCATGGAGAATATGGAGGAACACAGCTTTTGGCATTCTGAAACGACAACGGAAATGCACCTCCTTGTACACAAGATTCGTATTGAAGTAGTCGCTCAATAAACGTTCGTGTGCAACTTCTCGGTCTCGTGCGATATAGGTTTTCTTCCGTGTTTGAACTTCGGCCATTGTGTCGTCTAACAAAGCCTAAATGAACTCGTTGGACATGCATTCTTCGAGTACTCCCCCCAAAATGTGCTCTAATTCTAGCAGTTGGCACCGGCAGTGACTATTGCTGGTTGAGTCAGCATCGGGCCTCACTGCCAACGGTGAATCGCCAGCTCCCCGCCTCCGTTTCCTCACCGACAACGCCTTACTGCCAGCCTCCCCACCAGTGTTGGAGATGCTCTACGATCCATATTCACATATACTCACTTTTCCTATAAAAAAATAATACTTAATTTTTGTTTTTAATTAAGCATTCTCTATTTTAGATTTAGGCCCGTCTAATTAAAGTATACTGTTAATTGATAGTTGCTACATAGTTACTTCTTTTTTTTTTAAATAAATGGGGTACTTTTTGTAGCATAAGAATAGATTTTAGGGTTAATTACCTTTAGTACCCCTTATGTATTGGTAACACTCCTTTAGAGCATGTACATTTAAGGGGCAGATGAAGGGGGCGGAGGCGCGAGGCTGAGGGGGTGGGAGTCGGGGTTCGAGCCCCGCTCGATGTGGGGGAGAGAGATTGAGGGGCGGGGGGCGGGGCGTGTTGGGGGGCAGGCGAGGGCAGGGCGAGAGGCAGAAATGCGCCTCTCGCTGTGGCTCCGCTCGCTCCTTCTCCTGGCGCGACACCTGTCCTCCTCAGCCTCCAACGGCTATTTTAAAACGGCTCTTTTTTTTTAATAAAAATTAAATACAAAAATCAGTTCTCAAACAACTATAAATACCCCTGTAATAAATTTGATGTACTAGAAAGCATTGTAATGTTTGATTATTAATGAAATTTCAAGTTTATTAATTAGTTTTTTATTTTTGTATTTATGTATTTATTAATTAATTTTATATATTTTATTGCTATTTTATTTATTATTTTATGCATTTAACAAATTCAGCAAAAACATTATTAATGATCCAGTCAGCATTTCAGAGGGGCATGATCCTCATATCTGCCTCTTTGAAGTGGAACACTCTCAATTTCAGGGAGGCAGGATCACAATTCAGCCCAGTCAGCAAAGGATCCTGCCTCAAGCCTCTAGCCCCCTTTGATGTACATGCTCTTAGTACCGTGATGTATTGGTAACGCTTTGGACATAATTTTGGTCAAGTTTACGCCATTTTGATGATCTATGACCAATTCATAAGGGGTATTAAATGTTTTGTTAACAATACATAAGTGTTATTAAATGATATGTGACCAATTCATAAAGGGTACTAAATGTGTGTTACCAAAACGGATGGGCTGTTTTCGAACGTTACCAAATGTAAGAGTACTAAAGGTATGTTACCAATAGAAAAGGGGTACAAAAGGTAATTAACCCTAGATTTTATTGATAGAATTTTAAAATTTCAAAAGTGAACAAATACGAAATAGAAATTCTTATGTAGAAATATAGGATAGGCCTAGACATTGTCTCAAATCTGATAAACAAGATTTGAGACGTTGATCTTGTAATAAGGTTATTGCTTTGAATCGCAGTGTTGTAAGTGGCACGAGATTCATTTCCTGACTCAATTTGAAGATGTCCAAGATATCTGAAATTGGGTGTTTGAGTGAATAGTAGGCATCCAGAGAGAACACCGGGAACGGGGTAAGCAGGATATCGCATTTGTACCGACCTTGACAGGGAAATGTGTACGCCCCCATACCTTAGAGGGTGTCAGAGTTTCGATCCAGCAGATGGGGTTGGGGCGAAGAGTTCTCTACAGTTGTTGCAGACAAGAGAAGTTGTTGATTCCAACGTCCCTAACTTCGATCGGGGGTGTTAGGGTCTCGATCTAGTGGATGAGGATGGAGCGCCTCTGCATGGATATAGGCTCACAACGGAAGCGGTGTAGGAGGCGGAGGCAAGGGCTCTAGTTCCATAGGAGGCATGATAGCAGTGGTGGATCTAGTGGCATAGGAAGAGGTAGCGACGACTCTAGTAGTAGAGCTGGAAAGTAGGCTTTTCCGGTGAAGAGGATAAAGGTGACGCGGGATAAGTGTGAGGAGATTCCATTGCTGGAAATCCAGACCTAAGGCCGTGGCGTGAAGGGGTGGCACATGGCTAGGCGGGGAGCTAACGACGTGCATGGTAGTGGTGGGAGTAAGGCCATGATGGCTGATTTACATTGGGAGTGGGAGGGGGAAGAGAAAGAGAGAGATGAATTTTAAAACTCAGAAGGGCCGAGAAGAAAATGGGTACTTAGTCCCTTAGAAGAAGGATTTATTTAAAAATAATAATATCCAAGCTATGCAATTTGTTTTAAAGGGTGTTTGATTACTTAAAATAAGGAATTTTATAAATAATAAATTTCAATCTATGAAAGTTGTTTTAAATCGTTCTCAAAAAATCATATTCATGAATTATAATTGTATTAAAATTAAGGGAAGTTTTTTTTTGTAATGCTCTCGGTTTCTTGATGTTCTTTCTCTAAAATAGATAATGGAACAAATTGTTCCTTAATTGAATTGTCACTAACATCATACCATCCTTACCTCTCCGGCCCTATGCTTCCCTCCTCTCTGTTCTCTTTATGTCTCCTCTTCCATCTCTTCTGGTGCCACTACCGCTTACACCCCCTCAATCCACTAAAAGGTCAGGTGGAAGAAGGTCTTGTAGGTTCATAAGGACATGTTGGATTGGTATCCTTAGACGAGGACAACAAAGATACGGTTTTTGTCTTGCCGATGGGAACAGACCAACCAATGGACGACACCAGGTATCAGTATTCCCTTGAGGGATGAATCCTATCCCATAAGCACAACAAATAAAAATCCCTCTATGGGTTCATGGCGGCCACATAGAGGGTTAAGGCTTAGTAATCTAGCTAATGACGGAGGAGATCTTTCTATTCTTCTCCCCATCTTGGGAATCCTTTGAGGAGATTTAAAATAAAGGACCATGGATGTTTCATGACTCTCTCCTGCTCACAAACCTCTTTCGTCGCATGTGGCCGTAGGATCTGCATTTTCACCACATGCGGATTGGAGTCCACACGTTCAACTCCCCGATGGAGGCGCAAACATCCTAACTAAGGATTCTCCTAGAAACGACCCTGGTATCAAAGGTATTTTCAGCCGTCAGCCTGTGCCAAAAGGGTGGGAGGATATTCTCTAGATGCACGTGCAACTCAATGTTTCCAAGTCATTCCGTCGCCGCGCTCGTCTAACGTTCGAGTCATACCCGGATCTGATCTAGGTTAGGCTCTAATACGAGCGTTTGCCAAAGTTCTAATTTTGTTACGCAATAGTAGGTTATGTAGTCCATAACTAAATGGAGAACATCCCGGAAGTAGGAGTGGAGGAGGTGCGATTATACTTGTCCTTAAAGGTCTCGTTGATAGAGTTAGAATATTGAGGAATGCTTATCATTAACAATGAGTAATGTGCATTCCATCTTTACAACCTTCACGGTGTCGTATGTGGCGAACGTATTTTTGTACTCATACAATTTCCTACATTTAAAAAGAACATGTATTAATTAAATTTGAATGAATGAAGTTTCCTATAGATGAATCGAACAATTATTACATATAGGATTTTATTTATACCACTCTATAAGAAACACTCATGTGTAATGTCTTTTTGATCAACAATTATATTATTAGGGGACCAATTCTTCAAATTGAAGAAAGGGCCAAGCGACCAAAAAGGTCACTCAAGTGAACAAACACGTACAAGGCCGAAGCCCACCAGAACACGTTACTTGACCCACAAGTAACGACCATAAGGTTTTAAAAATGACTCCCAACTCCCTTGCGAGTACCGCAAGCAAATCCAAACCCCTGCAAAGACCTTAGGAACTAACTGGACTAACCAATCCCAAGTTGATCTAATCTAAACCCCCCACATTCAGTAGGATTTTCCTCTGGCAAGAATGGAACCACTAATAATCTACCACAAAAAACCCCAAAGGCTTGCCAAAAAGTGTGTACATTGATAACCTAAACACAATCTCTACCCTCATCCAAATCTTCACTTGAAAGAGCTCCAAGGCTACAATCTATAATGCTGCAAAATGGTTCCAGCAGCAAAGGCATGTTTTCAGTAACTCCAAGTCCCTCCCCAAGTCATCCACCAGGATCAGAAGCCAAAGAACTTCAGCAGAAAATCTCCTAGCTTTTCCACAGCAGTCAAGAACTGCAAAAGGGTAAACCAGTGAAGAGAAACAAATTACAACAAAAACCCTCAGTCCTATACAATAAAACTACCCTCACACACTCACAAACCAAACAAAAGGAGAGCAAAATAAACTCTCAGACCAAACAAAAGCCCCCACTCCAAGGGAAACCAAAGAGAATCAGAAGAACCCCGAACCCTAGAAGAAACCTAACCTCTCCACTAAAAAGAACCCAAACAAAAAACCTCCCAATTCCCCATCCCACCCAGGTTAACCAGAAACCAGTACTCCTGTATACCCCACCACCACCAGATCAACCAAGTTCATTTCAAAGAAGGTCTGAACTTTCATCTTTTACACTTCCAGGGGTTATTGATCCAGTCATTAAAAGAGAAGGGATGATACTTCTTAAATAGGCTCCACTCCAGATTAAAGGAATAACTCTGGACTTTTTGAAGAATGATCACTATAGATGTAGAAGTACAGTTGAAAACCAGATCATTTCTAGCAAGCCAAATGAACCAAAGAGTCACCAATGTGATGATCCTCCATTCATCACAGAAAGCAGCAGGAATTAACTCTACCCAGCTATACAAGAAACTGTTAAACTTATCTCCAATCACTCCCTTGATCCCCCACCACTCCAGAATTGCTCCCCAAACAAGCCAAGACCTATTGCAAGTCAGGAAGAGGTGATTTACTTCTTCAAAGTCCCTATGACAGAAGGGACATAAGGTATCATTTAGAGCCAGATCCAATCCTCTAGCCTCTAGAAATAATTTTGTAGGGACTGCTCCATGACAAGCCAACCAAACAAAACCTGAAATTTTAGGAGGAACAAGTGGAGACCAAAGATATTTGCTCCAAGGTTGGACCTGCATACTTGTATCTTCAAGATAGTTATACATCCTCTTGACTTTAAAACCAACTTCATGAATTTTCCATATGACCTTATCCTCACCTTCATCTTGCAGATTAAATAAATTAAGGCTTTCAGAAAGTAATCTGAACTGACCAATCTCCCACCCTCTAAGAGGCCTTCTAAAATGAATGAGCCACACTCCATTATTCCAGAAATGAGCCACCTTCCTGTTTTTGTGCAAACACAAATGAAACAGCCTCCTAAATCTGTTCTGAAGAGGTTCCTCATATAACCAAGTGTCTTCCCAAAAATTGACCCTCAAACCATTATGTACAAACCATTCTAATCCAGCAAAACCAACAGCAGAGCTAAATCTTTGATCTGCAAGCAATGCTTGAACATGACTGAGTAAATTTTGGTTCCCAGAGATCTTAATTTTTGAGAGATCCCAATCTTCTATCCTCCAACAATACTTTGCATATATGAATTTTTTCCAAAGTGAATTAGTCTCTAGTGCAAACCTCCACCACCATTTGGCTAATAGGGCAATGTTCATGATATACAAGCTCTTGATACCTAACCCTCCTTTGTCTTTTGGATTACAGATGATATCCCACCTGACCTTATGCATAATTTTCTTAGTGACTGTGCCATTCCAAAGAAACCTCCTCTGCCACATCTCCATCTCTCTCAGCACCCTCTTTTGGGCCTTATATAGGGACATATAATACAAAGGTAGGGAAGGGAGGGAGGATTTGATTAATGTAACTCTCCCACCAAAATTCAGAGTTTTTGCCTACCAAAGATTTAGCTTCTTTTTGAATTTGTTGATAATAGGAGTCCAAGTGCTATATCTCGTAGGATTTGCCCCAAGTTGAAAACCAAGATAGTCCAAAGGAAGTTGTACCCCCTCACAACCTAGGATTGCAGTGATCTGTCTTTCCTCCAATGAAGAAGCATTCAAGTGTACTACTTTGGATTTAGAGAAATTGATCTTCAATCCAGAAGCTAGCTGGAAGGCCAAGAGGGAGGTTTTAAGATTCTGCACATGTATGAGATTGGCTTTTAAAAAGATGAGGGTATCATCAGCAAACTGGAGGTGAGATATGATTGGTCCACCAGCTCCACAGGTAATGCCTTGTAAATTCCCAGAAATGATCCCTTGTTCTATGATTAAATGAAGTCATTCAGCAGCCAAAGAAAAGATTAATGGGGATAATGAGCAGCCTTGCCTAAGCCCTCTTGAGAGTTTAAAATCCAAGGAAGGAGATCCATTTATTAAGACTGATGCCCAAGCTTCAAAACAAGATTTCATCCAAAAACACCACTGTCTACCAAAACCCATAATTCGAAAGATTGATTCCAGATATCCCCAATCCAGGTGATCATAAGCTTTCTCAAAGTCCACCATAAATAGAATCACTTCCTCCTTTGATGCTTTAACACTGTGTAAAATCTCAGAAGCTATAAGAATCCCATCTAGTATTTGCCTCCCACCAATGAAACCAATTTGGACATCACTGACCAAGTGATCCATCACAGTCTTTAACCTTGCAACCAACACCTTTGAGATGATCTTATATAAGGCCCCCACCAAACTAATTGGTCTGTAATCATCAAATGTTGAAGGAAAACTGTTCTTTGGGATCAAGGTGAAAAAGGATGAATTGATGCCCTTTCCTAAGGAGCCAGTAGTGTGAAAATGATGACAAAAGGCTAGGACATCCCCCTGAAGAAAACTCCAACACTTTTGGAAGAATTTGAGGGTATAACCATCAGGACCAGAAGCTTTCTCTCCATCACAGGCCATAACTGCACTGTAAATTTCTTCATCTGTGAAGGGTCTTTCCAAAAATTCAGCTTTGATGACTGAAATGTTACTGAAGGGCAATTGGGAGAGATCAACTACAATTGAGGCATTTTTGTGGAATCTTTTTTGAAAATGGGACCTGGCTGCTTCCTTGATATCCACAGGAGAAGAGTATGCTATGTCCCCCTCAATAATCTGAGTTGTTCTTTTCCTAGTAGCAGAGTAATTGGCTATAATATGGTAGTATTTTGAGCATCTTTCACCCTCTTTGATCCATTTATCTCTAGCCTTTTGTCTCCATACTTTTTCCAGGGCCTTTAGTTTCTGAATTAGCTGAGCACTACACTGAGCTCTCCCAGATCTTTCTTGATCATTAAGGCTTCTAGACTCCAGGATGCTATCAAAGTTGTTTATCTGCAATTGTAAAGAGGCAATATCCTTCTCTAAGTTCCCAAAAACATCAACATTCCAACCTTTAAGAAATTCCTTCAGCTTCTTCAGCTTCAGCCATACTACATAGTTTGGTTCCCCCACAATGTTCAAGGATGACCAAAACTGACTTACATCAGTATAGAACCTTGGATGATCCAGCCAGGCATTTAAAAACTTGAAAGGTCTAGGTCCCCAGTCAATAAAAGGATCAACCAATATGATAGGTTTGTGATCTGAGATAGCTCTGGGAAGGCAAGTCTGAGAAAGATTCTTAATACCATGTAAAACTTGTGGTGCAAGCAAAAATCTATCCAACCTAGAAGCTCTTGATCTGGACTGGAACCAAGTGAATTGCCCACCACTGAGTTGAAGATCAACCAAAGGAGTTTCTAACAACAATTTATTGAAGTCTCTGATAGATATAATAGAGTATGAAGGGGGTACTCTTTCAGAAGGGTTCAATATAACATTGAAATCTCTAGAAAAAATATAATACTGCCCTAGATTTTGAGCCTCCACAACCAGATTGGTCCATAAAGCTCTCCTCAAAATAATATCACAAGGAGCATAAATATTAATGATGGCCAGATCAATCTTCCATTCCTCAACATAACCAAACCAGATTAATGCATGATCTATAGGTTTAACAAACTGCACCTTGAAAGCTTCTTCCTGCCAGATAGAGCATATGCCTCCAGATAACCCTTGTGCATTAATACACTCCAATTTCCATCCATGAGGTAATCCCACTGATCTCAGAAAGTAAGAAGGCATGGCTTGCAGTTTGGTCTCTTGCAATAATATGAAAAGTGGCTTGTATTGCAGTAACATTGATCTCAATATTCTCCTCTTTTGGTCTGAGGAGGATCCTCTCATGTTCCAAGAGAGGATCTTCATATGCCTTTCTAATAATTGGGGGACCTTGTCTGAGATTTTATGTCCTCTAGACAAGGTTCAATGCTCTCAGCTTCTACCTCTTCTTCCTCTATATCATTACCTTCTTCACCAGAGTCTGATAAGATTAAAGCCTTCTGATTTATTTCAGCTTCTAAGTTATCAAACTGATCGATGACTAAATCATCAGCCACAAAAGCCTTTAATCCTAAGGCTTTACAATAATCCCACGGGCTCATTTGTTCTCCATTACTACAAATGGCCTCTAATCCCTTATTCCTCTTCTCTGAGAGTTGGATAACAAGTACTTCTTTGCCCCTCCTTGAACGAGTGTCATACACATATGAAACCTGTGGCTTTTTTGATTTTCTATTGATTGAGGTAAGTTTCAGAATGGAGTTTGACAGAGGTGTAGCACTTTTACTATTAGAGGAAGTAGTCAGTTTTGGACTTCCCTCCAAAACTAGAAGTGGATCTGTGGATGATTTATCTTGTGGACCCTCTAAGATATTATTAATCTCAACACTTAACTTCTCATTAATACCTCCTGCACTTTCATTGCCCAATGTTACTGCCCTTACTGTTGGAACTGACTGGATGCTCACTTCAATAGTGTCCAATGGGCTGGTACCTTTGGGTAAAATATCTATTGTTCCTTCATCCTCTTCCCTTGTTGGTTGTTGTGTCTGCACAATCAGAGTATCTTCCACAGCAGAGGGAATGTTTGTAGGTGATAGTGAAGAGAATGAATCTCTCACCACTGCAAGGAGTAACTCTTCCTCAGAGAAAATGTTAAATTGTGTCTTAGATTCCTTTTGTCTATCAGATTGTATCCCACCTCCTTCTTCAATAGCAGTAGCTTCTTCAACTACCTTAACAATCTCACGTTCAGGTTCCATAGGCAAATCTCTTTCTTCCTCAACCTCAAAAAATTGTTTTGGTGCCATCAAACCTGTAAAGGCTCTTCCTTGAGTATCCTCTTGCTCAATCTAAGGAGAATTAATTAATGGGGGAGTTGTTGACTGGTTTTGGGTTTGGGTGGGGGTTGTAAAGCTACTAGATAATTCCTTCTCAGAAGAGGTGGATCCATTTTCAAAACCAAGGGGCTCCCATTGTGGTAGAATATTTTTATCAGCAGAAGTGATCAAAGCTTTATACTTTATCCCTTGTAACCAGAAAGAGTTGTATGATCTGATAGCCTCTACAGAAGAAGTATGGATCAAAACAAAGGCTTCTTCTAAGTTGTAACCAGTAATAGAGCAAGGATGAGTGTAAATGAGTTCTCCCACCCCATTAAGTGCAGCTGCAAAAGTCTCCATGCACCATCCATGGAAGGGAATACCTCTCAAAGAAATCCACATAAATCTAACCTCTATCTTAAGATAGTTTAGAGTATTAGGTAAAATGATGAACCAGTTTTGTAGCCATTGCACATTCTCCTCTACCATTAATCTTTCATATTCTTTGTCAGGAAATGTAAGCAAAACACATCTACTTCCTAGATCTCTAACTTCAATTTCAGAGATACCTTCCAATGCCATCTCTCTCATGATTGTATTAGCACTGAGGTTCCTCACAGAAATAACAATCAGGGACCTTTGAAGCTTGAGGACATTCCTGGTTACCACTCCTCCAAGTAGAGCTGGATTTTTCTGTATGTGTCTCCACTCTCCAACTGCAGAATCCAGCAAAGTTCCCTTCTCCTTCATCTCCAACTGAGGTAAGTAAAGGTCATCTCTTTGTTCCTTTTTTCTCCACTGGTAAGAAGACTGTTGATACAACTTTGGTTTCTTCATCCAAGCCTTAGCTATTAGGATCTTATATCCACAAAGATGCCAACCATTGTAAGTGTTAATTGCTTCAAGTAAACCCTCCTTAGTTCTAAACCTCAAAAAAGCAAACCACTTCCCTCTTATGTTTGGTTTTGAAGGGCCTTGGATATAAATGACTTCCCAGTTGTGTTAAATTGCTCTTCTAGCCACAGAGGAGTAGATTTGGGTGGTACATTGCTTACAAAAGCCCAAAATTCAGTCTCACCCGTCCTGACATCTTCCCAGCCTCTACCTTCAACTCCATTTCTAGGAGGCAGTAATCTCCTTCTCCATTTTCTCCCAAAGTCAGTGATGTCTGCATTATCTCTCCTGTGTTTGGTTGTCGAAGCTACCTATTGTTTCAATTTTCCTTTTCCCAGTCCTTCAAATCCAGGTGGGTGACCCGAAGCAGAGGAAGAGCCCAAATGTGTTCCCCATCCCTGATGAGCTTTGTTTATGTCAATGAACTCAGGAGTTACATCAGTATCAGAATCCAGTGGTCTGAAATGTTTATCGTAGAACATCTTCTGTCCATCCAACCATTTTGTTTTTCCTCCAGGTGAGTATTGTTGAGTACGATCCGAATAAATGATGGATTGAATGATCTTCTTCCTATGTTTCTTTGCAAAGGCTGTTTTCTGAGACAAGAGCTCAGACTCTAACGCTTTCCCTTTATCTTTTGTACACTGATCCTTCTCTTCAGGATTAACTCCACTGAATTCTTGTAAGGTAAAGTGAGCTCCCAATGACTCCATCCAGGGTTGTTGTAGTGGCAAAACACTGCAGAGAACCAGTTGAAGAAGGCAGTAGACGGAGACAAGTGTGTTGGCAGGAAGAGGAACTGAGGACGAGACCAAAAGAGGCCGACCACGATGGTCCAATGATCAGCTAAGGATCATCATGGACACAACATCGGGTCAAGACAAAACAAAAGAACTACGAAGATGAAGAACAGGTGAAGAACAGTTGAAGAAAAGTTGAAGATCTTCAAAATCTACTATAGATGTTACTGTAACTTCTAGACTCATGTGTAATGTACACCTCTAATTTGCATTATCTGATTTGAAAGGTGTGGGCATAGATGAGTCATGATTGTGTGGAGTTCTTGAGGAAAATACTTTCCAACTTAGACAAGTTAATTACCACGTCCTCCTTCAACTAAAGACCACCGACCTTGAAAACTCTTGTTCATAAACAGTCAACTGATTGGCGAGCTCGACACAAACGCTTTTCATATGAGGTGCTATGAAAGGTTTGATGAAAATGAGAATTATCCATTAGAGATTGACATCTGTGTCGTGCGTCTTAAAACCGAAAAAAAAATCTCTATTCAGTTGATCTAGCTTTTCAAATTTATGGCATAACTAGATGAATAACGAATGGATGCAAGTTTTTCTAGTACCACAAAATATTTATAAGCTTTAATCGTGTACAGAGCGTCGGGTAAGGTATATTTACTGTTCTTTCCCTTCTTAGACTAAAAACTTGAACACGATATTAGAGTGAGGTAATACAGTGGAGTTCGGGTTGGAGCTGACATTAATGTCTCCCACCTCCAGTCTGCTGATGACACTTTGTTGTTTTTGAAAGCTAGCTTGTTGTAGCTTTATCACCTTCGCTTGTTGTTTCATTGTTTCGATTTGATATCGAGTTGAGAACCAACTTTGACAAGTCAATTCTTTTAATCTTTCGTATTGATACGTCTTCTAGCTTTGTTCTTTCCTTAGCCTTGGATTGTAACTTGGGTCAGTTTCACATTACTTATCTAGGTGATCAGCTTGGAGCTAACCCAAGGTAAGTCTTCTTTTGGATCCTGGTTATTGCCAAGTTCCAGGCGAGGCTTGGGGTATGGCAAGCTCGTCTTCTCTCTTTCAGGGGTCACCTCACGTTAATTTGGTCTACTCTAGCCAGCCTCCCGATCTTCCACATATCCATTTTTCGAGGTCCAAAACAGGTTTTGCTTCGTATGAAGAAGATCCAACGACACCTTCTTTGGGCTTCTTCTTCGACTAGGGCCTTTTGGCCAATGTCAGTTGGGATAGAATGTGTCGTTATAATTTTGCTGGGGTTCTTGGTGTCCGCAACCTAGAGGCGTTCGATACGAGCTTGCTTCTGATGTGGTGGTGGCTGTTTGCCACGAAGAAAAATTCCTTATGGCGGAGGATGTTATGCGCTCGGCACGGTTGGGTCAAGTCCGAGTAGAATCTCTCTTGTCTTCCGTTCGCTCATCATTTTTCTTCTTTGGTTCTTCGTCATATTTCTATGTTGGCTCAAAATCCTCGTTTTCTATAGATTTTTGGCACAACCAAAATTCGATGGATGTTAGATTCTTGTTGTTTCATCCACTTTTGGGAGGATGCCTTGATCACGAATGTTCCTTTTTTACTTTGTTTCCTCGTCTTTTTATGTTGTTGGAGGAGAAAAGTAAGTCGGTTATTCTTTTTAAGGTGAACCATGGTTGGAATTTCACTTTCCGACGTAATCTTCTAGATAGAGAGTTCCTCGCCTTGAAGGGCCTTCATACCTTTATTTTCTTTTGGGCATTCATCTCAATTTTTCCCGCCCAGACATGTTTTCTTGGTCTTTGGATTCTCATGGTTTCTCGACATCGAGAGCATTTTACACTTTCTCTAACGTAGAAGGGTTAGACTTGGTTTCTCGAGCTTATGTAGTTTGGAAGATGTCACGCCCCAAATCCGGTATTGTCCGGACTCGAGACGTGAACCAGGAATTGTAGAGAAAACGATTTAAAATACATAATTAAATCCAAAACTGTAGATAGATATAAAAATATTCAAGGTCTAAAAAATCTGAGTCCTACGCTCAGTCAAATACAACAGTCGAAAATACAGTACGTCTCTAAGAAACATAAAATAAACTCGGGCCTCCGCTAGCTCTCAAGCTCTGCGTAACCCTCTAATCCAAATCAAAGCTATCACTTGTAGAAAACATGGGAAGGGGTGAGCTTGACGCTCGGTAGGAAAATACACAACACTTGCCCCAATAAAGTAGTATTAACACGTTTCCAACCTAACTTTTAACAATTCAAAGGAGAAGCCGGCAACGAGACAAGTAACCCAAATTAAGTAACCTTCACTTTACGCGACCGCAAACTAACCTGTAAATCCCCGCCCAGAACACTTTCACGACGACTCACGGATAACCCAAAGACGACACTTTCAATCACACGGGAAACCACACACATGAAACTCATCATCAAACAATCACAACCAAGTCATTCGCAGTCACACACAACTCGTAACAATTGCACGGTCTCGGGAGCAACCCGCTCGGCCGGCGTAGCCGCACGCAACTTCCCCAACACATAGTCGGGATAGGCGGTCGACCTCATTGCGGAACACAGCGTTTTACCGATACACGAAAGGCAGGGAAATCACCTCTTCGCGGAACAACCTCATCGCGGACACAACGTTTTACCGATACACGGAAGGCAGGAAAATCGCCTCTTCAGAGAACAACCTCATCGCGGCACAACACAATGTTTTACCTAGTGCTAGTTAGAAGGTAGGGAAACCACCTCTTCGCGGAACACAGCGTTTTACTAACTCTAGGTCGGAAGGTAGGGAAACCACCTTTCTCATGTAAGCACAGTACCACAATCACAATCACAATCGCAATCACAATCATAATCACATTCTCAATTTACTCCCGTAACCATCACGCACTTACCATCATTTACCGATACCACACTCAACGTGGTAACCCCACCGTCTTAACCGGTATCCATTCCCCAATGCCCACATTTCAACATATCATATAAACAGAAACAACCAATCAAGTCACTAATATGCATCACTAAGTTCTCCTCTACTCGTTTTCATGCTCGTTATTTATTAACTGTTTAAGCAACACAGAGCACACAATCAAACATAATCATCAAACAATCCTACAGGCGCGACATGACCTGGTTCTACCAGCACGGCATACCAACACCTACGGCACGACATGGCTCGTAGGTGGTTCGCAGTTTATAAGGCTACTCTAGTTAATCACATCCTATATGTGAGCTAGTTATTTATCCGGTTATTAGGTTTCCTTATATGCATTCTAATACGACCGTAAAAGAGTAGGTATCGAGGCATTTCCCTACCTCTCAGTCTCTATCTGGATCGCCTAGCTATTGACGTTCGGGCCTACCTCCGATCTTCTCCACGATCGAAGTCAAAGCCTAGTTTTAACAAAAAGGGACAGTAATCAGTCTCGGTCCAGTCCGTAACAGTCCTCTAAATTATCAAGTAAGTCCTTTAATTTATCGGTTAGGTCCTTTAATTTATCTGATTTAAGTCCTTTAATTTAATTAATTTATTAATTAAACTGTCCTGACCCGGCCCCGACCCGAGTCCGACCCGAACACGGCCCGAATCCGGAAACCGGATCCGAACTGACCCAGATCCGAATCCAGACCCGAACCTAACCCGAGCCCGACCCAGACGCGGATCTAAACCCGAACCAGACCCGAGTCCAGGCGCATCCCAGACCCAAGTCCAGGCCCGGCCCAGATCCCAGTCCAGGCCCGGCTCAGACTCGAGTCCAGGCCCGGCTCAAACTCGAGTCCAGGCCCGGCTCAGACTCGAGTCCAGGCCCGGTCTGTCCTGGCCCGAGCCTAAGGCCCGAGTCTCATCCTGGCCCAAGCCTGAGTCTTGTTCTGGTCTGAGCTGGGAACGGAGACGGCGAGCTAGGGTTTCGGTGAGGCTGAGGACGACGGTAGAGGCGAAGCCGGGGTGTTTCTGGACGTCGACGACGGCGTCAGGGCTCGGAGTGACGAGGGATTGGTTGCTGGTGCGAGTTCAGAGCCCCTCCGTCCAGATCTGACGGCGTGAGGTGCTCGTCGTCGTGGGAGCAAAGAGCTGGAGCTCGATAACTCCGGCCGTGTCTTCTCTGGCAGAGTTCGACCAAATCGAGCTCGCGCACGCTCGATTTCCAGGGAAGGACCAACGGAGAAGAAGAATCGAGCCTGGATTAAGGCTCACCTGCTCTGGAAATCTCGTTGTCGGAGTGGCGTGGTTCGAACGAGGACGGCGGCGTGGTTTGCTTCGACTCGAGGAGGAAGAAGGGAGAGGTGGGAGCTTTTGGTGGTTTCTGGTGGTGAGGAAGGGTCGTGGGTGTAAGCAGAAGAAGAAGAAGAGATCGGAGCTCCGGTGAGCAGCGCGAAGGAGAGAGAGAGAGAGAGAGAGAGAGGATCTAAGAAGCGCGAGAGGAAGACAAAGGGTTTCTCGGGACGCGTGAAGCGAAATGAGACGGCGATGCACTGAGTTAGGATTAGGGTGGCTTGGGCGTGGGCGTGGGCTGGGCTGGTTGGGCCTGGTCTAGCTCGGCCCAATGCTTGTTTCCCCCCTCTCCTTTTTTTTCTCTTTTTTTTTTTTTGAAATTTGAATTCGATCCAAAATTCAACCCGTTCTCCAAACCCACGACGTTCCAATTTAATAAATTAAATATTAAACCTTTTAATCGGGGCGGTCTTTACAAAAGAGTTATGGTCTTCCTAAATTCCAATCATTTTTTTTCGCTTACCGCTCTCGAGATCATACCTACTAGATATTTCTTGGTGACGAGAAGTTTTCCGATCCCAGTGGGTCTTTGGTTGTGTCCTATGTATGGAAAATACGTTGAAGACACTTCTCACCTTCTCATTAGACCGATTATCATTTTTTTGGAGAATCCAGTTTGGGACGCTTACGTTGATTGATACGGATAGACGAGCTCCGTCTCCTAATTCTTAGATGGTGTCCTCGACTGTTGCTCTTTCTCAGCCTATTTGAGCTCTTTCTCTTCCTTTTTTCTCTCATGTTCTCCCTTTGTTCTTTTTTCACTATTCGGGTATTGTATACCTTTTTGGATTTTGTTGTTGGTTTGGTGGTTTGTGATTTCCATACCGGAATCCACTCCACTTTTTTTTATAAGCTCGGAAATTTATTTAAAAAGATACCTTTTCAAGGAGAAAAGGCCTAGCGGTCAAACACCAAACAACGCTTACAAAGGAACTCCAACATTGTGAGCTAAAAGGAAAAGTCTAGAGAAAGGATGACACGTCCAGAAAACCAAACAAAGAAGAACCAAAGGAATCAGCCTTTGTCCTCGGTCCATTCCTCCCCTGGTGCCTTGAAGGCCTCATGAACAACAGGAGGTGCAAACTTTAGAGCACGCTCTCGACTCAAAGACCGAGTTCTCGACCTAGTGTTGTACACTACAGTAGGATGCTGGGTTTGGCGAGAGGGAGGTCGGGTTTGACGAGGCGGAGGTTTGAGAAGGGCGTCTTTCCACAGACTATCCTATAAGGACAAATCTGTAACCGGTCCCAACTGTTGTAACGGAACCTCCATGGATGAAAGTTCCACAACGCCGCTATCGAAGAGTCATTCGGTTGGGAAACAAGTTGTCTCAGGCCCCCACTCTGGTTTACCCAATTAGTAGCTTGAATGTAGCTGCGAATCACGTGAAATCCGGTCTAAGATCTTGTATTGCTCATTCTGCTCATTTTCCGCTCGAATTGGAACGAGATCGCGAGAAATCCGTTCTGTAATCTGTGATTGCTGAATCTCAGCCCGAACCAGAGCAAGCTCCGATGAGCACTCAGTCACCGAAGCACAATTCCGACCAACCTGTAACATAAACGTCATTGGTTGAGTTGTAGTCGATCTCGAAGGCGAGTCTAGTGGCCTTCCTGAACCAGAGTTCCTCGTGCTCTGTTTCGTAGAAACCTTGCTCTGTTTTGGAGACGGAGCCAAAACACGACAACGATCTGGTCGAGAAAGGGTCACAAACAACTAAAACCCATTGTGTTTGAACCCATTTGCAGCCTCGATCGCTTGAGCAGCGGAATCCGGTGACTGATATTCAATAAACCCAAAATAATAGCCTTTACGATTCGGTCTTTTGACGGCGATGACAGAGACCAATTCGCCGTAGGCAGAAAAAGTGTTTCGAAGCCACTCATCAGTAGCAAAGTACGACAGATTGTAAACAAAAATTCTATAGGTTCTTTCATGAGCTCCGTCTGCGTTCCCATCGACGCGACCTTGTTTGTTAATCACCGCCAACATGCTAGAGTCTGCCAAAGCTTTAGGGGATGCAACAATGGCACTGATTTTTTCTCCAGCGATCGGGACAGTCGTAGACTTCAATGGCTGCCGGTCACGCTTCTTATTACGCTGAGTGTGGGACGCCGGAGAGATAGACTGTACGCCTCCACCAGGGTCATTTGTGGCTGGGGATTTGGCCAGGGTAACACATACCCGAGCTTTGGAAGTCCGTTGAGCAGCTCTACTCCCTCTCACCTTCGAGGAAGCGTCCTTGGCTTTCTTCTTGGCTGATGATGGATTTGTCAATGTTGTTCCCTTTACGATACTATAGTATTCGTCATATAGAGACAACACCACAGAGCACAACGCAGAAAAAGATAGCAAGGTAGGGGTCTTCGCCATTTGTTCTTCAGTTTCTCGCTACAAACCCACTCCACCTTTTAATGCATACATTTTTTTCTTGTTAAAAAAATATAAGTAATCATTTTTGTTTTTTATACTATATTAATATTTTTAATGTTAGCTTATATTATTTTAACGTTACGTATTATTACAAAAAAAAAAAAATTGATGTCTCCTTTACCGGAAAAACTGACTCTGCCATTATACGTAGTGTAGTCGGCTAATAGTTGACATTTTGTTCTATTACGAATTGCTCAACAATTTTGCTAGACAAAATAGAGGAGAGAGAAGCGTCCTAAAAATCTAAAAACCACATTTTTCTTTCAATCACAAACGAAGTCGTCTCTCAAACACCCCATTATCGGTCCTCCTAATGCTTGAACTTACACTAACACCAACTATTTGGATTATATGTACTCCATCAATTAATGTACAGTTAGTTATTAGTTAACACGATAGAGCTCTCATTGTTCATTACCACAATATTAAATGTTTTTCAGTTTCAAACAACACTATATGGGGATTAAGTTGCAAACATTTTCTTTACAATACTTGTCATTTCAATTTAGAATCAAAACCTTTTGTTGTCCTATGATGGGATGTGAAATGTTTCATGTGTACCAAAGTTTGTAACAAATAAGGTTTGTTAAGGTACATGTTTATAGCATCAAGACAAACAACCCCACTTCCATGTCTTCAAAGCTTTCAACAATAGCACCTTTTTTTATATCTATAGCCCTAACAAATAGTATATAAGCAAATTACAAGCAAACATGTAGACTTCTTCAATCCCTAAATTTACCACCTAATGTCCATAATTACAACCCCTAGAAACCATCACTACAATTAATTTCAAAACTTTAATTCCATTTCACACTGCTATTTACACATTGTATTATTGGGATTAAGTTCCATACATTATGGTATGCCCACTTCGTTTTTACGCGTAACTGAGTTAATGAGCTAACACAATTTCCAAAAGTCGTTTTACTATTCAATGAATTAGGGCCACATTTTATTTTACGGGTCAAACACTCAAGACAAGTAACAATTTCATACATTTCAAAACCGTCTTGTCCAACCATACAGTGTAACATGTTTATTTTATTTAATAATTTTCAAACTCATAACAGAAAAATATTTTCAAATAAATCTAGATGGTCGGGTAATTACAATTTTTTTTACACATATAACATTGTAAAATTTATTTATGTTGGAGTTTATAAGTGTAAGGTTATCTTTGAATATTGCTTAGGGTGAAATTGAGGATGGAAATTACTATAGAAAAGGCAAAAATCACCCTCCCAAAGATGCCTTACAACCCAAGTAACTCTTTTCTTCTCCAAAAATAAAATGAATTTTTTTATTAAAAAAAACAGTATTTAAGGGGCTCTGTTCCTCACCCCACTTCTTCTTTTCTCAGGAAAATCTGTAATTTTCTGTTACAAAAAATTTCTTGTAATATTTTTTTCACTTCACACACTCTGTTTCTCTGTATAAGAACCCAGCAAGTTCCTCATCAATCCATCATCAAAAGCAAAAGATCAAGAGAAAAAAGAACAATATTTGGTTCTTCAATTTGATCTCACCTAGCTTTCTCTGAGTTTTAGAGGAGATTCAGTGTTGGTGATGAAGAAGAGCAACGGTAAACAGGAGGAGAAGATCGAGTTGCCACCGGGATTCAGATTCCACCCGACCGACGAAGAGCTCATAACTCAGTACCTTTCTCCAAAGGCTCTCGATTCCTCCTTCAATGCCATAGCGATTGGCGAGGCCGATCTCAACAAGTCCGAGCCTTGGGACTTGCCTTGTGAGTCTCACTTGCTCTGTTTTCCTCTGTTTCGAAAAATGTTCACTTTTTTTATAAATATTTTGTTTCTTGGGTTTGAAGGGAAAGCGAAAATGGGTGAGAGGGAATGGTACTTCTTCTGCGTCAGGGACCGGAAATACCCCACCGGCACACGCACAAATCGAGCCACCGATGCTGGGTACTGGAAGGCCACCGGCAAGGACAAGGAGGTCGAGAGAGAGGAGATCCTTGTGGGAATGAAAAAAACTCTTGTTTTCTACAAGGGAAGGGCCCCGAAAGGTGAAAAGACAGATTGGATCATGCACGAGTATCGCCTGGAGGGCAAGGGTTCGATCCCCCAGACAGCACAGGTACCTGTGCTGATCAGAATAAATATAATTGATTTGATCTGCTTTCATCTGACAATGATCTTGTTTCTTCCTAGAACGAATGGGTGATTTGTAGAGTCTTTCAGAAGAGCACCGGCGGGAAGAAGACTCCGCTCTCCGATATGTTGTACCGGTACACGCAATACACCTTGCCTCCATTGTCGGAGCCCGGATGCCAGGCATCTCACGTGCCCTGCTTCTCCGGCCCGGCTCCGGAGGACGACGTGAAACCCACACAAAACAACATGATCATTAACAACAACAGCTTCAGCACGGCCTCATCGTCAACTTCTTTGATGTTCTCCGAACAGAATCAGCAGAACATGACAATGTCTTTCAACGACAACGACAACAACTCATTCTATGCCCCGAATCTCGAGTACCCAGAATCGATCTTCGCACAAGATCAGTCCGCGCTGAGGATGTTGTGCGAGGACAGCAACAAGAACATTAGCGGACACAACATAAATATGAACATGAACATGCCATCGGTCGTATCGGACCTCGACATGGGTCCGAGGTCGTTTGAGGATCCAGACGAGGCGTTGACTTCAGGTGCATTAGTGGACCTTGATTCTCTGTGGAACTATTGAAGTTAAAATTACCTATAAAATATAAAAATAAAAGAAGAAGCAAGAAACGGTTTGTGTCCCTTTAGAGAAATGATCCTCTTCTCTATTTGGTGCCTATTAATTATGTTCACTTCCATTATTAGTAATAATGGAAAATACCCAATATTGTACAAACATAGTATTATAGAAACCTGAATAAAAAATATTATAGAAACCTTAATGGATGTTTTAATTTCATGTTGAATTTCTTTATTTTTGTTTTTGAACGAAAGGTGTAAATTTCATTAAACCTTAATAACCATTACATCGATGTGCGTCAGAGAACATGCTCCCTGACCACTTAAGAAGGACAGTATGGAACCGAAGTTCACCCATCCTTTTTTAACTATAACCGTCACTGACGGTGTTTGGATACTATAAGGTCCAACAAAAAAACGAGTGTGAAGATGGTACTGCAGGTCCTGCTCCAAAAAAACTGTTACAGCAGTAATGGCCAAGGATTTCTCCAGTAGTGGTGGGAGGATATACGTGAATCAACCGCCACCGATGATGTTGGGATGCCATAAGGGCCAACAAGAACATAAGTGCGAAGATGGTACTGGAGGTCCTGCTCCAAAAAACTGTCGCAACAGTAATGGCCAAGGATTTCTCCAGTACTGGTGGGAGGATATACGCGAATCAGGGTTACCTCCCCGGAAAAGTCTCTGACTCTCTGCGTGCTAGTCTTTGAACCTGCAAAGACAAAATTAGTGAAAATAACAAAGACCCACTCGATTAGCTTGGTCCAGAATCGAGAGAGGGGTCGAGGATGGTTCGACGGTGGAGGCCTGGGAGATGGACACGCCGGTGGCGGTCTCGGAGACAGCGAGGTTTGCTCAGGAGCGAGGATCCGAGACAGATTGATCCAGTGCCAGATCAATCTGCAAAAGGTGTTGGCTTTAATATGCGTATAATGATAAACGAATTGTAGAAAAAAAACACATAACACATTAAGCAATAAATCGAAAAGCCGGTAAAAGGAACAACCAACCGGAGTGACGTGCAGAACGAAGAAATCAGTTGAGGCGTGGCACAGAGGTCCACTGACTTGAAAGCAAAAATTATGTCGTGATTGAGGTGGCGATCAGCAGCGGTTGCTCCCCAAATATCTCTCAGCTCTACCCAGCAGTGCGCCCACTTGCTCTGTCGGATGTGGAAGCAGCAGGACAGGAACAGAACTCGGGTGCGATAAATAAATTTGGAAAGTAACGGAAACTGTATAATTCTGGCTCTAGAACTGATTTGTAAAACGTGAAAAGAAATGAGAACCAGAGCCTACTTTTATAGCTGAAAAACGTGAGGGTATAAATGTAAAAGGACATCATATTTTCAGAGATCAAGCAGTTCCAACGCACTACTGGGTCAAACCCACGGAAATTCAGAACCATTAAGCACAACTTAATCAACGAGTTTGAAAATATTTGAATAAGTCATCAACTAAAAAATCAAAAAGTATTTTGTCCAAAAATATATTTTTGCCCGCCCCGTAAGAGCTCCACCCGCGCTCGTGCCCAGCCCGGACGGACAGCGACGACGGTGCGCGCGAGGCCTGTTCCGGCCCAACCAACATAGGCTCAAGTAAGTGATTTGAACAGGAAGGGAGGTGAAGCACTAAATAAACACACACACACACCTGTGTGTTTGCGATGTGGGACTACAAGCAAAAAGCCAAAGGCAAAAGCCAGGCTTTATAAGCCAATTTTTTTCAACAATCCTGAATAATAAAATTTCCGCTTCAACTTAAAAACAGGGGGGTGAATTTGTACCCTGTTCGCATGCATTGGTGGAGGTCAAGGAGGTGAGGATATCCGAAGAATTGTCGGCGAAGAAGGCCGAGATAGGACGCCTATTAGAGAGGGAAACTCCTCTAACCCATGTCGACCAGTACTAGACAAACCAGAGGAATATGGAGAACGCCATGACGGCGGAGAGGAGAGACCGAACCTACGCCGAGGAAGGTGAAGACTACGCCGAGGTGAGATACAACGGAGAGAGGCTGAAATATTAGGTTTGTTCTCCATTGGAGGCGCAAACCATAACAGAGCAAAAATATGTCCTGGTTCTATGACTCTCACGTATTAATATTATTTCTTTATTTATTTAATGGTAATGTTTAAGTCCACAAAATATGACACCCCAATATCAACAAGCGCAGAGAAAAACCTAATTCTCTCTGCGCGCAACCCCTCCCCACCCTCCTTCATGACAGTCCCCTGCTTCCACCACCGAAGTCCTGGCTTCCAAGCTCTCCACTACCTCTAGGTGAGGTTCCTTTTACCCTACTTAGGGTTCGCAGCCGTTGTCATCGCCGTCCATTGCCGCCCACCAGCCGCTCTCTCAGCCCGCGTTCTACTTCCCGGACGTCTCTCAGCCACCGTGGCCCTCCTGCCATTTTCCGGGATAAGGGCTCCATGCGCCGTCCTCCATCTGCAGCGGCCTCCCACCCTAGAGCCACCTATCGGTGGCATTGGTCCGTTCCCTCGATGGATCTGGGATCCGGGAGGAAGGACGATAAGTCGGGGTCTGTCTCCACGGCACCCGAAGTCGGGACCCTCGATCTCGAACAAACCGCTGCAGGTCGAATCGTGGTTCTCGTCTTTCGCACTACTTCGAAAGATCCGGGCGAATCAAGACGAAGAATTTATGATACCAGATCGCTCCAATGGCACGGGGCCTAGAAGAACTGGCATCGCAGATTTGGTAGTTTGCTCTTTCGATCGTGTGCTAATTTTTTTTCTTGTTTTAGGTCGAATAAATTATTGGTTATTCACTGTGCTAGGTCGAATAACCTTTTGGCTCAATAAGTTAAGGACTTTGGGTTGTTATTTCCTTTTAACGTTGGATCGAGGAACACTTGAGTTCGGATCTGTGAATCAAAGCAAACTATATGTATGGAACCATGTGCGCCCGATGGGCTACGGCCGGTTGGGACAAAAAGTTGGTATCCGGGACTGTTATGTCCCTCCTTGTAATCTTGATATGCAATCGTAATACAACTAACTCTTTCCCGTTTCAAAAAAAAAAGTCCACAAAAATATATTTTTCTTTTTGAGTAGAATGAAATTACAAACATAAGTCACTTAGATTTAGGATTCATAAATATTATATTTAATAACTCGTTGACATGATAGGTTTTAGCCATTTGCTAGATTTGTCTGGTCCCTATGCTGTTGAAGACAAAAGTCAAATGTGAGAATCAGATTAGGTGCTTATGGCTATTTTGGTGTGCTTATGGCTATTTTGGTTTGCCGATTAGACCACCAACCATTGCAAAAACATATGGCGAAAGAGCAAATCACAGTTCAATAGCCCCCTCATTGGAACTTTATATAGAATTTAATTCTTCCATTTATATTTTTTCAATAGCCATGAAAAAATGGAGGTTGTTATAACCGGGTAAAGGCATCCACAGTCGTGAGCGGAGAGTTGACGGGGAGCAATCGCCGGCGAGGAGGAGGCATGGAGCTGGCTGAGAGCTGGCGGGGAGGTCGATGGCACGGAACAGCAACTGGGAGCTCAACGCCGGCACTCAACGCCGACGCCAACGACTACAAATCTAAAAACAAATCTAAAATGGCCTATGGAAAGTTCTTGACAAACTAATTTTTTTTTTTTGAAAATAACAAAAAAATAAATGCAATTAATCTCTAATACATTATGAATACTTACCCTAATTCAACTAAAAAATCACAAACCATCTTTCTCACAATTCATCTTTCTCACAAATCATCGTCCCCCTATCGCTTTCTTGTTCTCACAAATTTGTTCGTCGACATGACCAACCTTCCCAACGATTTGGATTTGAATTCTATTTTGGACGAAGTACTCAAAGACTGCATGTGCACAGACGTGGCCGGGGGGTTGTTAGATGACGCATTGGTCGATTCTCCACCACGTGAGCGAAAATACATTGCACGTGATCGGGTAGCCGCAAACGAACGGTTAATGAGGGACTACTTCAACACGAACCCCGTGTACACGGAGGTGCAGTTCCATCGTTGGTTCAGAATGCCTAAGTTTGTGTTCCTCCGAATTGTTAATGCATTGGAGAATCAGGATGCGTATTTCAAGACAAGGTTAGATGCATTGGGTCAAGTTTCCTTTTCTCCTTATCAGAAATGTACTGCGGCCATTCGACAGTTATGTTACGGAATTGCAATTGATGGGTTGGATGAGTACTTGAAGATAGGCGAAACAACGTCATTGGAATGTTTGAGAAAATTTTGCAGTGCAATCAATAAAGTATCCGGTCCTACGTACCGGCGTAAGCCTACACGGGCTGATATGGACCACATTTTGGAGGTTAATGAAGCGCGAGGGTTCCCGAGCATGCTTGGAAGTCTTAACTGCATTCACTGGGAGTGGAAGAATTGCCCAACGGCACATTGAGGAGCACATTTCAGGACGGGCCACGGGAATCGACTAACTGTTGTCCTCGAGGCGGGTGCTACTCGTGACTTATGGATTTGGCACTCGATCTTTGGCATGGCGGGATCAAACAACGATTTGACAGTGGTCAACCATTCCAAACTGTTCGCGGACGTTATCAATGGTTGGCAACCACCGGTTGAATATACGATAAATGGTAACCACTACACACTCCTGTATTATCTTGCTGATGGCATATACCCTTCGTGACAGTTTTTATGAAAAAAATTCCAGTACCTCAACGACCGCAACAGAAGAAGTTTTCTGAAGTGCAAGAAGCGTGCAGGAAGGATGTGAAACGAGCATTCGGTGCACTCCAAGCTCGGTTTCACATTATCAAGCAAACGAGCCGCTTGTGGAAGCCCCAATACATCGACTTGGTAATGAATGATGTATTATCATACACAATATGATAGTCGAGGCTGAACATCATACCTACGACGGCTACCTTAAACAAACAGATGAAGGTTGGCCAAGTCAACCAAATTTTGCACGAGTAGGCTTTGTCCCGTCCCAGGTCATACTTGGAAACACTGCGAGGATGCAAGAGGAACACATACATTACCAGTTGAAGGACGATATCGTCGAACACATTTGGAATAAATTTGGAGACACCTAGCTTCTATTATCTTTTATTATGTTTTAATTTCAATTCTTCTTCATCTTCTTCAACTTATTTCTGGTACTTTTTTGTGATGTTTATGTTTATTTAGTATATCTTTTTTAATTTGCATTAGTATTTTGGACTTGTTTTTTTAAATATAATTTAAAATAGGAATTTGGTGGCTCCCCGCCGGCAAAAACGCCAACCACTACAGGTTGCTGGCGGTTTGCGTAGGCGGTGAGCGGCTGGGAAGAAATAAACTAATTTTTTAATCCTTCCCGCCGGCCACTCCCCGCCAGCAGCCGGCGGTATGACTGTGGATGCCCTAATTTGGGTATGTATTCGTTACGAATTTAGTTTAGGATAGATATTCGATAATCATGTATAGATTGGGGTAGATGAATGCAATTAACCCTAAATATTGTTTACTAAGGTTTGGAGAGGATTTAATGTTAGTGTAATTTTATGGACTAACTAGGGTCATTTTGGTTATTTTATTGAAAAGCTTTGCAGAAATAGATGAAAAACAAACATCGTTATTTAGTGCATATTTTAGTTCAGACATTTGTAATTTTCAAACATTAATGTATACATGTGAAAAACACGTATAAATTAGCATTGTAAGAACCGCCCCCGGTCGAACCGGCGATTTTTGGCGAAAGTTGACTTCCGGCCGGAAAAGTCAACCGATGACTCCGAGAGTCATTCGGGACCTTTCCGGGACCCAAAAATCTTAGTCGTCGTTACGGTTAGCTTAGTTGGCTCGTTTCCTTTCAAATGACTGTCTTTGCGAAAAAGTCAAACTCAGGTCAAACTAAGGCTAATTAACGACTAAACCTAATTAAATTAAAGGTGCTGGAATTTATTAAGGGCAAGGTGGCCCCCACTAGGACACTTGTCCATAATGGCTTGGAGGAGAAAAAATGGGTCTCCAATGACCCATTTGCCCTCATAAGTGACAAATTAGAAGAAAGGAGCAAGGGGGGACCTTTTGGTAAATACAACCTTAGGTTTAAGACTCACTTGGGATAACATTTCAGCTCATAATTCTCCTTGGTGGCCGAAAATCACAAGAGGAAGGGAGAGCTTGGTAGCTTTATTGCTTGGAGAAGAAGATAGTAAAGAAAGGAAGCAACTTTGAAGGATTTTCTTCACCAAACCTCTCCAAAACACCTCCATCTTCATCCTCTTTCCAGTTCCAAGGTAAGTGAGCTCTAACAATCCACTTTCAATCAATTTAAGGTTATGGGTTTCCATGAAAATTGCATGATCTAGATAGGTTTTGTTCTATTTGTTGTCAGATGGTTGTTTTGATGAAGTTTAAGGAAGGTTCTGGTTAGAAATCAATTGATTGTTGATGTTTGGAGGAAACCCATTATGGGTATTGAAGTTTGAGGGTTTTGGTGACTGATTTTGGAGTTTGATGAGGTTAGAAATGGAGTTTTTGAAGTAGATTTTCGTGGAAACAAAGTTGGAGAGGAATGAGTTGGGTCTGCCCAGATTTGGCAAGGAAAGGGCCTCTGGCCGGCCCTCTGAGCGGCACGGAGAAGGTCCCTGACCGGCCCTCTGAGCGGCACGGTCCGGGCTCGGTACCGGTCCTCTGAGGGGCACGACCCGGGTCCCAGACTAGCCCTCTGAGGGGCACGGTCTGGGCCTGGTGCTGGGCCTCTGAGGGGCACAGTCCGGGCCTGGTGCCGGGCTTCTGAGGCGCACGGACTGGGCCGAGTGCTGGGCTTGTGGGCTGCCTAAAGTGGGCCTTGTTCGGGCCCAAAATTTACCCTTTGGCCCAAGTTTTATCGTTAAGGGCAATTTAGGGTTTTCTCTTTAAAACTGACCTTGAATGTTTATTAATTATAGTATTGATTTATGATCTTAGACTTTATTCTCGAGCTCGGAGGAGGCGACTACTAGGCGTTCGTGTGACTAAGCGCTTGGAAAGCAATTGAGGTAGGGAAGAGTAATAATTACCGCTTTAATTAAAGAATGTTAATAGTATGCATGTAGGACGTTAATAACCGGTAAAGTCTTAGTCTGCATATAGGATGTGATTAACTACAATAACTGCTTTCAATTATGGGAATTGTCGTGCTGTAGAATCACATGTGGCCATGTCGGGCCTTAGGATTGTGTGTTGGTTGTGTTTGATTGTGGTTAATCGTCCTTAAACGTCGATGCATAGTATACTCGGTGGTTAGATTAAGAATCATTATGCCATATGAATTATGATGAATGCAATATGAATGTTTGTTTCACCCCGATGTTGTGTGTTCGGGAAGACATCTAGACCGATGGGTATTCCGGTATGATGTGTTGTTTCACCCCGATGCTGTGTGTCCGGGAAGACATCTAGACCGATGGTGTATTCCGGTATGATGTATTGCTTCACCCCGATGTTGTGTGTCTGGGAAGACATCTAGACCGAGGGTGTATTCCGGTATGATGTATTTGTTGAGTTGTGCGTGGTGATCAGAGTATCACGGTTATCTATACTATGTCGGGTTGAGTGACGTTCGTAATGGTCTTAGTATTATAATGTTCTGTTATTTGACTGGTTCGTTAGCTTGGTCTTATTACCGATAGTATTGTGCTTCTGTTGGTTTCGGTTTGTGTTGTCAGTTATTGGTAAGAGTTTTTGTTCGAATATTTATGGTAACGGAGTGGAAGTCCTTTCTCTTTACTACTTTTTCCTACTAAGCGAAAGCTCACCCCCTCTGTTTTTACTGTTTTACAGGTTTCGTTGGTAAGTCAGTTTAGAGGACGTCTCAGAGCTCGGGAGCTCCTAGATAGTCCGGGGTTTATCATTTAGTAGAGACGTACTTCCTTTTTCAATTGAACAGCGTATTTATTTATTTGGATGTGAGTGTTTGACTCAGGTTTATCGGGGTTGTTTATTTTGGAACCAATTTTCGGAGTTTATGTTGTTTAAATATACTTTTATCTCGTTTAATTTACTTTTACTTTTAAAATTATTATTTTTTACTTTACTTTAGTTCACGTCTCGAGTCCGGTCAAAACCGGATTTGGGGCGTGACAAGCATCGCTATGCGTAATGAATCTTAGTTATTATCATAGGCATTACTCAAAATCGTAATATTTTAAAAGGCATCTGACCTTGAGATCATCATAGTTACTATATATTCGTTTCATGTTTTGACACAATCAAACGTTTTTTTATCAGCATTTTTTTAATTAATAATCCAAATGCTTCAAAGTGAAGCCGAAGGATAAAGGCAAAAGAACCTTCATTACAAACAGAAGCACTGGCCTTCTAGGCACAACCTTGAACCAAAAAAATCCCAACAAGGGGAATAAACATAACCAGGTCTTAAAACCATAATACAAACAATCAGCAAACACAAACTCAACAAGGGCCTAACCAATACAACCAAAAAATAGAGAACTAACCAAACAGAAAACAAAGGTCTTGATAACACAGAATAATACCACTAAGAACAAACAAAAACAAGGTCTAAAAACCTTTATATGCCCACCATAAAGCTCCGAAGAAAAAAAAAAAGAAACGTTGCTTAAACAACCACTAAGCGCCATAACATAAACCAGAGCTCACCAGGACACGAAGAACCGGCTGCCAGTGGCCAGCTCCGAACACAACCGAGACAACATTAGATCAGGAGACAATCACTACACCTATGCAGCCCGACCCAATTGTTTCTCCAAACAAAGGTAAAAAAGATCGAACAAGCTCAGCCGACCAACACAAGATCCGAGCCCTGATCCCCACGCTACACCACCACAACAAAAGAGGGACCGGAGTAGGAGAACACAAAGGGAAAGGCCACGGGGAAGAAAAAGTCACAGATCTGACCTAGAGGAGGGGTCTAGTGGCGGAGACAGCGAGAAAAGAAGGAAGCCAAGCACAGAAGGGCTAAGGAGACAGAACCACCACGAGCCACCACGAATCACCATGCGAGCGGTAGATCTGAAGCAGTTGGAGAAGCCACGGACTCCATCTGACAACCCTGAGCACGAGCCCACACACCACACCAGATCTCGGCCACTAATGGAGAGAGACACCAGATCTGGTGGTAACGGCTATAGAAGGCCGAGACGACTAGAGAGAAAAGGGAAGAAGCACGATAAAAGGAGACTATGGGTGAAAGGGAAGTGGAGAAGAGGACCATCGACATCTTTAAAGGCTCCAAAGGAAGCCGATGAAGATGTTGGCGCACGAGGTGCAAAACTAGGGTTATAAAAGGTAAAGGGTCTTATAAAGAAGAGATAGTATTTCTCAAAGAGAGAGACCAAACGTTTTCTTTAATAATACAACAACAAAGGGTTAAATATATTTTGGCATCTTTGTGTTTTGGTCACGTGCCTTATGGTCCCATATGTTTCAAAATGTCTAATGCTCTACCCGAACTTCTGGTCACAAGCATCTATTAGCCAAAATGTACGAAATATTCCATTCCATTAGTCATGTGAAAGAGGAAAGTGAAATTCCGATTTTATCCTTTCTCATTTGAACCTTGTGAATTTTAAAGGAAGGATTACTATTGTACCCTTATTTAATAATAAATTAATTAAGAAAATAGTTCTAAAATAAAATAAAAATCATAAATAATATTAAATGGGAAAAAATCTAAAATCGTAATCTTTAACCTAAAACATGTATATCGTTGGGTTTTTAATTAGAGTTCAGATTCATAAAAACTGAATTTAAATTTGTGCATATGAACGCTTGAATTAAAATCTACTGATTTCCACATCGGGGTTTTTTTAATGGAGAATTCACTAAAGATTATTGTCTTCTTATTCATATTTCGAGTACTGTATAGATGAGTTTAAGATTTTTTTTCTTACCTTAGTTATCTCTCGCAACTTGGGAGCAAACCCTAGTCCTAGCCGTCGTACCCCTGCGGCTATGGTGCTTTCTAGCCCTGTTCTTGATGCCGACGATGTCGCTGACGTTGTTGTTGCTCTCCCTGTTGGCTCTGTCATGGCGTCTCCAGTGCATAATTTTCCCTCGAAGCCTCTGTCGTCTCCTCTTGTGAATCCACCTCTGAAGGCCCAGCGCGGGAGGACGTTGAAGCAACCTCTACATGAGATTCCTTCAGCGCCTCCTTCTTCTCCGGCACTACGCGTACTTCTCTCTCCGCCATGATGTTCGGGGAACCGTGATGGGGAG
Organism: Erodium maritimum; assembly: GCA_963921825.1. NCBI lineage: Eukaryota > Viridiplantae > Streptophyta > Magnoliopsida > Geraniales > Geraniaceae > Erodium > Erodium maritimum. The sequence goes on along the minus strand of OY997588.1, from coordinate 63,207,324 downwards.
GATCTCTGCGACGGCACTGGGTTACTTCCACCCCAAGCAAAGACCTTGTCCCTCTCCCTCCGAACCCTAGATCGCTGAGTCCCCGGGCTTACCACGACCTTGCTCGGGTTCCTGTTTCGAGCGGCGCGTTGCCTAGGGTTGCGTCTTCACCGGGGTCTCCAAAGTATCGGGATATCTCTCCCGATCAGCACCCGTCGCCGCTGAAGCCATTGACACGTCTTTTTCCTTGGCCTCCGCCGCCTTCGTCGCCTCTGAAGGCGTCACCGTCATCTCTGAAACGGCCTCCTCCCTGGCCTCTACCACCGCTCCTTCCTCGACCCCTCTCTCGATTATGGATCTGGCTAATCGGGTGGGTATTTGTTATTTTTTCTAACTTCGTCTTTGCAGGTTCAATGACGATAGGAATCCAGTGCTCTAGGGACTGGCCCTGGGAGGGGTCTCTAGACGATGATTTGCCTCCCACCATCAGCACTGTTGATCCCTCTGAGTTCCGTTACCCCGTCCCCCCTCGTCTTCTTTCTTTGCCCGTGGGGCATCAAAATACCGTTTTGACGATTCTGGTATTAAAAGGCTAAGTGATCCATTGTTCATTCATACTGGCCTTCTGTGGTCGAGGAGCATGTTCCTCGATGCACAACAATGTAGTCGATTCTAAAATTTATAATATTGCACCTTTCACTCAAAAAAAGATTCTTGTCTTCCTACTAGATTATTAATATTGTTTTGTTTAATTGCATTTTTGTTCGCTTTCTCGATTCGAATTGCAAATCAATGTTATTTTTGTGATCAAAGAAATTAGATATTTATTTTATAGCAATATCAACCTAATGACAATAAATTTGTAAATTATGGACACCGTTTGTGCAAATTCATTGAATATTCAACAACCACTGAATTAAAATTCAGGAGATGTTGAAACCTAGTTTGCCTTATCGTTGCCTCCGACTCACAAAACTGTGCACATCTGATTCACTTTTTTGAATCGTGATTTGCGACCCACGACTCCGATTCACAAAATAATGAATCGAAACCCCTTGAGTTGCGTTTCACATCATGCAACTCGCGGTTCGTGATTCACTATTTTTTGAATCAGAGTCGTGAACTGCACACGATGTGATGTTCTAACCTAACATAAAATTAAGACTCATCCATTCATCTACACATCTTTTCGATCATCTTTAATTGACCCTAAAATATACGCATCTACCTTTCATCTTTACAAATCAAGAGTCTTTACTTAATATGATTTAACTGCGAGGGTCTGCGGTGAGGTGACCACGACAAAACTCCGGCGAGGTGATATTCGTATCTGCGGCGAGCCCATAAGAAGAAGGGGTCTTCAATCTTTCGAAGCTTTCCATCTTCCCTTACATACGACTTCATGGCACGATGACGAGACCATCAACAAGGTATTCACCGACAACCCCTCACGCCAAATTCTGAGATTTTAGGTGTTTTATGAGATTCATTGGTTAAACAAGGCTTAGCTTGGACTTGAGAAGGATGTAGTATGGAATAGTTAGCGGAATCATTTCAAATTTAACCTAAATGGCACAATTTTCTCGTCAAACTAATGATATTTTTTTACATTTATTTCCAAATGTGTTTGACGATGACGCTAATCGTGAATGGAAACACGCGGCGGAAAGGTTTAGTCTCGAACTATTTCTATTGTGCTTTCCCTTTGCACCATTTTCCGATAACAATTTTACTTTGTCCTCAAAGGCTTTTGATCTAGCTGTTGTTGCCCCCATTTTGGATGGACATCGCCATGAGGTAGATCACAAGGTATTAAAAATCAATTGAACTAAAAGCTCTCACGTTGATGGTTGAAGGCCTAATATAATTATATTTTATCAATCCCTCGCAGACAAAGCCGTTTATGTTTTTGGAGAGATTATTTACAGGGACTTAAAGGGGATATAAGTTTATTGAGAAGAGATAAGGGTGGTCCATTTGGAAATTTTTTGACAAATTAAGACGAAATTAATTATTTTTGTAAAGAGTAGGGTTTGAACCCATGTTTGTGAGGTACCAAGCTTTGATACCATATTAGAAGACCAACTCAACTAAAAGATCAAGTTGATAGTTGAAGGTCCAATTTGTCACGCCCTAAATCTGGTTTTGACCGAAATCGAAACCAAAATAATTCTCAAATAGCAGTTTAAAAGCTCTCAGTAATCTTAAGAGTCAACAGCTCAATAAAACCAAGAAGTAAAATAAGTTCCACAACAAGAAACGGTACGTCTCTAGACACCTAGACGAGACCCTCGCTGGCTCCCAAGCGCCGAGAATCCCTCAAGCACAAGTCCCGCTCAAGACCTAAAAAACAACAAGGTAAAGGGGTGAGCTTTCGCTCAGTAGGAAAAATAGTTAAGGTTATGTACATCCGATCACCGCCACGAGTAGCCGTCAAATTAGGGCATACTAGCAAAGCATAATTACTAACAACGCCCACGGGAAAATTACCAACCACTAATCACTCTCACAAGATCAAAAACACACTTAAAACAACGCACACAGCCAATCAGCAAGCATAGAACACACGGCAAATCAAATACATATCTAGCACAACAGTTCCCAACATCACCGGCTATCACTGCCAGTCTCACTTATATCGTACTGGAACACACATCGTCGGTCCCGATATCTTCCCGTCACGTAGACTCGGGGTAACATCCCTGACCGGCAATCCCTCAGTCGGACGTCTTCCCGTCACGTAGACTCGGGGCCTTATGCATACCGACCGAGTCATACCTCGATCGTACGCCTTCCCGGACCACATAGCATCGGGGTAATGATCACACCATCCTCGTCTTCGATACCCTACACCGGCATACTCTCTCAGTGTAGGTATCATACCGGACACACCTCCTCTTGGAACACGCATAAAGAGAGTAACACGCATCACAATGCCATAGTTCGACCACGGTAAACCAACCGAGCCAACTCATCATAACACAGCACATCGGTTTATCACTCACCCGATCATATCACACCCAATTGTTCACATCACATCACGCATGACACACTTGCCCAAACATAGCAACAACATGATACACCGAGTATATCTTATTATGACTCTTAGTCTAATCAACTGCTACAACACGCATTATGCATCTCAATCATAAATCATGGCATCACAATCAACACGCAACCCTAAGGCTCGACATGACCATTCTACCAGCACGACAATTTCCCATAATTCAAAGCGATTAAACTAGTGAATCACATACTATATGCAAACTAAGACTCTTCCGTTTATTATCGTAATTGAAAGCGGTTATTCTAGTGAATCACATCCTATATTCAAACTAGGACCTTTCCGATTATTATTATTATCCTAAAGGCATACTAGTAACTTTCCGTAATTAAACCGGTAGTCGCTACTTTCACTACCTCAAACTCAAAAGTACTCCAATCGTAACTACTAACGACCTGGCTAGCTTCCTCATCCACTTCACGAGATCCAACCGTCTCCTCCTTCGTCATGCTCAGGTAAAAAGTCTTGGAATACAAAACAATACTCGAATCAAAACCAATTCAGTTGAGTTTAGAACGAAAAACAACTAAAATAAGCCCGAGAGTCCAACATAGGCTAAAAGGGTAATTGGGCCGGAATTAGGACCAATCCTCGTGGCCCACAGGCCCGGAACCCGACCCGGCCCATGCAGCACACCGGCCCAGCACAGACTGGAGCGGAACCAGGCACGGCTCATGCGGCACGCCGGCCCGGGACCAGGCACGGTACGGTCCGTGCTGCACGCCGTGCCGGACCCTGGCCTGGTCCGTGCGGCACTCCGTGCCGGAACCTGGCCCGGTCCATGCGGCGTTCCGTGCCGGAATCTGGCCCTCTCCGTGCCTTATTCCGTGCCAGACTAGAGCAGACCCCCTTCTTCTTCCCCAACTTCGTTTTTCCACAAATTTTCCCCACAAAACTCCATTGAAGAACTCTTAAACCTCCAAAACAGACTCAACAACTTCAATCCTTCAATACCTACAATGGGTTTCATCATCACCCAACTTCACTTATATCCACAAAATCATCATCTAACATCAACCAACCTCAAACTACACCATTTCTAGCTCTTCTACTTCAAAACCCATGATCCAATTTTAATGAAAACGAATTTGATTTGGGGCTTTACCTTTGAAATGGAAAGTAGAAGAAGAATATGGGGTTTGTTTGATGATTTGAGGTAGAAAACTAGAGAAAGCACTCTCTTTTCTCTTTGCTTCTCCTTCAAGCTTTCATGGAAGACCCTCTCTCTCTCTCTCTCTCTCTCTTGGTATTTTCGGCCAACTACCAATTTTGGGCTGAAATTGGTCCAAAATGGTGTATTAAACCTAGGTGGCAAGATGTTCAAAATACCCCTTTGCCTCACCTCTTCTCAAGTTCAACTATCAAGGGTGTAAAGGTCAAAACACAACTATTTCTTCCCTTCCAAGCAAATATGGACACATGTCCATGTGGGGACCACTCCAAGCTTAAATAATTCCGGCTCAATTAATTAAAAGGATTTAGTTTCTAATCGGACCGCGTTTGACCGATAAAAGGTCTGGGTTGACTTTTCCCAATATTACAGTCATTTGAAAGGAAACGGCCCAATTAAGCTAACCATTATGACGGCTAAGCTTTTTTGGGCCCCGGAAAAGTCCAGAATGACTCCCGGAGTTATCGATTTACTTTTCCGGTAGAAAGTCAACTTTCGCCGAAAACCTTCGGTTCGACCGGGAACGACCGGGGGGCGGTTCTTACAATCTACCCCCCTTAAAAGAATTTCGTCCTCGAAATTTAAAACAAACGTAGCTCGAGGGTCGAACAGGCTGGAGTACTTCGCACGAATCTCATCCTCGCGCTACCAGGTCGACTATGCTCCATGGTGCTTCCACTGCACACGCACCAGTGGGATAGTCTTGCCACGCAAGGCCTTCTCTCGCCTATCCAGAATCCTGACTGGTTACTCCTCATACGAAACATCCTCAGCTACCTCGATGTTCGTCCACTCGATTACGTGGGAGGGATCCGTTGTGTACTTCCGAAGCTGGGATACATGGAAGGCGTTATGTACGTTCTTGAGCTGCAGTGGCAATGCAAGGTGATAGGCAACAACTCCAACTCTGCATGAGATCTCGAAAGATCAGATAAACCGCGGTGCCAACTTGCCTCCACCACGATTGAACCACAATAGGCCCTTCTTCGGGCTTACCCTCAGAAACACATGATCGCCAACTCTAAACTCAAGAGGCCGACGCCGTCTATCTTCATAAATCTTCTGACGACTCTGCGCGGTCCTCAACCGATCCCAAATAAGTGCGACCTTCTCGGTCGTCTCCTGGACAAGCTCCGGACTAAGTAGACTCCATTCTCCCACCTCTACCCAACACACGGGCGATCTGCACGGCTTACCATACAACGCCTCAAACAGTGCCATCCCAATAATGGCCTGGAAGCTGTTGTTGTAGGAAAACTCCGCTAATGGTAAGTTCTCCTCCAATGACCCTCGGAAGTCCATCACACATGCTCGTAGAATATCCTCTAGTATCTGAATGGTGCGCTCTGACTGACCGTCGGTCTGTGGGTGATACAATGTACTAAGCAAGACCTCAGTCCCTAACGCTCTCTGCAAGCTCTCCCAAAATCTAGAGGTGAAACGCGGATCTCTGTCGGACACAATCGACACCGGAACCCCGTGAAGACGGATGATCTCCCGAACATACAAACGGCTCAAAGTGTCAACCGTATCCGTCATCCTCATGGCCAAGAAGTGTGCCGACTTGGTCAGTCGGTCGACCACCACCCAAACTACGTCATGCCCTCTCGGCGACCTCGGTAAGCCACTCACGAAGTCCATCGTGACGTGCTTCCACTTCCACTATGCAATCGGCAAGGGCTGTAGTAAACCGGCGGGACGCTGATGCTCGGCCTTTACCTGCTGACAGGTGAGGCATCTCGAAACGAACTCTGCCACTGCTCTCCGCATCCCGCTCCACCAGAACTACCCTCAGATATCCCGATACATCTTGGTGCCACCCGAGTGCACAACAAGACGGGAGTGATGAGACTCTCTCAACACATCATCTCTACAAACACGCGGCACAAACAACCCTCCTCGGTATCGTAGACCCAGATCAGTACCATGCTCCCAGCCCTCGGTGTCAACACCGCTGATCATCCTCTCTCGGATCTCTGCCGTCTCGGCATCCCCGGCCTGTGCCTCCAGCACACGGGCAACTAGTGTGGGCTGCGCCACCAACGAACACATGGCCACGCCATCGGTAATCTCATCGAGCTCGAGCCGAAACGTGCTCAACTGCTCCATCATGTCCCACTCTCGGACATATATACTAGCAAGGCTGTGAGTCGACTTCCTACTCAAGGCATCGGCGACGACGTTCGCCTTGCCCGGGTGGTAGAGTAGCTCGAAGTCGTACTCCTCCAACAGCTCCATCCATCGCCTCTGGCGCATGTTCAAGTCGCGCTAGGAGAAGATGTACTTGAGGCTCTTGTGATCCGAAAACACCCGTAATCGTTCTCCATACAAATAGTGCCACCAGCTCTTCAACGCAAAGACAACTGCTGCCAACTCTAGATCGTGGGTCGGGTACTTGCGCTCATGTGTCTTCAACTGTCTGGAGCCATATGTAACTACCTTCCCTGACTGCATCAACACACATCCCAGTCCCTCGCCAAACGCATCACAATACACGTCATAACCGATCCCGCGCTCCGGCACTATCAACATGGGCGCGGTGGTCAAACGAGCCTTCAGCTCGGCAAAGGAGTGCTCACCCTCAACAATCCACACAAACTCCGCTCCCTTGCGTGTCAAGGCAGTCATCGGCGCGGCCAGACGTGAGAAGTCCTGGACGAACCGTCGATAGTACCCTGCCAAGCCTAGGAAGCTACGGATCTCGAAGACACTCTTGGGCCGTTCCCACTTCGAGACCGCGTTGATCTTCTCCGGATCGACGAGTATACCCTTCCGGGACACAACATGCCCGAGGAACTTCACCTCGGCGAGCCAGAACTCGCACTTCTCCAGGTTGTCGTACAGCTGGTGAGTACGCAACAATGTCAACACTGTCCTCAGGTGCTCCACGTGTGCCTCCTCACTAGGCGAATAAATCAGAATGTCATCCACAAACACCACGACGAACTGATCCAAGTAGGGTCGGAAGATACCATTCATCAAGTCCATGAACGCTGCATGTGTATTTGTCAATCCGAACGGCATCACCAAGAATTCATAGTGCCCATACCGAGTCCGGAATGCGGTCTTCTCCACATCCTCCTCCCGAACCCTCAGCTGATAGTACCCTGATCGAAGATCAATCTTCGAGAAGCACTTCGCTCCTCTCAGCTAATCGAACAGATCATCAATCCTCGGCATCGGATAACGGTTCTTCACTGTGACCCGGTTCAACTTTCGGTAATCGATGCACATCCTCAACGTTCCACCCTTCTTCTTCACGAAGAGGGCGGGTGCTCCCCACGGCGAAGCACTCGGTCGGATAAATCCCTTCTCCCGAAGCTCCTCGAGTTGTCGCTTCAGCTCGACCATCTCGGCTGGTGCGAACCGATACGGGGCAATAGATATTGGCGTCGTACCTGGGATCAAGTCGATCCTGAACTCCACCTCGCGCGCCGGCGGTTATCCAGACAGCTCCTCCGGAAAGCCCTCCGGGAACTCGCATACCACTCTCAGCAACTCTCTACTCTGCACGATCTCTGTCTCATCTCCCACGGTCAACGCAGACAGGAGTACTCCGCTTCTACTGCCCAAAACGCAAGTGACGATCGTGTCACCCGATACTACGGTCACCTACCGACGATAATAGTCGATCGACGCCCGATACCTCGTCATCTAGTCCATCCCCAGAATCACGTCAAAAGCCGTCATGTCCAACACAAGCAAATCACCATAAAAAGGGCAATCAGCCACTCGAATCTCACATGCACGACAAACGGTACTCAAAACTACCTCTCCCGTAACAGGGGGGCGACTCAACGACTCCACCCTGAACCCCCACATACCAGCGAAAGAAGAAGAGATGAAGGAATGAGATGCACCAGTATTTAACAAGAAGGATGCCCAAGAATTATAAAGCAAGCACGTACCCTGAGTAGCCTCATGGCCGGAGTGACATCTCTCAGCTCGAGAGTCGGTGACAGCATACACCCAGCCCTGCTGTGCCTGGGGTCCGCCTCTCGGAGGTGGTGGAATTGCCACCTACTGCGCAGCTCTCTGTCTAGGCGCTGGCGCGCTCGCCGCCTGCCGCAGTGCTCTCTGCGCCTATGCCTGACGCTGCTGGAGCTATGGTGACTGCCCAGTTTGCGACTGTTGTGGTCGCGGGGCCGACACCTCCAAAAACCGATCAGGGCACCTGGAAGCAAAGTGTCCTGGCCGACCACACCGGTGACATAGCGGTGGCCCGACACTCGACCTCTCCTCAGGTCTACCCACTGGACGGTCTATTGGTTCGCTGCTCCTCGGACAGTCTCGAGCCATGTGGCCCGGCTGCCCACATCCGTAGCACGTGCACCCTGACATGGCGGGTCCAACAGATGCCACTTACCCGACCTGTCGCGGCCCTCTCATCTGTGGCTGGGACTGGAACGATCCTGAGGTCCTCTGCCTCCTCGGATCACGATACTCGGATGGCCTTAGAGAGCCGCTCGGTCTCGGCCTGACCTCTCGAACTCTGACTGTCTCGCGGAAGCGCCGCTCCACAGTCATGGCCTGATCCACCTGGTCAGAGTATACCTAGGTCCTCAAAACAGCGACCCGATCCGCAATCGTCGGGCGAAGACCTGCCTCAAAACGTCGGCAACGGTGAGCCTCAGTCTGTACCATCTCCTGAGCAAAACGAGACAGGGAGGTGAACCTCGCCTCGTACTCGGACACTAACAGTCCCTCTTGTCGCAGCTCCAGGAACTGCTGGTGAATGCCGTCAGTACCGATTGTGGAAAGTATTGCTCAAGAAATCGATGTCCGAGCTGCGCAAAGTCATCTCCCACTCGCGCCCGCTCGCGCTGCCACCAATGGTAGGCCTCTCCCTCCAGATGGAAAGCTGTGAACGAAATCCTCATGCCACCACTCAATACCTGGACGTGTCCAGGTTGTGGGTGATCCGCTCCAGCCACCTCTCGGTTGCCTCGGGGTCTGGCTCCCCGGAAAACATAGGTGTGCCTAGTCTGCGGAAGTCTCGCAGCGCCTGCGCAGTGTAGCTGTCGACCTGACTAGGTCCCTTAGTGGCTGCTGCAGTGGCAGCAGGTACAGCCTCCAGTGTCGAAGCTTTAGCCTCTCTCCGGGCAAAGGTTGCGGCCAAACCCTGAACAGTGCGAATCAGCTCCTCCAGAGCTGCCGCCTGGGTAGTCTCAACCCTCTCGTGCCCCTCAGCGGGTGCACCCTGGGCACTAGTTGCCCATGCCGACTCGGTGGGCGATGGTTGTCCTCGTCCTCTAGGGGCCGTCTCTTGGTGCCTCGTGGAACGTAAGTCGGTGCCATGTCATAAATCCGCTGCACAGATAACGCACAGGTTCAGTTTCTTACTCTTAAAGAACGACGCGCTTAAAATAACTAACGTCACACACAGTCCACTACACTAGTACTCATAGTAATATTATACTTAGTAAAGTATAGTCACATAATTTCACACAACAATGCACATATCACACAGTCAAACAACGGTATTACACACAGTCAATCACTCCACAACGCACCCACCACACATCAATTACACAGTAGACAACATCAACTTAGATTTAAATTCTTAGCACGTCCTCTTTCTAACATAACATTCATGTTGACATCGCGTCGTTACAACCCGGTTCAGGCGTCCCCGAATTACGTTGTAACCACTTGACATCCCCCCGTTCATGTCCGGCTACAGTGGTCCCTATAGCCAGGTCATGATGGCACATACACTTCAGTTTCTGTAGAAAATCGGGCATGACCCGTTCGTAAATTACACTAACCATCCGCTTATGCAGGACAACCAACCACAACCTGCACACAGCACTCAATCACAATTACAACACACGACAAGTTATCTCAGCCACAAACCTCGGGTCTCGGTAATTTCACTCTTACCGCTCGGCCAAGTTCACACTCGGAACACAATTTAACTCAAACAATGACACCAACCACACAGGTTGACCAAAGGCACACGGTGCTTAGACCAGACAAACCACCAACCCGAGACTCTCTCCGTCTTGTTTCTACGCGTAGGACATCTCCAACTTGCGTGACCGACACACGGTAACTTAACGACCCAACTCTACCCACCTAATTGATATACGGTCCGAGGTTTTGAAAAACAATTTCAATGAAAACCAGGCTCTGATACCAAATTGTCACGCCCCAAATCCGGTTTTGACCGAATTCGAGACGTGAATTAAAACAGTAAATAAATAAAACAAAATTGAAAACAAAACAATTCTCCAATAGCAGTTTAAAAGCTCTCAGTAATCTTAAGAGTCAACAGCTCAATAAAACCAAGAAGTAAAATAAATTCCACAACAAGAAACGGTGCGTCTCTAGACACCTATACAAGACCCTCGCTGGCTCCCAAGCACCGATAATCCCTCTAACACAAGTCCCGCTCAAGACCTGAAAAACAACAAGGTAAAGGGGTGAGCTTTCGCTCAGTAGGAAAAGTAGTTAAGGTTATGAACATCCGTTCACCACCACGAGTAACCGGCCAATTAGGGCATACTAGCAAAGCATAATTACTAACAACGCCCACGGGAAAATTACCAACCACTAATAACTTTCACAAGATCAAAAACACACTTAAAAGAAAACACACAGCCAATCAGCAAGCATAGAACACACAGCAAAACAAATACATATCTAGCACAACAGTTCCCAACATCACCGGCTATCACAGCCCGTCCCACTTATATCGTACTGGAACACACAACGTCGGTCCCGATATCTTCTCGTCACGTAGACTCGGGGTAACATCCCTGACCGGCAATCCCTCAGTCGGACGTCTTCCCGTCACGTAGACTCGGGGCCTTATGCATACCGACCGAGTCATACCTCGATCGTACGCCTTCCTGGACCACATAGCATCGGGGTAATGATCACACCATCCTCGTCCTCGATACCCTACACCGGCATACTCTCTCAGTGTAGGTATCATACCGGACACACCTCCTCTTGGAACACGCATCACAATGCCATAGTTCGACCACAGTATACCAACCGAGCCAACTCATCATAACATAGCACATCGGTCTATCACTCACCCGATCATATCACACCCAATTGTTCACATCACATCACGCATGGCACACTTGCCCAAACATAGCAACAACATGATACACCGAGTATATCTTATTATGACTCTTAGTCTAATCAACTGCTACAACATGCATTATGCATCTAAATCAAAAATCATGGCATCACAATCAACACGTAACCCTAAGGCTCGACATGGCCATTCTACCAGCACGACAATTTCCCATAATTGAAAGCGATTAAACTAGTGAATCACATCCTATATGCAAACTAAGACTCTTCCGTTTATTATCGCAATTGAAAGCGGTTATTCTAGTGAATCACATCCCATATGCAAACTAGGACCTTTCCGGTTATTATTATTATCCTAAAGGCATACTAGTAACTTTCCGTAATTAAACCGGTAGTCGCTACTTTCCCTACCTCAAACTCAAAAGTACTCCAATCCTAGCTGTTGACGACCTGGCTAGCTTCATCCTCCATTTCACGAGATCCAACTGTCTCCTCCTCCGTCAAGCTCGGGTCCAAAGTCTTGGAATACAAAACAATACTCGAATCAAAACCAAATCAGTTGAGTTTAGAACGAAACACAACTAAATTAAGACCGAGAGTCCAACATAGGATAAAAGGGGAATTGGGCCGGAATGAGGCCCAATCCGGGTGGCCCACAGGCCCGAAACCCGACCCCGCCCGCGCCACAGACCGGCCCGGAACTAGGCACGACACGCCGGCACGGGACCAGGCACGGTTCGTGCTGCAGACCGACCCGGGACCAGGCACGGTCCGTGCTGCACACCGTGCCGGACCCTGGCCCGGTCCGTGCCGGAACCTGGCCCGTTCCGTGCGGCGTTCCGTGCCGGAATCTGGCCCTCTCTGTGCCCTATTTCGTGCCAGACCAGAGCAGACCCCCTTCTTCTTCCCCAACTTCGTTTTTCCACTCCATTGAAGAACTCTGAAACCTCTAAAACAGACCCAACAACTTCAATCCTTCAATACCCACAATGGGTTTCATCAATGCTACTAAAAAACAAGAGATTTTCATCACCCAACTTCACTTCTATCCACAAAATCATCATTTAACATCAACCAACCTCAAACTCCACCATTTCTAGCTCTTCTACTTCAAAACCCAGGATCCAATTTTAATGAAAACGAATTTGATTAGGGGTCTCTACCTTGAAAATGGAGAGTAGAAGAAGACTATGGGTTTTGTTTGATGATTTGAGGTAGAAAACTAGAGAAATCACTCTTTTTTCTCCTTTCTTCCCCTTCAAGCTTCCATGGAAGACCCTCTCTCTCTCTCTTGGTATTTTCGGCCAACTACCAATTTTGGGATGAAATTGGTCCAAAATGGTGTATTAAACCTAGGTGGCAAGATGTCCAACCCTTTGCCTCACCTCTTCTCAAGTTCAACTATCAAGGGTGTAAGGGTCAAAACACAACCATTTCTTCCCTTCCAAAAAAACATGGACACATGTCCATGTGGGGATCACTCCAAGTTTAAATAATTCCAGCTCAATTAATTAAAAGGATTTAGTTTCTAATCGGACCGCGTTTGACCGATAAAAGGCCCGGGTTGACTTTTCCCAATATTACAGTCATTTGAAAGTAAACGGCCAATTAAGCTAACCGTAACGACGACTAAGCTTTTTTGGGCCCCGAAAAAGTCTCGAATGACTCCCGGAGTCATTGGTTGACTTTTCTGGCAAAAAGTCAACTTTCGCTGAAAACCTCCGGTTCGACCGGGGGCGGTTCTAACACAATTATAGTTATATTTTAACACAAGGGAAAATAGAAGCTGGATGAGATAGCTTGAAATACCGAGGTTGTTAGTAACACTTCGAACGAAAAGAAGCTTGTGTGCAATGAATCTGATGAGGATACAGAGTGATTGGCTTAATGACTTATGGTGCTTCTTCGTATACACAATGTTTTTCATCTCCCCCATGTATAATAAGAGTCATTGTTTTATCACATCAACGAATTACACCCATAAAGGTACTTATGACATATGGATTTATAACTTCTGTTTTCATGTGTACCTTGTTACTACAAACGTTCAACAGTTCAAGCCTTCTATGCCTCTTAAATGTCTATGCACCTTGTTTGAATTCAGCCAAAGATACTCTATGGAAAAGATTTGAAAGGGAACTAGTTGGGACAGTTGGTCCAGTCATTACAAGAGGAGATTTCAACTGTATCCTCACTCTAGATGAGAAACATGCGGAGCAAGCAACTTCATCAAACATGAGGAATTTTCAGGAATTTCTAAATTTAAATGCTCTCATGGATTTGCCCATGAAAAGAGGAATCTGTTCCTGATATGGCCCTAACCATGTATCCTTTAAGATTGATAGATTCTTGATCAATCCAGAAACTTTAGCTTGTTTTGGGAGATTGTCTCATGAAATTTTTCCAAGAGGGTTCTCAGACCATATAGACCAGTTGTCCTCAGAACTGATTCTATTGATTGGGGGCCAAGGCATTTTAAATTTATAAATTCTTGGCTGGATGATGAAAGATGTGTTCCATTGATAAAATAAGCATGGGATTCATTTGAAGCTATTGGAGCCCCAAGCTACATCATATGGCACAAGCTAAAGTCATTGAAGCCAATTCTCAAGCATTGGAACTTCTCTGTCACGCCCCAATTTCAGTAAACCGAACTCGGGACGCGAACATTTAAAATCATAAAACGTTTGAAACCTGTTTTGAATAAACACTTCGAAATTTCCATTTAGTTAATTAAATAATATTTACAACTCCAAAACGTCCCAACAAATGGACAAGGTACATGGTATCTGTCACTAGACTCAAAAGATAAAAACCCGGACCCCGCTCCCAGCTCCTCAAGCTTCGAGAGCTCACCTAGTCCGTCCTGTGATCAATACATGTAGGAAAAGCAGCTAGGGGTGAGCGTTCGCTCACCACCACGGATAACAGACTAAGTACGGCATACTTAACAGACTAACTACGACATACTTAGCAGAGCTCACGATTTGCTTTTTGATTTCAGGCCTCATAATTGTTGATGGTGGTTCTTGGTTGTGTAACATATAGCTTATGGCTATTTATGACATAACCATTGAAGATCTGGATGGCATCCTACAATTGTTGGTGAGTGGAGAAATAGCAAAAGCCATAATTTTTACCTTGTTTGTTGACATTTGCAGTAATGTGAGCTTTTTTGAGACCTCTCACTTCTGAGAATATATTGTGCAACCAAGGCTCTGTGGCTCTGCTAGGAAGATTGTGGATGTAAGCAGCTATATCTCCATATCTTTGGTCAGTTCCTTCCTTTTCCTGATTCAAAAATTGGGGATTGGCTTGGTGAGCAGGGAGCTTTGTAACCTTTGGTCGGTATTTGAGATGGGGTAGAGCCTCCATATTTCGAGCCTTTGCGTTTCCTTTTGAGCGCTTGAATAGGAACTGCAGTTTTCTGGGCTTGGTTGCTGAAAAGGTTGGTGTTAAATCAGTATCAGATGTAACTGGTTTAAAGAATTTGTCATAGAACATTTTCCTTCCATCGATCAGCTTGGTATGTCCTCCCGGTGAGTACTCCTGTGTTCTATCGGTAGAAGAGTCTTGATCAAACTCTGTTTTTCGCAGTCTGGGCTTGTTTAAATTCTGCAACAGTTTCTCAAACCCAGACAGTGGGCCTATGTAGGAAGATGATGCTCTCTGATGCTGCGTTCCTTCATTTTCTAACAGGTTAGGAGAGGGAGCCTGGATCTTATCTAAATCCTTTGCAATGACCAAATCAGCACTGAGTTCTTCAAGTGATCGCATAACTTCTAGAGGTACTCTTGTGTTGAGAAGTTGTGCTCACCATGAATTATATAATTTTTTTTATAAGCTCGAAAATTTATTAGAGAAGACTGATTCCAAAAAGAAATCAGACAACCCCGCTTCTAGAAGAAGCGGGGTGAGAACAAAGGGCTCCACTAACGGGAGCCAAAACGCCAAGCCTTTTCTTAGAAACGATAAGAAACAAGGAGCAAAAAACAAAAAAGAGAAAACCCCGCCAACTCTCGCCTTCCGAATTCAACAACGAGTCGTCGCAGCCTTCTTCTTGGCAGCCAACTCACGAATTGAAGTCCATGCATCGGTACCATGAGACGGAGCTACGGCTTGAGTTTTTCCATTTCGGACTTGCTCAATCTGTTTCCCAATATCGACTGGGCAGACGTACTGTTGCCGATCCGAGACCTTCGGCTTGCACACCATGGTATAAATTTCCGTCAAGTGCTTAGGGGGACGGCTCACATGTTTTGAATGTACGAGCGCATCTTTCCACGGAGATGTCACCTGTTGTGCAGACCAGGTGTTGCAACAGCTTCAATCAAAACGCCAACTGATCTTGGGCTGGACTGGTCTGCATGAACATACCCAGGCTTGGGCCCAACCACCCCTAACTGAGCAGGCCCACTCAGCCCAACCGGTCCAACACATTTAACTTCCTCCCCAACCAAAACACGATCACTTGGCTCGCAGGAACAAGGAAAATCTTCGTCCTGGACTGGCGTGACCCCAGAAGCAAGCCCAACAGATTGAGGCCCAGGCTCGCGAACACCTTCAGCGCCAGAAAAGGGCCACCAGTGAAACACGATCTCTGGAAGAAGAGACGTCCACCATCAAACCGCGATCTCCGGAAGAACAATCAGCGTGATTAGCTGAATCAGAGATAAAATCTCTAACTCTATCACAATCACCGGAATCTGATCCGACAAGATTTGCAGAATCAAAAACAAACTCAGGATTTGAATTTGAAACACTAGAAGACTCGGCAACGACATGAATTATATAATTAGTTGTGCCGATTGGTCAAATACATATTAGATGATACAAACATCCCAAAGTAATATAACCATTTGTTTTTCGAGGCCAAGAACGCATTTGTAGTTATCCTCCACGTGATTAAAAGAAAGAATTAGGCAAAGCTTGCACGAAATGTTTGTTACTAATTTCAGATAATGAAACAGTGTAGCTTTTTCCCTTAACAGCTCGAAGAGTTGTTCTTTGTCTTGTAGTGCATGTTAAGACAAGAAGTCGGTCTTTGTTTTGGAGCTTCCCTTGCTGTCTAGTGTCTATCTAGGCTTTAGGCTGGTCCTCCCTGGCCCCATCACTGTCCGAAGATGTATTCTTGTGCCATTTCAGTAAATTAGTTTTGACTTTTCTTGACACATTTTAATTGACCTATAACATAAAGATGGAGTTCTACTTTGATTTAGTGGACTATAGTATATATGCAAAAAGATAATAATCTTATGATTGCGGCTGCACTTTATAGCAAGGAAATGAACGAAGTAAACAAAAGAAACACCGGTTAGCATAATTTATTAAGGGTTAAATGCTTTTTAGTATTTTTATGTTCTGTCTACGAACGATTTAATACATTTATATTTTAAATAATCAATTAAATATCTTTATGTTCGGTCCACAGACGGAATTGGGATAGTTAGAAAAACTAACGGAATATTCCTTCAAATTAGTTATGTGACACCATGTACAGTTAAGTGGAATGTGAAATAATGATTTTACCCTCTTTAACCCTAATACCTCATTTGATACTTTTGAAATATCCATTTTACACTCATTTCATATCAATTTAATTTATCATTAATTATTTTTCAGTTTTCATATTGAAATAATATATATATTTCAAATAGTTATAAATCTTTAAAAAAATTAATTTCAGAAAATATATTAAATAAAAAAGACAAAAAAAAATATACACGGATCTACATATGTTCTTCTCCACTTCATCATCTATCCTTATCATCTACTCTCTCTTATCTCTCTAGTTCATCTATCCGATGAACAAGGTCGTCCTGACCTCTTCAGTAAATCATCTCTCTGTCTGTCCTTAGTCACAACTCCTCTCTGTCCCGAGCCTCGCCGTGGTCTGCAAATAGGGTTCTCGAGCTCCATGGCTGAGGCGGCGGAAAGTTTAGGGCACGAGAATGTCGGCTAGCTTCAAGCTACCCCCTACGAGATTTGGGCCATGATTCATCCCCTCTTCAATTACACCTTGTCCCTGCCGCGTCTTCGATTTCTTCGGCCAAACCTTAAATCTGGAAAGGCATCGTGCTCAACCTCTGTTCTACCGGAGACGACAGATGTCACGGCGAAGAAGAGGAGTCCACGGCAAGGGCTTTCACGGCGATCGTGGGCGTGAGTTCGAGACCAGATTTCTCCGGGGAGGTCGTGGCGTCTTCACCGGTTATTCCCTTTGAGTTCGAGCCCCGTTTCTTCGACGAGGTCGTGGCATCTTCCCAATCTTTGTGACGACCCATATTCCGGCGACCTCGTCTTCCGATGTTACGAGTTCTCTAGATTCTGGAGACCTTGTGAGATCGTTTCTATGGAAAAATCTCGGCTAAAGTTCCTTTTTTGTTCGTCCACGAAGAAATCGAAACTTCCCGACCCTCTTCTCTCTTTTGATTTGTTTGAATCATGTACTGAACCGATTGATTTTCTGAAGCATAGATGAATGAACACAAAGATTTTGAGATTGAGTTGTTCTAAATTTGAAACAAAGATGAATGAATGAAATGAATTTGTTTTTTTTTCTGGAAAAAGGAAAACAACAAGAAAAAAAAGGAAAAAAACAAAAATAAATACATTTTTTTTTAATTTTATATTTTTTTATGATAAATACATTTTTTAATTACTGAAAAATAAAAAAATTAAATACATATCAATCAAAATGTAAAAAAAAAAATTATATATATATAATTTAAAATGAATTTACAATATAAAATTTGTAAAATTAATTTTTAGAAATAATTTTTTTAAAATGTTATTAATAATTTAAGAAATAAAAAAATAAAAAAAATGAATAATTATAAATATTTTAAGAAATAAATAAATTTATTAATATTTAATAATGAATTATTAAAGAATTAATAATTAGAAGGGTAAAATAGTCTTTTAACTCATAAGACAAACTCATTTGAAATGTTAAAGGGTAAAACAGTCAATTCACATAATTTTGTTAGTTTTTTAACCCTAACGGCTCAAATCGTCTATGGATCGAACATAAGGGTACCGAATTGGTCATTTAAAATATAAGGTTACCAAATCGTTCGTGGACCGAACATAAGGGTACCAAAAAATATTTAACCCATCTATTAAAATGTGTTTCACAATATTTGAATAGATATTATCCTTATCATGTGTATAGTTTGAATAAAGATAAGGGTTGTATATATTAAACATGAATGAATAGAGAATAAACAATTCATACCAAATCCTTTGTGGTATCAGAGCTGGAAACCTATCTCTGTTATAACTCTTTCTCACAGAGAATACACGATAGTAATACACGATAGTGGCCAGTATCTCCGTCTGGTAGGACGCTTGTTGTATCTGACCATCACTCGTCCGGATATCAGTTATGTAGTGCACATCCTGAGTCAATTTCTGCACGCCCCTCGTCAACCACATCTGGATGCAGCGTACCATGTCCTCCGTTACCTCAAGAGTAGCCCATGTCAAGGGTAGTTCTTCTCGGCCAATAATCCACTTACTCTACGAGCGTATTGTGATGCAGATTAGGCAGGATGTCTTGATACTCGGAAATCCACCACATGTTATATCATGTTCCTTGGACCATCCCCATTCGTTTGGCGATCTAAGAAACATACAGTAGTATCATGTTCGACGGTGGAGGCCGAATACAGAGCCATGGCGGCCGCTAGCAGGGAGATAGTTTGGCTACGACAACTTCTCACTTACTTACAAATCAGCCAGAGTACGACGATCCCACTTTTTTGTGATAACCACGCGGCTATCCACATTGCTTCCAACCCCGTCTTCCATGAACGAACCAAGCACATCGAAATCGATTGCCACTTCGTTCGTCAACAACTCAACGCTAGGGTGCTTCGACCACAACCCATCCCTAATCGCCACCAATTAACAGACATCTTCACCAAAGGGTTGGGACGTGACCGCTTTCATGAGCTCCTTCGCAAGTTGGGCATTACGAATCTCCATGCTCCAACTTGAGGGGGAATGTTAACGTGATTTCACGCTCATAATTGATTTGTTCCTTTAAGTGTTGATATCGTTTCCTATTTTGTAGATATTGTGATTTATTCGTATTTTCTTATTTAAGTGTATGATACTTGTATAAATAGACAATACATTGAGCAATGAAAAACAAGTTGGGATACAATAGAATATCCGAATTTTACAGGTGTCAATATCGAAAATCAGAACAGTGCCGGGTGTCGAGGACCCTACATGTATTTTAATATCACTCTGTCAAGTGGATTGAGCATGGACTCACGATCTCGGAGATGGGGATGTGAACCTTGAATTTTGCAGACCCCGTTTGAACTTTTCATTTAAAATAAATAGTTAACAAGTAATGGGCCAAGTAAAGACGGGTGTTCAGTTAAGCCCAACATCTTTGAGCCCAAACTACCACGATCTCGTGGCTCTTCGTTCTCTGTTAATATCAAAACATTCCCAATTTGCGCGCGAAATCCGGAGAAAGAAGAACGAGGGTTTTTATTTCTTGTCCTGTACAGGTACTCCTCAAACCCCAATATCCAAGTAATTGATTATTGTGGGTGCTGAATTCGATTTTTCTGAGCTAGATTTGACCAACATTCCCATGTTTTTATCCTCCAGTTTCACTGATTTTGATGCTATTCTGTGGATTTTGAAAACTACTGGTTTTGCTAATGGTGATTTTGGTGTATAAAATCAGCACAGAATTAAAGGTAGCAGTGTGAAGAACTGGTGACTAGCTAATTGGCCGATAATCGCCCTAATTACACGGCACTAAATGCAGCCTCTCTGAACCACTTGGTGATTTCTGTACCCATATCAAGTTATTAGCCATTAAGGTGTTTGGTGAAAACTTTTTTATTGAATTTGAATTCATGGTTATTGATTTACAGTGAGCAATTCTGGGGCCTCCTTTTCCGGCACCCCTCTGCTGTACTTTAGAAATATATTTATAATCATGCCCACTTGATAAATGAGCAATGGTGTTAAATCCATGTTAGTTTCATTCTCTGGTCCGGCCCTTGCGACCAACTCTGCTGTATGTGTTATGGTTCTTTATATGCAATGTCCAAGTGTGAGTATTGCGAGGATCTTAACTGCCATATTTGTTAGGTCGTAAAGTTTCTTGTGGTGATAGTCATAGATTTGCAGTACTGGAAAAGTAGTACCAAGAAATTGACTATGTTGGTCGCTGAAAGAGCCAGTGAGGATTGGGAACAGTGCTTGGAGATTGATTATTGATTAGTTGAAGAACTGATAGGTGCTGAGTATTAAGAGAAGGTCGGTGACTTATATGAAATTGATAAATTATGTACGGAACATTGGGGCCTAGACTTTAAGATCACTAATGAAATTCAGGATAGTGAGTCAACTGGCTATTTTAGGAAATAGGTCATAAGAGTTTGGTCTCTTTTTCGAGTATTATTGGCGGAAGATTGAATGAAGATGTTGACCATGAAAGGCCTTAAGTTTAGTTGCATTGATGCAAATGCTGAGGTAGCTGATGGGACTCAAGAGTTTGCATCTGCTTTGGAGGAAAGTGTACAAGGACACTATATGAATGCAGATGATGAAAACGAAACATGTTGATTGTCATGTGTTGTACTAACATTGAAATTAGAGTAGTTTATGAGCTCGGGATGGTTCAAGAGTAAATTTCAGTTGATAAAAATACAAGTAACAAGGTTGAAGTTAAATTCAATTCTTTCTTGTAGGATAAAATTATGAACTGCTACAGAAAGGTCTCTTCTCATATGACTGCCCTCTACCTACTCCAAAGGGAAGACTTTGCTCGGTTTTGGCAGGCACATGGCTACATCGAAAAGGATAATGTTAGAGAACTCCACACAGTTCTGAAATATTTCCATACGAAAGTGACCTCGCAATAATTTGTGTTGGTATAACATCATTTTCAGCTCCTAAATGAGGGTTTAATGAATCTTTAAACGGTATCTGCATCATGGAAAAATGATGCATCCGTAATCATTTTTGTACCTACTTCGGGTTAAGGTGGATTGAGCTAGCACTTGTGGAGGCGTTATTGTCAAAAAAACTACTTAGGTCTTGACTCTAGATATTGACTTGGTTGCTATTAACCTATGCTATGGTGAGAGCAAGTAAACGGAAATGATACTGGTTTTCATATGAACCCATCTTCATTCTCTCAACCAGATATCCTTATGCATTTGAATATCGTAAACCAACTATGGAGTTTATGGATGCACTTGGCCTACCAAAGCTGTTTCTTTCTCTTAGTGTGTCCTTTGCTAAGTTGGCTTAGTGTACTGTAAAGTCCACACTTTCAACATGTTGATTTCTATTATGCAACTATATGTATATGCCTTTACACTCTGCATTTTATCCGTTCAAGTTTGGAAACAATCTCTGTGCTGAAAAACTGGGGGAAGATAAGGGTCAAATACGTATCAACTAGGGTTCGGGACATACCAATCCTCTTTGGCATGATTGATACATTGATTAGAGAAAGTAGAGTTGTGCATACATATTGTTCTCGTTCTTGTATTACTCGACCACGTGGACGAGTAGAAGTTTGACAGGTATAATGGGTATTCATTTAATAGGGTTATTAAGGCCATGTTGGACCATTTACATGGCTCGAGTTGGCAGTGAACGAAGATAATTTAAGGTGGTGTCCCCATATTGTCCTTCCCCAGCCAATGTGAATCTTGGATCCATGACTCTTCTCACAGTCCACACACTAAAATTTAAGTTTTCCGTTTTAGCCTTGCCCTTATGGGGTCCCTCCCCTTTTGTCTTTTTAATGCCACCAAATCAATCAAGATACCTTAGAGCACCCACCTCAATAAATTCCTCGTGCTGTCGTATATTTACCATATTGCCCTTAGGGTTCTTCCGGTTTGAGCAACTTCTTCAATGGAAGTGGCCTAGGTCACAATCACCACCATAAAGTGTCAACCTTATTTGGCAGGGTAAGTTATATGGGTTTTCACTAACAGGTGAATCCATCCCCCACCTACATAAATCTCTGTTAAATTTGGGAAAATTTATGTGAGTTGATAGAGCAGTTGGGATTATTACTAATACCATATGCTGAATTGTTTCAAGAAAGTAATAGAATTAGAGGCCTCTTCTGCTTATGTGTGTGTATGTGCTAAGCTTAGTAATAGCTTCTGCTTCTTTTTGAAGGCTATCATAAACTTTATACTTAATTGGGGTTTGGAGACGTAGTTATTTCTGCATTAACACTTTCACCTTTTAACTGGTCTACTAGTTATGGTTCA
The DNA here is from genome assembly GCA_963921825.1 of Erodium maritimum. Lineage (NCBI taxonomy): Eukaryota > Viridiplantae > Streptophyta > Magnoliopsida > Geraniales > Geraniaceae > Erodium > Erodium maritimum. The sequence goes on along the minus strand of OY997588.1, from coordinate 63,184,787 downwards.
TTAATTTTAAACTTTTGGAATGGGACCATTGATTCATGCAGGCTCATTAATGCAGAGAAGGAAGAGGACATGGAAAAAGATGGTTGTGAGGACTCATATGCCCTTGCTTCGTTGGACCATACAGATCCTTTAACCCTCAAAATTGCAAGGATAGAACAGTCTTTGAATTTTCTTCCATCATTACTCCAATTTAGTGAGGAGCCTCCATAAAATTGAATCAGCCCTGCTGGGCAGTAAAAACCAGGTGTGAGGTAAATTTATTACACTTGCATTTTTTTCATCTTTGGCAAGGAACTGTAATTGTTTATTATTGTGTGATTGCCTGGTCAAAATGGATTGACGACCGTGACAAGTTGCATAGAACTTTCTTTGTGGATTGTTTGAATAATTCAATGTTAATATATTATGGAGGAAATATTTGTGATCTAAGCTCATTTGGGAACATAGAGTAAATGCATTAGCTGCCAGCTGGCTTGTTTTTAATCATGCAAATTATAAACTAACATTAGCTGTAAAGTGGATGGTTAATTTCAAATCTTCGATAGTTTGGTCCTAAAGCGGGTTGAAGTTAAATATCTTTTTCTGTAACGACTGTGATTACAAGCTAGATAGAGTAATGAACGCGTGATATCCATCAGGTTTGCATATGATATCATGACGTGGATAATCAATGTGGTAAGTTATATATGCTAAGGTTAGCCGCCTATCTTCACATAAGTTATAATAAATTTTGCATCTTTTGTTATACTTGATCCCGATATATTGTACCATTGAAGTAAAACACCTTATTTCTCGTAGTGATTGTTACAGTGTGAAAAAGATTGATTGCTGAGTGAATTATTGAAATAAATTAAATAGAACCGAAACCAATCTTTAATTGTTGTTTGACCTCATTGCAGGCAGCTATGGTCTCTGATAATGGTAGGGTGCAACCAGTCAATATGAGGAGTTACTGATCTGATTGATGTACGGACATATATAGACGGTGCAGTCAGCCTAGTCATGATGCTGGTTAAAGTAAGCTCTCAGACTCAAATATTAGGTTGGTCCAATCCTTCTTATCCAAAAAACCCTATTCTTATCTAGTTTCGGAGTTAGTGTCTAGGAATAATATTTACTTGATTGGGATCGAGTTGGATGAAATATTTATTCAAACAAACAAACGGAATAAACACTTTTGATGAGTGATGTAAATGTTATAAAATAGTCGATCAATGACAAGAATACGGAGATATACGTAACGAAACAATGTGTTGGTTGAAAGTTTGATTACTAGATATCGGTATTACTAAGAGATCATACGGTTATATCTTGAAATCCCATTGAAGCCTAGTCTAATATAAGGCTATGTATCCACTGGGGTTCGAACATGTGACTTCAAGGAGGTGAGAGTGCTCTCTTCTCCATCAGACCAATCCAAGTGGGTAGAAAGGTTGTATTTCTATTATACCAAACCCTAATCTAAATAAGAAACTCCTAAACTGATAACCGGCTGACTTGCGCTAAGGAAACTTGCACGCCAAGTCTTTGCGGGCTAGGAGATCCCTTAATTAAGCCTAGAAATAGTGTTACCGGCGGTTATCTAGTTTGGGGTACTGAACGGAAAACCCAATCCCAAACGTATCAGATACCGTGAGCACCAACCAAAAAGAGTAAATCATAAGTTAGTAACCAGATTCAAGATATATCTTCAACATGTAGCGTCTACATACATTGTTTTGACCTCATATGGTATCTAGCTGAACATATATACTTATAATTGGATTTAGGTGCATATATAATCTACCCCAAGTTAATTACCAAAAAATAAAGTGGGAATATGGAACATGTTACTAACTTCGGCTGCAAGACGAGGGTACTTTTGGAATGTCATTTTTAACTCACACACACTCACCAAATTTATTTCTTCATCCCATATATGTCAGCTGACCTTTCTTCTCTTGTGCCCATCTCTTCATTTACAAATTCAAACACACACACACTCTCTCTCCATTTACTTCCTCCATCTCTTGAGAACTTCACACATAGAGAGAGAGACATAAACAAGTGAAGCATCTTCTAGCTGGCTTCACTCTCCGGTGGAGACCAAATGGGTCGGTCACCGTGCTGTGACAAGGTTGGCCTGAAAAAAGGGCCATGGACTCCTGAAGAAGATCAAAAGCTCTTGGCTTACGTCGAAGAGCATGGCCACGGGAGCTGGCGGGCCTTGCCAGCCAAAGCTGGTGACTTACATGATCACTTGGCTCTTTTCCTTGGATGATACATGTATATAGCTTATAATATTTATAATAACTTCATCTTTTGATATAAATATAGGTCTTCAAAGATGTGGAAAGAGTTGCAGGCTGAGATGGACTAATTATCTGAGACCTGACATTAAGAGAGGGAAGTTCAGTTTACAAGAAGAACAAACCATCATTCAGCTCCATGCCCTCTTGGGGAACAGGTACCATAATGTTACTATTAGTGTAATTGGGTGTGTAATTTTCAACTCTGACCTTATTCTTACTAGAAAGTCATCACCTGCCTCTACATAGACCTTGGTTACTTCATATGAAACTCGATATTTTAGCATCATTACATTCTTCTTAATTTCCATGGAATTTACTATTTTTGAGCTTCTCCATTGGAGCTTAGCCTGCAAAACATAAATTCACAACTATTCTTGGGAGCTCCTTTCCTCTCCCTCTTGCTGCTCCTAGAGTTTGCCATAAATTTTGGCCAGTCTCATCCGTATTTACTCTCTCTGACAAGCATTGCTATTAGGTGAGCATCTTTAAATGCAAACATTTACACAGAAATTTAGGCTCGTTTCCCGCATTTTTTACTGTATCTCATTACAGGGTTTGAGGTCACTGGTTCGAACACTCATACATGATGCCGGTGAAAACAAATACTGCAATTTGTCTTTAGTTTCATGTCTACTTGGTTGATTCCTAGGTGTTTTTTTTTGGAGGTTTCTTGGAAAGCCTGTCTGTATTATGTTCCTTGATTTTATCTTGTCCTGGTTTGTCCTAGGTGGTCGGCCATAGCAACTCACTTGCCGAAGAGAACAGACAATGAGATCAAAAACTACTGGAACACGCATCTTAAGAAGAGGCTGGCCAAAATGGGCATAGATCCGGTGACCCACAAGCCCAAGAACGATACCCTTTTATCCAGTGAAGAACAATCCAAGAGCACAGCGAATCTAAGCCACATGGCTCAATGGGAGAGCGCCAGGCTCGAAGCTGAAGCCCGCCTTGTCAGGGAATCGAAGCTTCGTTCTCGAGCTTTCCAGAATCAAGAGTTCAGCCCTCCTCTGCCCCCTGCTTCAGCTTCAGCCTCTGCTTCTGCTTCTCAGCCTCATTCTCTGGACATCCTCAAAGCTTGGAGCGGTTCCTGGAGTCACAAACAAGCTGTCTCCGCAATCCGCGGACAAGACCTCGAGTCTCCGACATCAACCTTAACCTTCTCCGAGAATGCTCCTCCCATCGTTGGAGCCACAATCGGAGAGAACATCAGCTCGCCGGCCATGTTCGAGTTTGTGGGCACTTCCGGGTCATCGGAGACCGGGATCTTGAAAGAAGAAGGCGATCAGGATCACTGGAAGAACTCCATGTCCATGTCAACCTTTGCTTCGAGTATTCATGACATGACATTGTCGACCATTGAAGCTTCTCATCATGATGCTTGGACCGGCGAGTCTCTGAGGACCGGTAGCGTCAATGTGGTGGATGAAGGGTTTACCAATCTTCTGCTCAACAATTCGGACAACGGCCAGAGCTTGTCGGATTCCGGCGGCCGGGACTCCGACAACGGCTGCAGTAGAAGTGAATATGAAGACAACAAGAACTACTGGAACAGCATTCTCAATTTGGTCAACTCTTCTCCTTCTGAGTCTCCTATGTTCTAGAGATGTTCAGCAACAAAACATATATGTTTCTTTTAATTTTAGTTTTCTTTTTTGTTTCAATGTGTTCTTAATATGGTTGAGAATACCACGCATGATGTTTTTGTCATATGTGTGTATCTGGTTGCTCCCTTGATTCTCTCACATGAAGGATCGTCATTCTTATGCAAGTAACTAATATTTGGCTTTATATGTACATGTTCCTATCTGATTTTATAAAACCAATAACAAGTGTGTCTCAATTTCAAATTTCGATATGGCGAGAACATGAATTCGCGATGTTGATACGAATGACGTGAAAAAATTATTTTGACTTTGTTAATGTTGATATGATATCAAAATGTATATCATTATGTTGTCTGTTTAATTATATGTGTTTGATATATAATTTAGAACATTTTATATATATAGACATTCATGTCCAATAAAGATGTATTTATGATAGACTTTATTGCTGTTGGTTTGATGTCACACTCTCACTGCTTTCTCATGCAATAGTCTTTTCGTTTCTCTGTTTTTTTTTTTATCTTGGGGTTTTGGTTTTGTTTGGTAGGTAAAGACAATGGAAATGTTCATCAATTCCCTACATTACCTTCTTTTTTTTCTTATGGCACAATATTATTGATTAGAGATTATCCTGTTAACTTATGTACTTTAAATAAATAATAATTTATAAAATATATATCATCATATGTGTCTTGTGTCTTTTTTTCTATACAGAAGAAATCTAAAAGCTGAAAGTAGCGATGTTGATAGTGACATCTGGAGACAAATACCCGGACACGATGACGCAACCCATGACGGGTGAGAAACCGAGAATATGGAAAGAGGGGCTTGAAGAAATAGGTGATGTCACTGGCGTAGATTGAGAAATCGTAAAGGAGGAACTCCACGACCAAGGCGTCTACTTCTCTCACGTGGTGGACGGAAGGTTTCCATTGGCCAAGCCATACAACTGGCTCGCCCTCGTGGATGTGATGAAGGACCTTTAGAAGATCCCAGTTTTGGTGGTCCGGCTACTAAAGGATGGGGTCCTTAGGTTCTTATTCTGGACAACAAGGGACAAGGCCAAAATGTTGGCGATGGAGCCATGGTCCAAGTCATGGTCTTGTCAAAACTCTCTCCCTGCATACGGTCGAACAAAGTTTAATTCACTTAAACCTCCGTGTGGGTAAGGGAATAAAATCTCTCGATAGGAGCGATGAAATGGAATATGGCCTTTCAGATCGAGAATATGTTGGGGGTATAGACGTGGACGACACGAGCTGGGGGATTACATCCGGATCCCCGTCCAGATAAATATCGATCTACCTCTTTAATAGAATATCTTGCTCAACGTCGGAGACGGCGATTTGTAAACCTTGTTCAATCTCCCCCACGAGTGGATGTCGGTCCATTGCTTTCACAAGCGAGGTTGGGAGGAACCTTCTCTACAACAACGCTTGTCTTTGTGCCTTCTCCACATGGCACAAGGTGGAAGGAGGCATTAGTGGCAACCCCCCATAAAAAGAATCTGGGCAGACACAAAACGTCGAGACCCGTTGGTGAATTTAAAGCGCGGGGAAAGAGTTTCTAAGCTAGTGGTTCAGAGCCCTCCACCTCGGGAGGGGACACATAAAGTTAGGGGAAAAGAACCCAATTGTCTCCACCATCACATGAGAGAACACACAATGTCACCCAAACTTTGTCACCATCCAACTTAGGTGGGGGACATACCAACGAGGGAGGAACAATCCCCCGAACATATGCATCTTCATGGTGTCTCACTTCAACTGTGTCAGTCGACGAGTAAAGAAAGTTAAGGTCTTGGAGAAGGAGGTGGCCGCCGAGAGAAGCCTTTCTGTCACGCCCCAATTTCAGCGAACCGAAACTAGGGACGCGAACGTTTAAGAAGTTACAAAACTGAAACCTGTTTTCGTTAAATCATTTTAAAAGTCAGTTTAGTTCCACAAAAGAATATTATTTACATCTCAAAAAATAAAAGTCCCACACGTGGACAAAACGAGATACACGTCTCTAGACTCAAAACACCCAGCAACCCGCTTCAGGCTCTTCAAGCTTCAGAAGCTCACCTAGTCCAGACTACGAACGGTACCTGTAGGAAAAGCAGCTAGGGGTGAGCGTTCGCTCACCACCACAGATAACATACTGACTATGGCATAATTAGTAGACAAAGCCGATGGCACCAACAACGACTCAAAGACACACACACGACCAGTACTTTCCTCAACTGACTCAACACTCGGATACGTTAAGTAGACCCCACACTACGATCGACGACCTCCTCCAAGACACGACTGACCACGCAATACCAAACAAGATCACAAAGGATCGCAAACCAGCTGCTCAGTAACCAAAACTCTGTATCCTGCCCTTTCCGATCCCAGTCGGTACAGGCGGTCGACCTGTCGCGCAACTTCCCCCGATCCCAGTCGGGGGGCTAACCCACAACCTCTCCGCTTCACCCGATCCCAGTCGGGTGGTTAGCCACACCCGCGCGTCCTTCCCCCGATCCCAGTCGGGGAGCTAGCCCACAACCCCTCCGCTTCTCCCGATCCCAGTCGGGAGGCTAGCTACACCACACAACCTCCGCCAGTAACCAGTAACCAATCACAATCACGAACAAGTTCAAACAGACAGTAACGACACCGGTGACAGCTCCACAGGCACTCAAGGCCAACAAAACACCGACAACCAAACACAGGTTCAACAAACAAGCACTCAAGGCCACTCAAGACACCTCAACAGTAAACCTCGGACTCAACAGTCCCACAGGCACTCACGGCCTCCCAAGACACCAAAATGACAATACGGGCTCTCATGGCCACCCAAGACTCAGCAATAACCAACACGGCTCTCAAGGCCACCCAAACTCGACAATAAACAACACGGGCTCTCAAGGCCACCCAAACTCGACAATAAACAACACGGGCTCTCAAGGCCACCCAAACTCGACAACAGTTAACACGGGCTCTCAAGGCCACCCAAACCCAACAACAAAATAACGCACAACAACCTCCGGCATAAACTATGCCTCCAACAGTCCTAAGATCGCTAGTTTCACAAACAACCTCCGGGCATGGTCATATGCCTCCAGTACTCCTAATATCGATAAGTTCACAAACAACCTCCGGGCATGGTCATATGCCTCCAGTAAATCAATTACGCTAAGTTCTCTGCTCCTACGACACTACTAAGTGTCACATGCATTTCCAGTAACTACCAAGTTCCTGTAGCATGCCTTTCTAATATACAAATAAACCTATTCGACCCACGACACCCCGGTGTCACATGCAATTCTACTGTTAACTTTCCCTAGTCAGGGCCGAGATCCGGCTACTTTTCCCTACCTCGTAAGCAACTCCAAAAGCGCTCCACTAAACCCGAGATGATCGCAGTCACTCGCCGAGCCTCCCTTTGCCTCGGTCCGCAGCACGATCTAAAAGAACACAGATTCAACTCACTTTTAAACTAGTACGAACAGGCCAAACTTAAATAAACTCAACGCCCAAACGTAACCCCGACAACGTCGATAAAAGGACCCTTAAAGGCCCGATTCGCCCGACATGGCAAATCTGCCCGGGTTTTGTAAATTGCTTTCCGGGCTCCCCCTCGATCGGAGCCGGACTCTAAATTCAACACGAAGCCCCAAATTAATAACGGTTCCGCCGTTAAGTTAACGGCTACAGTTTGTCCAGTTTAGATTCGACAGTTGTCGTTTACACTCGAGCGGGATAAAAGTCGGGTTACGACGGATCGGGTTCGAGCACCCGCGCACCGAACCCAGGTTTGATCTAAACCCAGTTTAAACCCCTTTTTAACTTACAACCGTCGTCGAACTCCCTTGCTTTAATTAATTCCGTCTTTGATTTTAAAACAAACGGTTTCCTTCTGCTCGTTTCCAAACTCGAGATTTTTGGTCCAAAACCCTTATAAAGCCGATCGGCTTCGTTTCCCTTTTTCGATTTAATCTTAACTATCGACTTTCGTTTTAAAACCCGTTAAATTTAACTGATCTAGTTTTTATCAAGAAGCGTTTTACGTCCAAATTACACAGATCGCCCTTTTGTTTTAATTCCGATTTTTATTTTAAAACTGATTTTCCTTTTTAATCACAAAACCGACATCTTTTGTGTTTCCCTTTTTGGGATTGATTTTCAAAAGTTCCATTCACAACAACACTTTGAATCCGAAATCGTTTTATTTCCATTTCCAAATTTGGAGTTACAGGCTCGGGACAAAACAAACAACAACGAAAACGAACGGTACAGAAATTAAACCGGCCGCCAGCGAAGACGTCGCCGGCGACTAAACCCCCCGGAACGAACCTCACTGTGGAGGGAAGGGCGGTGCATGGCGGTGGTGGCTCGGCTGAGCCTTCCGGTGGTGGGACGGCGACGGAAGAAGACGGCCGGCGGCGGAGACGGCCGGGATGGCACCGGCGGTGCACGGCCTTCTTCACGGCGGCCTCCACGTTCTCGGTCTCGGGGCCGAGCACAACGCCCTCGGTGACCTCGCCCACGGCGGTGGCTCCGGCGGTCACGGGCGTGGAGGGAAAGGACGGCGGCGGCTCGGTGAGGGACGGGATCTGAGAGGGAGGTGGAAGAGGGGCTCGACGGCGGTGGCTACGGGTGTGGGAGGGCGGTGGCCGGACAGATAAGGAGGAGATGGTGGCGGCTGGTGGTCGGACGGAGAGGGAAGGGAGACGGGGGCGGCGTGGGGACGTGAGGGAAGAGGAAGGTCGACGTGGGGGTGACGGGACGGCGAGGGCGAGAGCTGGCCGGGTACCTCGCCGGCGACGGTGTGAGGAGGAGGGAGATGAGGATTCGACGAAGAAGAAGGGGAACTCGGGAGAGGGTCGGCAGAAACGAAGGAGGAGGAAAAGAAATTAGGGTTTCTAAACCCTAATTTTTTGTTTTATAGGGGAGCTGGCAGGTGGGCGGGCCTGGCTTCTTGGGCCACTGAGGAGAGACGGGCCGCACGGCCCAACCGCGACCAACAAGGCCGGGTTGGCCTGATCGGGTCCGCGGGTCTGGTCGGGTCTGCCCGGTCCAATTCCTTTTTTTTTTGTTTTTTCTTTTTCTTTTCTTTTCTTTTCTTTTCTTTCCCCTTAGCAAACGATCACCAATTTCAACTCGATTTTCCCACCTCGACGTTTCAAGACGATAAAATTTAATATTTTGCTTCTTTTAATTTAGCCGGTCTTTACACTTTCCTACATGTGGAAGCGATGTGGGCATGACCTAAAAGGCACTAGCCCATTTGGTACAATAGGTTCGGAGTGGGACGACACGACACATGTGAGGGGTGAAAAACACTTTCGCATCTCCTTATAATAGTTCAAGTTGTCAGTAGGTAATCTATAGGTACGTCCCACCTACTGATATCTAGTACTGTCGGTTTCACCAATTAAGTGCCTACGCGCTAGCCTTCTAGCTAGTCTAGGTACAACGACCCTATTCACACATATGCTTTAATTCCTATCTCGGGGACGCATGATATTAGATTGATGGAGGGTTGTACAATCTAACTGACCTTCATTACGATCTCAAAGATGGGCATACAAATCCCTACATTCCCTCTTCACGTGGTTATTCTTGGGGTAACTTGATTTTTACGATAGCTACACGCTAGTAGGACCAGTGTTTTAAAAGTCGGGTCTAAACGGGAATTTTTAGAAAACCGATCGATTTAACAAGTCATGCAGCTCTAGGCGGATTTGAAAATATCGGGTCAATCCCCACCTAGGCAGGGATTAATCGGTGCCTAGGCGGGGATTTTTACAACACTTATCGTATTTTTATGGTTTTATCTTAAATATTTGTTATTAATCGTTTTATATATTTCCTATTATTATTATTATTATTATTATTATTATTATTATTATCATCATCATCATCATTATTATTATTATTATTAAATATATATAATTTTTATTTATAAAGTTAAGAGTTAATTATAAAATTAATAATCATAGATGATATATACTTACATCTTAAATAATTGTGGATGTTAATGTGTTTACTTGTTTTATTGATATTTTTTTTAATCATTTTTAGGAAAATATCATATTAATTTTCAAATTTTTATTACTAATTTTATATTTTATATAAGGATAATAGTATTGTTTATTTGAACTTTTTTATCAATAAGTATGTAACAAATATATATATATATATATATGGGAACAATAAAGTACAAACCTTATTTCGGGTCAAAACGTAGAACTAATCTGGGCCATTGATTACTCAGATCGAATGACCACTGAAATTCAGGGGGGGGGGTGATTGATTACGAAATCAATTACAAGATATGCATTAATTAAAAAGATATTAAAAGATATGCATTAAATCTGGGCCATTAATTCTACGATCCAAGGGCCCAGATTGATAGTTCTACGTTCTGACGAAAGATACAAGTTTGTACATATATATATATATTATTAAATGTTTGTTACTATTTATTCATAATAAAATTCATATTTTGTTCATACATATAATAACATAGTTGTTAAGAAATAAAAAATAGAATAATACAAATCCGATTAATCACCGATTAATATTCGACTAGTCTCCGATTAAACCCCGGAGGCTCTAACCGTTTAACTAGCGTCTAACATTTTTTAGAACCTTGAGTAGAACGTTGCAGAAGTAATTGGAATAGTTTAGTTTATTTCGTCGCATTTCCTTTATTCGTAGTTTTTTTTTCCATTCCTTATAGTCCATCTTATCGGTACATATTTTATTTTGTGACATGTTTAATTGTTGTAATAGGTTGTTATTTTTGTATCATCTTTCAAGAAGTGGCCTTGTGGCCAAGTTATTAACACATTGTACCTTCTTAAAAAATAAATATAACAATTATAAAATATATATTTTTCTTTATCGTGAGAGTATTTATTTAAGATTAAAATCGATCATATGGATAATAGGTATTTAGCTTATTGGCTTCACGTTATTGTGCGTATCTTCTGTTGCACCCTATTCTTCTCTTGTTTTGTAGAACTTATCTTTTCTCATCCACGTGTGTCGAATCACCTGCTTTATTTTCAAGTGAGGGATACCGTCCGTTATCTTGGATTGTGTCGAGTTTCATCCCTAGACTTTGTAGCTTCATTATTGTATGCCTTCGACTTTAAGTGATTAATTGAAAGCATACCTCTTTACTCAAAAAAAATATGTGGGATATATTTCGTCTATATCTCTTATTATAATACAGCATATCGAACAGAGGAAATTGTTTATCATCAAACACAATTTATTATTATTAAGCATTTTGTAAAAGTAAAGTTACTCACATGATTTGTATGAATATTATAAAGGGTAATCTCGTATAAGTACACTAAACTCATCATATTTCTTATGCAACTATAATACTTCTCACTTTGTTTTAGCATAACTATAGGATTTTATTAATAAAATTTGGAGAATTCAAAAGTGAGCATACAAAGTAGAAGTACTAAGAAAATACTAAGGAGGGTTAAGCATAGTTTTATTGACACTTGAAATGCTGGCCCTATAAGAAGATACTCGGCTATTCGAGGTGACAATAAGGAATGGTCCCATATTTCTCAGAGATCTTGATGACTTTCCCTGTCTCAACTCGATCAAACGTATGGTGTCTCGATAGACTATCAAGGAGTTTCCTATGGAAATGAGGAGGATGAGGGTTGGTTAGAGTCCGTTCCCTATAGGTCGGGTGTGACTCTATGACGCCTCGTGATATCTTAATGGCCTCATGAGGACTAACGAGGCTGCATTATAGGCATCACGTTCACCCCATCGGGGCCATATTCTCCCCGAGGGGGAATAGTCCAAGCTCCTCCTTCTCAAGTCGGAGGGTGGCTAGCAGCCCCTACATTCTAGGGGTGGGGGTGGGGAGGGCCAGTGTGCAGGATCGTAGGACATCCCGAGATCCATACCTTGTCCATTTCCATGGTCCAAACGCACGTCTCAGGGAAAAAAACGGTGTTGTACCTCCATCCCGTTCCCCCGAGCTCTAAGCGGCGCATAGTTTGAGGTCGAGTATCCCCCTATCGGTTGCCCGCGTATTGTCTCACGCCCACAATCTCCTCCATCACAAGCACCTTATTAGGATTGGCCGCCACAAGTGTGCCTTATGCCAGAGGATTTTCGTGCATGATTGGGGTCAGCATGAGGGACGGTTCCTCCTGGTCGAGGAATGGGTACTGATGTAGTCCTCGGTTGGTGGCTTGTGGGAGGCCATATCGGAATCAGTCGTCGGAGGTAGTGTATCACTAGATCAGTCGAGCGAGTTCGCTGGGTCCAGTGATCATGGTCATGCATGGGGGCTTGCGGGGATCATCCAACATGGGTTCAGCCAGTCATCCTCCGGACGGCGCAGTGACGTAGTGGTCTTGGTGTTCAGGGGGGCAGTCATTGGTACTGAAGGTAGGCGGTCCCATGCAACCCTTACCGTCTCGTAAGAGAGAGGGTGGTGGCAGATCTGGCCTAGGATGTGACTGGTACTCGAGTAGTAACAACGATGGGTACGATGAAAATAGGGAAGAGAGGGAGAAACCCTAAAACTCTAAAGGTCGATACTGATTAAATTTCTCACTTAACTACACTCAATTTTTATTTTTTTTCTCACTTTACTCTATTTTGATAATAAGTAACAAAAACATGTGTTTAATATTAAAGGGAACTTAATAAGAACTTTGTAAGAAGAAATTTAAGTCTATATATATTGTCACAAATGTATTTATTATCTAAACAAAATGGAGTAGAAAATTGAAAATTAAGTAAAGTTGAATAATATAGGTTTTTTCGGCTTCTAGGGTTCTTGTTCCCTCTACTCTAATTCTTTACGCGTCGCCTTCACTTTCTCCGGTGACTCTAGTCCATATTTACCACAACAACCCCTCGACCCCAACCATGATCCCTAACACCCCGATGCCTACGTGAAAACGACCCACTCACCTATTCACGAGAAAGCTGATTAGGCGCCGTTTCCCCATGTTATTGGTAATGCTGCCCTCGAGGCTGTCCCTCATGAGGCCTTGTCGCCTCGTACCATGCCTCGACATCAAGTTTGTAGGTTATAAAAAAAGTGTGTTACCAGATTAAGAAACGACATCCTAAACCTCTCTTCTACATGCCTTACTCCATCACGACCCACACCACCTTCGATCTTTGATCTGGTTGTGAGGTCGCCACATTATCGACAATAAGGAAACCAGCAGGCTAGTTGCCTCTTCCACTGAGAAACAAAGAGCCCCTACCAGTTGACCGTCAGAAAATTGTACCGATGAACTTGCTCCTACCCTCCATAGGCGACCTTGGATTGCCGAGGGAGCCCTATATGCCCACCATGTTCCCCGGATGGGGCGACCTTGTTCTACTACCACGCCGAACATGGATGGCTCGCCTTAGCAACCGCCAGAGGATTCAGACTAGTCCGACGGCGGATCTCCAACCTCTGGTAAACCCTAAGCATGGAAATTTGAGAAAGGAGGAAGGTGACATCGTCACGCTGCCAATTCCGATGGCAACTCGTTTGACTCCGTTGGATGGAATTTTTTTTTATAACCGCTTAAAAAGTTTTTATTGAAAGGTCAATCTCCAAGGCGGAGAAAGCCTAAAAACAAACGAAACGATAACAAAACTCTCCGGAGGAGAAACAGGGGCACACCCCTTAACAAAAAATTACAAATTAATCGGCTAACAACAATCTACGAGACTTCTTCCACAAACAACTAGAAGGATCCAATTGCCAATCACCATACGAGCGATCCCAATGAATAGAGTTCGAAGCCCACAACACACTAAACGAATGACTGTAAATCTTCCCAAAAACTGTATCCGCAGTCTCCATTACCATATTAAAAACCAACGAATTCCGGAGAATCCATAAATTCCAACAGGTTATATAAGCCACCCGAACCCAATGTCTCCACCATCCATCTCTACCAAAACCTTTCCAAGCTAAAATGGACTCAACCACTGATATGTTGAACACCCAAGCCACACCCCGCCAATTCAACACTTTACACGAAATAAACCAGGACAATTCACAGTGGAAAAACAAGTGCTCCACATCTTCCATCCCTCTTCTGCAAAACCGACAATACATATCATTTAAAGTGATATTAACGCCCCTCGCTTCCAAAAAGACCGAAGTTGGTATAGCCGCTAGAGCTGCTAGCCACTTAAACATTGTATGCTTAGGAGGAATACCCTTTATCCAGAGAATAGAAGCCCATGGGATCTTACTTTCAGCCAAATCACCTGATAATAAAGAGTAGCAAAAAGAAACTGAAAAACCATCGGATCTCGCCTGCCAAAAAATTCGGTCCTCTATATGCTCTGAAACTCGAACAGAGGAAAGCAAAGACAACAAGGTATTCCATTCAGACCGCTCCCAGTCTCATAGCCTTCGTCTCGGATCAATCACCCACACACCTGTTGGGTCTCGAGGTAGGGTTGGAGATGAACCAACTCGCAGCGGAAAATCAATGAAAACCAAGAGACGATTAAACCATGAAACAACTAACAAAGAATAGATTCACAAGAGAAAAATTCAGCACTATTTCTTACCAAAACAAGAACACCGGTTAACGAATGATTGGCTTGAGTCTCCAAGACGCCTACGTATCCACATGGGAATCAAAGCCACGTAGTTCTTCTCTTTGAGGACTCAAGAACACAAAATGGAGGTGGAAACTAGCCAAACCCGAAATGGCCATGGAAGAGGGAGAGAAAATGTGTTTCCTATTCTTGTCTTGTGTTTGTTATGTTGAAAAAAGATGACTTAAACATAACAAAACCCATACTTGTCCAACTAAAGGCATGGGACAAGTATGGTGTCAAGTAAGGTGTAAATAGGACAAAGTATGGCAAGACAAGATTGGGTTAGGTGGTGAATCACCAACACCTTAATCCTTGTCTTGCTTACTTAGTACTAATTAATCAAGACTTGATTAATTAGTTCCATGGGCCTTGGTTGCATGGGCCTTTCATGGGCCTCTTGGAACATGGCCCGTGGCCATTTCCAACGAGGTCCCGTGATTCGCTCATCGCCTCCAAGCCTTCCATACCGGAAATGTCCAACATTATCCGACGCGATCAATCCCAAGACTCCAAGCCTTGTCTCGATCAGTAAAGTCCTATTCACTTACGGGCACATGACCCAAAACCCAGTTTTGGTCATGTCCCGAGACAACTCTCTTTTGGCCATTCTCCATAAATGTGTCAATGAGTTTCATCCTCCGGTGTGACCCTTAGGTTTATGCATGTCAATAGATCAACGTAAAATCCCATTTTACTTGATCCTATTTAAGTGGCAACTAACGAGACTTTAGTATTGCCTGACACTGCATAACGAATCGACCCTGTCGATTCTAACCTTTCCGTCATCCCTGTCATTATCCTTTTATCTCCGATATCCTGATTGAGATAAGGCATAGAGCCGTCATCCTTATTATTCTCAATCACCGTTCCTTGATATGTGAGATGACTGAAGATATGATACCCAGTATCATGTGCATGGCCATGCTATTCTTCCAGTCACTCTCGATCAAGCGGCCGAGAACCGATATCTTTCCCATACCTTAGTACGAGGGATAAATCCCTTAGCCGTCTTTCGTGTCACTCATGTAGCCCGTCCCCAAGCCAATCCTGGCCGTTATGGAAGCCCTGTTACGGACAACGTTAGGCTCAGGTCAAACTCAGTTGTTGACTACATAGCGATCACAAAGACTCCTTGGTCTAAGGATACATGACAAGCTACGACACTGAATATGTTCATGACTTAATCTATGGCACATATTCAGGGCGGGTCGTCCAATATCATGTCCCACATGTTATCTATGATCAGACTCCGGAATCCCATTCCAATGACTAACAGAACGTAAGCCATAAAGAGCCATCTTTCATACTAGTCGCTTCTAGTGAAGCTTTGTTGACTAGGGACCCATCGAGTGTGATCTATCTCGAGCTATGGTTCTATTCGCATGGTGGGCATAGATCAGAGCACACATCGATATATTACTCCAACACATAAGTAATATAAAGCCGCTTTAATTTTATTGCTAACGATGATATATACATTTGGACATTTAGGATTGAACTACGGGCACTAAGACTAACAATCTCCCACTTGCCCTAGTTCCAATCTAAACTCCAATATGTCCCCATCGACTTTACATGTCTAACATGTTCAGGCAGTGACACTGCCTTAATCAAAGGGTTGGCTATGTTATCATCTGTTGCAATATCGGTTATCTTCACTTCACCTCAGTTCAGTATTTATCTGATGAGGTGGATACGCCGCAGTACATGTTTGGATTTGTTATACGATCTAGGCTTTTAGCTTGCGCAATGGCCCTTGTGTTGTCGCAAGATGGATTCACCGGACTGGATGGGTTTTTAATTACACCCAGCCCTGCCATGAATTTCCAAATCCACATAGCCTCCTTAGCCGCCTCTGCAGCATCCATGTACTTGGCCTGTGTCGTAGATTCGGCAATGGTATCTTTCTTTACGCTTTCCCAGCTAAAGCTCTGCCATTCAGCGTAAACACATATCCTGATTGACTTCTAAAGTCATCTGGATTTGTCTTGGAAAACTAGCGTCTACTCCTCCTTCGACGAATAGTTCAGCATCATCTTTCCCCCGGGTTAGAATGATGTCTACTGGTACAACATAAGGCTTACGAGACGTCTGGTCTCATACATGTCATGGCATATATGATCGATCCTGCCCCCAGGCGCATAGGATTCTCATTATCCTTTTCAGCTCATCAGGTGTCTTAGGACACTGAGTCTTGCTGAGATGAATGCCATGACTAGTGGGTAAGAGTCCTTTCTTTGAATCGAGCATTAAGAACCTACTCAATGCCTTGTTCACATAGGTTCCCTGACTTAAATCCAAGACCCTCTTGGTGCGATCTCTACATATCTTAATCCTTAAGATATGAGAAGCATCGCCTAAGTCCTTTATTGAAAAACACTTCCTCAACCAAGCTTTAGTCTCGTGCAAGGTTGGGATGTCGTTTTCAATGAGAACCAGAAAGGTAATATTGCTCCCACTAGCCTTCTTATAAACGCAAGATTCATCCTCGTTCTTGATTAAGCCAAATCCAATTACAGCTTCATCAAAACGAAGGATCCAACTCCGAGAAGTTCGTTTCAATCCAGAAATGGATTTCAACAACTTATAAATCTTTCCTTTATTCTTCGGATCGTCAAAACCTTTGGGCCAAGACATACAAACGTACTCAGTCAAATTTCCATTTAGGAAAGCGGTTTTGACATCCACTTGCCATATCTCGTAATAATGATACGCAGTTATGTCAAGAAGAATTTGGATCGATTTTGACCATAGCCACTAAGGAGAAGGTTTCCTCATAGTCAATCCATTGGATCTGCCTATAACCTTTCGCCACCAGTTGAGCTTTGTAGGTCAGAGGGTTTCCGTCCATGTCCATCTTCACCTTGAAGATCCATTTGCATCCTATGGTCCTCACACCATTGATGGGATCAACCGGTTCCCAGACTCGGTTGTCCGACATGGATTGCATTTCCTCCCTTATGGCTCCCAGCCATAACTCGGACCTTCCGGAATTGTAACAGGAATTGGTTCTTACTCTACGACAATCTCTGGCTCCTTTCTACTGGGTTGCCAATTGGTTTAGACAGATCTGTACCATCCTGAATTTCTTCGAGATGCACAGTCCTCCTAATGACGTCTTTGGAAACAAAACTTCTTTTCCATAAAGACCCCACCCCAAGCGACGAACACCATGTTCTCACTGGGATTGTAGAAATAGTATCCCCTTGTTGCTTTGGGATACCACACGAAGGTGCATATCTCAGATCTTGGTTCGAGCTTAGTCGAAACCAAATGTTTCACATAAGGCTCGCAACCACAAATCTTTAGGAAGGACAAAGCGGGCATCATCCCGTACCATTTTTAAAATGGTGTCCCTTCCACACCATTCGTCGAAGCCCGATTCACTATGAATGCGGTCGTCTCTAGAGAAAAACCCCTAAAAGAGATTGGGAGATCAGTCCAACTAATCATGGAACAGACCATTGTCTAACAATGTCCGATTTCTCCGTTTGGCTACACCTTTCAACTACAGTGACCTAGGAGGAGTCCATTCCAAAAGGATCCCATTCTCTTTTAGATGATCTAATAACTCTGTGGTCAAGTATTTTCCACCTCGATCCAATCGAAGTGCCTTAATACCTTTGTCGAGCTGGTTTTCTACTATAGTCTTAAACTCTTTGAATTTATCAAAAGCTTCAGACTTATGTCTCACCGAATAGACATAACCATATTTACTGTAATCATCAGTAAATGTGATAAAGTAGCTAAAACCCCTCCTGGCAAGTGAACTTATTGGTCTACACACATTCGAGTGTATCAGCCCCAATAATTCACCCGCCCTTTCATCGCGATCGATAAAGGGCACTTTAGTCATTTTTCCCATCAAACAAACCTTGCACCTATCGATCGAATGGAATTCGAATGAACCTGAAAGCCTGCACTTCTGAAGTGCTGATAGGCGCTTCTTGTTTATGCGACCCAAATGACAGTACCATAACAGAGTTAGGTTTAAATCGTTGGATTTAGACCTCTTGGTATTAACGGAATATATAGAACTTGAGGCATTGTTACCCATATCTAATATGTACAATCCTCCAACCATGTCAGTACTGGTATAAAACATATCATTGCATAGAACATTGAAAACTCCATTTCCAATATTAACATTATATCCTTCCTTGTCAAACACGGATACAGATATAATATTCCTACTAAAAGTAGGTATGCAATATACATTATACAATACTAAGACAAGGCCTCTTGGCAAAGCAAGACTCATGGATCCTACAGCAGTTGCCACAACTCTGAGGTCCATTTCGTGCTTTCCAAATCTCTCCTACTTTCAGCCACCATATATTAGTGCATGTGTGAGATTCAGTCATGGTATCTAATACCCATGAATCTTTGGATGTAGAGAGATGTAGCTCTATAGAGTTAATACCGAATGAAGGCACGATCCCACCGCCCTTCCTTAGATCATCCAGGTTTCCTGATGAAGGCGCAGTCCTACTGCCCTTCTTCAGATCATCCAGGTTATTTGATGAAGGCGCAGTCCCACTGCCCTTCTTCAGATCAGCCGTGAACTTCCTGTAATCCCGGTTCCATTGACCAGGCTGTTGGCAGTAGAAGCAGACATTCTCAGGTGTCTCATCTTTCCTGCCAAGTGCGCTTGGGCCCAGCCCTTGCCACTTCCAATTCCCTTATTGACCATCAGAATATCCTTGGATCCCAGATCCCTGAGATATTCTTCTCAGCAGCTGATGACACTTCATGTAACTCTGATATGGTCTTAGAGACAGCCTTGTCAAGGACATATTCTTTGCGTTCAGACTTGAGGACTATCCTCAAAATTCTGTACCAGTCCAAATAGTTTGTCCCATTTAGCTTAACCCTGTCAAGAATGGTTTTTAATGACAAACTATTAATGTTCGCTGAATTTGCCATTTGATCTACAACAGATAAAATTCAATCAGTAAACTGAATAAATTTTATGAAGATCAAGCTTAAACACCAACAATCAATTCTAAACCTTTAGAATCTGAAACCAAGATCCTTGATTCACTCGATTAAGCTGAACTAATGCTCACCACTTAATCGAGCTATGTAGGTAGGACTCCATCCAATCACATCCAATGTGACTCTTGGCTAGGGTATGTACTTATGTACACGACTTACCCTATCTGTTACCCTAGCTCAACCTCAGGCCGAGAATCGTAGTCGGGTCCACCAATTTTCAACTATGGCTCGTCGCTATGTAGGTGCTCCGCTAATGCGCACGACACCCACATATGTCGTCCAAACCTACTACCCCGCTTCCCCATGGATGCTCCGCTAATGCGCACGACAACCATAGGACGGGGAGGTAGTAAGGTGTTGATGATTGGGAGGTATCGGACATGACCCGCTTTTACTTGTCCAGTTGTGTTCAAAACTTTTGCACATCCTAGATGCGATGAGCACATTAACTACATTCCAAATGCAATGATGCCTCAAATTACATCCAATGTAATTCTTCCTTTGAACCCGTCAACTACATCCAATGCAATGACGGTTCTAAGGGTTCACACACAAGGATTAAAAGTCCAATTTTATCTTTGCATGTGAGGTGATATGCTCGGTAAATAAAGTTAAGCATGCAATTCTAAAACACATAGAATTAATCATGCATAAACTAAACCAAGCATAAAGCGATAAATGTGCACATAATAGCCCCCTAAACTAACTCCCACTAGCTTCTTGAGCTCCACCGACTCCAAGCCGATGCCAACACCCGAAAAGCCACCAAATGACCTTTTCGCCCTTTCTTTGTCTTGAATAAAATATTACAATTTAATACACGACTCGCAGGTCGGGAATAAATAAATATTACAAACAAGTGGTTCGACGACCACACCTTGAAAGAATAATTACACGTTAACTCTAACGGCTCGCAGGCCGTGAAAAGCGATAAATAATTAAATTGAGCTCGGGGCTATTATGTTCATCATGCCAACATCACATCACACATCGTGTTATCAAACAAGCATGTTATCAAACATCATGTGATTTTCCGGTTTTAATTAATAGCCAAGTTTCGAAATTTTTTGATGCTCGGTTTATCGAAACCGTTCAAAAATGAAACTTTTGAACATTTGATCTTCGAGTTCATCATGACGGTTCCAAACTCGTCATAACTAACAAAACGGTTTAGCCTTGGCATATCAACCATCCAATGGTCATGCTTGGCCTAGCTCCGTCCAACGGAGCCCCGTTCGGTCCCGGTTTCGGCTCCCCGAGAGTCCCGCTCCCGAGACCCAAAAAATCAAAAAAATTTCAAAATTTCCAGATTTGAAATAATTTTCAAAAATTCATTTTACATGCATTAAATCCATAAACAATAATTTAAAACATGTTATCAAACAATTTAGCAAAACAACATGCCAAAAACGAAACTTTCAAGCAAAACCGAAACTTTGAACACCGTCTTGTGAATCCCGAAGGTAGCACGGCTCTGATACCACTGTTGGGTCTCGAGGTAGGGTTGGAGATGAACCAACTCGCAGCGGAAAATCAATGAAAACCAAGAGACGATTAAACCATGAAACAACTAACAAAGAATAGATTCACAAGAGAAAAATTCAGCACTATTTCTTACCAAAACAAGAACACCGGTTAACGAATGATTGGCTTGAGTCTCCAAGACGCCTACGTATCCACATGGGAATCAAAGCCACGTAGTTCTTCTCTTTGAGGACTCAAGAACACAAAATGGAGGTGGAAACTAGCCAAACCCGAAATGGCCATGGAAGAGGGAGAGAAAATGTGTTTCCTATTCTTGTCTTGTGTTTGTTATGTTGAAAAAAGATGACTTAAACATAACAAAACCCATACTTGTCCAACTAAAGGCATGGGACAAGTATGGTGTCAAGTAAGGTGTAAATAGGACAAAGTATGGCAAGACAAGATTGGGTTAGGTGGTGAATCACCAACACCTTAATCCTTGTCTTGCTTACTTAGTACTAATTAATCAAGACTTGATTAATTAGTTCCATGGGCCTTGGTTGCATGGGCCTTTCATGGGCCTCTTGGAACATGGCCCGTGGCCATTTCCAACGAGGTCCCGTGATTCGCTCATCGCCTCCAAGCCTTCCATACCGGAAATGTCCAACATTATCCGACGCGATCAATCCCAAGACTCCAAGCCTTGTCTCGATCAGTAAAGTCCTATTCACTTACGGGCACATGACCCAAAACCCAGTTTTGGTCATGTCCCGAGACAACTCTCTTTTGGCCATTCTCCATAAATGTGTCAATGAGTTTCATCCTCCGGTGTGACCCTTAGGTTTATGCATGTCAATAGATCAACGTAAAATCCCATTTTACTTGATCCTATTTAAGTGGCAACTAACGAGACTTTAGTATTTCCTGACACTGCATAACGAATCGACCCTGTCGATTCTAACCTTTCCGTCATCCCTGTCATTATCCTTTTATCTCCGATATCCTGATTGAGATAAGGCATAGAGCCGTCATCCTTATTATTCTCAATCACCGTTCCTTGATATGTGAGATGACTGAAGATATGATACCCAGTATCATGTGCATGGCCATGCTATTCTTCCAGTCACTCTCGATCAAGCGGCCGAGAACCGATATCTTTCCCATACCTTAGTACGAGGGATAAATCCCTTAGCCGTCTTTCGTGTCACTCATGTAGCCCGTCCCCAAGCCAATCCTAGCCGTAATGGAAGCCCTGTTACGGACAACGTTAGGCTCAGGTCAAACTCAGTTGTTGACTACATAGCGATCACAAAGACTCCTTGGTCTAAGGATACATGACAAGCTACGACACTGAATATGTTCATGACTTAATCTATGGCACATATTCAGGGCGGGTCGTCCAATATCATGTCCCACATGTTATCTATGATCAGACTCCGGAATCCCATTCCAATGACTAACAGAACGTAAGCCATAAAGAGCCATCTTTCATACTAGTCGCTTCTAGTGAAGCTTTGTTGACTAGGGACCCATCGAGTGTGATCTATCTCGAGCTATGGTTCTATTCGCATGGTGGGCATAGATCAGAGCACACATCGATATATTACTCCAACACATAAGTAATATAAAGCCGCTTTAATTTTATTGCTAAAGATGATATATACATTTGGACATTTAGGATTGAACTACGGGCACTAAGACTAACAATCTCCCACTTGCCCTAGTTCCAATCTAAACTCCAATATGTCCCCATCGACTTTACATGTCTAACATGTTCAGGCAGTGACACTGCCTTAATCAAAGGGTTGGCTATGTTATCATCTGTTGCAATATCGGTTATCTTCACTTCACCTCAGTTCAGTATTTATCTGATGAGGTGGATACGCCGCAGTACATGTTTGGATTTGTTATACGATCTAGGCTTTTAGCTTGCGCAATGGCCCTTGTGTTGTCGCAAGATGGATTCACCGGACTGGATGGGTTTTTAATTACACCCAGCCCTGCCATGAATTTCCAAATCCACATAGCCTCCTTAGCTGCCTCTGCAGCATCCATGTACTTGGCCTGTGTCGTAGATTCGGCAATGGTATCTTTCTTTACGCTTTCCCAGCTAAAGCTCTGCCATTCAGCGTAAACACATATCCTGATTGACTTCTAAAGTCATCTGGATTTGTCTTGGAAAACTAGCGTCTACTCCTCCTTCGACGAATAGTTCAGCATCATCTTTCCCCCGGGTTAGAATGATGTCTACTGGTACAACATAAGGCTTACGAGACGTCTGGTCTCATACATGTCATGGCATATATGATCGATCCTGCCCCCAGGCGCATAGGATTCTCATCATCCTTTTCAGCTCATCAGGTGTCTTAGGACACTGAGTCTTGCTGAGATGAATGCCATGACTAGTGGGTAAGAGTCCTTTCTTTGAATCGAGCATTAAGAACCTACTCAATGCCTTGTTCACATAGGTTCCCTGACTTAAATCCAAGACCCTCTTGGTGCGATCTCTACATATCTTAATCCTTAAGATATGAGAAGCATCGCCTAAGTCCTTTATTGAAAAACACTTCCTCAACCAAGCTTTAGTCTCGTGCAAGGTTGGGATGTCGTTTTCAATGAGAACCAGAAAGGTAATATTGCTCCCACTAGCCTTCTTATAAACGCAAGATTCATCCTCGTTCTTGATTAAGCCAAATCCAATTACAGCTTCATCAAAACGAAGGATCCAACTCCGAGAAGTTCGTTTCAATCCAGAAATGGCCATCACCGACATGTTATCGTCTACTACCTCAACCGAGGCGCTGGTCTCCCATCTTTTACGTCGGGTATAACCGAATAATCTGTTATAGAGTTAACGTTTGTTGTCTATATACTAGAACTTAGCCTCGCTTTTTCCCCCTTTTAGTTCTTTTCATTGCATGCTCAATTTTTCCGTTCAATAAAATTGCCTTATATAATAAAAATAATAATGTAAAATTGGATAAAGAAAATACAACCAAGCATCATATGTAACGACTTTAATAGATTTTTTTAGGTTCTCCCTAGCGTAACATAACAAGATGAGGTTCGAGCGACTTTTAACCTTGACCTCCATTCTATGCATATTCAGTAACATACATGATCTGTCTATTTATGTGGTTTCTTGGTGTTGATAGTGTATGATAATCCTATATTATATTTCACGGACACAAATTTCTTCCTGTATAACATTTTCTGATTTTTCTCCCACGTCTCTCTTTTCCTTAAACTAAAAGAATCATCACATTTTCAAAAAAAAAAAAAATCATCACAAACAGTAACCATTACATTCTTTAGAAGCGTAGTGTTTAGAATTAAATATCGGTCAAATGTAATCTTGCCTGTTTTTTTTTATCAGCAAAACAAATTTAAATTAAACATCTTTTGAGGATAAAGAGGAATTACATGGAGGCAATACAAGAACAACCAACAAGGGCAAAACCAGAAACACGAAACAATACAGTCCAAGAAATTCAACCTTAAGAAGGAACCACCCGCTTCACACAGGAAGCCAACAAACATAAGAAACCAGAAGATGAAACGGAATCTGCTTCACGTAGGAAGCCAACAAAGAAAAAACCGGGTCTAAATACCCAAATATAACAACCATGAAGTGCTAAGTAAGAAAAACAAAGGATCTAAGAATCCAAATTTAACTAACTTGAGGCACAAAAAGGTAGGGCTTCCAGCCGTGAAGCAAATGAACCGATAAGAACTTAACCCAACCTTGTTGGAGCTGAACCACTACTTTTCCCCCTCAGTCAACCGATTGGCTTCTAAGAAGACACAAAGGCCATAACCCTCGTCGGCAGCCAACACCTTCAACCGGCGAGCTCGAACCACACCGGGAACGAGAAGAAGCGAAGACCAATCGCTAAGAGATGGGGGAGAGGAAGAGAGAAGTTAGCTTAACAGAGAGGGAAAAGAGGAAACCAGACGATGGAGCTCGAACTCAGTCCACCATAACCCAATTCCGGACAACACCGAGAAAAGGCCCAGAGGAGGGGAAGACCGATATTTCTACCGAGTAAGAGCTCAGACCTCCAAGAAAGTAGACGCACCAAACGATCTGGAGATCCGACGTTGGAACTCATGTTGAGCGTTCCGATACCGAGATCGGTAACCCCTCGCCGGACAACACCAAGCGAGGACCCAAAGGGGAATGCCTGTAATTATACCGAGCATGAGCCAACACCTATCCAGACTGAACTGTCACGAACCGCTGCAAAGAGGGGAAACGCCACACCAAAGGCCGCACTGAACAAGCTAAGACTCTGATTAATCAGCAGCACCAAGGGAACAGAAACCGAGAACCGACGATGTCGAGCTGAGCGCTCGGATACCATGATCGGTAACCCCTCGTCGGCCAACAACAAGCGAGGACCCGAAGGGGAAGACCTGTTTTAACTTCTATTTGTCTCTTTGCTTAATAAAATGTACGGTTGATGCTTAAATGTAAAATATGTCCGACCATTAAAAATTATATTGTTAAATTTATTTATATTTATGATATAGATATTAGATATTACAGTACAGATCAATTATCACATCACAGAATATTAAATACTCTCTCGACTTGTGAGATACTCCTTTTTACTAAGGAAATCTATCTTCATCTATGGAGGCATCTATTTATGCCGCTGATGTGACTGTTGTCTTTATTGTCGGTCATGTCCCATCGCAGCCCCCATGGTACATCACACGCAATATGTCTCACCACCATTCCCCTCTTCGGAGATCGTGCCCCCTATCAAGACGAGACGGAACCGGAAGCCAAAGAAGTCTATGGCTTTGGTCCCTCTCTCTTCTTCTTCCACAAGCATTCTCTTGATTCCAACACTAGTTGTGTCTCCGACCTTCTCTCTGGGTTCTTTTGAACCACTGGTGAAGCCACGACGAGGCCGTCCTCTAAAGTTTAAAACCCTAACGTCCTCTCCAAGTCTGGTTAGGGTTTTGACACTTTCATCAATCATGCCGCATCGCCTCCGTCCCGGGCTCCAACAATTGCCTCAGCTCCTCGACTGCCAGCGGCACCCCGCGCTCCTAGCACGTTACAATCAACGGTGACTCCATCATCTACTCTGGCCAGTATTTCTCTGCGTGGCAAGGTGGAACCGGGGCTGCTGGGGTCGATCATCCCGTCTGATCCCCCCACGATGGCGGGAGTTTTCTCCCCAGGCTCTTCTGATCCGGTGGGAAGTCGCACTCTCTTGCTCAAAACACTAGCTTTGGACCCAAGTTACGCTAGGGTTTTGGAGGTTCCTGTCTCCGTCTTGCCGCCTCCACTAATTAGAGACCCATCTCGAGGGAAGGCACCTATGATCGATACGGAGAGGGATGAACAGGGCTGGAAAGAGCTTGAAGACCTATGTGAGAGGATCATCGTCCCCAATGGTGATCGGGTGCCGGTGATTCCGACGTTACTCTCTCCTCCACCAGGCATGGTCCACCACTGTAGAGCTTTCAAGCCCAAGGGAATCGAAATTGCCTCGAAGATGTCAGAGCTGCCGGTGTCGCTGGAGTCCAATCTACTCAACCGTCTGGATGGCCTCTCGGCCTGCTCGTTGGAAGAGGAGGAAGGGGAGGTGGTTGAAGTCACATACCTTCTGGTGAGCCCGTCGGTCCTCGCACGACAATAGTTTGTCATACTGGGAAAACTGTGGACCGTCAAGCCACCCCGTAAGGAGGCCCTCCTCCGGATAATCTCTCGGGCTTGGGGGAAGTCGGCCGAGGGTTTGGTCATAAAGGACATCGGATCGGCCCCTCCTGCTGGATGACTTGGATCCCATGGCTAGGGAGCCTCCAGCCCTAAACCGCCTATAATTATGGGTGCACGCCCACGGCCTCTCTTCGGTAGTGTGCACAACGACCACGAGAAAGACGATCGGTCGAATCTAGGACTGTGTCAATGTCACGTGTGACCAATGGGGTATCTTTTGGGGAGGTGCAGTGAAAGTCCGCTTTTGGAACCTTATGGAGCACCCTATTTGCCGCCAGCTTCTGCTCCGATTTCAAGAATTCCCTGAGCCGGTTTGTGTCACTCTTACCTATACCAAACTTCCCGTGTTTTGTTTTAACTATGGCATGATTAGTCACATGATGGCTGATTGTGATCCGGAGTTGGTGGGTAAGCCAAAATGAGACTCCTCCGTCCTGGAGTATCAGAAGGACCACCACCCGAAGATGTACGTGACAGACTAGGACGATCAGACTCCCCGTCAACCAGTGTCCTCGACTTCGGCACCTCATGGTCCCTTGTCTCGGGGCAGGGACCCAATTGTATCCTCGGCTACTGCACCTCAAGATGTGAGCCCTCGGCGGGTCTCTCAAACCTGGCTGGTTGACCCAGGTTGGAAGAACTTGGTGATCGGCCAACATGTCAGGGACAGTAAAGCCGACCCCCACGTCTGCATGTGCACATAGATAGAAATGGACTTGGAGCTGGAGTTGAGTCTAGTCGTTGAGCGGGAGGTAAGGGAGTGAAACGGGGTTTTGCTGGGGAACCCTGGGATGATCAAGACAAGGCCGGAAAGATGGCCCGAATGGAGGAATGAAAGGGATACAATGCTCTAGGGACTGGTCCTGGGAGGAGTCCCTGGGAAGAGCTCTGCCTCCCTTGGAAGCTGGTGTTAGCAGCTTCGGTAGCATCCTACATAATATGCAGCAGTTAGGCATGACCTTGAGCAACAAGCACTGGTTTCGTTGTTATTTACTTTTTGTTCACCTTTATGGCTCCCCAACAAACGGCTTGTTCCAGTTTTTTTGTCACAGAGTTATGCGTAGACAGATTTTAGAGGCTCGATATCATATAAAAGTTTGTTTTACTATGATCAGGGGTTTCCCTGATGCACTTTCTTTGTCAGATTAAAGTATAACTAATGAAATTGTAATTTTTAGTAAAAAAATAGTACATATCATAAAATAACAATTGAAATATGGTTTATTTTTGTAGAAAGTATGTATATATTGCAAAGATATACATACATACTATTAAACAAAACAACACAAAAAAATTAGAAAGAAAAAACCAAAATCTCTCTCGCAAGGGATATTCTATCGTCCTTGAGAAACTAAACCTAGCCCTAGCCTCTAGCCGCTATGAAGGTCTCCTCTACCACCACCGCTCCCGTACCGCCTACAACTCTTGTGGGAATTGCAGTCCCCGTGTTCCTAAGTCTCATCCGGTCGTTACACTCGCAGACCACGCCTGGTGTGGGGGATATATATGGGATTAGATATCCATACCACACCCTTTGTCTTCCCTCTCCCTCGCTGTCCGTCCTACAATCTCGCCAGCTGCCGGTCCGATTTCCATGGGACCCCGAGTCTCTTCTCTATCGATGTAGGCTGAGCTCTCTAATCCGCGAGGCGTGCCTCATTCTCCGTCGTTAAACAAATCGATGCAAGGAACTGGGTGCCTTAGGATGCACGCCACATAGCGGCCCCTCTCTGGACAAACCCTAGCCTGTCTCCCTGGGCTCACCACAACCTTGCTCTGGTGGTTGGGGGGGACGACACGCAGCCTAGAGGTGCGGCTATGATGTCTGCACCCTATCACTTCATGGAGGCAAAGATGGTTCGGGACGTGACGGAAAGCGCGACCTTCTCCTCAGTCACAGTAGTCAAGACCCGATTCCACCACCTGATCCGCGACCGCTACGGGGTGAGGCGGAGTACGGTGGAAGTTTCCTCCATGTTTGTTCTCTACGGCTGGGCCCGAAGGCGGAGTAGGGTTTGGATACACTGTATCAGAGTCGTTCCAGGTCCTGCTTCTGTGACTGGTGATCCTCCACCTCGGGACTCGAGGATGGAGGAGTCGGAGCACATGGAGAACACTGTCCGAGGAAGAGTCCGGACGTCGGCCTCCACACGGTACCCTCAGACTGATCTCCCGGCGTACCAGAGAGATCTGATGCGGTACAATGCGGTGAGATGACAGTTCCCCCGCGTCAGACGCCCGGTGGTTTACAATCTTTCCCTGCGGAGGTGTGCCGCAATCCTATTTGGGATTTTGGAGTTGGGGGTGTTGCGGTGGGTTGGGAGCTGGAGCCTGTGGCCCCAACCCTGGTAACCATGGATCCGATACCTAAGGCTCGTTTACCTTGAGGATGGGGGACCAGGGTAACAATGGACCAAGTACCTAACCCGGGCCCTCGAGCCCCCACCTGGGATGCCAGCCAGGTGCCCGCGATAAGCCTCCCTGGGTAATCCTATACACGATCCCCCGCTTTTGTACACGAGAACATCCAGCGAGGGGCTGGTGGAGATCAGCTATATGCTGATTCAACTGATGTCCGGCTACCTCGAGAGCGTGTTAGGTTTGGGAGTGGAGGACGCGCTCACCCTGGATCGGGAACTATTGAAGAAATGGTGGCTTTGGATCCTAGGGGTGCAACTGTTGAAGTCCTGGGAAGGATGGCTTCAACATCTGGCTGGGACGCCAAGTTAAAGGAGGGGGAGATGCCCCGCTGGGAGGAATGATACACCACCTGAGCACCAGGGACTGGCTCAGGGAGGGGTCCCTAGACGATGCTTTGCCTCCCACCACCGCCATTACCGTAGAGGTCCCTCAGGATCTCATGTATCCCGTTCCCCCTCTTCGTCTTCTATCTTTGGCCATGAGGCGTCAAAATACCGTCTGTGACGATTCTGGTACTACAAGGTGTTTGTCTTAGTGCCCGTAGTTCAATCCTAAATGTCCAAATGTATATATCATCGTTAGCAATAAAATTAAAGAGACTTTATATTACTTATGTGTTGGAGTAATATATCGATGTGTGCTCTGATCTATGCCCACAATGTGAATAGAACCATAGATCGAGATAGATCACACTCGATGGGTCCCTAGTCAACAAAGCTTCACTAGAAGCGACTAGTATGAAAGATGGCTCTTTATGGCTTACGTTCTGTTAGTCATTGGAATGGGATTACGGAGTCTGATCATAGATATCATGTGGGACATGATATTGGACGACCCGACATGAATATGTGCCATAGATCAAGTCATGAACATATTCATTGTCGTAGCTTGTCATGTATCCTTAGACCAAGGAGTCTTTGTGATCGCTATGTAGTCAACAACTGAGTTTGACCTGAGCCAAACGTTGTCCGTAACGGGGCTTCCATAACGGCCAGGATTGGCTTGGGGACGGGCTACATGAGTGACACGAAAGACGGCTAAGGGATTTACCCCTCATACTAAGGTATGAGAAAGATATCGGTTCTCGGCCGCTTGATCGAGAGTGACTGAAAGAATAGCATGGCCATGCACATGATACTGGGTATCATATATTCAGTCATCTCACATATCAAGGAACAATGATTGAGAATAATAAGGATGACGGCTATATGCGTTATCTCAATAGGATATCGGAGATAAAAGGATAATGACAGGGACGACGAAAAGGTTAGAATCTACAGGGTCGATTCGTTATGCAGTGTCAGGCAATACTAAAGTCTCGTTAGTTGCCACTGAAATACGATCAAGTAAAATGAGATTTTACGTTGATCTATTGACATGCATAAACCTAAGGGTAACACCGGAGGATGAAACTCATTGACTTATTTATGGAGAATGGCCAAAAGGGAGTTGTCTCGGGACATGACCAAAACTGGGTTTTGGGTCATGTGCCCATAAGTGAATAGGACTTTACGGATCGAGACAAGGCTTGGAGTCTTGGGATTGATCGCGTCGGATAATGCTGGACATTTCCGGTATGGAAGGCTTGGAGACGATGAGCGAATCACGGGACCTCGTTGGAAATGGCCACGGGCCATGTTCCAAGAGGCCCATGAAAGACCCATGCAACCAAGGCCCATGGAACTAATTAATCAAGTCTTGATTAATTAGTACTAAGTAAGCAAGACAAGGATTAAGGTGTTGGTGATTCACCACCTAACTCAATCTTGTCTTGCTATACTTTGTCCTATTTACACCTTACTTGTCACCATGCTTGTCTCATGCCTTTAGTTGGACAAGTATGGAGTTTGTTATGTTTAAGTCATCTTTTTTCAACATAACAAACACAAGACAAGAATAGGAAACACAAATTCTCTCCCCCTTCCCTTGCAATTTCGGGTTTGGCAAGCTCCCACCTCCATTTTTGTGTTCTTGAGTCCTCAAAGAGAAGAACTACGTGGCTTTGATTCCCATGTGGATACGTAGGCGCCTTGGAGACTCAAGTCAATCATTCGTTAACCGGTGTTCTTGTTTTGGTAAGAAATAGTGCTGAATTTTTCTCTTGTGAATCCATTCTTTGTTAGTTGTTTCATGGTTTTAATCGTCTCTTGGTTTTCATTTATTTTCCGTTGCGAGTTGGTTCATCTCCAACCCTACCTCGAGACCCAACACAAGGTTCAGTAAACCGTTGTTCGTTCACACTAACCTTTCATGGTCGAGAAGCATGTTCCTCGAGGCATTTCGATGTAATCGTTCTTAAGAAGTTATAATATTACAACTTTCGTTCAAAAAAACAAAACAACGCAGACCACTATAATCTTATTATTTGTTTTTCTATTATATTTATCAACGATGAATGAAACGTCTTAATTATATTCTTGAGATTTATTTAACAATGATGGACAGATGAAACATAAAATTATATTTATCATCAACATGTTTTCAATATATCAACCTTATATGTTTCGTTGTTATAATATAACCTGCATGTAGTGTTCTAGCATGTATATGTCAGATCAATGTGCAAGGAGGCGATAGACTCTGATCAGTAGTGGTGGGAACTCGATCTCAAGACAAAGACCAGGGCAAATTTAGGTTGTTTATCCACAATTTACCGCCAAGAACTTCAAATGTCTGGTTACAAAATTTGTTTCAGGAATGTGGATACATAATCTCAGCGGAAACACCTCCTAATCCGAATATTCGTGGGAAATGGTTTGGATTTATCAGCTTCAAGTCCAAACAAAGCTTACTCAAAGCCATTCAAATCTTTAATGGATACTCTTTGAAAGGATTCAAACTTTTTGTTGTTGAAGCTTGGGACAAAGGCTCGAGACATATAAACCTCCCGTCAAACAAATATGGAGGGAGAGAAGGGCTGAGACACCATTATCCTTTCCCAAAGGAACGGTGGTGGAAGATCACAGACATTGGTTGAATCGAGGTCATTTAGTCCTACTACACACACATCTTTCAGTTGGAGGCATAATGGAAGACATCAAAGTAACAAGGAGAACTAACTTGTTGATGAAAGCCTTGGGAAATAGAGTTGCCTTAATTTTATTTCCCAAAGAGGAGGAAGAATTAGAAGCCTTTCAAGAAGAAGAGGTTTGGTTCAAACCTTGGATGACTGTTCTAAAAAACAAGGCTGAATTATGCAGATTAGGTGGGAAATTTACTTGGCTTGCTTTACATGGGATCCCTGTGCTTGGTTGGTGTGAGGACACTTTTAAAGTGTTAGTTGAAGATCTAGGAACATATGTATGCACACACCCAGTCTCATTACAAGCCAATTCTCTGGAAGCTGCTTTTGTATTAGTTCATGCACATGAGTATCATCGGGTTTATAAGGAGACTGGTTTGGCTTTGGAAGATCAGATTTACAATACCATGATCTGCTCGATTGAGGCCTCAAACATTCCTCTGATCCTTCCTGATTCTGTCATAGATGTGGATTCCTCTAGCTCTCACAGTACTGACCATTCAAATAGCTTTAATGGGGAGGAGGTTGGGGTGATAAATTACCTAGTCAGGGTTTCATTGATGAGAATGTTGGTAGGGAAGTTGGTGGTACTGGAACTCATGCACAGCTGCAAGATTTTGTCCCTGGGCCAGTCACTCATTAAATGCCTATTGTGTGTATGGTTGAATTACAACACAATTCATTGCTTGATTATCCTCCTCTCATTACTCAGAAGGTTCTAAACATTGAGGATCCAAAATATTTTTATCTACAAAGTTGCCATTAACTTTCAAAGAAATTCTCATTGTGCCGGACACACTTCAAAGTGGAAATTCTGGTGAGATGGACACTATTCCGGCCACTGTTGAATGTCCCCCTCTCTTAGCTGTAACAGATCGGACTACTACTGGTGTGGAAAAGAAGAAAGGATCATTGGGAGCTGCTGCCATTAATGAGGAGGAACTTCAAACTCCTTCCTTGACAGGTTTGGGCCCCATGGTGCAGAAAACAGTTATCAAAAAACTAGTTTTGGGGGGAATTAATTCAAATCAAGCTTTGGAGACTAATTTGAAAGATTTGGAGACTGATTTGTCTACAACTCCAAAAGTCCCTCTTGTTAGTACAAGTTTCATTAGAGAGAGTGCTACTGTTGCATATAACACAAGGTCCAAAACCAAATTACTTCTACCTTCTATCAAACCTCGCAGTGGTACTAAACAAGTATCAAAGGAGAATAGGGCTTTTAGACAAGGTGGAGCTGGGACTTGGGATTATTGCCAAGCATTGGGACTGAATGCTTATATTGCTGAGGATCAAGTTATTGAACAATTTGATAATTTAGAGGAGGAGGCAAATCAAGCAGTACAATTGGAAACAGACTCAGATGATGAGTTTTGTGATCTTGAAGAAGTTGAGGACACATTAGACTCCCCTGTGTTGTCCTGACCCACCCAAAGATTATCTTCACCATGAGGATCATCTCATGGAATGTTAGGGGTGTCTCCTCTAGGCAGAAGAGGAGAGTATTGAGAAACGTGTGTACCAAACTTCGTCCTTCAATGGTGTTGATTCAAGAATCTAAGTTAACAGGATTACCACATTATTTTCTAAATAGTTGTGGCTTCAGTCAGAGTTGGGAAGCAATTTTGGCTCCTTCTATTGGAGCTTCTGGGGGCATCATCACATTATGGAATAAAGAAGAGTGGAAGATGTTGGATTCAGAGTGTAAGGAGAGGGTTATTTATTGGGCTGGTAAGCATTTAAGCACAGTTTATATGTCAGAATTTATGGTAAGCATTTAAGCACAGCTTATACAATGTGTATGCTCCTTGTTTTGTTCCTGACAGGGCTGCATTGTGGTTGGAAATTGAGCAACAAATCACTACTTATATGTCAGAATTTATGGTGGCTGGGGACTTTAATGCAGTTTTAGATCCGCTGGAAAAGAGTGGCCCTTCTCCCTCAAACACAAGCATTGCTGATTTCAGGTCATTACTGGACAATGTGGGGCTAGTTGATCTTCATTTGGTAGGTGGTAAATACACCTGGTTTGGGACAAGATTTAAAGCTTCTAGATTGGATAGGTTTCTGGTTTCTCCACAGTTACTTACTACCTTCAACAACTTAACTCAATCATGTCATAATAGGGGCATTTCAGATCATAAGCCTATTTTATTGGCTAATCCTGTGATGGATTGGGGCCCTAGGCCATTTAAATTTATCAATGCTTGGACTGATCATCCTAAATTTGCTAGAGATACTGAAGTTTTCTGGAATTCAATATAAGTTCTTGGTTCACCTGCTTATGTATTATGGTTCAAACTCAAGGCCTTGAAGGGATTTTTGAGGGGCTGGAATGTCAATACTTTTGGTTGGTTGGAAGTGGATATTGATCTGATCTCTGAGGAGATTAGTGTTTTTGATACACAAGTTGAGAGTAGGGAACTGACTAATGCTGAATGCTCTCAGAGAGCTTTTCTTTGTGCTAAGTTGATTCAGAAATTGATCTGATCTCTGAGGAGATTAGTGTTTTTGATACACAAGTTGAGAGTAGGGAACTGACTAATGCTGAATGCTCTCAGAGAGCTCTTCTTTGTGCTAAGTTGATTCAGAAATTGAAGCTTCAATCCAAGCTGTGGTGTCAGAAGGCTAGGCATAAGTGGAGTAAAGATGGGGACAGATGCTCAAAATTATTTCATTTGGTGGCTAATGTTAATCAGGCCAGACAAAAAATAGCTCAAGTATTGGAAAATGGTGTTACATATTCCACTCCTTCTGAGATAAAGGAGGTGGCCAAAACACATTTTGCTAAAAGGTTTAGAGTGGAAATGGAAATAAGTATTGATATCTCCTCTTTACCTTTCAAAACAATTACTAATTTACAAGCTGAGGGGCTGGAAACAATTTTCTCAGAACATGAGATCTACTTGGCAATTAAGGCTTGCAATGGTGATAAATCCCCTGGTCCAGATGGTTTTACCATGAAATTTTTTCAGGTGGGGTGGGAATTTGTAAAGGAGGATATCTTGAAATTTTTTCATTATTTCCATGGGGGTGGCACTTTGGGGAAAGGTATCAACTCCTCATTTATTACCCTCATCCCCAAATTTTCAGCTCTTGTTGGTTTTGAAGACTTCAGACCAATCAGTCTGATTAGTAGCTCATACAAAATACTCTCCAAGGTGTTGGCTCAAAGGTTAAAGGAAGTGATGTATATACTTGTTAGTGATGTGCAGACTGGATTTATTGGAGGGAGACAGATTTCAGATGGGGTATTGATTGCAACTGAACTCATTCACTCTATTAAGCAAACTGGCCAAGAAGTGATATTGTTCAAGGTTAACTTTGAGAAAGCATATGATCATATACATTGGAAGGCCTTAATGAATGTACTTAAGGCAATGGGGTTTGGAGAAAAATGGCTTGCTTGGATGGCTGAATGTATTAAGGCTTGGTCTTCCATTCTGATCAATGGTTCCCCTACTCATGATTTTCCTTTGTTTAGAGGATTGAGACAAGGATGTTCATTGTCCCCTCTCTTATTTGCTTTGGTGGCTGAAACACTTCATCAACTAATGCTCCAAAGGACTAATGTTGGCTTATATAGGGGTGTACAGTGCAATGACTTGGGTCCTGAGATTTCACACCTGCAATTCGCAGATGATACCCTATTATTTATCCAAGCTGGGAAACAACAACTTGTAAATCTGAAGCATACTATTAATGTTCTTCAAAGGGCCACTGGTCTGAAGATAAATCTGAACAAGTCAAAGGTTATTTTATTAAACCTCTCTTCCATGAATATTTCTGATGTAACTGAGATTTTAGGTTGCACATCTGCTAACCTCACCATTGATTATTTGGGGTTTCAATTGGGTGCTAATCCCTGGAAGAAAAAAACATGGGAACCAGTAATGAATAAGTTCAAGAAAAAACTTGGTTTATGGCAAGAAAAATCAAAATCATTTGGAGGTAGAATTACACTCATTAACTCAACACTTGAGGCCCTGCCTTTATTTTATATGTCACTATATAAGGCACCAAAAGGAGTCATTCTGGAGATGGAGAGATGGAAAAGAAGATTTCTTTGGAGTGGTAGCTTGTCAAGGAAGGTGTTACACAAAGTTTGTTGGGATTCAGTGTGCAGACCAAAAAAGGTGGGGGGTTTGGGAATTAAAAGATTACAAACCATGAATCTGGCTCTTCTAGCAAAATGGTGGTGGAGGTTTGCCTTAGAAAAAGACTCCTTATGGAAACAATTATTGTGTGCTAAATATGGTTGGGATCCATCCTCTTGGGATTTATCAAAGTTTTCATTACATGATGGCCACAGCTTCCTTAAACATATAGAGTCCCTGCTCTCTATTCCACAGTTTGCTAATGCATTTGGGGCTACTGGTCTAAGCTGGGAGTTAACTCAGGCAATTCAATATTCTTTTGGGAGGACATTTGGATCTCTGAGGTCCCTCTTAAGACTTTATTCCAAAGAATGTTCCATCTCAGTAACCAGAAGAAGGCACACATCTCTAATTGTTGGTCAAATGGGGTTTGGGTTCTATACTTCAGAAGAGATCTGAGGGGCTGGGAATGGGACCAATTCCATCTACTTTGTCAGCTTATCAACACAAAATTGACCCTCAATGACAGAGAAGATGTAGTTACTTGGGGAGCTGATAAAAAGGGGTTCTCTGTCAGAAAAAATGTATCAACTGTTAGACAATCAACATGATTTGAGCTTGAACTGGCCAAAATTACCCTGGACTCCTATATTACCTCGTAAAGTGGCTGCATTCTCATGGTTGGTTTGCATGCAGGCAGTCCCTACTAAATGCTTTCTAGGGTCCAGGGGTATATTTTCTGAGAACATTTAGTGTGTTTACTGTCAAGATCATCCTGAAGAATTAGATCATCTGTTTCTGGGGTGCAATTATGCTGGGGATGTTTGGAATTCAATTCTTAATTGGTGGAACATAGTAAATGTTATGCCTGAGAACATTAAGGATTGGATCTGTGCTTGGAAAAATTTGGGCCCTCAGAAGAACAAGTCTCACTGGAAATGGTTATGTGCTATTGTTATTTGGAGAATCTGGCTTAGTAGGAACAAAGTTATTTTTAACAGGGTTTTGGATCATCCAAATACTACTGTGCAATTGATCCAACATGATGCTTACCAACTTCTTTGGGCTAATTTCAAGGAAGGCAAATCTTTCTCCTTTTTATCTTGGATTGAATCTCCTCAGACGTGGCTTCCTTCAACATTGATCTGGGAATGGGGTTTGGGGGTGTGGTATGGGGGTTTTTTGGGGGAGAGTGGTGAGGACATTGGTGAGGTAACTTCTGGGGAAACACTTTTCCTGTGATATTTGAGAGGGGGTAGTAAGGTTTATTATATAAGATTTTTCTATTGTTTATGGTTCACTGAGGACTGGGGGTAGAACAATTTCTTAGGGTAGAGTTTTGTTTTGTGATGCCTTGAATTTGGGACTTGTATTCACTTTTGAATCTCAACATTTGAGATTTGGAATTGATCCTTGTTTGCAACTGGGTTAACTAAAATTTTACAGGTGCAGTGGACATTTTTGAAGCTGTTTACAATTTGGCATTGGTTTCAGAAGCTACATTTCATCTCAGAACTGCCCTGGACTGTTGGAAGAAGGGGTTGAAGCAATTTCTAGGTGTACTTGTTGGGGAAAAACAATTTCTGCATAATGCTTATCATCTTGTTGTGATTGATGAAATGGTGCTTCAATATAGTATAGCTAGATGGCTAAGTGTTGAAAACAAGTCTGATTGTTGGGGCTTGACACTTGGGTGCTCGGTTAAGTGGGGAACAAGTATAGCCGTTTGTTTTTTTTTTAATTTTTGAATTTCCTTACTTCATCCGCAAGTTTCACTAAAAAACCAGTAAGTTATTAGGAGTTTTGTACAATTGGGTGATGTTGGTAGGTTCGTTTAGAATGCGAATTACTTGTAATGCGAGGGCTTGTCCCTTTTCCAAGTTTTTGATTCGAAAACTTGGTTTATAAAATTTCAAAAACATTGCTGATAAAAAAAATGTCTGGAACGTCTAAAATATCTATTTATACAAAATAACTTTAATAATATCATTTAGTTGGGATGTTTAATTTTTTTTGGATAAGCGATTTTTTATTAAACAGGAATCCAGCTGGAAACCTGTAAACAAAAGTCTAAAAGCAAGCAATAGACAAACCTCAAACAGGAAACTAAAAGAACGAAAATTACAGAATCCCAGCAATTACTCCCCTGCGCCTTCTTCGTCTTCTAAGGCATGAACCCAGGGCCACTGACCACTGTTCAAAAGAAGCTTCCGGTAAAAGATCACCTGCCATCCTCAGTAAGCTGAAATCTTGTGGCTTTAAATTAACCAACACCTCTGATTCAGACAACGTAGAGTTACGAAAGACGATAGCATTACGTTGCAACCAAATATGCCAGCACACCAAGTAACACAATTTTATCCATGCCGACCCCCCCATACGGCCCGACACCAAAAACCAACCTTCGAAAGCTTCCATGAAGGAATTCGACACCACCCAGAATAAGGACCACGATTCGTGCACCAACCCCCACACTTTCCGCGAAAAGCCACAATGGAGCAACAAATGATCCAAGTCCTCAAAGCAAGACTTACAGAAATATCACCTCATAGCATTCAGCGATATTCTGCAACCTCTAGCCTCAAGAAAAGTCATCGTAGGGAGTGCCGAATGTAAGGCTAACCACATAAACATACAGAACTTTGGCGGGATCCCCTTCACCCATAAAACTGAGGCCCAACTTACCTCGTCAAAGGTAGGCGTGATCAATCTGCAAACCGCCCCTACTGAGAAACGATTTCCCTTGACCCACACCATCCTGTCCTGAGAATCTGACAGACTAAAAGAGTTCAGAAGCTCCTGTAACAACCGTTCCTCCTCCAATTCTCGAACAAACAAATCTCTTATGTAAGCCAACACCCATTGTCCCTCGCTCCAATAGTCCATGACTAAGGCTTCTTGATCAAGAGCAGCTGTAAACAACTGGTGGAATTTAAACCGAAAAGCTTCATCACCAAGCCAAACATCGTCCCAAAATCTCACCCTCGCACCATTCCCCACTTTCCAATGAATACCTTGACCTCCAAAAAGTGTTTGAAAACGCGGGTCGCTGGCCAAGCTCACAATGTGACCGAAAAGAGAAGAAGAATCGGTTTGCCGGTCAAGCTTTAGGAGATCCCATTCCCTAGGATCCCATCGAAATTTATCACATATTAACTGCTTCCACAGGGACGTATCATCCTCAGCAAATCTCCAGAACCATTTGACCAACAGACTCAAATTAACCTCCTCCAATCTTCTAAGGCCCAACCCACCCTCCGCCATCGCCCGACAAACTTTATCCCATTTTACTTTATGAATAACCCGTCTTGCCACACTATGCGACCACAAGAATCGACGTTGAAGCCTTTCCAGCTTCTTTATCACCGAACTAGGAGCCTTAAACAGACTCATGTAGAACACCAGAAGAGCAGCCAATGTAGACTTCAACAGTACCACTCGGCCAGCAATGTTGAGAGTCTTAGCCTTCCAACCATTCAAATATTTCCTCACCCGAGTGAATACTGGCTCCCAAAAACTGAGCCTCTTAGGGGAAAGTCCCAGCTGGAAACCCAAATAAGGCAAGGGCAGGTCACAAACTTCGCAACCCACAATGTTCGAAATCAGCTCTGCAGACAATGATGCCCCATTCAATAACACCGCCTTGGATTTTGCGTAATTAATCTTCAACCCCGAAACTGTCTGAAAGAGATCCAGCAGATATTTCACGTTCCTCAACCCTGTCTCCTCACCCTTGATAAAAAAGGATGGTATCATCCGCGAACTGCAAATGGGATACAAGCAGCCCATTCCGCCCAACTTCAACCCCTGTAAAATCGACACCCTTAATACCATCTAGCAACATTTGATTCAACCCTTCTGCCGCCAGTAAGAACAAAAAGGGGGAAAGAGGACACCCATGACGGATACCGTTTTCAGTCTCAAAATCAGCACTAGGAGCCCCATTCATTAAAACCGACAGGTTATCTCTGAAACAACTCGCCGTCCAAAGTCTCCACTTCTCAGGAAAACCCATAATTCTCATCACATCAAGCAAATAAGACCAATTGACCTTATCATATGCCTTTTCAAAATCGAGCTTCAAGATCACTGTCTCCTTCTTAGACTTTTTTATTCCATGAAGTACTTTTGAAGCAATGAGTACACCATCTAAAAGTTGTCGCTCTGCAATAAAACCACTCTGGGTGTCACAGATTAAATCAGGTAGGACCTTTTTAAGCCCGTTTGCCAATAATTTTGCCACAATCTTAAGATGATATCAATCATTAGAATAATTTGACTCGAAGCAGAACTAGAAAAAAGATGACAGAAGAATAGTTAACAAAATTCCTTATTATAACTAATTAATTTAACTAGTCAAATACAGTGTATAAATCTAAACTCAAAGCAAACATGTCACGCCCCAAATCCGGTTTTGACCGGACTCGAGACGTGAACTAAAACAATAATAATTTTAAAAGAAAATTTTAAACACCACGCGAGTCACAACTCGGTAAAAACCAACGGTAAAACAGATCAAATAAAACGGTACGTCTCTAGACTATCTAGCCTACGACCCTCGTAGCTCCCAAGCATCGAGCATCCGGCTAGTACACTTCCCGCTTAGAACCTGAAAAACAACAAGGTAAGGGGTGAGCTTTCGCTCAGTAGGAAAAGTAGTTAAGGTTATAAGCAAGAGCTCACCACCACGGGTAACCGTCCAATTAGGGCATACTAGTACAGCACACAACTAACTTTCAACGGAACTCGTAACCACAATCCTCAACTCAAGACCGAACCACACTTACAACCATAATCACTCCAACAGCACAAACAACAACCAACACACCAAGTCGTCATCAACATAAACTAAACTGTAAAAGCGCAAACACGTCCCGTACCGCAGTCCCCTACTCGGTCGGTTGTCCACAGCCTGACACCCTCATATCGTATCGGAACACACAGCGTCAGCCTAGATATCTTCCCGTCAAACAACCGGGGATCGATCTAAAATAGTCATACCGGAATCGCCATCGGCCTAGACCTCTTCCCCGGAACTCCTTCGGGCAAAGGATAGGTGATAAGGTGAAACAACTTTCTTGGGACTCCTTCGAACAAAGCGCAGAATACGTAACTGTCGGCCTAGACGTCCCACATCGGAGTACCCCCTCGATGCAGGCTATCGTACCGGAACCACTACCCGGGGGACCGCGAATACATGGGACCACACCGTCGGCCTAGGCACTACCCTACACCGGCGTACCTCCTCGGTCATAGGTACCATACCGGAAACAACTCCCGGACACACATCAAGATAATATTACAAAGGTCATAATTAAGCACGACTTACCAAGCCCAACAATCTTACCACAACCAGTCACGTCGGTCTATCACTCACCCGACCATCACACAACCAAGGGTTCAGATCAACACAACCACGGCACACTCGCCCATACATAACAACAACATGCTCAACGGATATACTAATCTTGTCTATTAAACCTAACGACACCGACTCACACGGTAAGCATCTCAACCAATAACAGGCAATTCCAAAACAACACACAACCTACGGCTCGACAAGGCCGATCTATCAGCACGGCAATTCCCAAGTATCGAAAACAGATAAAGCAGCTAACTAGTGAATCACGTCCTACATGTTACTACGACTCGTCCGATTTATTATCTGATATAAACGTCTTTCCAGTTTTATTAATTCCTAATATGCATACTAGTAACTTTCCGCAATTAAACCGGTATCCGCTATTTCCCTACCTCAAGACGAACGGACAGCGACGTCTCCTAGCTGCTGACGTCCTGGCTTGCTACCTCCGGTCTTCTCTTCGATCGACGTCGGACTCTACTTTACACAGAAAGCTACAATTTAAAAAACCGGTTTCACAAATTGATTTAAAAGGTCACGACGGTTTTGATTTAAATTCAAAAGTTGTCTTTTAGACTCGAGCGGGCTAAAAGTGGGATTACGACGAATCGGGTTCGAGCACCCGAGCACCGAAACCGGTGCACGTTTCCCGAGGCACGGTCCCAATGCACATATCTCGGGGCACGGGTTTCGTGGCACGATTCCCGAGGTACATGTTTCGTGGCACGAATCCCGAGGCACCCGGTTCAGCGTTCCACTTTTATCTCGTTCAAGGTCCGATTTGACGTCCAGCTTACTCGTTAGGGTTTCCAAAACCGAATACAGGTTCGATCCAGCTTCCAAAACATATCCCTTTTACATAACTCTGATTTTTTTCCGTTTTAAGTTATTTTTCCTTCTAACAAAATAATTTCTTTTAATTAATTTGCTTCAACCGTTTCTGTCCCCAAATCCGATCAGATCCAAAATGCTCAGGCTTCTCTTAGATTCAAGTCCAAACGTCCAGAAGAAGTGTGAATGTTCCAGATCCGAGAAGAAGATCGGACAGAAACAAAAAGGGAGAAGTAAATCGGGAAAGAAACCGGCCACCGGCGGAGACATCGCCGACGACTAAACCTCAAGGGTGAGAATCTCATCGAAGGGGAAAGAAAATAACGACGGAGGCCGAAGGGTTGAGCACGGCGGAGATTCGCCTCAGATCCGGACGAAAACTGACGGCTCCGTCTCGGCTCCGGGTGCGCGTCGGCGAATCCGTCTCGGCTCAGGCCGTGTACGGTGACGACGGACTCGGTACCGGTGAACTGAGCGGCGGCGGTTTTCGTGAGGGGAAGAAGACATCGGACGGCGCTGGAAGAGAGGGGGATTCGGTGCGAGGCGTA
The DNA here is from genome assembly GCA_963921825.1 of Erodium maritimum. NCBI lineage: Eukaryota > Viridiplantae > Streptophyta > Magnoliopsida > Geraniales > Geraniaceae > Erodium > Erodium maritimum. Next base: position 63,141,823 of record OY997588.1, on the reverse strand, counting down.
GCGACGTAGGTGTTCTGGTTTCAGCAAGGGGAAGAGGGAGAGACGGAGTCTCGGTACAAAGACGGCTGGCGATGTTTCGGGTTGGACGGAGAGTGAGAGGAACATGGGTGAACGGAGGTGAGATGATCGGAGAAGAGGGGAAGACGGGATCGGAGCTGAGAGGTCGAGAAAGAAGCGAGAGAGAAGGGGTGTAGGTCGGCTGCGAGAGGAGTGAGGAAACTAGGGTTTCAGAGAAGAAAAGGGGGTTAAATACCCCGGTCTGATTCGAGTTGGGCTTCAGGTGGTCCTTGGGCCAACTGAGAGAAAACGGGCCTCACCCTCACTGCCCAGTGTGAGGGAGCAGGCCGGGTTGGCCTTGCTCGGGCCTGCGGGTCTGGGCGGGTCCGCCCGTTCTAGCTTCCTTTTATTAAAAAAAACGAAAAGGAGATTAAACCCAAAACTCACCTCGACGTTTCGATTGACAAAAACTTAACACTTAAGCCGTTTAAAACCGGAGCGGTCTTCACAAAACAGAAGGAGAAACTATACACGGCTCTACGAGTTCTCTCTGAGACCCTAGATCTTGAAGCGACATGGTGGTGTTGCCGACCTTCATCGGATTCGGCAGCCACCACACGTCGAGCGGTGAGATGAAGGACATAGGAACGAAGAGTTTCTACCTCCCGACTTCCCCTTCCTTGCGGTCTCTTCGAACATCATTGCTTCCAACGATGTCTCCTCCAGGCTCGAGGGGGGCGAAGATGGAGGTTCGTCTTCAAGACTGCTCCGGTAGCAGAGTTATGGGAGAAAGGAGTCCAAGGGGCCTCAATGGCCGGTGGTGCAAGCGAGGGTGGGGCTGCCCTATCTGAAGCTCTCGTTGCAGGTGGGGGACGGTGGTGGCCGGGGGTGGTTCAATCGTCCATTTCTGGCGTGGGGACCTCGTCCTCGAAGTTTCACTCGCCGGAATTTGGCTTGGGGACCTCGTCCTCGCCTGGTCGGTGGAACCTTGTCGGAGAGTCGAGGAGGTGTGACTTTTGGGAAAGGAAGGGAGGAACCGGTGATGGAGGTCGGAGGACAAAGGCCCTGGCGGCCGGCTCCGAAATTGATCAACAGACGGAGGTGGAGGTCAGTTGAGAAGTCGGGTAGGGTCCATGATCAGTGGGAGAAGGTCGCGTGGCCGGATGACCCGATCTGTACAACCCAAACCTAGAAAGAAAATGGGTCTGGGTGGAAATGTGGTGGTTTTGCGCCTGGTTGGTTTTATTGGTGTACCTTGGCCCATAAAGAGTTTTTAGGCACTACACATACAGCGGCGGGGGGCTCAAGGCACCCTCGCCTCGCGGAATGAGTCCGAGAAGATCCAGAGGGGGGTCGGCCGATTGCACCTCCCCTCTGGACGTAAGGTGACAGCGGTACCACCAAGAACCGGCTCAGTATTTCCCTACCAGCTCAGAGGTCAACATTCCCGCGTTTTGGAGCCCTACCATTATCATTTAAGGGAGGACGACGCACGCTAACAGCTCGGGAGAATACCAAGTCCACCACAATAAATTTCAACAATGGGTCTGCTCGCCCTTGCCAACCCGTTTGGAGCCGCTGTATAGGTGATCGTCGGACGCTACCGCAGTACCATCCTCCAGACAACTACTGAATCTATTAAAGCGACTTTACTTTATGTTTTATTGTTAGCTTCAATTTCACTGTTTCCGAGTCTGTCGTTTGTAAACACTTTTAGTTTATAATATTACCTTGTACTACTAAAAAAAACTCAAAGCAAACAGTCACAGATATGGAAAAAGAAGATGATAACCAAAACAGAAATTATGAAAGTGTCCTACAAACATAAAATAGTCTAAAAGACCCTAAAAGATAAATATAAATTCATGTCTACGGACAAGGTTGGTTGGTAAATTCATTTCATCTACAATGAAACGAAAAGACATATGTATAACATTTTCACACAAATCACAAGTGCTCCAAAGTGCATGCATGAGAAAGGCACGTTGCATGAATCGTTATATCTGTCTTTGCAAGCTTCTACAATTTATGGGTTTTGGAAAGAGATGGCTTCTTTGGTTTAACAGTTGTATCAAGGCATGGATATCAGTCCTCATCAATGGTTCTCCAACTGAGGACTTCTCAATCACTAGGGGCCTAAGACAAGGTTGTTCTCTTTCTTCCTTGCTATTTACATTGGTGGCAGAAGGATTACACCAACTCCTCCATCAAGGACAAAACCTTGGACTGTTTAATGGGATTGCAGCAGGAAAAAAAGGGCCCTATATCACCCACCTACAATTTGCTGATGACACCTTATTGTGTATCAAAGCAGGCAAAAATGATCTTATTAATCTCAAACACCCTCTCCTTGCTTTTCAAAGTGCCACTGGACTCAAAATCAACTTTGCCAAATCAAAGGTTGTGCTGTTAAATGCTTGGACTATGGATGAAGCCACTGTTGCTGAGATTTTGGGGTGTGAGATGTCTGCATTTCCTTTGGACTATTTGGGGTTTCAACTTGGAGCCAATCCCAAGAGGCTTCAAACTTGGAGACCCATCATCAACAAAATCAAGAGCAAACTCACCCTATGACAGTCTAACTTTCTATCCTTTGGTGGGAGGATAATTCTCATCAAATCAACTCTCAATGCCATCCCACTTTATCATCTCTCTCTATTCAAAGTGCCCGTGGGAGTCATTAATGAAATGGAAAAGTGGATGAGAAGATTTCTCTAGAATGGAAAGGTAACCAAGAAAGCACTACATAGATTAAATTGGGACTTGATCTGCAGACCTAAAGAACAAGGGGGGCTAGGAATCAGGAGGCTCAAACTGATGAATGTTGCACTTTTGACTAAATGGTGGTGGAGATTTGCTTTTGAGGTGGATTCTCTGTGGAAGAGAGTGGTTTGTGATAAACTGGGTTGGGAATTGGCTGACTGGGATCTAACAAGCATTTACATATCAGATGACAGAGCTTTTTCAATCAATTCAGCTGTCTATTAGCAGTTGAGAGGTTTGGTAGAGCATTTGGCAGTTCTGGTTTGGAATGGTCATTGGGAAATGGTAACATTATTGACTTTTGGATAGATCTATGGCTGGCAGAAATTCCTCTTAAACAAAAATTTCCTAGATTGTTTCTGATAAACTCACAGCATAATCAAAAGGTACACCACTTCTGGTTTTATGGAGACTAGTATTTACATTTCAGAAGGAAATTAAGAGGATGGGAATGGGATGAACTGGCTGATCTGGGTGACTTGCTGAACAAGCAAGCTATTGCTACCTCACAGACTGATAAATTAACCTGGAAAATCAACCAAAAAGGCTTCACTGTCAAGGCCATGTATACTCACTTATCTCCTACTACTGAGAACAAAGTGTAGAGTACACTTTTATGGAAACCATCCATTCCTCCTAAAATTGCTGCATTTTCATGGTTAGCTTGCTTGAATGCTGTCCCAACCAAAATGTTTCTTGAAGCCAGGGGCATTCTTATTTCATTGCTTGACTCCTTTTTCCCTTTCTACCCCAACAAATTTGAGGATTTACAGCACCTCATATCTACTTGCCAGAGATCATGGAGAATCTGGGGGGCAGTGTTGAAATGGTGGAAAATTCAAGGATGTTTTCAAGCTTCAGTACCAGAAATCCTCTGTTCTTGGAATTTTATGCTGAGGAGAAATAAGGCTTGGGGAAATACTTTTTCTATCACTCTTTGGGAAACTTGGATGGCTAGGAACAAAATGGTGTTTCAGGATCATTATATCACTACTGCAGAGGTTTTACTAGCTATCCAACACTCCTCTTTTACCATTGAATGGGCACACTTCAACAATTTCTATGGTTTCTCCTTTAATCATTGGTTACAAGCACCTTACAGTTGTTTGAGGGTCAGACACTCATCTTCATAGTAGCTAGCTGATATTTGATCTTGGAGGAGCTATTAACAACTGATTGGTTGGTCTTGAGGGGTTTGGGTGGTGGAGGGTGGTTTGAGCTTGTTTAATGAGTGGGTGAGCTGTGAGGTTCATTGGGATCCTTTCTTTCTTTTCTTTTCTCGGACTCTGAGTATGGGTAGTCAAGAGTATCACACTCTTCTAGGGTTCTACTGGTACTTGTGTGTGGGTATTGCATATTAGGTTGAGTGTTTCTTCTGTTTTGTGGTTTTGGTCACTATTAACATTTGCAGACTTCTAGTTACTGGCTTTTCTGATGGCATTGCCTTGGAAAGTGTTGGTCATAACTCTATTGGTGACTCTTTGGGTTTGATTCTAACTCTTAGACACATTCACTACTGTTCACAGCACGCAAGGAGGAGTACTGAAGATTTAACCATGCAGATATTCTCATCAAACATAATTTTTGCAGATGATCACTCTCGGATTACATTGAACAGAATTGGCTTCTGGAAAAATCCTTGGGGCACTTCATCCCAGTGTTGGCTCTCCTTTCTTTGGTTTGGAACACTTGGTCTTGTAGTTTTGTTGTTCTTATTGCAGGGTTTTACTTGGAAACCTTAGACTCTTCATAGGTTTTTTCTAGCACTGCTGCTTTTTTTTTATCAGCAGTTTTTTGTTTTTATTAAGACATAGCTTTCGATTAAAAGCCAAGGCCAAGGGACTAGCCCTCAAAGAGAGTACAAAACGTTCAACACCAACTATGATCCCTTTCCTGGGGCACAAGTTTCCCAACCATAATTTGAAACCCAACTACTTTTTGGAACCCAACTACCTTTCCCCCCAAATTGAAACCCAACTGTAAATGTCAACACCCACAGTCGTTCACAAAAGACTTGTGGAGACCCCCTCCCCTTTTTCAAAACAGTTAAAACTGAAACAAGTAATGAATAAATGATATAAACCTAAAAAACTTCCCCAAATCTGCCAAATCACCCATTTAACAGCCAATTTTGATCTTCAAAATGTTGAGGACAGATGAAGCCAATTTTGATCTTCTTTTGATGTTCAAAGTGTTGAGGACAGTTGTGAGTGTGAGTAGTTCTTGTTAACTGAAAACCAATATGCTGTAACAATCTGCCTTAGTAGCCAGTCCAAACCAAATGTGAGTGTCTGCAGCAATGCAATGAGTTCCCATAATTAGGCTGCACTTTTCAGTCCAAACACCAGAAGTAGCACCTGAAATGTGAGAAAAACAAAAACTTCCCAAGAACTACCCTAAAAACTCCTCACTCCTAGTACTAGAAAAAATCTACCCTCACACAGAACTATAGATGAGACTAAAACCCCCACACAGAACAGCAAATAAAACCCAACAAAGGCAGTACCTTACTATCCTCACACACTCACCCAAAACCACCCAACCCTTCCCCATCCCCCCCCCCCCCCCCCCAAGATGTACCAAAACCAGTGCTGAATAAAAACTGTAACCCCCTCAGAATGTAACCCCATGAGTCATGACTCCACAAGAAAGAGGGGAATTGATCCAGTCTAAAAATGAGAAAGACTGATCCTTTTTAAATTTGGCCCACATTATAAGGAAGGAGTCGCTTTGGATAGCTTGAAGAACCTGTTGTGGATGATCAAAGGTAGTTTTGAAAATAAGTTTGTTTCTGCATAACCAAATTCTCCACAGCACTATAGAGAATAGCATGTTCCAATGAGGCTTCTTCTTCTTGCCTCCTAACTGGTTCCAAGCCAAAAACCAGTCCTTTATAGTTTCACTGCAGGCTGATTTAATTCCCCACCAATCCAAACACAAAAACCATATATTCCAGGCCACAGGACAACCAATAAATAGGTGATCTATCTCCTCTGGCTCCTCCTGACAAAAGCTACACCAAATGTTACTGTGATATATACCCCCGCTCAAAAGAAAACACTTTGTGGGGATGGCTTGCAAGCACATAAGCCAAGCAAAGGCTGCTACTTTAGGAGGCAGGAGAGGGGCCCAAAGTAATTTTGGCCAATTCATATTGTGATCATATTCCTCATCCATATATTGATACATCTTCTTGACTGAGAAACCCTTGCTATCCAGCTTCCAAGATACTTTGTCCACCAACGCAATCAGGTTAGGGGCATTGTCTAACAATTGTGATAAGAATTCTAACTGATCCAGTTCCCAGCCTCTTAGATCCCTTATGAATAGTAATAGCCAATCTTCCACATCCCAGCATTGAGATACCTTCTTCTTTTTTTGAATGCTGAGGTGATATAATCTCTGAAAAATGAATTTAAGTGGGATCTCAGATAGCCAACAATCCTCCCAGAAATAAATGTAATCCCCAGACACCACTTTCCATTGTAACCCTTCAGCCCCAAAAGCAATGGCAAACTTAGGAATTGAAAGTAGAGATTCAATATGCCTAAGAAAGCCTTGTTGTAATAACCACTCCCGGTCAGCGCCAGTCAAACTTGCGAAAAACAGGAAAATTTAAAAAATTTAAGACAGACACTTAATTGAACCTAAAATGACCCCGAGTGTCATACCGGACTTAAGTTGACCCCGTTATCGACCAAAGTGAGTTCCGGGGGACTCAGGGCAACTTTCTGATCGTTTTGGGAAAAGTTGACTTTTCGCTGGAAAAGTCAACCGAGCGTCGTTTTGGTCCATTCGAGGACTGTTTTGGATCCAAAAAGCTTAGTCGTCATCGCAGCGGTCTTAGTTGAGCCGTTTCCTTGTAGCCCGTCAGATTTCGTAATTTTTGGGAAAAAGTGCCCGTTCGGGGCCCGAAACGTCCGATTTTCGCGAATCTGATTGGAAAATATCTAGTAGATATTTTTTCCAAAAAGGGGTGGGACCCATTTTGCCACTTGTCATGAATGTGGTGGAATGAAGAAAAAGGGACAACTTTTCCCTTTGACTTAAAACTAAAGAAAAAGGGAAAGTAAGGGTACTTTTGTCATTTTGATGTGTGGTTTGATTTTTAAAACAAAACAAAAGGGGAAGAGAGTGAGATGGTTCGGCAATTTCAGAATTTAGGAGAGAGAAGAGAGAGAAAAGAAGAGAGAGAAAGGGAAGGAGAGAAAGGAAGAAGAAGGTTGGGTTTTTGGTGATTTCCCGACGATCCGACCGACCAATCGACTCAACGATTGAAGATTCGAACTCCCCTCGTCATTACCTACAGTAAGAAACCACCTTTTTCTCATTTTGGAACGTTTGAATTTTAGGGTTTGAGTTTAGATGTGTTGATTAAGGTTGGGTTAAGGATTGGAGTTCGTTAGGAACGTTTTGGGGCGAAAAGGAACATTTTCCAAGGATGGCCGGGTGGGGCCCACACGCTATGGAATTAGGGTTTCGTGTTTGGGTGGTTTAGGACGTTCCCCGAATAATTTATGCATAACCGAATTGAAATTTGGATATAAAATGCGAAAGTTGTATTTATCGGTATAGAAACTTTAAACGTTAATTAATTGACTCGGAAGTCGGAATTCAGTTCCGTCAAGTGCATTGGGACCCTTGAAATATTATAAGACCGTAGAAATGAAAACGTGAATTTTTGGAGCCCCGGAAGGGCATTTACAAAACCCGGGCAGATTCGCCATGTCGGGCGAATCGGGCCTTTACGGGTCCCTTATCGACAATGTCGAGTATTTGGGAAGTTTGGGAGTGATCGACATTGTCGGAATTAAATTTGGGCATCAAGTTTAATGATTTTCAGTTTATTCCTGCGAGTTGTTAAGTGCCTTTAAATTGTGTTCTTTTAGATCGTGCCACGGACCGAGGCAAGGGAAAGCTGGGTGAGTGACTGAGATCATCACCAGAGCTCGTTGGTTGGATTTTGGGAGAACACGCACGAGGTAGGGAAAAGTAGCCGGATCTCGGCCCTGACTGGGGAAAGTTAACAGTAGAATTGCATGTGACACCGGGGTGTCGTGGGTTGAATAGGTTTATTTAAATATTAGAAAAGCATGATACGGGAACGTAGTGAGTATGAGAAAAGCATGTGACACTTAGTAGTGTCGTAGGAGCAGAGAACTTAGCGTTATTAGAGTTACTGGAGGCATATGACCATGCCCGGAGGTTGTTTGTGAACTTATCGATATTAGGAGTACTGGAGGCATATCACCATGCCCGGAGGTTGATTGAGAAACTGTTGATATTAGGACTGTTGGAGGCTTTGGTTAAGCCGGAGGTTGATTGATCTTTTGGTGTCTTGGGTGGCCTTGAGAGCCTGTGTATTATTATCGAGTTTTGGGTGGCCTTGAGAGTCCGTATTATTATTGTTGAGTCTTGGGTGGCCATGAGAGCCCGTGTTATTATTCGTGTTTGGGTGGCCATGAGAGCCTGTACTTTACTGTTGGTGTTTTAGCTGGCTTACGAGTTAGAGTCTCGGTAAGTTGCGAGCGTGTTTTATTGTTGAGTTTTGGGTGGCCATGAGCGCCCGTGGGGTTGTTGAACCCGTGTCTTTATCTTTGGTGTTTTAGCTGGCTTACGAGTTGGAGTCTCGGTAAGTTGCGAGCGTGTTTCATCGTTGAGTTTTGGGTGGCCATGAGTGCCCGTGGGGTCGTTGAACCCGTGTCTTTACCTTTGGTGTTTTGGGTGGCCATGAGTGTCGTGGGGTTGTTGAACCCGTGTCTTTACCTTTGGTGTTTTGGGTGGCCATGAGTGCCCATGGGTTTGTTGAACCCGTGTCTTTACCTTTGGTGTCTTGGGAGGCCGTGAGTGCCTGTGGGGCTGTTGAGTCCGTGTTTTACTGTTGGTGTGTCTTGGGAGGCCGTGAGTGCCTGTGGGGCTGTTGAGTCCGAGTTTTACTGTTGGTGTCATGGTGGCCATGAGTGCCTATGAGTGTTGAACCTGTGTTGTTACTGGTTGTTGAACTTGCTTGTGATCGTGTTTGTGATTGTGATTGTGATTGTGGTTACCTGAGGTTGGGGGCCCGCTTCATGAAACGGGGGTCCACGAGCACACGCGTCTACATGTTCAGACGGGGTAGGGGGCCCGCCCGCCAATAAAGGGGTCTTGGCCGCACGTGTGTGGTTTGGGTTTGTGAGCATACTTTGGCTGGCTTACGAGTTAGAGTCTCGGTAAGTTGCAAGCATTCTTTGGCTGGCTTACGAGTTAGAGTCTCGGTAAGTTGCAAGCATTTTCTGGCTGGCTTACGAGTTAGAGTCTCGGTAAGTTGCAAGCATTCTTGGGTTGGCCTGACCGAGTTAGAGTCTTGGGAGGGTGTGAGCGTTCTTGGCAGCTGGTTTGCGATCCTTTGTGATCTTGTTTGGTGTGCGATCCTTTGTGATCTTGTTTGGTATTGCGTAGTTTCTTTTGAGTCCTTGGAAGAGGTCGTGATCGTTGTGTCGGGTCTACTTTGCATGTCAGAGTGTTGAGTTGGTCAAGGAAGGAAACAGTGGGTGTTTGTTCAGTCAGAGTACTTGGGTTGGGGACAGTGTTCCCCGGTGTTGACCTTGTTTTGGTGTTACTGGCATTGTCTGCTAATTATGCCGTAGTCAGTCTGTTATCCGTGGTGGTGAGCGAACGCTCACCCCTAGCTTCTTTTCCTACAGGTACCATTCGCAGGCTGGACTAGGTGAGCTTCTGAAGCTTGAAGAGCTAGAAGCGGGATTCTGGGTTTATTTGATTCTAGCGACGTATACCATGTTTTTGTCCACTTGTTGGGACGTGTTTTAAGTTGTAATTATTATTTTGTTGAACGAAACTGGTATTTTAAAGTGATTTAATGAAAACTGGTTTCAAGTGTTTTTATGTATTAAAACGTTCGCGTCCCGAGTTCGATTTACTGAAATTGGGGCGTGACACTTGTCCATTGTTGAGCAGACAAGTGGATAGATCCCAAGAATTTTGCTCCCAACCATATTTTGAGCAAAGTAATTTTTTCCACAAAGAATCAGTTTCCAGTGCAAACCTCCACCACCATCTTGCTAGTAAAGCCATATTCATTACCTTCAAACTTTTGATTTCCAAGCCCCCATTCTTCCTAGGCCTGCAGACCAAACCCCATCTGACTTTGTGTAACCCCTTCCTGATTAAATTGTCATTCCAAAGAAATCTTTTTTGCCATTTTTCCATTTCAAGTATCACTCCTTTTGGGGCTTTATATAGAGATAAATAGTATAGAGGCAATGAGCTGAGGGTTGATTTTATCAACTGAATTCTTCCTCCAAATGACTTGGCTTTTGCTTGCAAAATATTGAGTTTGTCCTTGAGTTTTCTGATCACAGGTTCCCATGTTTTTTTTCTCCTTGGATTGGCCCCCAATTTAAAACCAAGATAATCAAAAGGTAGTTGTATTGCACTGCACCCCAAAACCCTTGTTATGTCTTCAATTGTTACTGTAGTTGGATTAAGAAGTAAGACCTTTGATTTTTGGAAATTGATCCTCAGCCCTGTTGCTTGTTGTAAACAGCATAAAATATGCTTCAAATTGACTGCTTGTTGGCTCCCTGCTTTGATAAATATCAAGGTGTCATCTGCAAATTGTAGATGAGAGATCTCAGGTCCATCCTCACTGCATTTTACCCCTTCAAATAATCCTTCTGAGCATCCTTTGACCATTAACTGATGTAGGCTTTCAGCAATTATAGCAAATAGTAATGGAGATAGAGAACACCCCTCCCTTAACCCCCTTTGTAACTGAAAATCTCTAGAGGGAGAGCCATTAATCAACACAGATGACCAAGCTTGCACACATTCTTTGATCCATGATATCCACAAAGAGCCAAACCCCATGGTTTTTAACAAATGAAACAAAGCCTCCCAATCAATGTGATCATAGGCCTTTTCAAAATCTATTTTGAAAACAATGACCTCCTGTCCAGATTGTTTAATAAAATGAATGAGCTCTGATGCAATGAGGATTCCATCTAGTATTTGTCTTCCAGCTATAAACCCTGTCTGTACATCATGAACTAAATGATTCATGTGAGGCTTCAATCTTGCTGCCAGGATCTTAGAAATGATTTTGTAAGAGCTGTTGATGAGGCTGATGGGTCTATATTCATCCCAGGTTTGAGGAGTGTTGTTCTTTGGGATCATAGTTATAAAGGAAGAGTTCAAGCATTTACCAATCTGACCACCATTATGAAAATGATGCAACAGCTGCAAAATATCTTCTTTGACAATTTCCCAACAAGTTTGATAGAATTTGAGAGTGAATCCGTCTGCACCTGGAGCTTTTTCTCCATTTCAAGCTTTAATTGCTAATAGAAACTCTTCTTCTTGAAATGGAGTCTCCAAGTTTGAAGCCTGGACTTGAGTTAAAGAGAGAAAAGGCAGAGCTGACAAATCTATACTGATTTCCACACCTTTCTTGAATCTATTGGCAAAATGGTTTAAGGCCAATAATTTTATCTCTGCAGGATCATGATAAAGTCTCCCATCCTCCTGTATCATTGAGATCTTTCTTCTAGTAAAATTGTAATTGGCAATCAAATGAAAAAACTTGGTACATCTGTCCCCTTCATTGCTCCACTTGAGCCTAGCCTTTTGGCACCACAACTTTGCTTGGAGTTTAAGCTTTTGGATTAAAAGAGCTTGACATAAGGCCCTAAGAGATTCCTCAGAGGGTAGCAATCCTCTGAATTCACTCAGCCCATCCCAAACATTGATCTGCTTTCTCAAACTTTCAATATCATTTTCCAAACAACCAAAGGTATTGATGTTCCAACCCCTATAAAAAGTTATCAGGGCCTTTAACTTAAACCAGAATTTATAAGAAGGAGATCTAAAAACCACCAGAGAGTCCCAAAAAGTCTTAGTATCAGAGAAGAAAGTAGGTTGTTTAATCCAGGCATTGATGAATTTGAAGGGCCTGGGACCCCAATCTACCACAGGGTTACATAAGAGGATGGGTTTGTGATCAGAAATCCCTCTAGGCAAGCAAGACTGGGAGAGATTGTTAAAAGTTGTGAGGACCTGTGGCATAACCAGAAATCTGTCAATCCTAGAGGCACTTGATCTGCTGTTGAACCAGGTGAATTTTCCTCCAGACATTTGTAGATCAACCAACCCTACATTGGTAAGCAAGCTTTTGAAATCTCTGAGACTAGCTTGTGAGCATTGGGGGTCTGCCTTTTTAGAGGGTTCCAAGATGGCATTAAAATCTCCAGCCACTAAAAGATTGGGAGAGAGGGATGAGGACTTAATGTGTATATCTCCCCAAAGCACTGATCTTAAAGGTATTGAACAAGGTGCATAGACATCAACCACAGCCATGTCAAAGTTGAGAGGAATAAACTTGCCAGACCAATACACAGCATGTTCTTCAACCTGAGAGGAAAGTTTTTCAAACACCAAAGTGTTCCATATTGTAATGATCCCACCAGAATTACCAATGGAAGGTGTATATACAGCTTCCCAAGTATTTTTAAATCCACAACTATCCAGAAAATAAAATGGCAACTCCTCAATTTTGGATTCCTGTAACAAAACCATTTCAACCTTTTGTTTGTGGCACAAGGTACTGAGAGCTCTTCTTTTTTGTTGAGAAGAGGCTCCCCTCATATTCCATGAGAGAATTCTCATGGAGTATTGAGTCTCTGAGTAATGGGAGTATGAATCAAAGAGTTGTCCCTCTCTTCATCATTCTCCTCTAGATCACAAAAATCATCCTCTGAATCTCCTTCCAAGCCCACTGCTTGATTGATATCATTTTCCAAACTGTCAAACCTAGCTGCCACCTGATCTTCCTCAATGTAAGCTTTGAGTCCCAGAGCTTGACATCATTCCCAAGTGCCTTCTCCCCCTGGTTTAAAGGTCTGCAGCTCCCTCTTCTCCTTAACTTTTGCAATAGATTGGAAAGGTTTTGGGACTGGTAATTTAGTTCTTGATCTTGTATTGTAGGCTGCAACTGTGCAAGAGTTTTTCTTCTTAGAAGTGGGTCCCTTTTCAGTAAAACAAGTAGGGTTAGATTGCAACTCATAATTTGAAACTCTAATTCCCCCCTAATCTGAATTAGGGTGTAAAACAGGTTGTTCTCTGGGCCCCATAGGAGAAAGCAAGTGTTGAGTCTCATTAATGATTTCAGCTCCCAAAATCTCCTTTTGTCCTTGTTGAAATGTTGTTGTCCCATCTGTAGTAACCAATTGATGAACCAGACTGTCCAATGCTAAACCAACCAGAACAGTAGTATCCTTGTCTAAATTTTCCTCCCCATAGGTATCAGGAGCAATAAGAACATCCTTGAAAGTATCAGAAGACAAAGGTTGTTGAGAATGCTGTGATTGCACTGAGTTTAAACCTATTGCAGTTGGAGTTAATGAAGGGAAATGTGAATCTTGTTCCCCCAAAACCTGCAACCCAACCTCTTCTACCATCAGATTCCCCTCCTCCACAATAATGGTTCCACCAACCTGAGATTGAGTTATGAATGTGCCATGATCAGAGTAGATATTTTTGTCTCCACCTTCAGGCTCCTTTTCATATTGATGAGAAATGACAAAAGGGATATCAGCCTGAGGTGTGTCCCCCAGTTTAGTCGACAAATCCAAATCTGTATCATTAGTGTCTTCATCAGAACCAAAAGAAGTAATTGTCACTTTAAGTTTTGGATGAACAGAAGGTAGTGCAGAGCTCTCCACTGAGCAAACCATGGCATTATAGGCCTTGTCTTCTAAAAATAAACCTGTTTCCTTGTAAACCTTCAAATATTCCATGGAATGAATCAGCACAAAAGCCACATCCATTACATGACCCTCAAGAGTGACTGGGTGAATGGTAACAATGGAGCCCAAATCATTGGTTATTGCTTCGAAAGTTTCAGTACACCAACCCAATAATGGAACACCATGGATGGCCACCCAGGTAAACTTCCCTCCTTCTTTGCATAACTTAATTTTATCATGGATGATGGTCATCCAAAACCTGAGCCATTCAACATCTTCTTTCAAAGCCTCCTTCTCTACCTCTTCATCAGGAAAGAAAATCAAAACCACCCTATTTCCTAGTGATTTACTGACAATCTCCACCTCTCTTTCAGCTTTAAAATCCTCCATGATGGCTTCAACAGAGTAGTTCTTGTGTAATAAGGCCAAATGTGCTATATCAATGAGTTTCCTTTGATCTTCTACCACCTTACCAGTGGGAAAGGAGTGATTCTGTTCCTCATACCCCAGTGGTTTGTCCTGTTCTTTTCTTTTCCAGAAGTGCAGATTACTTCTTTCTCCCCCCAGCTTCCTTTTGTCCCAAGCTTTAACCACAAATAACCTATAGCCTTTGAGTACATACCCATTGAAGATGTGTAAACCCTTCTGTAAAGCTTCAGAGGTGCTGAAGGTAATGAAGGCAAACCATTTCCCCCTCAGATTCGGTTTAGCTGGCGTCTCCACCTTGTCAATCTTTCCACATTCCTGAAAGAGATTTTGGAGCCAGATTGAGGAGGTCCTAGTGTTGGGTCTCGAGGTATGGTTGGAGATGAACCAACTCGCAGCGGAAAATCAATGAAAACCAAGAGACGATTAAACCGTGAAACAACTAACAAAGAATGGATTAACAAGAGAAAAATTCAGCACTAGTTCTTACCAAAACAAGAACACCGGTTAACGAATGATTGGCTTGAGTCTCCAAGACGCCTACGTATCCACATGGGAATCAAAGCCACGTAGTTCTTCTCTTTGAGGACTCAAGAACACAAAAATGGAGGAGGAAACTAGCCAAACCCGAAATGGCCATGGAAGAGGGAGAGAAAATGTGTTTCCTATTCTTGTCTTGTGTTTGTTATGTTGAAAAAAGATGACTTAAACATAACAAAACCCATACTTGTCCAACTAAAGGCATGGGACAAGTATGGTGTCAAGTAAGGTGTAAATAGGACAAAGTATGGCAAGACAAGATTGGGTTAGGTGGTGAATCACCAACACCTTAATCCTTGTCTTGCTTACTTAGTACTAATTAATCAAGACTTGATTAATTAGTTCCATGGGCCTTGGTTGCATGGGCCTTTCATGGGCCTCTTGGAACATGGCCCGTGGCCATTTCCAACGAGGTCCCGTGATTCGCTCATCGCCTCCATGCCTTCCATACCGGAAATGTCCAACATTATCCGACGCGATCAATCCCAAGACTCCAAGCCTTGTCTCGATCTGTGAAGTCCTATTCACTTACGGGCACATGACCCAAAACCCAGTTTTGGTCATGTCCCGAGACAACTCCCTTTTGGCCATTCTCCATAAATGTGTCAATGAGTTTCATCCTCCGGTGTGACCCTTAGGTTTATGCATGTCAATAGATCAATGTAAAATCCCATTTTACTTGATCCTATTTAAGTGGCAACTAACGAGACTTTAGTATTGCCTGACACTACATAACGAATCGACCCTGTCGATTCTAACCTTTCCGTCGTCCCTGTCATTATCCTTTTATCTCCGATATCCTGATTGAGATAAGGCATAGAGCCGTCATCCTTATTATTCTCAATCACCGTTCCTTGATATGTGAGATGACTGAAGATATGATACCCAGTATCATGTGCATGGCCATGCTATTCTTCCAGTCACTCTCGATCAAGTGGCCGAGAACCGATATCTTTCCCATACCTTAGTATGAGGGATAAATCCCTTAGCCGTCTTTCGTGTCACTCATGTAGCCCGTCCCCAAGCCAATCCTGGCCGTTATGGAAGCCCTGTTACGGACAACGTTAGGCTCAGGTCAAACTCAGTTGTTGACTACATAGCGATCACAAAGACTCCTTGGTCTAAGGATACATGACAAGCTACAACACTGAATATGTTCATGACTTAATCTATGGCACATATTCAGGGCGGGTCGTCCAATATCATGTCCCACATGATATCTATGATCAGACTCCGGAATCCCATTCCAATGACTAACAGAACGTAAGCCATAAAGAGCCATCTTTCATACTAGTCGCTTCTAGTGAAGCTTTGTTGACTAGGGACCCATCGAGTGTGATCTATCTCGATCTATGGTTCTATTCGCATGGTGGGCATAGATCAGAGCACACATCGATATATTACTCCAACACATAAGTAATATAAAGCCGCTTTAATTTTATTGCTAACGATGATATATACATTTGGACATTTAGGATTGAACTACGGGCACTAAGACTAACACCTAGGAGGTATGTTGTGGACAAAAATTCTGTGATCCTCCAAAACCCCTCTATTTCCATTTCCCACTTCTTCACCGAGTCTTTGTTGCGAGGGTACAATAACGGACTTGAGTCGACCACATTCAGTTCCCAAACCAGTTGGATGTGGATGCTCAAAACTAGGAGAGGGACCAGTTGCTGAAGAAGACGCCATAGTCCCAAAAGAGAGAAACGAAACACAGTGGGTCTGACTTGAAAGTACACCAGAAGAATCCTTGGTGGTTCGATGGATCAAGCTTGATCCACCATGAACACTACACCAAAAGCACCTACACTTCAAACCTCTTCCATGATAGATTGAAAACGTTCGAACTGAAGAAACATGAAGAACAGAGTTGAAGACTCTACAGTAGCATTACTGTAGCTGTTGAGAGAGTTTGAAAATTTGTGTAATTGTTTCATAATTTTGCACTGCTGCATGGATAGAACTAGTTCTTTTGTGGGATTTAGTAAGTAATGTATTTGATCCCCTTGGTTGTTGTTGGTTGTAATTGGGAGGTATTTTCCTCCTCTCTCTTGAATCCCTCTCAAATTTTAGAGAGTACCAATAAACTTATTTGCTTCTTCAAAAAAAAATATCTGTTCCTGTAATGGAAAGATACATATACATATCATACACATATTGTTCCTTAAACTTGACATCAACGGTTCTCTATTGGCCAAAACAAAGATGTTAAGGTTAATTATTTTTTTTGTATCTTTTTTAAATTGATAATATATTTTTAGTATTAAAATTTAATAACTTTCAATAATAGTCTTGACGTTTTGGTAACACACATTAATACATTTTATGAATTTATCATATATCATTTAATATCTCTTATGTATTGATAACAAAATATTTAATACTTCTTATAAGTAGATCACATATCATCAAAATGACATAACCTTAACCAAAACTTTATCCAAATCACTACTAATACATCAAAAATATCAAAAGAATGTTACCGATACATTAAAGGGTACTAGGATGATTAACCCAAGTTTTTAATCCATGAGGATTGGAACTACCACCCTTGAATCATTGCTACCTTTTGCGCTTTAAAATAAAAATGGTTAGTAGCTCGATGACTCGATCTACACCTCTTTGTTTTTTCAAAACAAAAGCCAATCATTTCTTCCAAGTCTCTGCAGGAGACAGAAAATTAAATTTAGCACTGCCTACAAAGAGAACATTCAACCCATTCCCATTCAAGCAACAGAATTAAATCAAAATTCAGAAAAATAAATTCTCAAATATTGCATACACAATTTCAGGATCAACACATATACCATGACGATATAAATACAAACAGTTGGACGTATAAGACAATAAAGTCTAGACTCGTTAAACCGACTTCATAAGGCACAACACACATCCAACAATAAGTACAGTTATTTTTCTGGACGGAGTTGAACTGAAGATCTCTCACATGAAGGCTTGAGCACGAATTTTTGTTGTTGTTGTTGTTGCACTTGGTATTGAAGATATTCAAAACAGAATAAATATAAATTGATTTGTCCTTATTTGATTTGATTGTGATTTAGTGATGAATTTGTTATTATTATTATTATTATTATTATTATATATTGTTTATTTTCTGTTAAAAACTTTGCAATCTCTTATATAAAAGAGTACAAGACTATTCAATAATATCACCCAAAGCTTTTCATTTTCATATTTTACAGTTGATAAAAAGATAAAACCATGATTTTGATATAAATTACAACAAAAGACAAGATCAGAGAATATCTTATAAGCTATAAAAGAAAAAGATGACAAATTATAAAGATGAATATTTCAAGATAATTTTGACTATCATCCCTCGCACTAATAATTAAAAGATCAAGGGAACAGACAGTGACACCAACTTATAAATCATTGACTGACAACAATATACAAAGGGATTGGTGACAAAACAAGAGTATACATACCCACATGGAGCAGGGCATGTATTGTTCATTTCTTTTTTCATTCTAGTAATTGAAAATGAAAATGAAATAAAAAGGAGAGAGTAATATTGTCAATAAATGAGGGGGAGCCAGGCTGGGCTGAAAGTTATACAGCAATGGTGAAGTAAGAGCCACAATTTGAATGTCAAAGCCACATCCTTTCCATACAAGACCAACATTTATTTCAACCCAAAAATAATTCAATCCTCACATGGCTCATAACTTCACCCCACCGTGCTTATTTAATGACCCTCTTTTGCCACTTTTGAGCATGTGTCTCATTTCTACTCTTCCATTATCATAAACATAAGAATGACTTCCCACCTCCTGCGGGAAGCCAGCGATTATACTCATAAATCTTGTCCATGAGGTTTCATTCAGCAAGGTATTATCAAACAATGCAAGTCCATAACGGAGGACATCAGAAAAATAATAGAAGCAACCTTCTCGAGTCTCGTAGAATCGGTTTCCTGGCTTTTATCATCCCGTATGAGCAAAATTCTTTTAGGGTACAATTACTGTTGGACAACTCACTTTCCGACATTCATCTCGCCTGATTACGATTATCAATTTCGATAACATATGTATCCGTTATGTTCACATCATTGGGAACTTGGACGTAAGATGTATATTTACGAAAATACGTCGAATATTGAATGAGATAATAATATGCAAAGTTTAAAAAGTACTGTAAGCATTAATGGCACGTGCTAATGAAATTTAATGCAATCCCATATTGCTCACAATATAAATTTACACACACTTTATAAAGTTTGATAATTGAAGTTAAGGTTCTGACTTTGGGTCACCACTATTATGTAATGGAGAGAGCCCACTCGTGTGTCATCACTGTCGTCCATCCGGTCTAGGCCTGGGCTTTTGAGAAATCCTATTTTTTTTTTTGATAAGCGAATAATTTATTAAGCATTCGTTCTATAAAGCATAGAATCGAAGCGGAGAAAACAACCCAGGAAGAGCTTTTTCCCCCTACCAAAACTGCTACAAGGAGCAACAAATAACCAAAAACCAAACAAGCAGTCCCAACAGTCTAAACAACAATACTAAAGCCAGACTGAAACAGAAAAGGGAAAACCAACAGAGCACCGCCTTCCTTGCCTACTTCTTGTCCGGATTCAAGCAAAGAAAGCGATTAGAGACCGGAACAGGAGTTGAGTGTTCTGAACTCCATTCCGATGTAACGTCCTTCTCGCTAGAATCGACGTCCTCCTCAACCTCAACCCGTTGTGGGGATGCGAAAACTGGGGGCGTGGTAACAGCCCTTTTCACAGTTCTCTTACTAAAACTCCACTCCCCATCTTTACTTTGTCTAGCAATGTCGATGACGAGGCTTCCCGCTTGACCCCCCTTATCTACCGATGTTTTGGCTCTCGTCTGATAAAAGACAACTGGAGGAGCAGCCTTTTTTTGCTGTCCTTTTTTTGGACGGCCACGTTTCCTTGGAACCTCAACGGGGATAGTTTTCGGACTCAGGAGAATGTCATTCCACGGGTGGTCCGCAGAAATATCTACAGCCTGCTCTGGGCTACCTTGAACCGCATGGGTGCCAACAGGGGCAATAAGACCCGAACCCACAACAGATGACGGGCCCAGGTCAGACCCAATGCGTTTAAATATATCAGCCAATGAGGGTTCTACTGGGCCTTTATTATCAGGCCCATTAGCCTGACTTGCAGCCAAAACTCCTGGCCCAATCTCATAATCAGGCGCACCATGTGAAGCCTCGTCTTCATCACGCGTTTCTGAAACCAGCCGCGCCTCCTCGTGCGATTCCTCAAAAATATGGAAACAATTCGAAATCGCAGTCACGGGAATCATGGGCGGATTAGCTGCGATTACAGAAGCAGGAGATTCAAACGTCAATCCCGCAGAATCTGGGCTTTCCAAACAGGGCGAGGCTAAACTGAATTGCTGCGGATTCAATGCCGGAGACCTCTCAACCTGCAGCGATTTTGTAGCAGCTACACCCTCCTCTGAACGACCAACATCCGGCGAACCTTGCCGGACAAATTCTACCTCCGCCGAACCAGCCACTTGGCTGCCGGTGATGCTCTGTTTTTGAGGTATAAGAACAGGGGACTGTTCCTTCGGTCGAGCAAGGGCCACGAAGAGCTTATACCCGTTCAGAGTGAAACCATTAAGCACCTCAATGGCCTGCCGAGCCGACTCCTTGAATTTGAATACTGCGAAACCAAAATAACGGCCAGACCGATTTGGTTTTTTTTGGAACCTCAACTGACAGAACCTCGCCAAATACTCCCAACGAATTGCTTACCCAAACCGAAGAGGTGTTGTAAGGGAGATTATGAACGAAAACCTTGCAACCCTTGGCTGCATCCACATCCGGCAGCGTCACATCCCCACCTGCCTGAGCTCGTGATTTTGGGCTGGACGGATTGTCGGCGACGTCCTGATTCATCGGCTCGGCCTGAGGGTTTGACTTAGCCTTCCCTGTAGCAGCAGCGATACCACCTCCGTTTACAGGACTGACCTGATGTTCCTTGGGTTCCTTGACTCGTCCCACCCCATCACCACCAGGAGCCTATTTGTTGCAAGGCCTTTCAGTGCCTGCATGAGCGCACTTGCTGCTAGCCGGAGCGAACCTTGCCGGACGAACCGCCTCCGCAGCCGTGAATATGGACCGGTACTCAACATAGAATGACAACATAGTTGAACAAAAGGAGGAGAACGACATGATATCAACATCACACTCACCGGAGGAAAGCTTCCGGCCAGTAGGAAGTTGAGAGCGTTTTCGAGCTCGCGTCATTTTTCTAGCGCAGACAAATATGAAATCCTATTTTCTGCATGCAAGACTCAGAAAATTAATTTTCCCAAGATTTTGTCAAGATTCATTATCTTGCGTTTGGCCAAGTTTTAATCACATATGAGCCTTAGTTAAAGCGTCGCAACCTTTGCAAATGGTCACCTTGTCTACTGTTAAAGAGTGTTGTGAGGACAGAAACAATCACTTCATTTTATTATTCTCCTTAGACATTTACAGATTGAGTACAAGTTGGCTTTAGGTCACCAGACTCCACTAGTTGAAGCACTTAATAGTGGTTTAGGTCTGTTTTCTCTTGGGAGACACTTGCCCATATTAACCTTCAGGGCCGTAGAGGGGGTAATTTTGTCTTAAAGAAACAGTCTTTTGCTGGACTTGAACTTCACACAGCACAAGCAACCTATCGACTTGTTTGTATGTGTATTATCGTTTTCTTAATTTATATTCTTCTTGATTCATTCGCCTAAAACTACAATAAGAACGAACTCAGATCGTCCACAAGAAAGTCTGTCGGAGAATAAAAAAGAGTATCGATCAAGAAGATTTTTTTTTTGTTTTTCACATTTTTTTCAAATGATAGAATAAAAACTAAATAAAGAAAAAGATTCAAATGTGAGAAAATACTTAGAGTGATTTCAGGAGACATAATCATGTTTGTAATTGTAGATCAGTTTCAAATTTTAATTTAGTTGTTGAGAATTGATTGAGGGCCAGAGCAAAACTCAACAAGTTCATGTGCCAAAATCTGGAACGTCATTCGAGTCGCCCACGTTATGTGGGAACATGGGATTTCAAGCCTATCAGATCCATAAATATGTACCACCAATACCTAGTTCAACAATCTAGTCCAATCAGGTGATGTTTGAGCCTTCATTTCTCATTCACCGCTTATCCGTATAGAGCTTATAATATCTCGTTGGAAAGATCTTATATTAGGGAACATATAGTTGTGTGTTATGTTATTCAAATGCAAATCGTTTCGTTTCAAAACTGAACTCCATTTATCCCAATAATTCGCCACATGAATGAAAATAAACATTATAGGAAAACAAAGTAGTGGTGACATTTCATAGCCAATACTTGCATAAAATAGGTAGGTAACACCCTTGAACATTCCTTTATGAAAGTGTATCTACTTTACTCACTTCTATCATTTATGTAAATCATGATATACTTCACAAGAATACCAAGAACACGATTTTTGGTTCTTATGGTTATGTTTTTTATGGTCATGAACATCTCCTTGTTCTTCAAGAATTTAAGATAACTAAGTCTCATCAGTATCCTTTGAAGAGACCTTACTTCCCTCTCACATTTGTGATTTCTTTTGATCAAGACTCTTGATGCACAAGGAATCATTTAAAACATAGCTTATCCTTAAACATTTCATATCACTATTACTACATCAAAGGAATTGATATGGGTTGACCATAATGACCTCACAAGGTTTTTACAATTAGATTGTAGCACTGAAGCGAGGTCTTGGGATCTCTCGTTAACTAGATTGAGTTTTCCTTCGCATAACGTCTTAAAATTTTATGGGTTTTAATCCAATTTGTTTGGATTTCTAATCAACTGGATCCCTATTTAACCATTTGGATAGCGGATCAGTAGTTCTATATTTTGATCTTACAAAATCACTAATGATAATTCTAGTTTAGATCAGTTATCTAATGGTGATGTGTCGACACACATGTTCCCTCTCTTACCATTATATATTAGCAATTGTGCCATGTTAATTGATGTTTGATTATCACAATGCATACATACCTTGGGAACAAGCTTTGGTTAATCAGTATTATCCTCTAACCTAGTTTTTTATCGGTTAAATCTAAGCCTACAAACTCATATTCCATTGTAGATCTTGTTATGATTGTTTGTCTAGTGGATTTCCACAACATTATCGATCTTGATAGAGTAAATATGTATACACGCGTGCCTTTAGAATCTTTAATATCATATATCTAGTTAGCATCAGAGTATCCTTCTAGCATAGCATGTTCTCTCGTATAGTGTAGTCCATCTAGTCACGAGCATATTGTAAGTACCTAAGTATTCTGAAGATCATTGTCTAATGATCTTTCTCTATATTACTCATGAATCAACTCAATGTACTTACTGTGAATGTAATGTTAGGTCTGGTACAACTCATGAATACATGGTACTTCCTATAATTTGTGCGTATTCTACTTGGTCAACACCTTTATTGTTAGAAAATATGTGGCTAATGCCTATTAAAATTCTAACATTACCATATGAACGTTTTACTTGGATGCACAAAATCACATCATTGAATCCCATATATTTCATGTCAGTGTTTTTGGTGTTTTTTTACCATATTATCTTTACTCTATGATGAATTAGTGATCCACTTATAAACATAGGATAGTATACCATTCTTTTGTAGTTTTATCGTATATGTAGTTGTCATATTCATTTATTTTAGAACGGTTAGCCAACATAATTGTTGAGTTTTATGTCATAGGTCAATCCACATTTTGTATTACATCAACTTTTGTGATTGAAAAAACGGTGAAGGTTTCATTATCATTTAGATGGAATGTTAATGACATGAATTACTACTCTTCATGAGGCATCGGGGCGCCGTTTCCCAATAGTGGAGCTCTTGGGAGTAATGCATAGTCTATCCATACGTCCCTAGCCTAAACCGATATTTAGACTAGTATGATGATTGATTAGATGATCATGTTTTACTGATCATGCATATAGAGATGTGAGGTCAGTATCATAGATGTTAATTAGAGAATTAGCATTTGATGACCCATATTGAGATTACTCTATAGATCGAGTAATAAGTATATCTCAGATACCAAAATATGACTTGAGTCTTCTGATCTTGAAGTCGCCATTGATTCCTATATGACGAGTTCATGTTTTGATATAACCAAACATTGTCCTTATTAGATGGCTATAAAAGTTATGATTGGATATGAAAACATACATATGAGGAAAGTGAAATTGTCATTGGGATTTTCCCTCATGAAACAAGTATGAGTTAGATATCGTTAGTCCCCTTGATTAGTGAGACTATAGAAAATGCATGGCCTTGTGAGTGAACAAAGAGTCGTCACTTACAATTGAACTAGAGATCAAGAAACAAACGATTGAGCAATAACAAAGGTGACATTTCTATGCCTTATGTTCAATCAAGATATCGCATTGACAAAGAATAAGGGTACTTATGGTAATAGGTTATGCTCTAACTTGGATTGTCAACATTCATATGACTTTGGTGGTTGAAGTTTTCTTGCTAGAGGAAAACTTTAATCTGTGGAACGAAATGGAAATTTCGGGTTTACTACCAACGTCACGTGAACCTAAAGGGTCACACACAAAAAGAAAACTCAAAACATAAATGTACTTTATAGGTTCGAATTAGATAAAGATAGTTGATCGTATTTGATATAATTAATACTTTTATTTAATTATCTATTCTCATTTAATATAGTTATTTACATTTAACAATGTCTAGCATGATATTTATTTTATAGGAAGTGATTATATATATATATATATATATATATATATATATAAGAGGCGAAAATATCTATCAGGGTATTAGAGAATTTTTGCCAACCCTACGACAAGTATATATTATTGGTTAATATTTAAATTATAATGAAAACAAAAAGGAATTCTAGTTAGACTTGAAAAGGCGGAATACTTAGTCCAAGCAAAATTAGGAAATTAGGAAGTCTTCCAATTACCTTTCTTTCCAAGCTTTCCTTCTAGTAATAGAACTTGATTTTTGGAAAACCTATCCCTATAAATACTATGATAAGAAGTAATACACTAATAAATTTTGCCCAACATAGTGAGAAATATGAGAAATTTTGTGAAGTCTCTAGCAAGCTAGTTTTGGGGATTAGTTGTTCGTGCGGATATCATTAGAGGACGAAATATTTTGGGGACGTCTTGACAATCATCATCGAAGTAAAGGTCCCAATTTCGAAGAATCAAGTGAAGAAATTCTACAAAATGTAATAGCTTTACCATTATACTTAAACCAATTATTTGTTACACTTATAAGAGAAATTACCATTTTTCCTTTTTTAAATAATAAATAAAATTAATAAATAATAACATAATAAATTAAATAAATTAAATTAAAAGAATAAAAGGGTTAAATATATTTTGGTGCCCTTATGTTCAGTCCACAAACGGTTTGAGCTATTCCGTTAGTCATGTGACAGTTAGTGGAGAGTGAAATGATGATTTTACCCTTCTTAACCTTAATCACTCATTTGATACATTTGAAATGTCTATTTTACACTCCTTTCATATCAATTTAATTTACCGTTTATTATATTTATATTTTCATATTAAAACTAAAAGGAGAAATCAAATACAAATCATGTCTTAACCTAAACAGTAGAGAATCAATCTAAGTCATCTATTTTAAGAACGGAGGGATGAGATACAATTGAGTTGTTGACAGCAAAAAAAAAACCGCACTTTTTAGTAAGTGGGAAGGGCTTTTTAGTAAAACTATCATATTTTTTTTTACCAATTCACTAATTTCATTTTTCCCACTTCGTTTGAACTCCGATTGACTTCAAACGTGCGCCATTAGTTTTGTTTTTTCAAGGGCTTTCTATCAAGACCACTCATGAATATATTTTGAAGTACGAAAAAATAATTATTTCGGGGCTGATTTTTTTAAAAAAAAATTATACATGGGTAATTTTTATCAACACTTTGCTCTGGTTTTATCAACACTGTTACACTGGTTTTATCAACACTTCGCACTGGGTTTATCACCTCATTTCCAAAACTGATCATGATTTTATCACATCATCACGTGCTTTTTATGAACACTAGTTTTATCAACACCAACACTAGGTTTATCATTAAATTACGTGTGTTTTATCACCCCTATCACATGTTTTTTTTGAAGCACGAAAAAAAGAATGATTTCGGGGGTGATTTAAAAAAAATTATATCTGGGTAATTTTTATCAACATTTTACATTGGTTTTATCAACACTTTACACTGGTTTTATCAACACTGGACACTAGTTATCACCTCATTTTCCAAAACCGAACATGATTTTTATCACCTCATCACGTGTTTTTATGAACACTAGTTTTATCAACACTAAACACTATGTTTATCATTAAATTACATGTGTTTTTATCACCCCATCACATGTTTTTTCATCAACGCTAAACTCTAGTTTATCACACTTATTATCAAAATTGAACATGGTTTTTATCACCTCAGTACATGTTTTTATCAACATTTAGCACTAGTTTGATACCTCCGGTATAAAACATTTATTAGTGAAGATTTATCAACACTCAACATTATTTTTATCACCCCCGATATACCTTTTTATTTTCGTGCTTCAAAATATATTCATGATTGATCTTGATTTAAAGCCCTTGAAAAAAAAATTGGCGCAAGTTTGAAGCTAATCGGAGTTCAAACGAATCGGGAAATATTAAATTAGTGAATTGTTGAAGAAAAAAATGGACATTTGTCCACATGGCACCATGCTTTTACAAGTATGCCCTTACTTGTGTGAGAAAGGATGAAAGTGGCAAGAAATTGGGTGAAATTGGGGTGATGATGTGGCATCATGGTGAATGTTGGATCTTAGGTGTGTGTGGCTAGGATTGGTTCTGTAGTTTTTAGGTTAAGAGTGGTTTGTAGCCGATTTCACCTCTTAAAACTAATAGATTTTTTTAATAATTATAAATCTTAAAACCTAATCTACTAATAATCTATTGTGATATACACCAATTAACCCTTATCTACAAATATCCATATCTACACAAAACCTAATATGCATTAGGGGTGTGCGTCGACCGGTGACCATCCTTTAAACCCTAAACCGGTAACAGAATCGTGGTTACTGGTTTACTAAGATCCATAACTATCACCGTTGTCACGCCCCAATTTCAGTAAACCGAACTCGGGACGCGAACGTTTAAAATAATAAAACAAATGAAACCTGTTTTGAATAAACACTTTGAAATTACCATTTAGTTAAACAAAATAATATTTACAGCTCAAAATACGTCCCAACAAGTGGACAAAAAACAAGGTATCCGTCACTAGACTCAAAAGTAAAACCCGGACTCCGCTCTTAGCTCCACAAGCTTCGAGAGCTCACCTAGTCCGTCCTGTGATCAGTACCTGTAGGAAAAGAAGCTAGGGGTGAGCGTTGGCTCACCACCACGGATAACAGACTGACTACGGCATAATTAGTAGACAATGCCGGTGACACCAACAACAAACTCAACACCGGGGAACACTATCCCCAACCCAAGTACTCCGACTGGCACACGCCCACTGTTACCTTCCTCGACCGACTCAACACTCTGACACGTAAAGTAGACCCGACACAACGATTGACGACCTCCTCCAAAGACTCAAGACCACCACGCAACACCCAAGATCACAAAGGATCGCACACCAAACAAGATCACAAAGGATCGCATACCAGCTGCTCAGTAACCTCCCTCACGCCCTTTACCGATCCCAGTCAGGCCAGGCGGTCGACCTGTTGCATTTTCCTCGACACAAAGTCGGATCAGGCTGTCGACCTGTCACACTCACAACCCCAAACCACACACGCGCGGCCAGGACCCCTTTACTGACGGGCGGGCCCCCTACCCCGTCTGAACATGCAGACGCGTGTGCTCGAGGACCCCCGTTTCATGAAGCGGGCCCCCAACCTCAGGTAACCACAGTCACAATCACAAACAAAGTTCAACAAACAGCAACAACACAAGTTCAGCACTCCACAGGCATTCATGGCCACCCAAGACACCAACCGTAAAACACGGACTCAACAACCCCATAGGCACTCACGGCCTCCCAAGATACACCAACAGTAACTCACGGGCTCAACAACCCCACGGGCACTCACGACCTCTCAAAACCACCAACAGTAACTCACGGGCTCAACAACCTCACGGGCACTCACGGCCTCTCAAAACCACCAACAGTAACTCACGGGCTCAACAACCCCACGGGCACTCACGGCCTCCCAAAACCACCAACAGTAACTCACGGGCTCAACAACCCCACGGGCACTCACGGCCTCCCAAAACCACCAACAGTAACTCACGGGCTCAACAACACCACAGGCACTCACGCCCTCCCAATACACACCAACAGTAAAGACACGGGTTCAACAACCCCACAGGCACTCACGGCCTCCCAAGACACACCAACAGTAAAGACACGGGTTCAACAACCCCACAGGCACTCATGGCCACCCAAGACACCAACAGTAAAGAAACGGGTTCAACAACCCCACGGGCACTCATGGCCACCCAAGACACCAACAGTAATACGGGCTCTCATGGCCACCAAAGACACAACAGTAATACGGGCTCTCATGGCCACAAAAGACACAACAGTAACACAATCAACCTCCGGCATAATCAATGCCTCCAACAGTTCTAATATCAACAGTTTCACAAACAACCTCCGGGCATGGTCATATGCCTCCAGTACTCATAATCTCGATAAGTTCGCAATCAACCTCCGGACATGGTCATATGCCTCCAGTAGTTCTATTATCGATAAGTTCACTGCTCCTACGACACTACTAAGTGTCACATGCTTTTCTAATAACCGCTACGTTCCCGTATCATGCCTTTCTAATATTCGATAAACCTACTTAACCCACGACACCCCGGTGTCACATGCAATTCTACTGTTAACTTTCCCTAGTCAGGGCCGAGATCCGGCTACTTTTCCCTACCTCGTATAAGTTCTCCAAAAGCTAACCAACAAGCTTCGGCGTGATCTCAGTCACTCGCCTAGTTTTCCTTTCCCTCGGTCTGCAGCACGATCTAAAAGAACACAGTTGTAAGGCACTTTTAAACTCGCAGGAATAAACTGAAATTCAATAAACTTAACGCCCAAACGTAACCCCGACAATGTCGATCACTCCCAAACTTCCCAATTACTCGACATTGTCGATAAAGGACCCGTAAAGGCCCGATTTGCCCGACATGGCGAATCTGCCCGGGTTTTGGAAATGCCCTTCCGGGGCTCCGAAAATTCCCGTTTTCGTTTCTACGGTCTTAGAATAATTCAGAGGTTCCTAGGCACTCGACGGAATCGAATTCCGACTTCCGAGTCATTTAATTAACGTTTAAAGTTTTTAAACTCGTCAATTACAACTTTCAAAATTTAAATCCAAATTTCGATCCGGTTGTGGATAAATGGTTCGGGGAACGTTCTAAACCACCCGAACATAAAACCTGAGCACCCGAGCACGTTGGCCCCACCCGGCCCAACTTGGCCGTGGGTTGCTAGGGCCATTTAGGGCTCGGCCCACCAAGGTGCTGGCTAGCCTTAGCTCCGGCCAGCCAGCCCGAGGTCCGGCCAGCACCGGCAATCCCTTACAAGGCCCGGCCAGCCACCTCACACGGCCGGCCGGCCACCCTACATGGTGGCCGGAGCTCCCCCGAGCTCCCGGTCACCGGAAAACGTTCCAAACCCGCTCCAAAACGTCTATAACGAACCCCACACCTCAAAACCACCAAGAAATACTAGTTTTACTCAAACCCTAACTTTCCAAACTTAGCAAAACGAGAATCGGTTCGGTACTAACCGTAGAGGAAGACGATGTGAGCTTGATTCTCCTAACGTTGAGACGATCCAAGGGCTAGATGCTCGTGAATAGTGACCAAGACCTCCCAAGCCTTCTCTTCCTTCTCTCCCTTTCTTCTCTCTTCTTTCTCTTTCTAAAACACAACCTTTTCTAATTTCCCCCCTTTTTCCCCCTTATGGCTGAACCCTCCCTCTCTCCTAGTCTTCTTGTTTTGCCCCATAAACCTAACACCACCACTTGGTTGACAAGTGGCAAGGTGGGTCCCACATCTTTTTGGAAAAATATGTCCTAGATATTTTCCAATCAGATTTGCGAAATTCGGACGTTTCGGGCCCCGAACAGGCACTTTTCGCAAGAAATTACGAAACTTGAAGGGCTACAAGGAAACGGCTCAACTAAGATCGCAGCGATGACGGCTAAGCTTTTTGGGTCCAAAAAGGTCCTCGAATGGACCAAAACGTCGCTCGGTTGACTTTTCCAGCAAAAAGTCAATTTTTCCCAAATTGATCAGAAAGTTGCCCTGAGTCCCCTGGAACTCATTTTGGTCGATATCGGGGTCAACTTAAGTCCGGCATGACCCTCGGGGTAAATTTAGGTTCAATTGAGTGTCTGTCTTAAAATTTTTAAATTTTCCTGTTTTTCGCAGGTTTGACTGGCGTTGACCGGGAGTGGTTATTACAACCGTCCTCATAACCGGAGATTATCTAAGAATCTGACCGGTTATGGGGTCAGTCGGTTATGGTTTTTATCCGGTCCTCTTTTTTGGGCCTTCATTTTAAGTTTCAAACTTGAACCATGATTTAAGTTCTTTAGAGAAATTTATACTTAATTTCTATCTATTGACATCATTTTTGAATATTTGTCAATTTAGTTAACGATGTTGGGAAAAGTACAAATTCATACCCTTAAGTTGGCACGATTAACTGATGTTTACCCTTAAATTTTTTTAACCGATACATACCTCATAGTTACAACTCATAACCAAAAATTCCTTCCGTCCAGTTTTCCATCCAAATTCTGTTACTTTTCCCAAAGCCCCCTCCACACCTTTGTGTAGATTATAGTTAAAATAAAATAAAATATAGATGAAAAGTAAATTTAAAAAAATAAAAACAATAAAACCCTAAATCTACCCCCTCTCTCTCAAACACTCTCCCCTAACCCCTCATCCTCTTCTCTCACTGCCGAGCCTCAATATGGAGTCGCGACGAACTCAGCTCCGACGAGGTCGTCACAACGAGGGGAGAAGTCCCTCCTTGAAGTTGTAGTCGTCGTGGGAAGCAACGAAGGCCATTGTTCACTCCACGAACCCAATCGACCGAAGAAGAAGACCCAGCCACATATCTGGAGTTTGGTTCCAGATCTGGAATCGATGGCTCGCTGGTGCCTCGTGCCTCACCAGTGTCTCTCCGACCTACAACTAGACCTCGTCTTGTCAGTGCCTCTCCGACCTACAACACGATCGGACCTGTAAATCGTGTGTTGGGTGATTTCAATTTCTAGATTTATATTTTTGGGCTTTGATTTTTGCTTGGATATCTAGGTTTTGATTTTTGGGTATTGAATTCAATTTTTTGGGTTTTGATTTTTTCCGAGAACAAGGAGATGGGACGACCATGGGTTTTGATTTCTGATTACAGTTGTTCGAGCCAACTCTGGTTCATGGTTCAATTTGTAAGATTTGTGGTTTCCGAATTTGTGAGATTTGGGTTTTTGAATTTGTAAGGAGTTCATCAGTTCGTGGTTGCTCAAGAGTCCTAAACGTAAAATTTCGATTTTGCTTTTGAAAAATCAATTGTTCGTGTTCTTTTGCGTCGCAGGGATTGGATAAACAATTTTTCTTCTGAATTTTGTAACCGATGAATTGAATAAAAAGACAAAAATAATAATAAATAGCTATAATTTAAAAATAAACAAAGGTAATAAAATAAAAATATTTAAAGAAAATATGTTTTTCTAATATAAATCTGTTTTTAAAAATAAAAATGAAAATTGGTGGGATGGATTTATATATATTTTTAAATTAAAATCTGAAATTTAAAAATAAAGATTTAGAATTAAAAATAAAAAAAAATTGAATAAAATATTAGAGAAGTAAAAATTGATTTAATATTAGATAAATAAAAACTTTATTTTTATAAATAAAATTGACTTATAAATAATTTTTTATAGAAAAGAGAGGTAGAAAGGAAAAAAATTAATGAAAAATGAATTGTAAAGTGAATTATGTTTGGGGTTAAAAGGGTAGGGGTGTAAATTTGAGTAATATTTAAGGGTATTTTTGGTGATTAAAAAAAATTAACAGAATATGGAGGGAAAAGTGGACGTAAGGGGATTCTGGTTATGAGTTGTAACTTCAGGGTATGTATCGGTTAAAAAAAACTTAAGGGTAAACATCAGTTAATCGTGCCAACTTAAGGGTATGCATTTGTAGCTTTCCCAACAATTTTTTCGGTGACGGTCAGTTTTTTACCCACCCCATTATTAGGGTTAAGGTTAATTAGTGGCTGAAAAATAAATGAACTTCAATGCAAATGGGTTAGTTGGTGGTTGAAAACTAAATAGACTAAAAGTAAAATGCGCTTAGCTCATAAACTTATATAATTCCGTAAAAAATGTTGAACTGATGCAGGGCCTAAAACAACCCAATGTAAATTAAATCAATTTGGCCTTAAGTATGGGCAAAACAATAAAAATGGAAAAGTAATAGGTTTATGAAATAAAAGCCAGCCGACCAGTTTTAAAAGATAATAAACCGTACCCACCCAAAATCTCGTCGGGTTGGTATTTTTTTTAACCATAATCGTCGTCGCTAACATAGGTCTTGATCGCGTGAAGATCAATAGCAGTTTCGTAAAGATTTGCTGACTTGGATATGTAAACGTTTGGATTCTATTTTTTGAAGACCGGTTGTGGATGAGTTCAATCGTTTTTCTGATAATCGTTTACACATGAACTTGTTTGATAATCATTTGTCAGATAATCGTTTAAATTGCTTGATTTGTCTAATAATCGTTTAGACGGTGAAATTTTTAATGCAATTGGAAGGATGATGAATCTAGAAACCATTAATCTCCCGTAGAATGATTGTCAGGGCATGAGATGTGCAATGAAACCTAGGAAAAAAAATTAAAATATAATAAAATAAAAAATTTATCAAAAATAAAATTAATGGAAATTAACAAATTAAATAAGATTTTCAAACGAAAGGAAGAATTATGTAAGAAAATAGATTTTTCGCATAACCCTAAGGTGTTTGCTCTTCTCTCTCTCTCCGCCGATTGAATCTTCCGCCACTACAAGTCCTGCTCGTCTACCCTTTTACTGATCCCAACCCCCTCTTGATTTCACCGCATTCACTACCTCCGTGGCTTGGAATGAAAGAATTTGGAGGCAATTGAAGCTACACCGAGACCTTGTTTCCAACCCTTGTCCAACTTCGCCAGTGCCGCCTTGTCTTTCCTTCCTGAACCTCTCACTGCCATTGACCCTACTGCCGCCACCGTCTCCTATGCGTTCCCGGCCCACGTCTCCTCCCGAGAATCGTGACTCATCTTTTTCACCGAAAGGACGCAGGATAGAGAGAACTCGTTCTCCCCTAGATTGTGTTGTTTGAAGACCTCCTTGGAGGTTCTGTCACCTGTGGGAACACTACCTTTGGGAGTGGGATCCATGGTCGAGCCTACGAGATTGGTCTAAATGGGAGAAGATGCAAGGACCATCTGAACTGCCGATCTCATATGGAAATTAGGCGGTGACAAAACACCAAGGTGGATCAGACTAAGGTTGATTCCGAACGCATATGGAACGGACCCTCGACGTATCCCTGTCTGAATTGAAGAAATGGACGATCCTGCGACTATGGCCACAATAGGAGGATGAAGGGAACCTCCTGTTGGGTCTCGAGGTAGGGTTGGAGATGAACCAACTCGCAGCGGAAAATCAAGGAAAACCAAGAGACAATTAAAACCATGAAACAACTAACAAAGAATGGATTCACAAGAGAAAAATTCAGCACTAGTTCTTACCAAAACAAGAACACTGGGTAACGAATGATTGGCTTGAGTCTCCAAGACGCCTACGTATCCACATGGGAATCAAAGCCACGTAGTTCTTCTCTTTGAGGACTCAAGAACACAAACATGGAGGTGGAAACTAGCCAAACCCGAAATGGCCATGGAAGAGGGAGAGAAAATGTGTTTCCTATTCTTGTCTTGTGTTTGTTATGTTGAAAAAAGATGACTTAAACATAACAAAACCCATACTTGTCCAACTAAAGGCATGGGACAAGTATGGTGTCAAGTAAGGTGTAAATAGGACAAAGTATGGCAAGACAAGATTGGGTTAGGTGGTGAATCACCAACACCTTAATCCTTGTCTTGCTTGCTTAGTACTAATTAATCAAGACTTGATTAATTAGTTCCATGGGCCTTGGTTGCATGGGCCTTTCATGGGCCTCTTGGAACATGGCCCGTGGCCATTTCCAACGAGGTCCCGTGATTCGCTCATCGCCTCCAAGCCTTCCATACCGGAAATGTCCAACATTATCCGACGCAATCAATCCCAAGACTCCAAGCCTTGTCTCGATCCGTAAAGTCCTATTCACTTACGGGCACATGACCCAAAACCCAGTTTTGGTCATGTCCCGAGACAACTCCCTTTTGGCCATTCTCCATAAATGTGTCAATGAGTTTCATCCTCCGGTGTGACCCTTAGGTTTATGCATGTCAATAGATCAACGTAAAATCCCATTTTACTTGATCCTATTTAAGTGGCAACCACCGAGACTTTAGTATTGCCTGACACTACATAACGAATCGACCCTGTCAATTCTAACCTTTCCGTCATCCCTGTCATTATCCTTTTATCTCCGATATCCTGATTGAGATAAGGCATAGAGCCGTCATCCTTATTATTCTCAATCACCGTTCCTTGATATGTGAGATGACTGAAGATATGATACCCAGTATCATGTGCATGGCCATGCTATTCTTCCAGTCACTCTCGATCAAGCGGCCGAGAACCGATATCTTTCCCATACCTCAGTATGAGGGATAAATCCCTTAGCCGTCTTTCGTGTCACTCATGTAGCCCGTCCCCAAGCCAATCCTGGCCGTTATGGAAGCCCTGTTACGGACAACGTTAGGCTCAGGTCAAACTCAGTTGTTGACTACATAGCGATCACAAAGACTCCTTGGTCTAAGGATTCATGACAAGCTACGACACTGAATATGTTCATGACTTAATCTATGGCACATATTCAGGGCGGGTCGTCCAATATCATGTCCCACATGATATCTATGATCAGACTCCGGAATCCCATTCCAATGACTAACAGAACGTAAGCCATAAAGAGCCATCTTTCATACTAGTCGCTTCTAGTGGAGCTTTGTTGACTAGGGACCCATCGAGTGTGATCTATCTCGATCTATGGTTCTATTCGCATGGTGGGCATAGATCAGAGCACACATCGATATATTACTCCAACACATAAGTAATATAAAGCCGCTTTAATTTTATTGCTAACGATGATATATACATTTGGACATTTAGGATTGAACTACGGGCACTAAGACTAACACCTCCGACCAAACAAACCTCTAGAGATTATATGCCTCTGATGGTGTTTACTTCTTACAACCCATGGTTCATTGATCCCGCGAACAATTCGAACCCCCCTCCACATTCTATATCAGAGCCCCTTAGAAACTGGCCCATGGGTTCCCTGGTGGTAACTGCCCCCAACTACTATGATAGTTCCCTTCAGAATTGAAGCAGTTTCAGGTCGTGCGGGATTGATGAAGTTGGGCCGCCACCGATGCCTATCATGGAAGGTTCATAACGGTAGGTACTCCAGTTGCGGTATTGGAAAACTGGGATGGACTCTTAAGGGAGTGGGACCGCCACATGGAGGCTGAGGCACAAGTTATTCCGGAGTAGGACGAGGAGAGGTCTTCGAAGCAACGTCGCCAAGGAAAATGAATAGCCCTCTGTGCAACAGAGTGTATGTGGGGATGCACACTCCGTCTTGTTATGTTCGGTGCAAGCCCGAAGCCCTGATCCCCACATTTATTCGTGTACTCCCTGACTACCCATGTAACCCATAAATTCCCTTAATCTATCTCTACGGATGTTGGGTCCAGTCAAGAAATATGTTGAAGTCTCCCATTATTGTCCCAACAGTAGGAGCGGGTCTCCTTTTTTACACTCATGGTATAATGGGGTTTTCTTATTATAGGGTTGAGCGTTCCATACCTACATGTTAGAATAAAGTCTCACCCTTTTAATTTTTCGTCTTTTGTCTTACACTTATTAGTGCTTGTCTACTTGTAGTTTGATTTTTTGTATCAATAAAAGTTCCACTATATGCTCAAAATGATAAGAAGAAGAATTATGAAAATTAATGATATTATTAGTAATTGATTAAAAAAATTAATGAATTATTAAACACTAATGATAAATAGGGGTAAAATAGTCTTTCAATTCGTAATGGTAACTTAATTTCAAATGTAAAAAGGTAAAATAGTCATTTCATATCATTCTGTTGGTTTTTGAACACTTTAAAAAAATGGTACGTGACCAAAAGATAAGGTAGCTTATTTGAAATTTTGAAACATATGAGACTTTAAAGTATGTGACCAAAATTCACATTGTGGCTAACTATTCTTCTCCTATGGAGATAAAAAATATAGCAAACCAGCACTTTGCTAAGAGATTCAAAAAAATCATCTTCTATCTATATTGATCTTTCTATGCTCCCTTTTAATTGTCTATCTGAAGCTCAATCTCATAGTTTGGAGCTTTCATGTATTGAATTAGAAGTGTTTCCTTCCATTACGTCTTGTAAGGGAGATAAATCTCTAGGTCCATATGGTTTTTCTATGAGATTTTATCATACTTGTTGGGACATTGTCAAAGTTGATATAATGGCCTTCATGTCACAATTCCACAGAGGGTTAGGTCTTGGTAAGGGACTCAATTCCACTTTTATTACACTCATCCCTAAATCCGACTCCCCATAAAGATTTTGGATTTCAGACCAATAAGTGTGATCAATATCCCTCACAAAATTCTCTCCAAAGTTCTTGGAACTAGACTTAAGTTTGTGATGAATTGTCTTATACATGATGTTCAATCTGGTTTTATTGCTGGAAGGCAAATTCTTGATGGTATTCTAAAATCATTTGAGGTTATTCATTCACTAAAATCATCTGGTCAAGAAGCTATTATATTTAAAGTAGACTTTGAGAAAGCATATGATCAAGTTGATTGGAATTTTTCTGGAGGTATTATTAAAGAGAATAGTATTGGGGGATTTATGGATTTCTTGGATCAAAGCCTACACAAAAACTTGGTCATCTATTCTCATAAATGGTTCTCCATCACTTGACTTTACTTTAGAGAGAGGGTTGAGAAAAGGTTGATCCCTTTCACCTCTCCTATTTGCTTTGGTGGTGAAAAGTCTACACCAACTCATTGACAAAGGAATCAGTGTTGGAATGTTTGCTGATATCTCCTGCAATTCCTAAGGGCCACAGATCTCTCATCGACAATTTGTAGAGGACACCCTCATCTTTATTGAGGCAGGCATTACACAACTGAATAACCTTAAGCACACACTCAAATGTTTTCAGCAAGCAACTAGTTTGAAAGTGAATTTTCAATAATCAAAGGTATTGGTTATGAATTTTAACATTGTATCTATGGAAGAAGCTACTCACATCCTCAATTGTTCAGTTGTCTCTCTACCTTTTGATTATCTTGGTTTTCCTTTGGACTCTAATCCAAGGAGATTCAACACATGGGTACCTATTATCAACAAGTTCAAGAAAAGAATTGGTTTTTGGAAAACAAAATTTAAGTCCTTTGGTAGGAGTGTGACATTAATCAAATCATCTCTTTCCTCCCTTCCCCTTTTTTATATGTCATTATACAAGGTCCCTAAAGGTGTGCTTAGAGAGATGGAATTGTGGCAGAGAAGGTTCCTTTGGAATGTCTTTCTTACTAAGAAAGTGCTGCACAAAGTCAAGTGGAATTTGATCTGTAGACCTAAAAGAAAGGGTGGCTTGGGAATTAAGAAATTACATGTTATGAATAAGGCACTATCGGTTAGATGGTGGTGGAGATTTTCTCTTGAGAATATTTCTCTTTGGAAAAATCTTCTTCGCTCTAAATATGGTTGGGACACAAACTCATAGGACCCCTCTAAATTTATTCTGCATAATGGCCAAAGCTTCTTGAACCACATTGCCTCTCTTTTATCAATTCCTAGATTTGCCAATGCCTTTGGTGCTGAAGATCTTTAATAGATAGTTATTTCTGGTAAATCAGTATTCTTTTGGGGTGATATTTGGATGATTGAGGTCACTCTGAAATTCAGATTCCATAGATTATATCTTCTAAGCACTCAAAAAAACTTGTTTGGTTTCACCTCTATGGTGCTTTGGGGATTGGATGTTACTGTTTAGGAGATCCTTGAGGGGATGGGAAGTTGACCAGTTTCTTGCTCTTTGTTTGCTTCTCAATGCTTATCAGATCAATCCTTTGAGGTCTGATAGAGTAACTTGGTCATTTGGTGGTTCCATTTTATTAATTCACAATATGTATTAGTGGTTGGATTCATATTCAGGTTTGGATGTGGAATGTGCTAAAATGTTATGGTTGCCAATTCTCCCTCCCAAAATGGCAGCATTCTCTTAGTTGGTATGGGTACAAGCCATTCCTACTAAATGCTTCCTACTAGCTAGAGGTATTTCTTCAATTTCTGGTATTTTGTGTCTTCTCTGTAATGAGGAACCAGAAGAACAAGATCATCTACTATTAAATTACAGAGTTTCATGGTCAATCTGGACTGCAGTTTTGAATTGGATGGGTTCGTCTACTTCCTTCCCATAGTCCATTACACAATGAATTCTCTCCTGGTCATCCTTGGGTCCTCATCTTTCTAGGAAACAATGATATTTCCTAGCCTCTATTGTGATTTGGAGGATTTGGTTACATAGGAACAATGTACTCTTCAACAACTATGTGGATTCATTGCAGCTTATTATTCATGGCATTCAAAGTGTATCATATCAATCTCTCTGGGCTTCCTTCAAAGTAAACTATTCGTTTTCCTTTTTCTCCTAGTCAACTACTCCTCTTTGTTACAAGAAGTCTTGCCCTCCAGGAGCTATTGCTTGTTAAATTGTGCATTCCTTCTGTTTCCTCATTCGTCTGCTTGTTTTGTGGAGTTGTGATCTGCAAAATATTACAGTCTTGCTCTCTTCCTCTACTGCCACTTCTGATTGTTGGTTTTGTGGTGTTATGCCTTCATAATTTTGCAACACTATTGTGTTTTATACTAGTGGGAGCTATTTTTGTTCTTCTGGGATTAGTTCGTTGGACTTTTTTACCTCAACAGTTTGTTGTTATTTAGTTTCATCTTCTTTTTTTGTAATGATATGGTTTTAGTTGGGGTTTTGGGTCATCGGTTAGGATTACTTGCAACTCAAGTTATGGGTTTTATAGGCGTCTTTTTCGGTTGCCTTGCATTTGTAAGTTTTCTAATTTGAGGGATTTCCTTTTAGATGTATCCTTTGTAGGGTTTCCATGGGCCGGGCTCCGGCCCCGTGGTCAAATTTTTGAACCGACCCGGAGTGATCGGGTTCAAAAAAATTAACCCACTCCCGGCCCCGAGCCCAAAAAAGGACCTTTGAACCCGTCCGTCCGGATTATGGGCCGGTTCAACGGGTTGAACCAACCCATCCGAATTTAATAACCATTAATAACATTAACCGTAATTAGAAGTACATATACTTTCAAATACTTTGTTTATTATCCAAAAAAACCATTAAAAAGTCAATAAAGAGTGCTTAGAAACTCTCAATTTAGTCAGTTTTTAATGATGGAAAAACTTCATACCCTGTTTAAAATTTATCAAAGGTTCAAGGATTACAAACGTCAAATAGGGAGTTCAAGTTGACCCAAAACAGATTATGATTATAAAATATGAGTTCAGCACAAAACTAAGACATGCTCTATTACAAAATTAATAATCATCTTCAAAATCTGAAGCCATCAATCTTCATCTTCATATGCAAAAGTAATTAAAATTGTAAGAAAGTGGCTTTAGGCCTTGGACTTTTACCATATCCGGGTGGTCCGGGTTATGTAAGAAACCATGTCACGGATCCGCTACCCAT
The DNA here is from genome assembly GCA_963921825.1 of Erodium maritimum. Classification (NCBI taxonomy): domain Eukaryota; kingdom Viridiplantae; phylum Streptophyta; class Magnoliopsida; order Geraniales; family Geraniaceae; genus Erodium; species Erodium maritimum. Next base: position 63,102,299 of record OY997588.1, on the reverse strand, counting down.
GTCATGGATCCGCTACCCAGACCGTAACCCATGGGGGGAAACCCACTAAGACCGGGTTGGACAGGTTGATCGAATGGATTGAGTTATAGGTCAATTTTGGACACACCTAATCTTTTGCCTTTCCTTTACTCCAAAGGACTAGTATTATAAATTTGTTGATAAAAAAAAGATAGATAATTGTGCTTTGATTGATTGGGTTTGACTAGAATTAAAGCTGCGGTTATAGGTTTTAATATTGTTCTTTTGTGTTAAATTTATTTATATATAGTATATTTTTATAAATATAATTGTTTTATTTAATAAAAAATAATTATGTGATTAATCTCATATTAGATTCTTCTTAGTGTTTATAGGTCCTCGTCATCCTACTACATTTATCATTTCTTACAGCCTTGGTCGCGGGTCTTCAGTCTAATAGTAGCTGAAGCTCAAAAATTGTAAGAGAATGTACAGTTGGACAAAATTGACCCGAAGCAACAGGGGTGGCACAAAAACAACATTGGCACAACAGAAGTAGAGACAGCGCAGCAAACGGCACAACAGTTTGACGCAACCAACTGGATGAAGCTGCTGAGTCGGGGTAGCACATTAGACATGCGGTCACACATGACTGCAATGGTAATCTCGTTGCACCAGTGCACTATTAGGCCTCAAGGTAAGGTTGGAGAGGAATCAACTCGCAGCGGAATAACAAATAACACCAAGAGATCATGTAAGAGATGAAACAACTACCAAAGATTTGAATCACAAAACAAAATATCAGTATTTCTTGCAAAATCAAGAACACGGGGTAAGGAATGATCGGGCTTGAGTCCCTAAGACGCCTATGTATCCTCCAAGGAACCAAAGCCACGTAGTTCTTGATTTTGAGGACTCAAGAACACAACAAGATGGGGTTTTTGTCTTGGTGTTTTTTTATTTTTTTTATAAGAGAATTATTATTAGCATTCGATCTGCAGATGTCACGCTCCAATTTCAGTAAACCGAACTCGGGACGCGAACATTTAAAATAATAAAACATTTTGAAACCCTTTTCATTTAAACATTTTAAAATACCAGTTTAGTTCCACAAAATAAAATTTACAACTCAAAAAATCAGTCCCAACAAGTGGACAAAAACATGGTATACGTCGTTAGACTCAAATAAACCCAGAAACCCGCTTCTAGCTCTTCAAGCTTCAGAAGCTCACCTAGTCCAGCCTGCGAACGGTACCTGTAGGAAAAGAAGCTAGGGGTGAGCGTTCGCTCACCACCACGGATAACAGACTGACTACGGCATAATTACCAGACAATGCTGGTAACACCAACAATAAACACAACACCGGGGAACACTAACCCCAACCCAAGTACTCCGACTAACACGCACACACCGTTACCTTCCTTGGCCAACTCAACACTCTGACACGAAAAGTAGACCCGACACAACGATCACGACCTCTTCCAAGGAATCAAAAGACCACCACACAACACCCAAGATCACAAAGCACCGCACACCAAATAAGATCACAAAGTATCGCATACCAGCTGCTCAGTAACCTCCCTCGGTGCCAAGAACGCTCGCAGCCTCCCGAGACTCTAACTCGGTCAGGCCAGCCAAAGAACGCTCGCAACCTCCCGAGACTCTAACTCGGTCAGGCCAGCCGAAGAATGCTCGCAACTTACCGAGACTCTAACTCGTAAGCCAGCCAAAGAATGCTCACAAACCCAAACCACACACGCGCGGCCAGGACCCCTTTATTGACGGGCGGGCCCCCTACCCCGTCTGAACATGCAGACGCGTGTGCTCGTGGACCCCCATTTCATGAAGCGGGCCCCCAACCTCAAGTAACCACAATCACAATCACAATCACAAACAAGTTCAACAACTAGTAACAACGCAGGTTCAACACTCACAGGCACTCATGGCCACCCAAGACACCAACAGTAAAACACAGACTCAACAGCCCCACAGGCACTCACGGCCTCCCACGATACACCAACAGTAAAAACACGGACTTCACAGCCCCACAGGCACTCACGGCCACTCAAACCACCAACAGTAACTCACGGGCTCAACAACCCCACAGGCACTCACGGCCTCTCAAAACTACCAACAGTCACTCACGGGCTCAACAACCCCACAGGCACTCACGGCCTCCCAAGACACACAAACAGTAACTCACGGGCTCAACAACCCTACGGGCACTCACGGCCTCTCAAAACCACCGACAGTAACTCACGGGCTCAACAACCCCACGGGCACTCACGGCCTCTTTAAACCACCAACAGTAACTCACGGGCTCAACCACCCCACGGGCACTCACGGCCACTCAAAATCACCAACAGTAACTCACGGGCTCAACAACCCCATAGGCACTCACGGCCTCCCAAGACAAACCAACAGTAAAGACACGAGTTCAACAACCCCACGGGCACTCACGGCCTCCCAAGACACACCAACGGTAAAGACACGGGTTCAACAACCCCACGGGTACTCATGGCCACCCAAGATACCAACAGTAAAACACGGGCTCTCATGGCCGCCCAAGACACAAAATACACAATCAACCTCCGGCATAACCAATGCCTCCAACAGTCCTAATATCGACATTTTCACAATCAACCTCCGGGCATGGTCATATGCCTCCAGTACTTCTAATATCGATAAGTTCACAATCAACCTCCGGGCATGGCCATATGCCTCCAGTAATTCTAATATCGATAAGTTCTCTGCTCCTACGACACTACTAAGTGTCACATGCATTTCCAATCTTCGATAACCTACTCAACCCACGACACCCAAAGTGTCACATGCATTTCTAATATTCGATAACCTACTTAACCCACGACACCCAAGTGTCACATGCATTTCTACTGTTAACTTTCCCTAGTCAGGGCCGAGATCCGGCTACTTTTCCCTACCTCGTGCGTGTTCTCCCAAAAGCCAACCAACGAGCTTCGGTGATGATCTCAATCACTCACCCAGCTTTCCCTTGCCTCGGTTCATGGCACGATCTAAAAGAACATAATTTAAAGGCACTTAACAACTCGCAGGAATAAACTGAAAATCATTAAACTTGATGCCCAAACTTAACCCCGACAATGTCGATCACTCCCAAACTCCCCAAATACTCGATATTGTCGATAAGGGACCCGTAAAGGCCCTTCCGGGGCTCCAAAAATTCCCGTTTTCGTTTCTACGGTCTTAGAATAATTCAAGGGTCCCAATGTACTTGACCGAATCGAATTCCGACTTCCGAGTCAATTAATTACATTTTCAAGTTTCTAAACCCGTTAATTATAACTTTTCCAATTTAATTCCAAATTTCGATTCGGTTAAGGATAAACGGTCCGGGGAACGTTCTAAACCACCCGAACACGAAACCCGTTCACCCGAGCACGTGGGCCCCACCCGGCCAAGCTTGGCCGTGGGTGGCTAGGGCACTTTGGGGACCGGCCCACCATGTGGTGGCCGGCCCTAGCTCCGGCCAGCCACCTCACATGGTGGCCGGCCACCCTATATGGTGGCCGGAGCTCCTCCCGAGCTCCCGGTCACCGGAAAACGTGCTCTTTCACCTCCAAACGTCTCCAAACCGTTTCCAACACTCCCCCAACATCAAAACAACCTTAAACTAATAGTTTCAAACTAAAACCTAAATTTAGAAATTGACAAACCGAAGATCGGTTTGGTGTATACCGTAGAGGAAGACGAGGTGAGCTTGAATCTCTTCACGTTGAGACGATCCAAGGGTGGAGATGAAGTGAATAGTGCTCCAAACCCTAGCTTTCTCTCCCTTCTCTCTTCTTCTCCTTCTCCTTCTCTCTCTAAACCAACTTCTCCTTTTTTCTACTTTTTCTCCCTTTTTTGCTAGTTGGCCGAGCCCACCTTATGTCCTCTCATCTTTATTTTCCCCCCAAAACTAACACCACCACATATTGGACAAGTGTCAAGTGGGTCCCACACCTTTTGGAAAATATCTCCTAGATATTTTCCAATCAGATTCGCGAAAAGCTGACGTTTCGGGCCCCGAACGCACACTTTTTCCCAAAAAATACGAAACTTCACGGGCTACATGGAAACGGCTCAATTAAGACCGCTGCGATGACGGCTAAGCTTTTTGGATCCAAAACGGTCCTCGAATGGACCAAAACGTCGCTCGGTTGACTTTTCCAGCGAAAAGTCAACATTTCCCAAATTGATCAGAAAGTTGCCCTGAGTCCCCCGGAACTCACTTTGGTCAATATCGGGGTCAACTTAAGTCCGGTATGACCCTCAGGGTCAAATTTGGGTTCATTTAAGTGTCTGTCCAAAAATTTTAAATTTTCCTGTTTTTCGCAGTTTTGATTGGCGTTGACCAGAAGTGGTTATTACAGTCTACCCTCCTTAAAGGAATTTCGTCCGCGAAATTTAAAACAGACGTACCTCGGGAGTCGAACAGCTCAGGGTACTTCGCGCAAACCTTTTCCTCGCGTTCCCAAGTTGACTCAGCCTCGTGGTGCCGCCACAACACCAGTTCTAAGCTGATAACCCTTCCGCGCAGGACCTGCTCTCGTGGATCAATTTCCCACATCGGTTTCTCCTTATACGGGAAATCACCCGTTACCTCGACATCCGCCCACTCAAAGACGCACCCAAGACCTCGAAAGGCCCGATACACCGCGGGGCTAACCCGCCTCCGCCGCGGTTGAAACGCACTAGTCCACCTTTCAGACTCACCTCTAGGAATACTTGATCACCGACTGCTGACTTGAGAGATCAGCGCCGTCTGTCAGCGTAGCTTCTACTGACTCTGCGTGGTCTTCCACCGCTCATGCTTCGGCACGACCGACTCAGCTGTCTCTCGGTCCAGTTCTAGACCCAGTAAACTCTTATCCCTCACTTCTGCCCAGCACACGGGCGATCGACCCTGCCCACCATACAACGCTCTGAACGGTGCCATCATGATACTGGCCTGAAAGCTGTTGTTGTAGGCGAACTCGGCTAACCGCTCACGAAATCCATCGTGACGTGCCCCCATTTCCATTGTGCAACCCGCAGTAGCTGCAATAATCCAGCGAGACGCTGTTGTTCGGCTCTCACCTGCCGACGAGCGAGGCATCGCGATACAACTCCGCTACCGCTCTCCGCATCCCGCTCCACTAGACATGCCACCTGATGTCGCGCTCCTCTTAATGCTACCCACGGTGCATTGTCAAACGCGAATGCTGCGACTCTCGCAGCTCGTCGTCAATAACGATCGGTATTGGCTCGGCACTTCGCCATCCAATCCACTCCCAAGATTACATTTAAAGGTTGTCATTTCGTAAGTATCCTTCCCACGGATACACGCACAAGCTCAGGCGCTGCCAATCCTCACAGATTCTCGCAGTCTCTTTAAGACCTCGCTCCAATACCGTCGTCGTGCCTACCAACTCCGAACATACCCGATCCTCGGGGTGAGGACTCGATCCAGCATCAGGGTTCTTGAGCCCTCTCTAGAACCTCCTGTAACGGTTCGCTTCTCCAACTCTGCAGGCACGACAGACCCTAGTCAACACCACCCCACCACCAACTGGCGTGTCACGACACAGGGGTGGACTCAACGGCTCTAAACTCAGCCCCAACCTCTCAGCACAACTCGACGAACAAACGAGTGTGATATCCCGGCATCCAATGAAACAGACGCCCAAAACGGAAAACCGAACACCCACTCCATTAGTCACCCCGGTAAGGTCTAGTGCAACCTTCACACGGTCCTCTAGGCATTTACTTGTAACTTTCCGCAACCAAACAAGTGTTCGCTACTCGTCCCTTGCGGGAAAAGTAGTAAAGGGGATGAGCGTTATGCTCACCTCCACGGACACTCGTTCGATTATGGCATACTAATAACGCACTAAAGACTTACCGATCTAACCAGGGCGAACAACTACCTCGAAACTGGATGCCAAACGTCACACTGCTCACGCCATCAACACCTCAAGTACTCGTTTACGTAAGATAAACCTCGACACGGGAAATACGCCCTCAATTCAGTAATCACTATTGTTCGCAACCTCAATACCCCAAAGACCCGATCACGTAGGGAAACCTCAAACGAGGATCATGTTCTCAACTAAGCCAACACTGTTGCTCACAATATCGATACCCCAGTTACTCGATCGTGTAGGGAACCTCAATTAACCCACTCGCGTGAAGGAAACCTCAATCACCCGTTCACGCGAGGGAAACCTCGAACACCCGTTTACATAGGGAAAACCTAGTTCGTATGGCACCGCAGCAAACCAACCCTAACCTCTCTCCGTGGTGAGACTCTCACACCGAGGCGTTGTACTACTACCGTACGTTATCGATGAATCTCGAACCCAAGACCTCATCCTTTAACACCGAGCCTACGGCCTCTACCACCCACAACCGCGAACACAATCACGTAAAACCAACGCTCAAACCGCACGAACGTGAACCGAGTCACACAACCACAAACCTAAACGCACAACGAAACAAAAAAAATTTGAAGATAACCGGCTGGACCGGTCCGGCAGGTGGGCCGGACCATGTGGCATTACGGGCCGGCACGCCATCCGTGCCGGGCTGGCTGCCGGGCCGGCACGCCATCCGTGCCGGGCTGGCTGCCGGGCCGGCACGCCAGTCGTGCTGTGCTGGCTGCCGGATCGGAACAGCGAGCCCTTCCTGGTCTCGTACCAGGTCGGCCCGTGGTCCGTCCCGTAGCTGCGCCAGCTTCGCCCCTATCACCCCGTCATGGCTACCCTTCTCCTAGCGACCCGCACATTTGTGCATCGCAGAAAATTTAACCCCCAACAAGTAATACACGTACCACAAAACCCGACTAAACCACAAGTCACTCAACCACAAACACAAGCCAACCCGGCTAACATAAACAAGCACGCCCACAAGGCCAACCAAAACTCCACAACACGCCCACCGGGCCAATCAATTTAAAAACTTTCTCTTTTTCATTACAAAACCTCATTTCTTAACGTCAGGTAGTTACAACCCGGTCCAGGCGTCCCCGAACTACATTGTACCCACTTGACGTCAACACCGTCACGCTCGACCACAGGGGCGCCCCTGAGTCGAGTCGCGACAGCTTAAAAACTTTTCACACAGCAACACACAAACAGTATGCCAGTAACCCCGTACTGCACAAACACACAAACACAAGCAGGACTCACAACACAACGGGTCTACACACGGTTCCCGACCTGCGTACCCAACGTACGACGGGACCTTACCGACTCGACTCTCCGCACCTAATTGAGATACAGTCCGAGGTGTGAAACCTCGAGCTCTGATACCAAACTGTCACGCCCCAATTTTAGTAAACCGAACTCGGGACGCGAACATTTAAAATAATAAAACATTTTGAAACCCTTTTCATTTAAACATTTTAAAATACCAGTTTAGTTCCACAAAATAAAATTTACAACTCAAAAAATCAGTCCCAACAAGTGGACAAAAACATGGTATACGTCGCTAGACTCAAATAAACCCAGAAACCCGCTTCTAGCTCTTCAAGCTTCAGAAGCTCACCTAGTCCAGCCTGCGAACGGTACCTGTAGGAAAAGCAACTAGGGGTGAGCGTTCGCTCACCACCACGGATAACAGACTGACTACGGCATAATTAGCAGACAATGCCGGTAACAACAACAATAAACACAACACCGGGGAACACTAACCCCAACCCAAGTACTCCGACTAACACGCACACACCGTTACCTTCCTTGACCAACTCAACACTCTGACACGGAAAGTAGACCCGACACAACGATCACGACCTCTTCCAAGGACTCAAAAGACCACCACACAACACCCAAGATCACAAAGGATCGCACACCAAATAAGATCATAGAGGATCGCATACCAGCTGCTCAGTAACCTCCCTCGGTGCCGAGAACGCTCGCAACCTCCCGAGACTCTAACTCGGTCAGGCCAGCCGAAGAATGCTCGCAACTTACCGAGACTCTAACTCGTAAGCCAGCCAAAGAATGCTCACAAACCCAAACCACACACGCGCGGCCAGGACCCCTTTATTGATGGGCGGGCCCCCTACCCCGTCTGAACATGCAGACGCGTGTGCTCGTGGACCCTGTTTCATGAAGCGGGCCCCCAACCTCAAGTAACCACAATCACAATCACAATCACAAGCAAGTTCAACAACCAGTAACAACGCAGGTTCAACACTCACAAGCAGTCATGGCCACCCAAGACACCAACAGTAAAACACGGACTCAACAGCCCCACAGGCACTCACGGCCTCCCAAGATACACCAAAAGGTAAAACACAGACTTCACAACCCCACAGGCACTCACGGCCACTCAAACCACCAACAGTAACTCACAGGCTCAACAACCCCACAGGCACTCACGGCCTCTCAAAACTACCAACAGTCACTCACGGGCTCAACAACCCCACAGGCACTCACGGCCTCCCAAGACACACAAACAGTAACTCACGGGCTCAACAACCCTACGGGCACTCACGGCCTCTCAAAACCACCGGCAGTAACTCACGGGCTCAACAACCCCACGGGCACTCACGGCCTCTCAAAACCACCAATAGTAACTCACGGGCTCAACCACCCCACGGGCACTCACGGCCACTCAAAATCAACAACAGTAACTCACGGGCTCAACAACCCCACATGCACTCACGACCTCGCAAGACAAACCTACAGTAAAGACACGGGTTCAACAACCCCATGGGCACTCATGGCCTCCCAAGACACACCAACGGTAAAGACACGGGTTCAACAACCCCACGAGTACTCATGGCCACCCAAGATACCAACAGTAAAACACGGGCTCTCATGGCCACCCAAGACACAACAGTAAAACAGGGGCTCTCATGGCCGCCCAAGACACAAAATACACAATCAACCTCCGGCATAACCAATGCCTCCAACAGTCCTAATATCGATAGTTTCACAATCAACCTCCGGGCATGGTCATATGCCTCCAGTACTTCTAATATCGATAAGTTCACAATCAACCTCCGGGCATGGTCATATGCCTCCAGTAATTCTAATATCGATAAGTTCTCTGCTCCTACGACACTACTAAGTGTCACATGCATTTCCAATCTTCGATAACCTACTCAACCCACGACACCCAAAGTGTCACATGCATTTCTAATATTCGATAACCTACTTAACCTACGACACCCAAGTGTCACATGCATTTCTAGTGTTAACTTTCCCTAGTCAGGGCCGAGATCCGGCTACTTTTCCCTACCTCGTGCGTGTTCTCCCAAAAGCCAACCAACGAGCTTCGGTGATGATCTCAGTCACTCACCCAACTTTCCCTTGTCTCGGTCCGTCGCACGATCTAAAAGATCACAATTTAAAGGCACTTAACAACTCGCAGGAATAAACTGAAAATCATTAAACTTGATGCCCAAACTTAACCCCGACAATGTCGATCACTCCCAAACTCCCCAAATACTCGATATTGTCGATAAGGGACCCGTAAAGGCCCGATTCGCCCGACATGGCGAATCTGCCCGGGTTTTGTAAATGCCCTTCCAGGGCTCCAAAAATTCCCGTTTTCGTTTCTACAGTTTTAGAATAATTCAAGGATCCCAATGTACTTGACCGAATCGAATTCCGACTTCCGAGTCAATTAATTACCGTTTCAAGTTTCTAAACCCGTTAATTATAACTTTTCCAATTTAATTCTAAATTTTGATTCGGTTAATGATAAACGGTCCGGGGAACGTTCTAAACCACCCGAACAAGAAACCTGTTCACCCGAGCACGTGGGCCCCACCCAGCCAAGCTTGTCCGTGGGTGGCTAGGGCACTTTGGGGCCCAGCCCACCATGTGGTGGCCGGCCCTAGCTCCGGCCAGCCACCTCACATGGTGGCCGGAGCTCCTCCCGAGCTCCCGGTCACCAGAAAACGTGCTCCTTCACCTCCAAACGTCTCCAAACCGTTTCCAACACTCCCCCAACATCAAAACAACCTTAAACTAATAGTTTCAAACTAAAACCTAAATTTAGAAATTGACAAATCGAAGATCGGTTTGGTGTATACCGTAGAGGAAGACGAGGTGAGCTTGAATCTCTTCACGTTGAGACGATCCAAGGGTGGAGATGAAGTGAATAGTGCTCCAAACCGTAGATTTCTCTCCCTTCTCTCTTCTTCTCCTTCTCCTTCTCTCTCTAAACCAACTTCTCCTTTTTTTCTATTTTTCTCCTTTTTTTGCTAGTTGGCCGAACCCCCCTTATGTCCTCTCATCTTTATTTTCCCCCCAAAACTAACACCACCACATATTGGACAAGTGTCAAGTGGGTCCCACACCTTTTGGAAAATATCTCCTAGATATTTTCAAATCAGATTCGCAAAAACCGGACGTTTCGGGCCCCGAACGCGCACTTTTTCCCAAAAAATACAAAACTTCACGGGCTACAAGGAAACGGTTCAACTAAGACCTCTGCGACGACGGCTAAGCTTTTTGGATCCAAAACGGTTCTCGAATGGACCAAAACGTTGCTCAGTTGACTTTTCCAACGAAAAGTCAACATTTCCCAAATTGATCAGAAAGTTGCCCTGAGTCCCCCGGAACTCACTTTGGTCAATATCGGGGTCAACTTAAGTCCGGTATGACCCTCGGGGTTAAATTTGGGTTCATTTAAGTGCCTGCTCGAAAATTTTAAATTTTCCTGTTTTTCGCAGGTTTGACTGGCGTTGACCGGAAGTGGTTATTACAGTAGAGAAAAGAGGTCGAAGAAAAAGAGGTATCCCTAAAAAGGGAACCCTCTCACAAAACTAAAACAGCTCAAAAAGAGCCACCACTAAAGTCCAAACTCCAATAGATCACGGTCCAAAGCAAGAACTCAAAAAACTGAAAACAACAAAATCATAACTAAATGAACTCCTGCACATCATTTCCGATTCCTTTCCAAACACCTCCTGTTATCTTGCTCCCAATCTTAAAACGTAACTCTACTCCGAAACAACCCAGAGTTCCAACAAACTCCAAAGGAATTATGTTCTATTTTATCCATCACCCCATCCACCGTGACCATCACCTGATAAAAAATAGCTCCATTCCTGACTAACCATATATACCACATCACCAAATAGCCCACTCAAACCCAACCTCCCCACCAGGCCCGCGTGCCTAATCCCTTTTCACCACAAAAGTACACCTGCTACATGGAATAACCATTTCCAGTCAACGCCAGTCAAATCTGCGAAAAACAGGAAAAATTAAAATTTTTAAGACAGACACTTAACTGAACCTAAAATTGACCCTGAAGGTCATACCGGACTTAAGTTGACCCCGATATCGACCAAAGTGAGTTCCGGGGGACTCAGGGCAACTTTTTGACCAATTTGGGAAATGTTGACTTTTCGCGGGAAAAGTCAACCGAGCGACGTTTTGGTCCATTCGAGGTCCGTTTTGGATCCAAAAAGCTTAGGCGTCGTTGCAGCGGTCTTAGTTGAGCCGTTTCCTTGTAGCCCGTGAAGTTTCGTAATTTTTCGGAAAAAGTGCCCGTTCGGGGCCCGAAACAGCCGAATTTCGCGAATCTGACTGAAAAATATCTAGAAGATATTTTCCAAAAAGGTGTGGGATCCACATGACACATGTCATGAATGTGGTGGAAGGAAAAAGGGAGGACAACTTTACCCTTGACTTTAAAGAAAAGACAAAAGGAAAAGGAAGGGTATTTTGGTCTTTTTGCTATGTGTTAGTGTTTGAATCAAATTAAAAGGATATGGTGGATGTTATACACGGCAATTCAGCAAAAAAATAGGAAATAGAGAGAGAAATAAGAGAGAGAAAGGGAAGGAGAGAAAAGGAAAGAAAAGGGGAGATTTTGGTGATTTCCCGACGATCCGACCGACCGATCGACTCAACGATTGAAGATTCGTCATCCCGTCGTCATTCCCTACGGTGAGCACCTAACCGATTTTCGTTTTGATACGTTTGAATTTTAGGGTTTGAGGTTAAACGGTTTGATTAAGGTTGGGAATTAATTGAAACGGTAATTAATTGACTCGGAAGTCGGAATTCGATTCGGTCAAGTACATTGGGATCCTTGAATTATTCTAAGACCGTAGAAACGAAAACGGGAATTTTCGGAGCCCCGGAAGGGCGTTTCCAAAACCCGGGCAGATTCGCCATGTCGGGCGAATCGGGCTTTTCCGAGTCCTTTATCGACAATGTCCAGTAATTGGGAAGTTTGGGAGTGATCGACATTGTCGGGGTTACGTTTGGGCGTTAAGTTTATTGAATTTCAGTTTATTCCTGCGAGTTTAAAAGTGCCTTAAAATTGTGTTCTTTTAGATCGTGCTGCAGACCGAGGGAAAGGAAAGCTAGGCGAGTGACTGAGATCACGCCGGAGCTTGTTGGTTAGCTTTTGGAGAACATATACGAGGTAGGGAAAAGTAGCCGGATCTCGGCCCTGACTAGGGAAAGTTAACAGTAGAAATGCATGTGACACTTGGGTGTCGTGGGTTAAGTAGGTTATCGAATATTAGAAATGCATGTGACACTTGGGGTGTCGTGGGTTAAGTAGGTTATTGAAGATTGGAAATGCATGTGACACTTACTAGTGTCGTAAGAGCAGAGAACTTATCGATGTTAGAATTACTGGAGGCATATGACCATGCCCGGAGGTTGATTGTGAACTTATCGATATTAGGAGTACTGGAGGCATATGACCATGCCCGGAGGTTGATTGTGAGTCTGTTGATATTAGAACTGCTGGAGGCATTGGTTATGCCCGGAACTTGTTTGTGTAAATTGTGTCTTGGGTGGCCATGAGAGCCCGTGTTACTTTTGTGTCTTGGGTGTCCATGAGAGCCCGTGTTATTGTTGTGTCTGGGTGGCCATGAGAGCCCGTGTTACTATTGTGTCTAGGGTGGCCATGAGAGCCCGTGTTTTACTGTTGGTGTGTCTTAGGTGGCCATGAGTGCCCGTGGGGTTGTTGAGCCCGTGAGTTACTGTTGGTGTGTCTTGGGAGGCCATGAGTGCTCATGGAGTTGTTGAGCCTGTGAGTTACTGTTGATGTGTCTTGGGTGGCCATGAGTGCCCGTGGGGTTGTTGAGCCCGTGAGTTACTGTTGGTGTGTCTTGGGAGGCCGTGAGTGCCCGTGGGGTTGTTGAGCCCGTGAGTTACTGTTGGTGTGTCTTGTGAGGCCGTGAGTGCCCGTGGGGTGGTTGAGCCCGTGTTTTACTGTTGGTGTCTTGGGTGGCCATGAGTGCATGTGGAGTGTTGAACATGTCTTGTTGAATTTTGCTTGTGATTGTGATTGTGTTTGCCCGAGGTTAGTGACCCGACTTCGTGTCGGGAAGTGGTGTGGAATTTGGCTGGCTTACCTGACAGGGATCGGTAAGTTGCGAGCGTTCTTTGGCTGGCCTGACCGAGTTTGAGTCTCGGGAGGTTGCGAGCGTTCTTTGGCTGGCTTGACCGAGTTCGAGTCTCGGGAAGTTGCGAGCGTTCTTTGGCTAGCCTGACCGAGTTCGAGTCTCGGGAGGTTGTGAGAGTTTTTAGGCGATGATACGGCAGCTCCCCTTCCGACTAGCTATCGGAAAAACAGCGCTGTATATATCCCCAACATGTCGACCACCTAGAGCCTGACAGAGATCGGCAAAGCGCGTGGGGCAGGCTCGAGCCCAGCCGGTTAGCAACCGGCACTGAGCAGCTGACAGGAGTGCGATCCTTTGTGATCTTGTTTGGTGTGCGATCCTTTGTGATCTTGGGTGTTGCGTGGTGGTTTGTCGTCTCTTTGGAGGAGGTCGTCGATCGTTATGTTGGGTCTACCTTACGAGTCCGGTGTTGAGTCGTTTGAGGAAAGTATCACTGTGTGGGTGTCGGTCGGGTTACTTGAGTTTGGGGATAGTGATCCCCGGCGTTGAGTTGGTGGTTAGTGTTACCGGCATTGTCTGCTAAGTATGTCGTAGTCAGCCTGTTTTCCGTGGTGGTGAGCGAACGCTCGCCCCTAGCTGCTTTTCCTACAGGTACCGGTCGCAGGTTGGACTAGGTGAACTTCTGAAGCTTGAAGAGCTAGGAGCGGGATTCTGGGTTTGTTTTGAGTCTAGTGACGGATACCTTGTATTTTGTCCACTTGTTGGGACGCATTTTGAGTTGTAAATATTATTTTGATTCACTAAACGGCGATTTTAAAATGTTTATTTAAAACATGTTTCAATTGTTTTATTGTTTTAAACGTTCGCGTCCTGAGTTCGGTTTACTGAAATTGGGGCGTGACAGCTTGGTATCAGAGCTCGAGGTTTCACACCTCGGATTGTACGTCAACTAGGTGGGGAGAGTCGAGTCAGTAAAGTCCCGTCGTGCGTTGGGTACGCAGGTCGGAACCGTGTGTAGACCCGTTGTGTTTTGAACCATGTTTGTGTTTGTGTGTATGTGCAGTACGGGGTTACTGGCATACTGTTTGTGTGTTGCTGCGTGAAACATTTTGAAACTATCGCGACTCGACTCAGGGGCGCCCCTGTAGTCGAGCGTGACGACGTTGATATCAAGTGGGTACAATGTAGTTCGGGGACGCCTGGACCGGATTGTAACTACCTGATGTCAAGAAATGAGGTTTTAATGAAGTGGAGAAAGTTTTAAAATTGGTTGGCCCAGTGGACGCGTTTTAAAATTTGATTGGCCCTGAGGGCGTGTTTGATTTTGATTGGTCCTGTGGGCGGGTTTTGATTTTGGTTGGCCCGGTGAGCGTGGTTCGGTGTTGGTTGGCCCGGTGGGCGAGTGTATTTGTGATTGTTGTTTGGCCGTGTCGGCTGGTGTTTTGGTTGAGGTTAAATGACTTGTTTTGTCTGTGAGTCGTGACGTGTGTGTTTGCTGAATTGGTGGTCAAGCGTGTGTATCGTTTAAGGCTAATTTTAGGGTTAAACGGGTTAAGATTCGAGTTGGAACCGAGTTTGGAAAACAGGTCTGCGCGAGCATCACGGATCCTATCACGGATCCGTGATGGACCAGAGCGATTTGAGGTCTTGGGTTCGAGACTCATCAATAACATGCGGTAGTGTTACAACGCATCGGTGTGCGAGTCTCACCGCGGAGAGGGGTTAGGGTTGGTGCGCTGTGGCGCCATACGAACTAGGTTTCCCCTAGGTGAACGGGTGTTCGAGGTTTCCCTCGCGTGAACGGGTGGTTTGAGGTTTCCTTCACGTGAGTGGGTTGTTTGAGGTTCCCTACATGATCGGGTAATTGGGGTATTGAGGTTGTAAGCAATAGTAGTTGCTGAATTGAGAACATAATCCCCGTTTCGAGGTTTCCCTTACATAAGAGAGTGTTTGAGGTGTTAATGACTTGAGCAGTGTGACGTGTTGGTAGTAGGTCTGGGATGGTGGTTTGCCCTGGCTAGATTGGAAGGTCTTGGTGCTTTACTAGTATGCCATAATCGAACGGGTGTCCGTGGAGGTGAGCATAACGCTCATCCCCTTTACTACTTTTCCCGCAAGGGACGAGTAGCGAACACTGGTTTGGTTGCGGAAAGTTATAAGTAAATGCATAGAGGACCGGGTGAGGGTTTGTGCTAGACTTTACCAGAGTAACTAATGGAGTGGTTTTTCGGTCTCTTCTTTGAGCATCATTTTGTTGGATACCAGGGCGTCACACTCGTTTGTGTCGTCGAGTTGTGCTGAGAGGTTGGGGCTGAGTTTAGAGCCGTTGAGTCTACCCCGACGTCTGGACATGCCGGTTGGTGGTGGGGTGGTGTTGACTAGGGTCTGTCGTGCCTGCGGAGTTGGAGAAGCAAACCGATACAGGAGGTTCGAGAGAGGGCTCAAGAGCCCTGATGCTGGATCGAGTCCTCACCCCAAGGATCGGGTATGTTCGGAGTTGGTGGGCGCGACGACGGTAGTAGAGCGAGGTCTTAGAGAGACTGCGGGGATCCGTGAGGATCGGCGGAGACTGAGCTTGTGCGTGTATCCGTGGGAAGGATACTTACGAAATGAAAACCCTTAAACGTAATCTTGGGAGTGGATTGGCTGGCGAAGTGCCGAGCCAATACCGATTGTTACTGGCGACGAGCGGCGAGAGTCGCAACATTCACGTCTGGCAGTGCACGTGGGTAGCACTGCGAGGAGCGCGACATCAGGTGGTATGTCTAGTGGAGCGGGATGCGGAGAGCGGTCGCAGAGTTAGTATCGCGGTGCCTCACTCGTCAGCAGGTGAGAGCCGAACAACAGCGTCCCGCTGGGTTATTGCAACCACTGCGGGTTGCACAGTGGAAATGGGGGCACGTCATGATGGATTTCGTGAGCGGTTAGCCGAGTTCGCCTACAACAACAGCTTTCAGGCCAGTATCAAGATGGCACCGTTCGGAGCGTTGTATGGTAGGTCGTGTCGGTCGCCCGTGTGCGGGGCGGAAGTGAGAAATGAGAGTTTACTGGGTCTAGAACTGGACCGAGAGACAACTGAGTCGGCCAAGCCGAGGCATGAGCGGTTGAAGACCACGCAGAGTCAGCATGAGCTATGCTGACAGACGGCGCCGACCTCTCGAGTCAGCAGTCGGTAACCATGTATCCCTGGAGGTGAATCCGAAGGGTGGACTAGTGCGTTTCAACCGCGGCGGAGGCGGGTTAGCCCCGCGGTGTATCGGGCCTTTCGAGGTCTTGAGTACGTCATTGAGAGGGCGGATATCGAGGTAACAGGTGATGTCCGTATAAGGAGAAACCGATGTAGGAAAGGGATCCAAAAGAGCAGGTCATGCGCGGAAAGGTTATCCGCTTGGAACTGGGGTTGTGGCGACACCACAAGGCTGAGTCGACCTGGGAACGCGAGGACGAGGTCCGCGCGAAGTATCCCGACTTGTTCGATTCCCGCGTTCTTTGGCTGGCCTGACCAAATTCGAGTCTCGGGAGGTTGCGAGCGTTCTTTGGCTGGCTTGACCGAGTTCGAGTCTCGGGAAGTTGCGAGCGTTCTTTGGCTAGCCTGACCGAGTTCGAGTCTCGGGAGGTTGTGAGAGTTTTTAGGCGATGATACGGCAGCTCCCCTTCCGACTAGCTATCGGAAAAACAGCGCTGTATATATCCCCAACATGTCGACCGCCTAGAGCCTGACAGGGATCGGCAAAGCGCGTGGGGCAGGCTCGAGCCCAGCCGGTTAGCAACCGGCACTGAGCAGCTGACAGGAGTGCGATCCTTTGTGATCTTGTTTGGTGTGCGATCCTTTGTGATCTTGGGTGTTGCGTGGTGGTCTGTCGTCTCTTTGGAGGAGGTCGTCGATCGTTATGTCGGGTCTACCTTACGAGTCCGGTGTTGAGTCGTTTGAGGAAAGTATCACTGTGTGGGTGTCGGTCGGGTTACTTGAGTTTGGGGATAGTGATCCCCGGCGTTGAGTTGGTGGTTAGTGTTACCGGCATTGTCTGCTAAGTATGTCGTAGTCAGCCTGTTTTCCGTGGTGGTGAGCGAACGCTCGCCCCTAGCTGCTTTTCCTACAGGTACCGGTCGCAGGTTGGACTAGGTGAACTTCTGAAGCTTGAAGAGCTAGGAGCGGGATTCTGGGTTTGTTTTGAGTCTAGTGACGGATACCTTGTATTTTGTCCACTTGTTGGGACGCATTTTGAGTTGTAAATATTATTTTGATTCACTAAACGGCGATTTTAAAGTGTTTATTTAAAACATGTTTCAATTGTTTTATTGTTTTAAACGTTCGCGTCCTGAGTTCGGTTTACTGAAATTGGGGCGTGACACTACATCACAAGGAATAGGACCAACAATCCTCCACCACTGAAACACCTTTCCCCAAATCAACCAAGAATAATCACAGTGCAACAATAAATGACCCACGGTCTCAAAAGAAGCAAGACAAAACGAACAAAGCATTTTGTTCAGAGAAATGGAAACCCCTCTACCTTCCAAGAAATCCATCGTCAGGATAGCCTTATGAGCTGCTAACCAAATGAAAAAAGCAGAACTTAGGGGGGCTTTGATCCATAACACACGAGCCCAATCCAACACATCCCCACCAGACACCGACCCCTCCAACACCTCATACACCGTCGCAACCGGAAATCCTCTTGGTTCCTTCATCCACACTAAAGAATCCTCTCGATCCTCCATAACCACAATATCCACCAAAATACCCATCAAATCCATAGCCTCCTTATCCTCCCGAAATTCCAACACACGATCATACCCAACATTCCAACTCCCTTCCGACCAATAAACCTATAGTTTATCAAATCTGGCAACCGATCTTACATAAATCAAAGGGAAATTGTACTTAAGAGGTATAGGACCAGCCCAAACATCATCCCAAAAGGCAATCTGATTACCTTTAACCAACTTCCAATGCACCCCTGGATTCCAAATAACTCCTTAAACGTAGGATTAGAAGCCAACGCCACAATATGGCCAAACATAAAACTAGAATCAGGTTTATCCAATTTAGATAAATCCCAATCCTCAACATTCCAACTAAACAGAGCACAAATTACCTTCTTTCACAAAGATTCATCCTCACTTGCAAATCTCTATCACCACCTTGCAAGGAGACTCGAATTTATAGCCTCTAACCTACGAATGTCGAGGCCCCCTCCTCTTTTTTTCCTACATACCATACTCCAACGAATCTTGCAAAACATCTTTCCAGTATAAGGGTTTGTCTAGAGAAACCGACGTTGCCAGACCTCCAAAACCGTTATGGCCTTATTAGGAGCCTTAAGCAATGACATATAGAACAAAGGAAGTGCAGTGAGCGTAGACTTTACCAGCACTATTTGGCCAGCCATGTTCAAGTTCTTCAACGTCCATAAACCCGATTTTCTCTTAAACGTTTCCACAATTGGGTCCCAAGAAACCACTCTTCTCGGGTTAGCGCCCAACCAAAACCCGAGGTACTTCATAGGAAGGGAACCAACCTCACACCCCAACACATGTTCCACCACTTCTACAGAGCACATGTTTTCATTTAAAATCACAGCAGCAGACTTATGGAAATTAATCTTCAACCCGGACAATTGTTGAAAAGAAACCAACAAACTTTTAACAAAGGGCAACCCTTTTACCTCTCCCTTCAAAAACAGCATCGTATCATCAGCAAATTGCAAATGAGACAAAGATAAACCCGACTCCCCCACTTCCACACCATGAAAATCATTTCTCCTTTTTCCCTCCTCTAGAAGTTGATGCCTTCAACTGCAATTAAGAATAAAAAAGGAGAAAGAGGACAGCCCTGTCGAATACCATTAAACACCTGAAAATCATCCCTCGGGGACCCATTAACCAACACTGACAAATGGGCTTTGAAACACCCTTGCATCCACTCCCTCCACTTACTTCCAAACCACATAGCAAACAAAATACTATTAATATAGCCCCAATGCAGTTTATCATACGCCTTCTCAAAATTCAACTTTAGGAGCACCACCTCCTCTTTCGATCTTCTCAACTTATGAATAAGTTCCGAAGCAATAAGAACACTGTCAATTAATTGTCTACCCACTACAAAATCGCTTTGGGTATCACTAGTTAAACCCGGTAAAACCCTCTTCAGCCTATTAGCCAACACTTTTGCTAAAATCTTATATGGAGTTGATATAAGACTAATAGGACGAAACTCATCAAAACTATCAGCCGAACCAGACTTAGGAATTAAAGTCAAAAAAGCTTATTTCAATCCCTTTCCAGTACTACCAGGAACATGGAAACCAAATAAGAACTCACAAACATCTAGATCTACAATCTCCCAACATACCTAAAAGAACTTCAAAGAGAATCCATCTGGTCCTGGGGCTTCCCCCCACCCCCACTCCTAGGCTGATCTCCTTAAGAGTGAAAGCCAACTCCAACAGTTCGGCCTGAACAACCGAAAGTTTTGGAAAGGGGACACTCGACACCACCATACTTACCTCCGGATCGAATTGAAAACGTGTTGCAAAATGAATAGTAGCCTCCTTCTTAACCATACAGGGTTAGAAATAACTCAATTGCCAACATAAATCTTCACAATCTTATTTCGGGACCCCTTGAAATTTGCTACTCTGTGATAAAACCGAGTACATTCCCCCCCGCCCCCCTCTTTAAACCACTTCAGCCTAGCCTTTTGACTCCAAATCTTCGCTAACCAGCGATTCTTTTGAATAAAAAAAGCCCGACACCAAGCCATTCTTTCACGTTCCTGACCAGTTAACTCCCTCACATCCAATATGGCATCCAAACTGTCCATCTCCTCAGTTAACTTCTCTATCTCAAATTCTAATTTCCCAAAAATCTCCTTACTCCAAACCTGTAAATCACCACGCGATAACTTCAACTTGTACCACAAAACATTACTGGATCTCCACTCACATCATAAGACTCCCATAAAATCGTACCTGTGCGTAAGAAAGTTTTATGTTCCAACCATGCATTTAAGAAATGAACTGGCTTAGGAACCCAATTCTGAACCTCCATCCTTAATGTCACCGGGCGATGATCCGAAATCCTTCTTGAAAGACCACACTACACCACATGTACAAAAGCAAAACAAACCTCTAAAGAGATTAAAAAATATGTCCAAACGGGAAGCCTTCGACCCTGTACCATATCAAGTGAATTTGGAACCAACCATACTCAAATAAATAAGGCTCAATGAATCAATAAAGTCCAAAAAAGCTTCCCCATCCGGTCTATCAAAAGAACTCCCCCTCCTCTCCTCCGGAGAAAGCACTGAATTAAAATATCCACTTTAAACAGGGCATCATGCAAAAAACAAAAAAGCCTTTTGATCTTGGACCACAGAACACAACGATCCCTCATATTACTAGGGGAATACACATTCACAAAACTAACCTGCAAATTGAAAGCTACTTCAACTACACTTTAGCGAACAAGATTAGTATCAAAAACAACCTTGGATTTCATACAAACAAAGGTCTTCTATGCCAATAACACACCACCGACCGACCCTACTACAGCCGCCTAGTCATGCTCCCAACCGAAAACCAAACCACAACTATCAAAAGAATTAACAACTGCAAGCTTGGTTTCTTGCAACATTATCATAGAAGCACCACTCTTCAACAAAACTTTATTAATGCAATTCCGCTTGGCCTCGGAATGCATACCTCTCACGTTCCACGTGAGGAAATTTAACATAATTTGCTACTTGATGAAATCTTTTAACTGGTGAGGTGCACCAATATTTAGATATTCACCCCCATAATCAGCAGAAAAAAGAGTTCTCCTAGAAATCTCTAGGTCAAGATTACCGAACTGATCATGCACGATCGGTCTTAAATCAAGAGCCTTTTTACCCACCTTCTTATAATACGACCAATCTCTCGAACTACCCTTCAACTTTTTAGCAATTTCAATAATAAAGGAACCACCAGTACCTTTCTTACTGTTGGAACTCGTTCAGGCCCTCGTCTGATAAACGAACTCCGACGTGGTCAACTTTTTTGGCCCCAACAACCTTTCTTTTTCTTCGGTGTTTGGCTTTGCGATTCAGCTTCCACAAAACCATTCGCTACTGCCTCTAGACCGAAGCTCTTAATTGACTGAACTATATCTGAAACGCAATTAACTTTAACTAATGTAGAGTTTGAATTCATGCACAACACTCCTTCCACCCCTCACTTACAACAGTTGCCTTATCCAACACGCTACCATGTAACTCTTCTTTCCGTTCTCCCAACTTAGAAAAGGGAATGATTTCAGACCCCCTAGAGCGGAAAAAAAACATATGTGAATCACAGAGAGATACAGAGCCTCCACCTCCCTCTTCACTATGACCCAGCAAAGGAGAAGAGAGTTTCTCACCCTCAACCTCTAAAGTAGCCTGAACTGGTAAAGAGACATTCTCATCCTCCAACTCTAGTTCAACTGAATGATTCGAACTCTCTGAAACTGAAGGGACTGAATATGTCCCAATCCGAAACCGAAAAAGAACCTCTTTGGAATTCACAGGTTTGAGGCCTTTTCTAACTCAAGGTTTATAACCTTAACACCCGGCTGCAAATCAGAACAATATACAAGTGTAAAAGCCCGGCCAAAAGCCTCACCTGCATCAAAATTTTCAACCACAAACAACACTCTTCCTCGCACCCCCAACACTAAGTTAATATTATCTATCGACCATCCATGAAAAGTCAGACCAATCAACTCCAACCACACCAAACAACCAGGAGCAAGCAAAAACTTTGCTGAATCAACACTCTCAGCGAACCATTTGCTCAGCCAACCTTCACCCTTTCCTTCAAAGCCAAATCATAGGTCGGGTCCTGACAATAAACCAAGAAAGTCCTATTACCAAAACCATAAATAACCACATCAAATACCCCATCTCGGACCATAGCATCTTGAATATCCCGATTTGAACATTCATTTCTCGCAATTATAATAAAACCATTCTCAACCATGGTCTTATGCCTAACCAACATAGCCCATGCGATCATTGATCTCTGGTTAAAAACAGGCACCTTTGGCACAGAACGAGACTGAATTACAACACGGGGAGGAGCTTGCTTCCCTAAACTCCCTTCATGACTAGGAACACGTTGAGACGGTACGCTTCCTCGACCCCCTTTCAGATCATAATCAACAAGAAGCCTTTAACCACGTACTACTGATCTATTGCACTTCTCGATGATTGAATCAGCATCAACAAAGGATTTAGGGTAAACAAACCCCAAAAAAATTATTTTCAATACTGAACCATCCATCCCACGATAATCAACCAATTAAACATCATCAACATTGTTAGGTAAATTGAAAGCGAACAGTTTAGGAACCTGGTTTGCCTGCACATTCAGTCGATCCTCATCTGAATATCCAACTTCAGAGGCTGCACTCATCTTCCCCACATCCTCTTTTGCTCCAAGTCTACTGAACACATCTGCCACAACACTTGGAGGATCAATCGAAGCTGCACTCGCTTCTCCTAATTGTTTCAGAAACTTCGCCTCCCCAAAAGTTTTCGCCAAATCCGTTGCACACGGGAAGGATGTACGACATCTACCCACCAAAACCTCAACGTAATCGTAGTACGCACGCCTTCACCTGAGATCATCGACGTCGGTGACCTCAGCTCACCATCGAACGCCGCGAGCTCGTCTCTCCCTTCTCTCATTTTTTTTTTGTTCTTTTTGTTGTGTCTTGTTATGACTAATATCATTTAATTCCATCAACATAATAAACTAATAATAAATAGGATAAAGATGATGTAAAGTAGTTAGAAGTTTGTAGTGAGTTGGTGGACTGAATCACCAACTTACCTAATTTAACTAATTTAGTTAGAACCATTTAGTTAAGAACTAATTACTAGTCGGTTCCTTGGGAATTTGGTGGCATGGGCTACCCATGGGCCTCGCGGGTGATGGTATGTGGTCATTCCCGACGAGGTCCCGTGACGCGTTCATTGCCTCCTACGCCTTCCATTCTGGATATGTCCAATATTATCCAACGAGAACGTTCCCAAGACTCCAAGTTTGGTCTCGATCCGTAAAGTCCTAATTACTTACGGGAACGTGACCCAAAACCCAGTTTTGGTCATGTCCCATGTCAACTTCCCTCTTGGCCATTTTCCGTAAGTGTGTTCATGAGTTTCATCCTCCGGTGTGACCCTTAGGTTTATGCATGTCGGTAGATCAACCTAAAATCCCATTTTATTTGATCCTACATAAGTGGTGACTAACAAGACTTTAGTATTGCCTAACACCGCATAATGAATCGACCCTGACGATTCTAACCTCTCTGTCGTCCATGTCACTGTCCTTTTATCTCTAATATCCTAATTGAGATAAGCCATAGAGTCTTCATTCTTATTATTCTCAATCACTGTTCCTAGATATGTGAGATGACTGAATATATGATACATGCAACGTTGAACCGATATCATTCCAATACAGTAGTATGAGGGATAAATCCCTTATCCCTCTTTTGTGTCACTCATGTAATCTGTCCCCAAGCCAATCCCGGCTATTATGGAAACTCTATCACATGCAACGTTGGGCTCAGGCCAAACTTAGTTGTTTACTGCATAGCAATCACAAAGACTCTTTGGCCTAATGATACATGACAAGCTACGACATTGAATATGTTCATGACTTGATCTATGGCACATATTCATGTTGGGTCGTCCAATAACATGTCCCACATGATATCTATGATCAAACTCCGGAATCTCATTCCAATGACTAATATAACGTAAGCCATAAAGAGCCATCTTTATACTAGTCACTTCTAGCGATGCTTTGTCGACTAGGGACCCATCGAGTGTGATCTATCTCGATCTATGAACCCATCGAGTATCACATGACGTATTGTATTCTACTCAATAAATACTATTGGTGGGATCTCGTCAAAGATCAAGTGAAGTGGTGTCTGGACCACGGGTTCATTTAGTTTTAATAAAATTGTAATCGTCCATTTAAAATTGTAATGTCTTTCGTTTCAATAAAATTTCATTTTTGCTGTATTAAAAGTGTCAAATGAAATTATTTTAAATTAATAAATATTGCATGAGTCAAACTGTTGATTCAATCAAATTTGGTTGCACTGTTAACGCTTGGTGTAGCAAGGTGTGTTAGAAGCTTGGTGTAACTGATGAGTCAAGTTCTAAAGAAGTCGTTCAATCATGCTATAAGTCGTTGATCTTAAGTATTCAATCAAAACCGTGTGTTTGTATTGATACACAAATTTTACCCTATACCATTGTTATGTTACACCCTCAACGCATTCTAATTTGTCTCAATTATCTATCAACTAAGATCTAGCTATAGATCTCAAAATGAACAAATTGGTCGATGCCAACAAAAAGAAATTAAGAAGTAAAACGAGAACTTCACCCAACAAAGATCAGATTAAGACTGACAATATGTCTAAAACTACCGAACCAGAGGGAGAACAATGGAACACACAGATCCCCTCTTGAAGACAGTTGATGCCCCCATGAATAAAGATTCTAAGACGAATTTAGCCAAGTAACTTGCACTCCAAGCAACCATAGAATATTTTGAGAAAATCATAAGATACAGTCCAAAAGAAAACAGTTAAGGATCAAAATGAAACCATCCAGAGGTTAAGACTGCCTGCAGACCCAAACCATATAACAAGAAGTAGTGGGTTTTGACCTATTCTTCCTTGAGTGCTTCATGGTGGCTATTTTCGGGTGTGAGTCTCCTTTTTTAGCTGTCTTTTTTCTTTCTCGGGTCTGCGTACCCTTCTCACATCAGGGTCTGTGCACCCATTCTCATCAGGGTCGGCGTACCCATTCGCTTTTGGGTATGCGTACCCCCATTCACTCAGGGTCTTCGTACCCATTCTCTCAGGGTCTGCGTACCCTTTCTTATGCTCTCAGGGTCTGCGTACCCATTCACTCAGGGTCTGCGTACCCATTCACTTTCACTCAGGGTCGGCGTACCCATTCACATTCACTCAGGGTCTGCGTACCCTTTCTTATGCTCTCAGGGTCTGTGTACCCATTCACTTAGGGTCGGCGTACCCATTCACATTCACTCAGGGTCGGCGTACCCATTCACATTCACTCAGGGTCTGCGTACCCTTTCTTATGCTCTCAGGGTCTGTGTACCCATTCACTCAGGGTCGGCGTACCCATTCACATTCACTCAGGGTCTGCGTACCCTTTCTTATGCTCTCAGGGTCTGCGTACCCATTCACATTCACTCAGGGTCGGCGTACCCATTCACATTCACTCAGGGTCTGCGTACCCTTTCTTAT
Organism: Erodium maritimum; assembly: GCA_963921825.1. Taxonomy (NCBI): domain Eukaryota; kingdom Viridiplantae; phylum Streptophyta; class Magnoliopsida; order Geraniales; family Geraniaceae; genus Erodium; species Erodium maritimum. The sequence continues at coordinate 63,076,683 of OY997588.1, read as the reverse complement.
GCTCTCAGGGTCTGCGTACCCATTCACTCAGGGTCTGCGTACCCATTCACTTTCACTCAGGGTCGGCGTACCCATTCACATTCACTCAGGGTCTGCGTACCCTTTCACTACAAGGTCTGCGTACCCATTCATTTCAGGGTCAGCGTACCCATTCACTCAGGGTCTGTGTACCCCTTCGCTACTGGGTCTGCGTACACATCCCTGTTTACTGCTTTTTTTTTTATTTCAGGACTTCCGCCTTCAATCTGTAGACATACTGTTTTTTTATAACATTTTTCTTCCTCAGGAGAAGGTAATTTATCATATGCTTTCGTTGATAAAAAAAACCTACCAAAGAGCCTACTCACACTCCACAACCACAGCAGAGAGGGAGAAAACCCACACACGAACCCAGCAAGAACCAACAAGATCAAGATTAAACACAAAACCAAACCCCAAATACCAACTCAAAATTTTGTTCTTTCGTCTCAAAAGAGATTTCAATCTTATATTTATTGTGTTGATAAAAAAATTATGGATCAATTTTTTTCAATTTTGTTGTTTTCGTCTCTCTCACACCTTCATCCTCATCTTCTCTCATTTCTTTTTTCTTATTTGGTTAACTCCACTTGTCTTTTTATTTTACTCATGATACAAACTACTTCACAAATCAGCCAAACAGTGGATAAAAAGGAACCGTTGAGCACTTTCAATGGTAAAAGGAAGCAAAAATGAAGAGTTTTAATGAAAGTGAAACCAACAAGGTCAGAGAAGACAATAAATGTACCGGTTATCCACTGCATGGATTCCCCACTTGAAGAGGTTAAAATGAAAATTTATATTGAAATTGAACCTACACACAACTGCCACAGACACAAGCATATTTATGGTGTATTTGGACTAGCCGCCAAGTTTTATTTTCTAGTCCAATAATGATAATGATAATGATAATGATAATGTGGGTCATAATATTACAGGGCTGTGTAGTTACCCGAAAAAACAGGTAACAGTAGCTCATGACAGAGGTCCACATTCCTCATCAACAAAGCAATAAATAGCACTTTATCATCTTCTCAATACCAACCACATACAAGTTTTATATCTTTTTTTATAAAACAAACATTCAATCTCTGCCATCAACATATAAGTTGTCTAAGAGAGAACGACGGAGCGGCCCGGCTTGGGATGTTACGTTCCAGCTAAGGTTTTTACGGGACACAGGACGCGAGCGACTCTGTTGTGGGACGATTTTACGGGCCGCAGGTCGCGTCCGGCGTCCCGAATAAAACACAAATTATTATGAGTTTTTCATTACATTATTTTGTACAGTCAGCATTCAAGCTCCTAATCCATACCCTTCCATTGAACATACTATAATGTAATGATTTTTCTAAGGAAGAGATACTGATATTTGAATGCTGTGTTTTTTTATTTTATTTTTATAATGATGTAGAAATGTCTCCATTTAAATAATTTATTTTAAATAATATAGTAATTGTTAATTTGCTAATATATATTAGTCAAACTTGTTATATGATAATTGAACATTATACATTGATACCTATTATAACAAAATATTATTTGGTAAACATTGATTATCATATCAAATGTATTTAGACATATTATCCATATAAAGACTAACATATTTGAAAATTTATGGTCTTTCAATATAATGTTTCAATAATAGTTTCACATCGAACATATTAGTTTATTTCGTATACAATGACACTATTACGAGAAACTGAGTTTTAAATAGAGTCTGGTTGTAGTCAACAAGATCGATTGAGAACGATCACTAGAAAAACAAATACAACGATACATAAACATGAACCATCACATTTTTAAAATTGTGGGCCATGATCCTTTTTTCAAGGAGATAAACAATGTAAAATACATAGCAAATAATAAAAGAAACATACATCATGAAAGATTGTGATACATTAACCTTCACAATAGTCAGCCAATTTCTCCTTCAGTCTTTCTTGTCGTTCGTCCCACACTTAGAACTGTAAAGGAGTCATGGTAGTCATGTCATTGTCCTCCAACTCCCATAGTTGGTCGTTCGATGTAATATTAATATAATAATTGTCTAAAGCCTTGTTCATTGTAAAAAAAATTCAATAAGTTAAAAATATTCATTATTTGGTCTCATTTTATAGACCTCAAAAAATATTGGTCCAAAAATAAGATCGATCGGAATCCAAACGAAACAAGAATGAACAAGAGAGAGAAAAATGGAAATGTGGGAAGGTTGCACCAGAGGGCGCCACTGGCGCATTCTGGACAACGGGATTCGCTGACTTGTTCAGCTGAGCAGATCTAGTACGCTACGCCCAGCGCCTACCATGGACCCACGCTTTACAGTCCGCCTGATTGTGGACTATGTGGTTGACTCCCATCCCAGCATCTGATTGCACCATAAGGTGTTGGTCTCTCCTGAGCAGGATCATGCCTGCTGCTCATTTGTTCTTATTCTTTTGGGGTTGATCCATCACCCTTTTGGGATTTCTAGAGACCAAATTGGCCCTTCTTGGACACTAAATTTTGGACACCAAGTCTTAAACCTCTCTATATGGTAGTTGTATGCACTTCTTTTGTATCATATCTCTCATTCTTTTAAAAAAAATTCATATTTGTACGTTCTCTCTAAGTTTTTTTTTATCGACAAAGCAAATTTAAATTAAAACTGTTTTTTGGAAGGAAGAACAGAGTTTGAAATACAACCACACGAGCAGTCAACAATGGATCCTCAACAAAGAAAACAACAACACAAGGACGGTCCACTCAGGAAATCGAAAACCCAACAACACAAGGATGCAACCTGAAAAAAAACAGACAGGAGTGATGGCAATATGTCACAGCCTCAAGACTACCACCCAACAAGGGATGCAAACAAATGAAAAGGTCTAAGTACCCAAAATTTACAACCTTGAAGCACATAAAGAAGGTCTACCACCCAGATTTTACCAACATGAAGCACAAATAAACCGATTAGCAAGAACGACTCCTCAATACTCAGCAAACGGGGATGCCGAGAGTAACAGACCTTAACTCAGATGACAGGCGACGTAAACGAGCACTGCTCAGTCTTCACAAGGAAGACCCAATCCGGGCCTACACCACGGATCGACTCGAAAGGAGTCGACTCTGTCGACCCCAAAACCCACCACGGCAAATCGGAATGGGGAGGCATAGTCGAGCTCGAGAACACCCACCTTAGCATTAGAGCAAGATCCGAAACCTAAAAATTCTACTACTTACCCGTGCCTTACAAGCCTCACACTGCTCAATTAACTCGATCAACAAGTTAATCCGTCGATGGCCAACACACACCGACGATCCAACCGGAGAGTTAGGCGAATCCAACCCCACATCTCCACCGATTAAGAGGAGGGGCCGAAGGACTCCTAAATGAGACACGAAAAACAACGGGCAAGCATGAAATTAGAAAAGACGCCCCAGCAATCAGTTCAGCGAAAACGCTCCTTACCCAGGATGAGAGCAAAACCGAGAAACAGCATCCCGTACCAGCGAAAACAGCATCCCGTATGTTTACTTTCTCTTGCGAGATCGAAAATAGCTAGATGTATATTTTTTTATCGATGGGTGATTTAATGACGGAGTGTTCGTTGGGGGTTTACGTTAATGTGTTAACATTGTGCTAACATATTATATCTCCTTGAGTTATGATAGGAAAGTAGGGAATTATATGGTTAATAGTGTTTGGTTATCTCCGAATCATTCCTTAACTGAGAGAAGTTTCTTCGATGATGTGGATCTCTCTTATGACATCTTGGTATTTGGTCGAACCTAATATAACCGAGAGACGGGTTGAAGAAATGATGATGTGGATCGTTTCCAACGATTTTTCAATAGAGGTTGAATCGACATTCGAGAACATATTTTTTTGGTAAAATGAGGATGAAGAAATGAGTGCTTAGAGAGTTTTTGATGGAGGTTGAATTGGAGTTTATAATGAGTGGCGGTTTAATGTATTTATATGATGATATCATTATTTTTTATATATTATTTTAAATATATTTTTGAAAAAAGTTTCATTATGATATCCTCGAAAAGTTTTATTTTTATTATAATACCCTAGACTGTTATTTTTCTTTTCCACTATCTTGACAAACTCTTATTTTCAATTTAGGACTCACCATTATTTTTCCATATGTACAATGTAAAAGGTCCAAAACACACACTCCACTATTTAACAATCAAATCAAAACCATATCCTTGAAATTGCATAACTTAAGAACAGGTGAAATGACAATAATACCTTTCATTTCCTTTCAAATTTTCAAAATATGCCATTAGAGATTATGTTTTATTTTGGAAGCCAAACTCCGGTGGTCGACTTTTGTGCCGGAAGTATGGTACCGGAAGTCTCTGGTTCTACTCCTCCGATCCTGCCCGAGTATGGGGGAAAAGGTAAGGAGGTTGTTGATGCTCTGGTTGTTACTGATCAATTCAACCCCATTCTGAACATAAGGGAGGTCGGAGAAAATAGCAATGCTGCAGTGAATGTTCATCCCTTGATAAATAAAAAAATTGTATGACAAAGGCTTGGATGGAATCATACTAGTGCCTATCCATCAATCCAAGGTTCTGCAAAGGCCAAACAAAAGTGGATTTTTTTTTTCTCGATATTGCAACTCGTGAGGAAGCTGATAAATTGATTGGCATGCAAAATGGTGTTATGGTGAAGGGTTACATACTTTTCATTGGTTCCTGAAACATTAAGCAATATTAAATGATGTGTTGGAAGATATGTGGTCTTGTGGGTCTAAAGGTTTGGAGGTAAGACAGATCGTTGGTCGTATTTTTTCCATCACTTGTTTTCTTTTCAAACTCATTGATGATGGATCGAGTCCTGGTTTCACATTATGTCAGCATTACATGGTGGTTCAAAATCTCTGGCATTCCTCGCTTTGGTCGAAATATGGAGATTGTTCAACAAATGTTCAAAGACAAAGGCATGCTAGTGTTCTGTCGGAATGTGTGCGAGTCAAATGATTGGTTCTTTATTTAATCCTACTGGTGCCTTAATCAAAATTGGCTCTGCTTCGTTTAAGATTATTGTTGAGCTTGTTAATGCAGAGCAAATTTATGATAGCAACCGAATTCAATTTTGAATAATAATGATCATGCTGTTGTTCCTGAGTCTGGGGCTGGTGTGTCTGGAGACAAGTTTGTCTCCGCATAGTTTAGTTTATTGCATGGTCATTTCTTAGAGGTCCTATCGCATGATCTGCAGGAAGCGACTTTGGGTGAGTCTGTGGCTGTTACAACTTGTTGCTGAGTGTTTTTTATCTGCACAAATAAATCAATCGGTTCAAGTTGCGCAAGCTGTTCCTCAGGCAGTTTCGTATGTTGTGGTTCTTTGGACGCCAATCAATAAAAAAGTATCCAGGTCGTTCGTTGCAGCCCCAAGTCGCTCCTCCTTCGCAACGTTTTAGGACACGATCTTTGGATAGAGAACGTAGTCTAGTTGCAATGGCTTCTTATTGCGCAGTTCTCGATCCCTCTGGAAAAACAGACTCGTGGAGTTTGGCTCAAAAGGTTAGTACTACGTCTTCTACTAAAATTAAGCAACTCTTGTTAATACTTCATGTGATTTGGGAGCTCATGTTGCCTCGAATCGTTCCTGAATTATGCGAGTCCTCTCCTGACATGCGAGAAGACTGCTTTCTTCTCAGAAAAAGAGATGTTTGAGAAATATTATTCTTAAGTCAAAACCCTTATTTGTGATGTTACAAGAAGTGAAAGTAGAAAGGATTGATTATGCTTTTATTCGGGAAATTGGTTTACATGGTGGTTGGTCTTTATCTTATATACATGCTATTGGAAGCGTTGGTGGTGTGTTGAGTCTTTGGTAGGACACATCTTTCATCATGGAGAATGTGGAGATTCTTAAAAGCATTCTTTGTTTGACTGGCATTCATCGTTCTTCTCAAGTTCGTGTCTCTTTTTGCAATGTGTATGATCTCAATTTGTTAGCTGACAGGAAATTTCTATGGGATGAGTTGACGGGTATTGGAAGTAGTTTGTCATATCTGGTTTTATGGGAAGATCAATGCGGTTCTTCACACTGATGATCGTCGTAATTGCTCTCCTCATAGAGCAGATGCTCGTGTCTTTTCGTCTTTTGTTTCAAATTTGGGTTTAATTGATTTTCCCCTCGTGTCTATGAGCAACCGCCTCCGGCGGCCACTACGGCTCTGGTCTCAGGGGTCATTCGGGAAGGTGTGTCTCTCGAGTCTATCGCCTGGTCGGTTCATCCCTCTTTCCCTTTTCATCGGTGTTGTTACTTTCTCTTCCCTGATACCTCTGCCCCGCTGCCCGACCTCCATCTCCAGTCTCACACAAAGGATGACGTCGCCCTTGTACCCCTCCTCTTTCCCCCCTTGTTCTTGACTCTCAACGCCGGGCACTCCCATCTCTAGCCAGGACATCCCTGGATTCATTGTATAACTTCAGATCTACTCCGACGGGAGCTTTTCAGGCCTCTCATGGTTGTTCTTCACCTCGGGAAAATAGTCGCTGTCACGCCCCAATTTCAGCGAACCGAACTCGGGACGCGAACTTTTAAAACATGAACACTTAAAACCTGTTTTGAATAAAACTCTGATATTTCCATTTAGTTACCAAAAATAATAATAGTATTTACAATACAAAAACGTCCCAACAAGTGGACAAGGTACAACATCCGTCACTAGACTCAACAAAAAGTAAAGACCAGACTCCGCTCCAAGCTCCATGAACTTCAAGAGCTAACCTAGTCCGTCCGGTGATCAGTACCTGTAGGAAAAGCAGCTAGGGGTGAGCGTTCGCTCACCTCCACGGATAACAGACTGACTATGGCATAATTAGTAGATAAAACCAGTGACACTAAAACCAAACCCAACACCGGGACTACAGTCCCCAACTCAGGTACCCAACTTACCCACAACCCGTTACTTTCCTCAACATACTTAACACTCAATAAAGTAATGTAGGCCCGACACAACTATCGACGACCTCCTCCAAGGACACGACAGGAAGACTACACAACGCCAAACAAGATCACAAAGGATCGCACACCAGCTGCTCAGTAACCAATCTCAAATCAGGTCAGGGATCGACCTATCGCAATTCCTCGACACGAAGTCGGATCAGGCTGTCGACCTTTAGAACTCGCAATTCATCGACATTAAGTCGGATCAGGCTGTCGACCTTTCGAACTTGCAATTCATCGACACTAAGTCGGATCAGGCTGTCGACCTTTAGAACTCGCAATTCATCGACACTAAGTCGGATCAGGCTGTCGACCTTTCGAACTCGCAACTTCAGGTAACCACAATCACAATCACAGGCAAGTTCAAACACACCGGCACTCAAGGCCACTCAAGACACCTCAACAATCAAGACTCGGGTTCAACAACCCCACGGGCACTCACTGCCACTCAAGACACACCAACGGTCAAGAATCGGGTTCAACAACCCCACGGCACTCACGACCACCCCAAAACATCAACAGTAAGACACGGGCACTCATGGCCACCCAAGACACCAATTTAAATACACAGGCTCTCATGGCCATGTTAGTCTTAGTGCCCGTAGTTCAATCCTAAATGTCCAAATGTATATATCATCGTTAGCAATAAAATTAAAGCGGCTTTATATTACTTATGTGTTGGAGTAATATATCGATGTGTGCTCTGATCTATGCCCACCATGCGAATAGAACCATAGATCGAGATAGATCACACTCGATGGGTCCCTAGTCAACAAAGCTTCACTAGAAGCGACTAGTATGAAAGATGGCTCTTTATGGCTTACGTTCTGTTAGTCATTGGAATGAGATTCCGGAGTCTGATCATAGATATCATGTGGGACATGATATTGGACGACCCGCCCTGAATATGTGCCATAGATTAAGTCATGAACATATTCAGTGTTGTAGCTTGTCATGTATCCTTAGACCAAGGAGTCTTTGTGATCGCTATGTAGTCAACAACTGAGTTTGACCTGAGCCTAACGTTGTCCGTAACAGGGCTTCCATAACGGCCAGGATTGGCTTGGGGACGGGCTACATGAGTGACACGAAAGACGGCTAAGGGATTTATCCCTCATACTAAGGTATGAGAAAGATATCGGTTCTCGGCCACTTGATCGAGAGTGACTGGAAGAATAGCATGGCCATGCACATGATACTGGGTATCATATCTTCAGTCATCTCACATATCAAGGAACGGTGATTGAGAATAATAAGGATGACGGCTCTATGCCTTATCTCAATCAGGATATCGGAGATAAAAGGATAATGACAGGGATGACGGAAAGGTTAGAATCGACAGGGTCGATTCGTTATGCAGTGTCAGGCAATACTAAAGTCTCGTTAGTTGCCACTTAAATAGGATCAAGTAAAATGGGATTTTACGTTGATCTATTGACATGCATAAACCTAAGGGTCACACCGGAGGATGAAACTCATTGACACATTTATGGAGAATGGCCAAAAGGGAGTTGTCTCGGGACATGACCAAAACTGGGTTTTGGGTCATGTGCCCGTAAGTGAATAGGACTTCACAGATCGAGACAAGGCTTGGAGTCTTGGGATTGATCGCGTCGGATAATGTTGGACATTTCCGGTATGGAAGGCATGGAGGCGATGAGCGAATCACGGGACCTCGTTAGAAATGGCCACGGGCCATGTTCCAAGAGGCCCATGAAAGGCCCATGCAACCAAGGCCCATGGAACTAATTAATCAAGTCTTGATTAATTAGTACTAAGTAAGCAAGACAAGGATTAAGGTGTTGGTGATTCACCACCTAACCCAATCTTGTCTTGCCATACTTTGTCCTATTTACACCTTACTTGACACCATACTTGTCCCATGCCTTTAGTTGGACAAGTATGGGTTTTGTTATGTTTAAGTCATCTTTTTTCAACATAACAAACACAAGACAAGAATAGGAAACACATTTTCTCTCCCTCTTCCATGGCCATTTCGGGTTTGGCTAGTTTCCACCTCCATGTTTGTGTTCTTGAGTCCTCCAAGAGAAGAACTACGTGGCTTTGATTCCCATGTGGATACGTAGGCGTCTTGGAGACTCAAGCCAATCATTCGTTAACCGGTGTTCTTGTTTTGGTAAGAACTAGTGCTGAAAATTTTCTCTTGTTAATCCATTCTTTGTTAGTTGTTTCATGGTTCTAATTGTCTCTTGGTTTTCATTGATTTTCCGCTGCGAGTTGGTTCATCTCCAACCCTACCTAGAGACCCAACAGTGGTATCAGAGCCGTGCTACCTTCGGGATTCACAAGACGGTGTTCAAAGTTTCGGTTTTGCTTGAAAGTTTCGTTTTTGGCATGTTATTTTGCTAAATTGTTTGATAACATGTTTTAAATTATTGTTTATGGATTTAATACATGTAAAATGATTTTTTGAAAATTATTTCAAATCTGGAAATTTTGAAATTTTTTTGATTTTTCGGGTCTCGGGAGCGGGACTCTCGGGGAGCCGAAACCGGGACCGAACGGGGCTCCGTTGGACGGAGCTAGGCCAAGCATGACCATTGGATGGTTGATATGCCAAGGCTAAACCGTTTTGTTAGTTATGACGAGTTTGGAACCGTCATGATGAACTCGAAGATCAAATGTTCAAAAGTTTCATTTTTGAACGGTTTCGATAAACCGAGCATCAAAAAATTTCGAAACTTGGCTATTAATTAAAACCGGAAAATCACATGATGTTTGATAACATGCTTGTTTGATAACACGATGTGTGATGTGATGTTGGCATGGTGTACATAATAGCCCCAAGCTCGATTTAATTATTTATCGCTTTTCACGGCCTGCGAGCCGTTAGAGTTAGCGTGTAATTATTCTTTCAAGGTGTGGTCGTCGAACCACTTGTTTGTAATATTTATTTATTCCCGACCTGCGTGTCGTGTATTAAATTGTAATATTTTACTCAAGACGAAGAAATGGCGAAAAGGTCATTTGGTGGCTTTTCGGGTGTTGGCATCGGCTTGGAGTCGGTGGAGCTCAAGAAGCTAGTGGGAGTTAGTTTAGGGGGCTATTATGTGCACATTTATCGCTTTATGCTTGGTTTAGTTTATGCATGATTAATTCTATGTGTTTTAGAATTGCATGCTTAACTTTATTTACCGAGCATATCACCTCACATGCAAAGATAAAATTGGAATTTTAATCCTTGTGTGTGAACCCTTAGAATCGTCATTACATTGGATGTAGTTGATGGGTTCGAAGGAAGAATTACATTGGATGTAATTTGAGGCATCATTGCATTTGGAATGTAGTTGATGTGCTCATCGCATCTAGGATGTGTCAAAGTTTTAAACACAACCGGACAAGTAAAAACGGGTCATGTCCGATACCTCCCAATTATCAACACCTTACTACCTCCCCGTCCTATGGGTGTCGTGCGCATTAGCGGAGCATCCATGGGAAAGCGGGGTAGTAGGTTTGGACGACATATGTGGGTGTCGTGCGCATTAGCGGAGCACCTACATAGTGACGAGCCATAGTTGAAAATTGGTGGACCCGACTACGATTCTCGGCCTGAGGTTGAGCTAGGGTAACAGATAGGGTAAGTCGTGTACATAAGTACATACCCTAGCCAAGAGTCACATTGGATGTGATTGGATGGAGTCCTACCTACATAGCTCGATTAAGTGGTGAGCATTAGTTCAGCTTAATCGAGTGAATCAAGGATCTTGGTTTCAAATTCTAAAGGTTTAGAATTGATTGTTGGTGTTTAAGCTTGATCTTCATAAAATTTATTCAGTTTACTGATTGAATTTTATCTGTTGTAGATCAAATGGCAAATTCAGCGAACATTAATAGTTTGTCATTAAAAACCATTCTTGACAGGGTCAAGCTAAATGGGACAAACTATTTGGACTGGTACAGAATTTTGAGGATAGTCCTCAAGTCTGAACGCAAAGAATATGTCCTTGACAAGGCTGTCTCTAAGACCATATCAGAGTTACATGAAGTGTCATTAACTGCTGAGAAGAATATCTCAGGGATCTGGGATCCAAGGATATTCTGATGGTCAACAAGGGAATTGGAAGTGGCATGGGCTGGGCCCATGCGCACTTGGCAGGAAAGATGAGACACCTGAGAATGTCTGCTTCTACTGCCAACAGCCTGGTCATTGGAACCGGGATTACAGGAAGTTCACGGCTGATCTGAAGAAGGGCAGTGGGACTGCGCCTTCATCAAATAGCCTGGATGATCTGAAGAAGGGCAGTAAGACTGCGCCTTCATCAGGAAACCTGGATGATCTAAGGAAGGGCGGTGGGACCGTGCCTTCAATCGGTATTAACTCTATAGAGCTACATCTCTCTACTTCCAAAGATTCATGGGTATTAGATACCATGACTGAATCTCACACATGCACTAATATATGGTGGCTGAAAGTAGGAGAGATTTGGAAAGCACGAAATGGACCTCAGAGTTGTGGCAACTGTTGTAGGATCCATGAGTCTTGCTTTGCCAAGAGGCCTTGTCTTAGTATTGTATAATGTATATTGCATACCTACTTTTAGTAGGAATATTATATCTGTATCCGTGTTTGACAAGGAAGGATATAATGTTAATATTGGAAATGGAGTTTTCAATGTTCTATGCAATGATATGTTTTATACCAGTACTGACATGGTTGGAGGATTGTACATATTAGATATGGGTAACAATGCCTCAAGTTCTATATATTCCGTTAATACCAAGAGGTCTAAATCCAACGATTTAAACCTAACTCTGTTATGGCACTGTCATTTGGGTCGCATAAACAAGAAGCGCCTATCAGCACTTCAGAAGTGCGGGCTTTCAGGTTCATTCGAATTCCATTCGATCGATAGGTGCAAGGTTTGTTTGATGGGCAAAATGACTAAAGTGCCCTTTATCGATCGCGATGAAAGGGCGGGTGAATTATTGGGGCTGATACACTCGAATGTGTGTAGACCAATAAGTTCACTTGCCAGGAGGGGTTTTAGCTACTTTATCACATTTACTGATGATTACAGTAAATATGGTTATGTCTATTCGGTGAGACATAAGTCTGAAACTTTTGATAAATTCAAAGAGTTTAAGACTATAGTAGAAAACCAGCTCGACAAAGGTATTAAGGCACTTCGATTGGATCGAGGTGGAAAATACTTGACCACAGAGTTATTAGATCATCTAAAAGAGAATGGGATCCTTTTGGAATGGACTCCTCCTAGGTCACTGTAGTTGAAAGGTGTAGCCAAACGGAGAAATCGGACATTGTTAGACAATGGTCTGTTCCATGATTAGTTGGACTGATCTCCCAATCTCTTTTAGGGGTTTTTCTCTAGAGACGACCGCATTCATAGTGAATCGGGCTTCGACGAATGGTGTGGAAGGGACACCATTTTAAAAATGGTACGGGATGATGCCCGCTTTGTCCTTCCTAAAGATTTGTGGTTGCGAGGCTTATGTGAAACATTTGGTTTCGACTAAGCTCGAACCAAGATCTGAGATATGCACCTTCGTGTGGTATCCCAAAGCAACAAGGGGATACTATTTCTACAATCCCAGTGAGAACATGGTGTTCGTCGCTTGGGGTGGGGTCTTTATGGAAAAGAAGTTTTGTTTCCAAAGACGTCATTGGGAGGACTGTGCATCTCGAAGAAATTCAGGACTGGTACAGATCTGTCTAAACCAATTGGCAACCCAGTAGAAAGGAGCCAGAGATTGTCGTAGAGTAAGAACCAATTCCTGTTACAATTCCGGAAGGTCCAAGGCGATTTGAAAGGATCAATCTTCCACCTCCAAGATATGGTATCCGGAGGTGACAATGAAGTCATGGTGGATCACGATGATCCAGCCACCTTTCAGGAAGTCGTGGATGGGCCCAACTCCGAGTTATGGCTGGGAGCCATGAGGGAGGAAATGCAATCCATGTCGGACAACCGAGTCTGGGAACCGGTTGATCCCATCAATGGTGTGAGGACCATAGGATGCAAATGGATCTTCAAGGTGAAGATGGACATGGACGGCAACCCTCTGACCTACAAAGCTCAACTGGTGGCGAAAGGTTATAGGCAGATCCAATGGATTGACTATGAGGAAACCTTCTCCTTAGTGGCTATGGTCAAAATCGATCCAAATTCTTCTTGACATAACTGCGTATCATAATTACGAGATATGGCAAGTGGATGTCAAAACCGCTTTCCTAAATGGAAATTTGACTGAGTACGTTTGTATGTCTCGGCCCAAAGGTTTTGACGATCCGAAGAATAAAGGAAAGATTTATAAGTTGTTGAAATCCATTTATGGATTGAAACGAACTTCTCGGAGTTGGATCCTTCGTTTTGATGAAGCTGTAATTGGATTTGGCTTAATCAAGAACGAGGATGAATCTTGCGTTTATAAGAAGGCTAGTGGGAGCAATATTACCTTTCTAGTTCTCATTGAAAACGACATCCCAACCTTGCACGAGACTAAAGCTTGGTTGAGGAAGTGTTTTTCAATAAAGGACTTAGGTGATGCTTCTCATATCTTAAGGATTAAGATATGTAGAGATCGCACCAAGAGGGTCTTGGATTTAAGTCAGGGAACCTATGTGAACAAGGCATTGAGTAGGTTCTTAATGCTCGATTCAAAGAAAGGACTCTTACCCACTAGTCATGGCATTCATCTCAGCAAGACTCAGTGTCCTAAGACACCTGATGAGCTGAAAAGGATGATGAGAATCCTATGCGCCTGGGGGCAGGATCGATCATATATGCCATGACATGTATGAGACCAGACGTCTCGTAAGCCTTATGTTGTACCAGTAGACATCATTCTAACCCGGGGGAAAGATGATGCTGAACTAGTCGTCGAAGGATGAGTAGACGCTAGTTTTCCAAGACAAATCCAGATGACTTTAGAAGTCAATCAGGATATGTGTTTACGCTGAAGGGCAGAGCTTTAGCTGGGAAAGCGTAAAGCAAGATACCATTGCCGAATCTACGACAGAGGCCAAGTACATGGATGCTGCAGAGGCAGCTAAGGAGGCTATGTGGATTTGGAAATTCATGGCAGGGCTGGGTGTAATTAAAAACCCATCCAGTCCGGTGAATCCATTTTGCGACAACACAAGGGCCATTGCGCAAGCTAAAAACCTAGATCGCTTAACAAATCCAAACATGTACTGCGGCGTATCCACCTCATCAGATAAATACTGAACTGAGGTGAAGTGAAGATAACCGATATTGCAACAGATGATAACATAGCCAACCCTTTGACTAAGGCAGTGTCACTGCCTGAACACGTTAGACATGTAAAGTCGATGGGGACATATTGGAGTTTAGATTGGAACTAGGGCAAGTGGGAGATTGTTAGTCTTAGTGCCCGTAGTTCAATCCTAAATGTCCAAATGTATATATCATCGTTAGCAATAAAATTAAAGCGGCTTTATATTACTTATGTGTTGGAGTAATATATCGATGTGTGCTCTGATCTATGCCCACCATGCGAATAGAACCATAGATCGAGATAGATCACACTCGATGGGTCCCTAGTCAACAAAGCTTCACTAGAAGCGACTAGTATGAAAGATGGCTCTTTATGGCTTACGTTCTGTTAGTCATTGGAATGAGATTCCGGAGTCTGATCATAGATATCATGTGGGACATGATATTGGACGACCCGCCCTGAATATGTGCCATAGATTAAGTCATGAACATATTCAGTGTTGTAGCTTGTCATGTATCCTTAGACCAAGGAGTCTTTGTGATCGCTATGTAGTCAACAACTGAGTTTGACCTGAGCCTAACGTTGTCCGTAACAGGGCTTCCATAACGGCCAGGATTGGCTTGGGGACGGGCTACATGAGTGACACGAAAGACGGCTAAGGGATTTATCCCTCATACTAAGGTATGGGAAAGATATCGGTTCTCGGCCACTTGATCGAGAGTGACTGGAAGAATAGCATGGCCATGCACATGATACTGGGTATCATATCTTCAGTCATCTCACATATCAAGGAACGGTGATTGAGAATAATAAGGATGACGGCTCTATGCCTTATCTCAATCAGGATATCGGAGATAAAAGGATAATGACAGGGATGACGGAAAGGTTAGAATCGACAGGGTCGATTCGTTATGCAGTGTCAGGCAATACTAAAGTCTCGTTAGTTGCCACTTAAATAGGATCAAGTAAAATGGGATTTTACGTTGATCTATTGACATGCATAAACCTAAGGGTCACACCGGAGGATGAAACTCATTGACACATTTATGGAGAATGGCCAAAAGGGAGTTGTCTCGGGACATGACCAAAACTGGGTTTTGGGTCATGTGCCCGTAAGTGAATAGGACTTCACAGATCGAGACAAGGCTTGGAGTCTTGGGATTGATCGCGTCGGATAATGTTGGACATTTCCGGTATGGAAGGCATGGAGGCGATGAGCGAATCACGGGACCTCGTTAGAAATGGCCACGGGCCATGTTCCAAGAGGCCCATGAAAGGCCCATGCAACCAAGGCCCATGGAACTAATTAATCAAGTCTTGATTAATTAGTACTAAGTAAGCAAGACAAGGATTAAGGTGTTGGTGATTCACCACCTAACCCAATCTTGTCTTGCCATACTTTGTCCTATTTACACCTTACTTGACACCATACTTGTCCCATGCCTTTAGTTGGACAAGTATGGGTTTTGTTATGTTTAAGTCATCTTTTTTCAACATAACAAACACAAGACAAGAATAGGAAACACATTTTCTCTCCCTCTTCCATGGCCATTTCGGGTTTGGCTAGTTTCCACCTCCATGTTTGTGTTCTTGAGTCCTCCAAGAGAAGAACTACGTGGCTTTGATTCCCATGTGGATACGTAGGCGTCTTGGAGACTCAAGCCAATCATTCGTTAACCGGTGTTCTTGTTTTGGTAAGAACTAGTGCTGAAAATTTTCTCTTGTTAATCCATTCTTTGTTAGTTGTTTCATGGTTCTAATTGTCTCTTGGTTTTCATTGATTTTCCGCTGCGAGTTGGTTCATCTCCAACCCTACCTAGAGACCCAACAGGCCACCCAAGACACCAACAATTAAATACGGGCTCTCATGCCACCCAAGACACCAACAATTAAATACGGGCTCTCATGGCCACCCAAACTCAACAATAAATAACGCACAACAACCTACGGCATACTCGATGCCTCCAACAGTCCTAAGATCACTAGTTTCACAAACAACCTCCGGGCATGGTCATATGCCTCCAGTAATTCAATTATCGCTAAGTTCTCTGTTCCTACGACACTACTAAGTGTCACATGCTTTTCTCTTAAACGCTACAATCCCGTATCATGCTTTTCTAATATTTAAATAAATCTACTCAACCCACGACACCCCGGTGTCACATGCAATTCTACTATTAACTTTCCCTAATCAGGGCCGAGATCCGGCTACTTTTCCCTACCTCGTATATAAATCCAAAAGCGCTCCAACAAAACCCGAAGTGGACCCAGTCACTCGCCGAGCTTCCCTTTGCCTCGGTCCGCAACACGATCTAAAAGAGCACAATTTCAAAGTACTTTTAAACTAGTACGAATAAACCGAAAATTAATAAACTTAACGCCCAAACGTAACCCCGACAATGTCGATCACTCCCAAACTTCCCAATTACTCGACATTGTCGATAAAGGACCCGTAAAGGCCCGATTCGCCCGACATGGCGAATCTGCCCGGTTTTCAATAATTGCCTTCTGGGGCTCCAAAAGCCCCCGTTTTCGTTTCTACGGTCTTAGAATATTTCAAGGGACCCAACGCACTTGACGTAATCGAATTCCGACTTCTAAGTCAATTTATTAACGTTTAAAGTTTCTAAAACCCGTTAATTACAACTTCTCCAATCTAATTCCAAATTTCGATTCGATTAAGGATAAATGGTCTGGGGAACGTTTTAAACCACCCGAACATTAAAACCCGAGCAACCGAGCACGTGGGCCCCACCCAAACCCCTTTTCCGTGCCCTAGGGTTTAAGGGGAGGGGCTCGGCCACCATGTGGTGGCTGGTGCCAACTCCGGCCAGCCATCTCATGGCCGGCCGGCCACCACCCACGGCCGGAGCTCCTCCCGAGCCTCCGGTCACTGGAAAACGTCATTCTTCACCTCCAACCACCTCCAAAACGTCTCCAACTATCCCCCAAACTCACTACAACCCTAACCCATAGTTTATAACAAAACCCTAGCTTTTGAAAAATAAACGAAACGACGATCGGTTTAGGTCTTACCGACGAGGAAGACGAGGGGAAGAGGTTTGCTCTTTGCTTTGAATCGATCCAATAGTTGAATAATCTCCCAACCCTAGCTTTCAATTCTTCTCTCTTCTTCTTCTCTCTCTAACTCTCTTCTTCTCTCTTCTCTTTCTAATTAAAACAACTAACAACTAACTAAATTCTATTTTTTTTCTCTTTAAAACCCTATGTTCGGCCACCTATGTCAACCACACATTTTTCCCCCAAAACTAACACCACCAAATAGTTGACAAGTGTCAAGGTGGGTCCCACACCTTTTGAAAAATATCTAGATGATATTTTCCAATCAGTTTCGCGAAAATCGGACGTTTCGGGCCCCGAACGGGCACTTTTCCCAAGAAATTACGAAACTTAGCGGGCTACAAGGAAACGGCTCAACTAAGACCGCTGCGACGACGGCTAAGCTTTTTGGATCCAAAACGGTCCTCGAATGGACCAAAACGTCGCTCGGTTGACTTTTCCAGCGAAAAGTCAACATTCCCAAAATGATCATAAAGTTGCCCTGAGTCCCCCGGAACTCATTTTAGTCGATAACGGGGTCAAATTAAGTCTGGTATGACCCTCGGGGTCAATTCAGGTTAAGTTAAGTGTTTGTCTTAAAATTTTTAAATTTTCCTGTTTTTCGCAGGTTTGACTGACGTTGACCAGAAGTGGTTATTACAGTCTACCCCCCTTAAAGGAATTTCGTCCGCGAAATTTAAAACATACGTACCTCGGGAGTCGAACAGGCCGGGATACTTCGCGCGAACCTCGTCCTCGCGTTCCCACGTCGACTCAGCCCCGTGATGTTTCCACTGCACTCGGACCAAGCGGATAATCTTGCCTCCCCGCAGAATCTGCTGCCATGTGTCCATGATCCGAACCGGCTGCTCCTCATAGGAGACATCATCAGCCACCTCGATATTAGTCCACTCGATGACGTGGGAGGGGGTCTGCGTTGTACTGCCGCAACTGGGACACGTGGAAGACGTTATGGACTCTCCCAAGCTGCGGTGGCAACGCCAGACGATAGGCCACTGCTCCCACTCTGCCCAAGATCTCAAACGAGCCTATGTACCTAGGAGCCAACTTGCCCCCGCTGCACCTGAACCGCACCAGCCCCTTCCTCGGGCTCACCTTCAGGAACACGTGATCCCCGACTGCAAACTCAAGAGGTCGACGTCGCCTGTCGGCATAACTCTTCTGTCGGCTCTGCGCGGTCCTCAACCGATCGCGGATCAGTGCGGCCTTCTCCGTCGTCTCTCTGACAAGATCTGGCCCCAGCAGACTCTTGTCCCCCACCTCTGCCCAGCATACTGGTGACCGACACGGCCTCCCATACAATGCTTCGAAAGGTGCCATCCCGATATTGGCCTAGAAGCTGTTGTTGTAGGCGAACTCGGCCATTGGCAGGTGGATCTCCCAAGATCCCCTGAAATCCAGCACACATGCTCGCAGCATGTCCTCCAAGATCTGAATGGTACGCTCAGACTGACCGTCTGTCTGAGGATGATGTGTTGTGCTGAGTAGAACCTCGGTCCCCAGTGCCTTCTGCAGACTCAGCCAAAACCTGGACGTGAAGCGGGGATCCCTGTCAGACACTATCGACACCGGGACCCCGTGGAGACGCACTATCTCCTGAATATACAAACTGCTCAACTTGTCGACCGGGTCTTTCATCCTCATAGCCAGGAAGTGGGCCGACTTGGTCAACCGATCAACCACCACCCACACGGCGTCGTTTCCCCTTGGCGATCTCGGTAGCCCGCACACGAAATCCATCGTAATGTGCTCCCACTTCCACTGAGCAATCGGTAGTGGTTGTAACAATCCCGCGGGACGCTGATGCTCGGCCTTCACCTGCTGACAGACGAGGCATCTCGACACAAACTCTGCGACTGCTCTCCTCATCCCGCGCTACCAGTAGTTCCGTCTGAGGTCACGGTACATCTTGGTGCCCCCCGGATGCACTGTAAGACGTGAATGGTGTGCCTCTCGTAACACGGCGTCTCTACAGTTAACCGGCACGAACAGCCCCCCGCGGTACCGTAATCCCCAATCAATACTGTCCTCCCAGCCCACCACCTCGTCACCCCTGACGACTCTCTCGCGGATCTCTGATGCTTCGACGTCCTCCGTCTGCGCTTCCAACACTTGGGCAAGTAGTGATGGCTGAGCCACCAATGAGCACACGGTCACGCCGTCAGTAATCTCCACAAGCTCAAGCCCGAACGTGCTCAGCTCCCCCATCATGTCCCACTCTCGGACTGACATGCTGGCGAGGCTCGGAACCGACTTCCTACTCAAGGCGTCGGCGACAACGTTCGCCTTGCCCGGATGATAGTGTAGCTCGAAGTCGTACTCCTCGAGTAGTTCCATCCACCGTCGTTGACGCATGTTCAGGTCTCGCTGGGAAAATATGTACTTGAGGCTCTTGTGATCCGAGAACACTTGAAACCCCTCGCCATACAGGTAATATCGCCAGCTCTTTAGCGCAAACACGACTGCTGCTAGCTCCAAGTCGTGGGTAGGATAGTTGCGCTCGTGCGTCTTCAACTGCCTGGAGCCATAAGCCACAACTCTGCCCGACTGCATCAGCACGCAGCTCAGTCCCTCTCCGGACGCATCACAGTAAACATCATAACCAATCCCTCGCTCGGGCACCACTAACACTGGAGCTGTAGTCAGTCGAGTCTTCAACTCCGCGAATGCACGCTCACAGTCATCTGTCCACACGAACCCGACACCCTTACGCGTCAACAGAGTCATCGGTGCGGCTAGTCGTGCAAAATCCTGGACAAATCGCCGATAGTAGCCTGCCAATCCCAGAAAGCTGCGGATCTCGAAAACACTCGTGGGCCGTGCCCACTTCGAGACCACGTCGATCTTCGACGGATCGACCAGGATACCGTCACGGGATACGATGTGGCCGAGGAATCTCACCTTAGAGAGCCAGAACTCGCACTTCTCCTGGTTGGCATATAGCTTATTCTCGCGCAGTAGTGTCAGAACAGCCCTCAGATGTCCCTCATGTGCCGCCTCGTTCTGCGAGTAGATCAAGATGTCGTCTACAAACACCACCACAAATTGATCTAGGAACGGCCGGAATATAGTGTTCATCAGATCCATGAACGCTCAGGTGCGTTCGTCAGTCCAAACGGCATCACCAAGAACTCGTAATGCCCATAGCGTGTCCGGAATGCAGTCTTTGCGACGTCCCCCTCTCGGACTCGCAACTGGTAATATCCGGATCGCAGATCGATCTTAGAGAAGCAGGTCGACCCTCTCAAGTGGTCGAACAAGTCGTCAATCCTCGGCATCGGGTATCGGTTCTTCACCGTAACCCGGTTCAGCTTCCGGTAATCTATACACAGCTGTAGCTCTCCACTCTTCTTCTTCTTCACGAAGAGTGCTGGTGCTCCCCACGGCGATGCACTCGGACGGATAAACCCCTTATGCTGAAGTTCCTCTAGTTGACGCTTCAGCTCAGTCAACTCTGTCGGCGCAAACCTGTAAGGCGCCATCGATATCGCCGCTGTTCCCGGCACTAGGTCAATCCCGAACTCCACCTCACAAACCGGTGGCAACCCGCTCAACTCCTCGGGAAAGACCTCGGGGAACTCGCATACCACTCTCGGTAACTCTCGGCTCTGCACAGCCGGTACTTCCTCCTCTGCGGACAACGCCGACAGGAGGACCCCACTCTTACTCCCCAGAACACACGTCACCTTCGTGCCACCCACTGTCACTGTCACTCGTCACCTGTAGCAATCGATATTGGCTCGGTACCTCGACAACCAATCCATTCCCAAGATCACATCAAAGGTAGTCATCCCCAACACGAGAAGATCACCAGGGCAAGGACAGTCTGCGACTCTAATCTCGCAGGCACGACATACTCTAGTCAATGATGCACCACCCCCAACTGGGGTGTCCAGGCATACGGGTGGACTCAAAGGCTCTAAGCTCAACCCCAACCTCTCAACACAACCCGACGAAATAAAAGAGTGCGACGCCCCGGTATCAAACAAGAATAAAGCCCATAAATGATACAATAAACACGTACCCTGGATGGTCTCGCGGTACGTGCTAGGTCCTGGAGCTCTGGAGAAGGTGACTGCATAGACTCTCCCCTGCGAGGCCTGCTGCCTCTGACCCGGCGCACTGGCTGCTGAATACCCGTGACTCTGCTGCTGTCTCGGAATCGGTGCGCTCGTAGAAGGCTGTGACGACCTCGGTTGCTGACTCTGTCAAGGGCGACCCCTGGGCGACTGTACTGTCCGCGACTGCTGCGGTCGCTGCGCTGATGTCTCTCCCAACTGCTCGCGGCACCATGCCATAGTGTGTCCCATCCGTCCGCACCGGAAACAACTGGTCCCGTCGACCCTCGACCCTGAGCCCTGGCCTGTCTGGCTAGTCGTATCTCGCGAGTCCTGGTCGCATCCCGGAGCCCCTGCTCCACCGTCGATGCGGTGTCCACGAGGTCCGTATACTTCCGTAGTCTCAAGGCGAGGACCTTGTCCCGAATCACCGGTCTAAGTCCCCCCTGGAACCGCAGGCACCGGTTCAGCTCGGAAGTCACCATCTCCGGCGCGAATCTGGCCAAGGCCGTGAATCTGGCCTCGTATTCTGCTACCGTCAACCCTCTTTGCTCCAGGTCTAAGAACTGCCGATGTCGCTCCAGCCGAGCCGACTCGGGAAAGTACTGTGCCATGAACACCTCCTGGAAGATGTTGTAGTCGTATCCGACCGTGTCCTTCACACGCCCCCACCAGTGGTAGGCGCTGTCTCTCAGCTGATGGGCCGCGAAGGACTCCCTACGACGGCCATCCTCGACACCCGATGTGTCCAGGTCTCGCGTGACCTGCTCTAGCCACCTCTCGGCTAGGTCGGGGTTCGGCTCCCCGACAAAAGTAGGTATCCCGAGCTTCAGGAAATCTAGTAGTGCTCGGGAGGTATGATCCTCTGTCTGAGCGGCCCTCACCGGGACCGCGGCTGCCTCTGGTGCTGGCGAAGCCGACTCTCGGCTGGCGATGATCGCCACCAAACTCTGAACTGTCCTGGTCAGCTCATCCAGGGGAGTCATAACCGGAGGGTCCGCGACTGGCGGAACACTGGGGGTGCCTGTAGACGGCCCCGCGTCGCTTCTCCTGTCTTCTCCGACATGAGTGCCCTGCACCTCCGCGTACTCGGCGGGCTCAACGGTTGGCACCCTCCCCGGTGCCCCCGTTGACCGTCCCCGCCGGCCTCGCGTGGGTGCCCGACCTCGTGTTCCTGCTGCTCGTCCGCGTCTACCGCGAGCCATAGTCAGTATCCTCTGCACGGATACACGCAAACGTTCAGTTTGCAAACTCAAATAAAGACAACAGTTCAAAAAAACTAACGTTCACCCGGTCTACGCTTACACTAGCGTGCTTATCACTAAAGCGCCACACAGCTCAAGCTAAACATACTTTAAATATAGTATTAGTAAACGAGACCTCAACGAGACCGCACCGACGTGCACCACACAAGCGACGACAAAACAACCCACACAACGAAACAACAACCACCAAAATTTTGAAAACGGCTCACTGGACCGGGCCGGTACACGACCCCTGCCATGCCACCTACCGTATCAAACCAGAGACTCCTATCTCGTAGCGATGACGAAAACCGCCCTACTTACACCCGTTGTGTCTACCCTAGGGTGTTCGTAACCTTACCGGCTAATAACGATCCGTTCCCTAGTACGTCGTAGACATTCAACCACTAAACAAACAACGCACAAATGACAACTCAGGACCGACCTCAATCATAAGCCAACACGGCCGAATAACAACACAACCACACGACCCCCGCTCACCGGGTCAACCAAAGTCGAACCTTGCCCACCGGGCCAACCAAAATCAAACACACGCCCATAGGGCCAATCAAGTTCAAAACACGCCAACAGGGCCAACAATTTTAAAATTTCCACCCTTTCACTTTAAAACTTCATTCCTTGACATCACGTAGTTACAACCCGGTCCAGGCGTCCCCGAACCACGTTGTACCGACTTGACATCAACACCGTCACGTTCGACTACAGGAGCGCTCCTGAGTCGACCCGCGACAGTTTAAAAACATCTCACGCAATCACACACAATCAGTATGCCAGTAACAAGATACTGTAACATACGCACCAACGAAAAAAAGACTCAGGACATGAAGGGTCTACACTGACTCGACTCTCCCACCTAATTGACGGACAGTCCGAGGTTTGAAACCTCGAGCTCTGATAGTCGCTGTCACGCCCCAATTTCAGCGAACCGAACTCGGGACGCGAACTTTTAAAACATGAACACTTAAAACCTGTTTTGAATAAAACTCTGATATTTCCATTTAGTTACCAAAAATAATAATAGTATTTACAATACAAAAACGTCCCAACAAGTGGACAAGGTACAACATCCGTCACTAGACTCAACAAAAAGTAAAGACTAGACTCTGCTCCAAGCTCCATGAACTTCAAGAGCTAACCTAGTCCGTCCGGTGATCAGTACCTGTAGGAAAAGCAGCTAGGGGTGAGCGTTAGAACCATAGATTTAGATAGATCATACTCGATGGGTCCCTAGTCAACAAAGCTTCATTAGAAGCGACTAGTATGAAAGATGGCTCTTTATGGCTTACGTTCTGTTAGTCATTGGAATGGGATTCCGGAGTCTGATCATAGATATCATGTGGGACATGATATTGGACGACCCGCCCTGAATATGTGTCATAGATTAAGTCATGAATATATTCAGTGTCGTAGCTTGTCATGTATCCTTAGACCAAGGAGTCTTTGTGATCGCTATGTAGTCAACAACTGAGTTTGACCTGAGCCTAACGTTGTCCGTAACAGGGCTTCCATAACGGCCAGGATTGGCTTGGGGACGGGCTACATGAGTGACACGAAAGACGGCTAAGGGATTTATCCCTCATACTGAGGTATGAGAAAGATATCGGTTCTCGGCCGCTTGATCGAGAGTGACTGAAAGAATAGCATGGCCATGCACATGATATTGGGTATCATATCTTTAGTCATCTCATATATCAAGGAACATTGATTGAGAATAATAAGGATGACGGCTCTATGCCTTATCTCAATCAGGATATCGGAGATAAAAGGATAATGACAGGGATGACGGAAAGGTTAGAATCGACAGGGTCGATTCGTTATGCAGTGTCAGGCAATACTAAAGTCTCGTTAGTTGCCACTTAAATAGGATCAAGTAAAATGGGATTTTACGTTGATCTATTGACATGCATAAACCTAAGGGTCACACCGGAGGATGAAACTCATTGACACATTTATGGAGAATGGCCAAAAGGGAGTTGTCTCGGGACATGACCAAAACTGGGTTTTGGGTCATGTGCCCGTAAGTGAATAGGACTTTACGGATCGAGACAAGGCTTGGATTCTTGGGATTGATCGCATCGGATAATGTTGGACATTTCCGGTATGGAAGGCTTGGAGGCGATGAACGAATCACGGGACCTCGTTGGAAATGGCCACGGGCCATGTTCCAAGAGGCCCATGAAAAGCCCATGCAACCAAGGCCTATGGAACTAATTAATCAAGTCTTGATTAATTAGTACTAAGCAAGCAAGACAAGGATTAAGGTGTTGGTGATTCACCACCTAACTCAATCTTGTCTTGCCATACTTTGTCCTATTTACACCTTACTTGACACCATACTTGTCCCATGTCTTTAGTTGGACAAGTATGGGTTTTGTTATGTTTAAGTCATCTTTTTTCAACATAACAAACACAAGACAAGAATAGGAAACACATTTTCTCTCCCTCTTCCATGGCCATTTCGGGTTTGGCTAGTTTCCTCCTCCATTTTTGTGTTCTTGATTCCTCAAAGAGAAGAACTACGTGGCTTTGATTCCCATGTGGATACGTAGGCGTCTTGGAGACTCAAGCCAATCATTCGTTACCCGGTGTTCTTGTTTTGGTAAGAACTAGTGCTGAATTTTTCTCTTGTAAATCCATTCTTTGTTAGTTGTTTCATGGTTTTAATCGTCTCTTGGTTTCCCTTGATTTTCCGCTGCGAGTTGGTTCATCTCCAACCCTACCTCGAGACCCAACAGTGGTATCAGAGCCGTGCTACCTTTGGGATTCAGAAGACGGTGTTCAAAGTTTCGGTTTTGCTTGAAAGTTTCGTTTTTGGCATGTTGTTTTGCTAAATTGTTTGATAACATGTTTTAAATACTTGTTTATGGATTTAATGCATGTAAAATTAATTTTTGAAAATTATTTCAAATCTGGAAATTTTGAAAAAAAATTGATTTTTCGGGTCTCGGGAGCGGGACTCTCGGGGAGCCGAAACCGGGACCGAACGGGGCTCCGTTGGATGGAGCTAGGCCAAGCATGACCATTGGATGGTTGATATGCCAAGGCTAAACCGTTTTGTTAGTTATGACGAGTTTGGAACCGTCATGACGAACTCGAAGATCAAATGTTCAAAAGTTTCATTTTTGAACGGTTTCGATAAACCGAGCATCAAAAAATTTCGAAACTTGGCTATTAATTAAAACCGGAAAATCACATGATGTTTGATAACATGCTTGTTTGATAACACGATGTGTGATGTGATGTTTTCATGGTGTACATAATAGCCCCGAGCTCTATTTAATTATTTATCGCTTTTCACGGCCTGCGAGCCGTTAGTGTTAGCGTGTAATTATTCTTTCAAGGTGTGGTCGTCGAACCACTTGTTTGTAATATTTATTTATTCCCGACCTGCGAGTCGTGTATTAAATTGTAATATTTTACTCAAGATGAAGAAAGGGCGAAAAGGTCATTTGGTGGCTTTTCGGGTGTTGGCATCGGCTTGGAGTCGGTGGAGATCAAGAAGCTAGTAGGAGTTAGTTTAGGGGGCTATTATGTGCATATTTATTGCTTTATGCCTGGTTTAGTTTATGCATGATTAATTCTATGTGTTTTAGAATTGCATGCTTAACTTTATTTACCGAGCATATCACCTCACATGCAAAGATAAAATTGGAATTTTAATCCTTGTGTGTGAGCCCTTAGAATCGTCATTACATTTGATGTAGTTGACGGGTTCGAAGGAAGAATTACATTGGATGTAATTTGAGGCATCATTGCATTTGGAATGTAGTTGATGTGCTCATCGCATCTAGGATGTGTCAAAGTTTTAAACACAACCGGACAAGTAAAAACGGGTCATGTCCGATACCTCCCAATTATCAACACCTTACTACCTCCCCGTCCTATGGGTGTCGTGCGCAATAGCGGAGCATCCATGGGAAAGCGGGGTAGTAGGTTTGGACGACATATGTGGGTGTCGTGCGCATTAGCGGAGCACCTACATAGTGACGGGTCATAGTTGAAAATTGGTGGACCCGACTACGATTCTCAGCCTGAGGTTGAGCTAGGGTAACAGATAGGGTAAGCTGTGTACATAAGTGCATACCCTAGCCAAGAGTCACATTGGATGTGATTGGATGGAGTCCTACCTACATAGCTCGATTAAGTGGTGAGCATTAGTTCAGCTTAATCGAGTGAATCAAGGATCTTGGTTTCAGATTCTAAAGGTTTAGAATTGATTGTTGGTGTTTAGGCTTGATCTTCATAAAATTTATTCAGTTTACTGATTGAATTTTATCTGTTGTAGATCAAATGGCAAATTCAGCGAACATTAATAGTTTGTCATTAAAAACCATTCTTGACAGGGTCAAGCTAAATGGGACAAACTATTTGGACTGGTACAGAATTTTGAGGATAGTCCTCAAGTCTGAACGCAAAGAATATGTCCTTGACAAGGCTGTCTCTAAGACCATATCAGAGTTACATGAAGTGTCATTAACTGCTGAGAAGAATATCTCAGGGATCTGGGATCCAAGGATATTCTGATGGTCAACAAGGGAATTGGAAGTGGCAAGGGCTTGGCCCATGCGCACTTGGCAGGAAAGATGAGACACCTGAGAATGTCTGTTTCTACTGCCAACAGCCTGGTCATTGGAACCGGGATTACAGGAAGTTCACGGCTGATCTGAAGAAGGGCAGTGGGACTGCGCCTTCATCAAATAGCCTGGATGATCTGAAGAAGGGCAGTAGGACTGCGCCTTCATCAGGAAACCTGGATGATCTAAGGAAGGGTGGTGGGACCGTGCCTTCATTCGGTATTAACTCTATAGAGCTACATCTCTCTTCTTCTAAAGATTCATGGGTATTAGATACCATGACTGAATCTCACACATGCACTAATATATGGTGGCTGAAAGTAGGAGAGATTTGGAAAGCACGAAATGGACCTTAGAGTTGTGGCAACTGCTGTAGGATCCATGAGTCTTGCTTTTCCAAGAGGCCTTGTCTTAGTATTGTATAATGTATATTGCATACCTACTTTTAGTCGGAATATTATATCTGTATCCGTGTTTGACAAGGAAGGATATAATGTTAATATTGGAAATGGAGTTTTCAATGTTCTATGCAATGATATGTTTTATACCAGTACTGACATGGTTGGAGGATTGTACATATTAGATATGGGTAACAATGCCTCAAGTTCTATATATTCCGTTAATACCAAGAGGTCTAAATCCAACGATTTAAACCTAACTCTGTTATGGTACTGTCATTTGGGTCGCATAAACAAGAAGCGTCTATCAGCACTTCAGAAGTGCGGGCTTTCAGGTTCATTCGAATTCCATTCGATCGATAGGTGCAAGGTTTGTTTGATGGGAAAAATGACTAAAGTGCCCTTTATCGATCGCGATGAAAGGGCGGGTGAATTATTGGGGCTGATACACTCGAATGTGTGTAGACCAATAAGTTCACTTGCCAGGAGGGGTTTTAGCTACTTTATCACATTTACTGATGATTACAGTAAATATGGTTATGTCTATTCGGTGAGACATAAGTCTGAAGCTTTTGATAAATTCAAAGAGTTTAAGACTATAGTAGAAAACCAGCTCGACAAAGGTATTAAGGCACTTCGATTGGATCGAGGTGGAAAATACTTGACCACAGAGTTATTAGATCGTCTAAAAGAGAAAGGGATCCTTTTGGAATGGACTCCTCCTAGGTCACTGTAGTTGAAAGGTGTAGCCAAACGGAGAAATCGGACATTGTTAGACAATGGTCTGTTCCATGATTAGTTGGACTGATCTCCCAATCTCTTTTAGGGGTTTTGCTCTAGAGACGACCGCATTCATAGTGAATCGGGCTTCGACGAATGGTGTGGAAGGGACACCATTTTAAAAATGGTACGGGATGATGCCCACTTTGTCCTTCCTAAAGATTTGTGGTTGCGAGGCTTATGTGAAACATTTGGTTTCAACTAAGCTCGAACCAAGATCTGAGATATGCACCTTCGTGTGGTATCCCAAAGCAACAAGGGGATACTATTTCTACAATCCCAGTGAGAACATGGTGTTCGTCGCTTGGGGTGGGGTCTTATGGAAAAGAAATTTTGTTTCCAAAGACGTCATTGGGAGGACTGTGCATCTCGAAGAAATTCAGGATGGTACAGATCTGTCTAAACCAATTGACAACCCAGTAGAAAGGAGCCAGAGATTGTCGTAGAGTGAAAACCAATTCCTGTTACAATTCCGGAAGGTCCAAGGCGATTTGAAAGGGTCAATCTTCCACCTCCAAGATATGGTATCCGGAGGTGACAATGAAGTCATGGTGGATCACGATGATCCAGCCACCTTTCAAGAAGTCGTGGATGGGCCCGACTCCGAGTTATGGCTGGGAGCCATGAGGGAGGAAATGCAATCCATGTCGGACAACCGAGTCTGGGAACCGGTTGATCCCATCAATGGTGTGAGGACCATCGTATGCAAATGGATCTTCAAGGTGAAGATGGACATGGATAACAACCCTCTGACCTACAAAGCTCAACTAGTGGCGAAAGGTTATAGGCAGATCCAATGGATTGACTATGAGGAAACCTTCTCCCTAGTGGCTATGGTCAAAATCGATCCAAATTCTTCTTGACATAACTGCGTATCATAATTACGAGATATGGCAAGTGGATGTCAAAACCGCTTTCCTAAATAGAAATTTGACTGAGTACGTTTGTATGTCTCGGCCCAAAGGTTTTGACGATCCGAAGAATACGGGAAAGATTTATAAGTCGTTGAAATCCATTTATGGATTGAAACGAACTTCTCGGAGTTGGATTCTTCGTTTTGATGAAGTTGTAATTGGATTTGGCTTAATCAAGAACGAGGATGAATCTTGCGTTTATAAGAAGGCTAGTGAGAGCAAGATTACCTTTCTGGTTCTCACTGAAAACGACATCACAACCTTGAACGAGACTAAAGCTTGGTTGAGGAAGTGTTTTTCAATAAAGGACTTAGGCGATGCTTCTTATATCTTTAGGATTAAGATATGTAAAGATCGCACCAAGAGGGTCTTGGATTTAAGTCAGGGAACCTATGTGAACAAGGCATTGGGTAGGTTCTTAATGCTCGATTCAAAGAAAGGACTCTTACCTACTAGTCATGGCATTCATCTCAGCAAGACTCAGTGTCCTAAGACACCTGATGAGCTGAAAAGGATGATGAGAATCTTATGCGCCTGGGGGCAGGATCGATCATATATGCCATGACATGTATGAGACCGGCTGTCTCGTAAGCCTTATGTTGTACCAGTAGACATCAGTCTAACCCGGTAAAGATGATGTTGAACTAGTCGTCGAAGGATGAGTAGACGTTAGTTTTCCAAGACAAATCCAGATGACTTTAGAAGTCAGTCAGGATATGTGTTTATGCTGCATGGCAGAGCTTTAGCTGGGAGAACGTAAAGCAAGATACCATTGCCGAATCTACAACAGAGGCCAAGTACATGGATGCTGCAGAGGCAGCTAAGGAGGCTATGTGGATTTGGAAATTCACGGCAGGGTTGGATATAATTAAAAACCCATCCAGCCCGGTGAATCCATTTTGCGACAACACAAGGGCCATTGCGCAAGCTAAAAGCCCAGATCGCATAAAAAATCCAAACATGTACTACGGCGTATCCATCTAATCAGAGAAATACTGAATTGAGGTGAAGTGAAGATAACCTATATTGCAACAGATGATAATATAGCCAACCCTTTCACTAAGGCGGTGTCGCTGCCTGAACATGTTAGACATGTAAAGTCGATGGGGACATATTGGAGTTTAGATTGGAACTAGGGCAAGTGGGAGATTGTTAGTCTTAGTGCCCATAGTTCAATCATAAATGTCCAAATGTATATATCATCGTTAGCAATAAAATCAAAACGGCTTTATATTACTTATGTGTTGGAGTAATATATCGATGTGTGCTCTGATCTATGCCGACCATGCGAATAGAACCATAGATTTAGATAGATCATACTCGATGGGTCCCTAGTCAACAAAGCTTCATTAGAAGCGACTAGTATGAAAGATGGCTCTTTATGGCTTACGTTCTGTTAGTCATTAGAATGGGATTCCGGAGTCTGATCATAGATATCATGTGGGACATGATATTGGACGACCCGCCCTGAATATGTGCTATAGATTAAGTCATGAACATATTCAGTGTCGTAGCTTGTCATGTATCCTTAGACCAAGGAGTCTTTGTGATCTCTATGTAGTCAACAACTGAGTTTGACCTGAGCCTAACGTTGTCCGTAACAGGGCTTCCATAACGGCCAGGATTGGCTTGGGGACGGGCTACATGAGTGACACGAAAGACGGCTAAGGGATTTATCCCTCATACTGAGGTATGAGAAAGATATCGGTTCTCGGCCGCTTGATCGAGAGTGACTGAAAGAATAGCATGGACATGCACATGATACTGGGTATCATATCTTTAGTCATCTCATATATCAAGGAACATTGATTGAGAATAATAAGGATGACGGCTCTATGCCTTATCTCAATCAGGATATCGGGGATAAAAGGATAATGACAGGGATAACGGAAAGGTTAGAATCGACAGGGTCGATTCGTTATGCAGTGTCAGGCAATACTAAAGTCTCGTTAGTTGCCACTTAAATAGGATCAAGTAAAATGGGATTTTACGTTGATCTATTGACATGCATAAACCTAAGGGTCACACCGGAGGATGAAACTCATTGACACATTTATGGAGAATGGCCAAAAGGGAGTTGTCTCGGGACATGACCAAAATTGGGTTTCGTATGTTGCCCTGTGAAGCTGGTCGGCCGCTGTCGAACCTCGCGAGTCCTGGTCGCATCCCAGATCCCCTGCTCCACCGTCGATGCGGTGTCCACGAGGTCCGTATACTTCAGTAGTCTCAAGGCGAGGACCTTGTCCCGAATCACCGGTCTAAGTCCCCCTGGAACCGCAGGCACCGGTTCAGCTCGGAAGTCACCATCTCCGGCGCGAATCTGGCCAAGGCCGTGAATCTGGCCTCGTATTCTGCTACCGTCAACCCTCCTTGCTCCAGGTCTAAGAACTGCCGATGTCGCTCCAGCCGAGCCGACTCGGGAAAGTACTGTGCCATGAACACCTCCTGGAAGATGTTGTAGTCGTATCCGACCGTGTCCTTCACACGCCCCCACCAGTGTCAGGCGCTGTCTCTCAGCTGATGGGCCGCGAAGGACTCCCTGCGACGACCATCCTCGACACCCGATGTGTCCAGGTCTCGCGTGACCTGCTCTAGCCACCTCTCGGCTAGGTCGGGGTTCGGCTCCCCGACAAAAGTAGGTATCCCGAGCTTCAGGAAATCTAGTAGTGCTCGGGAGGTATGATCCTCTGTCTGAGCGGCCCTCACCGGGACCGCGGCTGCCTCTGGTGCTGGCGAAGCCGACTCTCGGCTGGCGATGATCGCCACCAAACTCTGAACTGTCCTGGTCAGCTCATCCAGGGGAGTCATAACCGGAGGGTCCGCGACTGGCGGAACACTGGGGGTGCCTGTAGACGGCCCCGCGTCGCTTCTCCTGTCTTCTCCGACATGAGTGCCCTGCACCTCCGCGTACTCGGCGGGCTCAACGGTTGGCACCCTCCCCGGTGCCCCCGTTGACCGTCCCCGCCGGCCTCGCGTGGGTGCCCGACCTCGTGTTCCTGCTGCTCGTCCGCGTCTACCGCGAGCCATAGTCAGTATCCTCTGCACGGATACACGCAAACGTTCAGTTTGCAAACTCAAATAAAGACAACAGTTCAAAAAAACTAACGTTCACCCGGTCCACGCTTACACTAGCGTGCTTATCACTAAAGCGCCACACCGCTCAAGCTAAACATACTTTAAATATAGTATTAGTAAACGAGACCTCAACGAGACCGCACCGACGTGCACCACACAAGCGACGACAAAACAACCCACACAACGAAACAACAACCACCAAAATTTTGAAAACGGCTCACTGGACCGGGCCGGTACACGACCCCTGCCATGCCACCTACCGTATCAAACCAGAGACTCCTATCTCGTAGCGATGACGAAAACCGCCCTACTTACACCCGTTGTGTCTACCCTAGGGTGTTCATAACCTTACCGGCTAATAACGATCCGTTCCCTAGTACGTCGTAGACATTCAACCACTAAACAAACAACGCACAAATGACAACTCAGGACCGACCTCAATCATAAGCCAACACGGCCGAATAACAACACAACCACACGACCCCCGCTCACCGGGTCAACCAAAGTCGAACCTTGCCCACCGGGCCAACCAAAATCAAACACACGCCCATAGGGCCAATCAAGTTCAAAACACGCCAACAGGGCCAACAATTTTAAAATTTCCACCCTTTCACTTTAAAACTTCATTCCTTGACATCACGTAGTTACAACCCGGTCCAGGCGTCCCCGAACCACGTTGTACCGACTTGACATCAACACCGTCACGTTCGACTACAGGAGCGCTCCTGAGTCGACCCGCGACAGTTTAAAAACATCTCACGCAATCACACACAATCAGTATGCCAGTAACAAGATACTGTAACATACGCACCAACGAAAAAAAGACTCAGGACATGAAGGGTCTACACTGACTCGACTCTCCCACCTAATTGACGGACAGTCCGAGGTTTGAAACCTCGAGCTCTGATAGTCGCTGTCACGCCCCAATTTCAGCGAACCGAACTCGAGACGCGAACTTTTAAAACATGAACACTTAAAACCTGTTTTGAATAAAACTCTGATATTTCCATTTAGTTACAAAAAATAATAATAGTATTTACAATACAAAAACGTCCCAACAAGTGGACAAGGTACAACATCTGTCACTAGACTCAACAAAAAGTAAAGACCAGACTCCGCTCCAAGCTCCATGAACTTCAAGAGCTAACCTAGTCCGTCCGGTGATTAGTACCTGTAGGAAAAGCAGCTAGGGGTGAGCGTTCGCTCACCTCCACGGATAACAGACTGACTATGGCATAATTAGTAGATAAAACCAGTGACACTAAAACCAAACCCAACACCGGGACTACAGTCCCCAACTCAGGTACCCAACTTACCCACAACCCGTTACTTTCCTCAACAGACTTAACACTCGATAAAGTAATGTAAGCCCGACACAACTATCGAAGACCTCCTCCAAGGACACGACAGGAAGACTACACAACGCCAAACAAGATCACAAAGGATCGCACACCAGCTGCTCAGTAACCAATCTCAAATCAGGTCAGGGATCGACCTATCGCAATTCCTCGACACGAAGTCGGATCAGGCTGTCGACCTTTAGAACTCGCAATTCATCGACACTAAGTCGGATCAGGCTGTCGACCTTTCGAACTTGCAATTCATCGACACTAAGTCGGATCAGGCTGTCGACCTTTAGAACTCGCAATTCATCGACACTAAGTCGGATCAGGCTGTCGACCTTTCGAACTCGCAACTTCAGGTAACCACAATCACAATCACAGGCAAGTTCAAACACACCGGCACTCAAGGCCACTCAAGACACCTCAACAATCAAGACTCGGGTTCAACAACCCCACGGGCACTCACTGCCACTCAAGACACACCAACGGTCAAGAATCGGGTTGAACAACCCCACGGCACTCACGGCCACCCCAAAACATCAACAGTAAGACACGGGCACTCATGGCCACCCAAGACACCAATTTAAATACACGGGCTCTCATGGCCACCCAAGACACCAACAATTAAATACGGGCTCTCATGCCACCCAAGACACCAACAATTATATACGGGCTCTCATGGCCACCCAAACTCCACAATAAATAACGCACAACAACCTCCGGCATACTCGATGCCTCCAACAGTCCTAAGATCACTAGTTTCACAAACAACCTCCGGGCATGGTCATATGCCTCCAGTAATTCAATTATCGCTAAGTTCTCTGTTCCTATGACACTAATAAGTGTCACATGCTTTTCTCTTAAACGCTACAATCCCGTATCATGCTTTTCTAATATTTAAATAAATCTACTCAACCCACGACACCCCGGTGTCACATGCAATTCTACTATTAACTTTCCCTAATCAGGGCCGAGATCCGGCTACTTTTCCCTACCTCGTATATAAATCCAAAAGCGCTCCAACAAAACCCGAAGTGGACCCAGTCACTCGCCGAGCTTCCCTTTGCCTCGGTCCGCAGCACGATCTAAAAGAGCAAAATTTCAAAGTACTTTTAAACTAGTACGAATAAACCGAAAATTAATAAACTTAACGCCCAAACGTAACCCCGACAATGTCGATCACTCCCAAACTTCCCAATTACTCGACATTGTCGATAAAGGACCCGTAAAGGCCCGATTCGCCCGACATGGCGAATCTGCCCGGTTTTCAATAATTGCCTTCCGGGGCTCCAAAAGCCCCCGTTTTCGTTTCTACGGTCTTAGAATATTTCAAGGGACCCAACGCACTTGACGTAATCGAATTCCGACTTCTAAGTCAATTTATTAACGTTTAAAGTTTCTAAAACCCGTTAATTACAACTTCTCCAATCTAATTCCAAATTTCGATTCGATTAAGGATAAATGGTCCGGGGAACGTTTTAAACCACCCGAACATTAAAACCCGAGCAACCGAGCACGTGGGCCCACCCAAACCCCTTTTCCGTGCCCTAGGGTTTAAGGGGAGGGGCTCGGCCACCATGTGGTGGCTGGTGCCAACTCCGGCCAGCCATCTCATGGCCGGCTGGCCACCACCCACGGTAGCCGGAGCTCCTCCCGAGCCTCCGGTCACCGGAAAACGTCATTCTTCACCTCCAACCACCTCCAAAACGTCTCCAACTATCCCCCAAACTCACTACAACCCTAACCCATAGTTTATAACCAAACCCTAGCTTTTGAAAAATAAACGAAACGACGATCGGTTTAGGTCTTACCGACGAGGAAGACGAGGGGAAGAGGTTTGCTCTTTTCTTTGAATCGATCCAATGGTTGAATAATCTCCCAACCCTAGCTTTCAATTCTTCTCTCTTCTTCTTCTCTCTCTAACTCTCTTCTTCTCTCTTCTCTTTCTAATTAAAACAACTAACAACTAACTAAATTCTATTTTTTTTTCTCTTTAAAACCCCATGTTCGGCCA
Source organism: Erodium maritimum (assembly GCA_963921825.1). Taxonomy (NCBI): domain Eukaryota; kingdom Viridiplantae; phylum Streptophyta; class Magnoliopsida; order Geraniales; family Geraniaceae; genus Erodium; species Erodium maritimum. The sequence goes on along the minus strand of OY997588.1, from coordinate 63,040,984 downwards.
CCTATGTCAACCACACATTTCCCCCCAAAACTAACACCACCAAATAGTTGACAAGTGTCAAGGTGGGTCCCACACCTTTTGAAAAGTATCTAACTGATATTTTCCAATCAGTTTCGCGAAAATCGGACGTTTCGGGCCCCGAACGGGCACTTTTCCCAAGAAATTACGAAACTTAGCGGGCTACAAGGAAACGGATCAACTAAGACCGCTGCGACGACTGCCAAGCTTTTTGGATCCAAAACGGTCCTCGAATGGACCAAAACGTCGCTCGGTTGACTTTCCAGCGAAAAGTCAACATTCCCAAAATGATCAGAAAGTTTCCCTGAGTCCCCCGGAACTCATTTTAGTCGATAACGGGGTCAAAGTAAGTCCGGTATGACCCTCGGGGTCAATTCAGGTTAAGTTAAGTGTCTGTCTTAAAAATTTTAAATTTTCCTGTTTTTCGCAGGTTTGACTGACGTTGACCAGAAGTGGTTATTACAGTCGCAGCCTAGTGCCGATTTTTTCGAGCTCATCATGGTCCTAGCTGAGGCCGGACAACGCTACGACGCCACTTCTGAATCGGATTTTGCCGGAACAGGAAGGTCTCCGGCCTTCGCGTGCTATGGACGGTTCTGATGAACCCTATGTTGATCTTAAGTTGCTGGCCAGAGCTCCCCACCTCATAATTACTTCTGTCTTGACTGGGAAATCCAAATCTATCATGATTTGCTCGAGCCAGACTTTAATGATTGGTTATTCGTCTTGACCGCCACGACGACCAACGGACCGAACATCCTTCTACCGTAGTAGCCGTCAGATTCCGGGAATGAACAGTGCTAGTAGTACACAACGGAAAACAACAGAGGAGACCTTTGTAAGGTTAGCTTCTGACTCACTTGAAAGAGATCAAACGACGCAGAATTCGTCGGGCCAGGTTGCAACAGGGAGAGACGATCTCCAACCTTTACAGGGTTTATCGAAACAGAGCTTGCATGGGAGGGACAAACCCCGTTCGGCTCAGATCTGGTTGGTCCAGGCCTCTTCGGACTCGACGTCGCCTTTTGGGGCTGAAAAGGATCGTCCTCATCCCCTTTGGCTAGCTCAGAATATATGGTCTCTCGGATGCAGCAGACACCCCGAGCCTACTCACCCGACGGAGCCTCCGGACGAGCTCGTATCGCCATAGCCCTCTATTTGTCAGTCTGTTTTTTTTTTCGTGGCCCCAATATGTCCTACCGAAGTGTGTTTGATGTCTTGGTCGTTAATCGTCCCTATCCAATATCGTCATCACCATCATGCAAAGGACGTCCCGACTCGTCATTGTTTGCCTATCAAAATCGACGATAACCCTGACCCTACGGGGCTGGGGCCCAATGGGAGTTGGATACCTATTGGGCCCAAAAACAGACGACTCATTTCGATGAGCCAATCATCCTCTGGCTTTATCTAGAAAGGTCGTGTTCCGTGGGGCGAGGTAGCCTTCCCAACTACGAGTCAAACAAACTACCCGATTTGGGTATTTAGACGTTGACCTCGTGATGGTGTGCTTATTTCTAACTGTCGCTCCTATTGTACAGTTTGGTGTAGAACTTGTTGTTGTAACCACGTACATCGGATCACCTGTTTGTTTAAATGGGGGATCCAACTGTTATCTTGACTTATATCATGTTTATCCCTAGACTTTGGTTTTTCCGAACTTATTGTTGTAATGGTTGTTTGAAGCAAGGACAAAAGGACCTTTACAAAAAAAAAAAAAAAAACCTCTTATTAGGTTTTTGATGTAACAATTTAAATTTCAGCATATTTTGTTTTTCTTTTTCTCCTTGTTTGTTTTTTAACTTGTTGTTCATTTTAGGAGTAATATCTAGCATCTAAGGTCATAATATTAATGTTTTAAGGAGGTTTTAAACATTCATGAGCCTCCTACCATATCCATCTTCTTCATGTATTAAAGCTTTGAACAGATGGAGATAATGAGTTTACAAGATCGAAGAATTTTTTATTGAATTTCTCAATCCAATCTTGGTTTTAATCTATATTCTTCCCTAGTTTTATTATAAAGCTAAGACTTCTAGATTGTTTGAGTATGATAATGAATGGAACGAGTCAATCCTTATCCAATTTACCTCTTTTATCATCAAACAACAAAGAGGGTCCAATCTCTTTCATCCCGATATTAGAACAAATCACCATTTTTTTTTTAATAAAATACGAGTCTTATTGGCCATAGTTTGATTTTTTGGGGGGCTACTCCATGTCCTAACGCCCAACTTTCAGAAATAGTTAAATCCAAACCCTATACAATTGGAATTGTCATGTAATGACGGTTGCCAATTACTTTAACTTGGCCAAGTGAAAAGTCGAGTTTACCCTCAAATATGTTCTTCCTTTGGACGTTAATTTGGCCTAACTTTATCTCTTCGTGACCTCATCTCTTCATCTCAGCTCTTTGAACTTCATCTCTTTGTGTCCGAGCTTCGAATTTCATATCTTCGTGACCTCAGCTCGCCCAAGCTCCATTATAAAATGAGTCACATGAGACGCACATGATTCACTGTTCACGGAAACAATCAATTTAAACAATACTTTTTGGTTTTTAATAATTCAGTTCTGAAATTCGTTACTATTTGACAATTTTCCTAAACTTGGGTGTGGATGTGACAATTAAGTATAATAGAGGATTAGGACATAGAGTAACCTCTATTTTTATTTTTGAAAAACGATCGTTGATCAAAAAAAATATATCAAACTATAGCAATATCAGTATCTTTGGTTTATTTTTCATATCAAACTATGGCCAAACAGCAAGTCTCGGGTTTAAGCTGTAGATAATATCTATTAATCATTGAATTTCAGTACACTGTTACTTGTGTATAATGAAATCATTTAGCTTTACTACCTTACACTCAGTTTTTTATCCTAATCTCTTTATTATATACCCCAGTGATCATAGAGCCTTAATACCTCAAAGCATCACATGTTTTGCAAGTACTATTATTGATGGACTATTTCTTTTGCAAAATAACATGTTTTACACATTTTTGAAAATGATAATTGTGTTTTACAATCTGGAATCCTTATTTTGTATACACTTGCATGATTATTTTCAACTTCGGATTTCCATAACGATTGTAAATGCAATCGGGAACCGTTCACCACAAGCTTTTGCGATTATTCCTTACCAATATGATCATTAAGCCTCGGTATTCAATGATCAAATGCTACCTACCTTGATGTATCTAATTGTGCTCAGAAAACAAGCTTCGCCAATAAAAGGAGAAAGAAGGTAAAGAAGTTAGTAGACTGTGTAAGGGCATTACAGGCAGCAAATAGAAATTTCAAGTATGAGCTGCAAAGCGGATCCCAACTTCAGTTTAGCACATTGAAAATAGACAACCGATCAGTGATCACGGTGCCTCAGTACCAGTGCATTACTATCGATAAGGAGAGTAAGGAAACCAGTTTCACCAGCTACATGATAAAAGCACTAACATTAAAGTTAATCAATTTGTAAGGGCATTACAGGCAGCAAATGCAAATTTTGTGTTTAAGCTGCAAAGCGGATCCCAACATTACTTTAGCACATCGAAAATAGCCAACCGATAATATCCATTGATCTCGGAGTCTCAGTACTAGTGCATTACTATCATCATGGAGCTTAATATAAACCAATTTCATCAGCCACATTAGGAAACATTATAGTGAAAAGACAGAGTTACTTTGTAAGGGCATTACAGGCAGCAGATAAAAAATTTAGGTTAAAAAGCTGCAAAGCGGATCCCGACTTTGCTTTAGCACGTTGAAAATATAGGCAACCGATGGTATCCATTGATCATGGAGCCTCAGTACAAGTGCATTGTTAAACAATCATGAACCTTCAGTTCCTCAAACTCAATGGAATGTTACCGATAAGTAACCTTAGAAGTTATACCACCAAGCTAAATCCATTTTAACATATTTTATAGTGAACTGAAGAAATAAGATTTGAAAATACCAAATAGTTTCATCACTAATGGAACTACAACATAGTACTACAGTAAAATATATAAAAATGGCCTTTTTAACAAAAAGGAGACTACTCAGATAACTTCATTAATATGATAAAATTCAGTCCACTACTTCAAAATTAAAATTCTTCAGAGATAAAAAAAAAATCATGCATTGGAGAAGCAGGCAATGCATAAATTGAAATGCAGTAATTGCAAATTCTCAATACGAAACTCTCGTTACTAAAACTATACACATACAATACGAAGAGAACGAGCTCAAAAACATCCCTCAGAAGTCATACTTCATCAGAAGAAAACATCAGTCCACTACTTTTATTCAAACACAATTCCTCACAGGGATGTATGTAAGAGCAAGTCTGATAAATGCACTTCAGATACAAAACAAAATGCAAATTGGTCAAACAGTAAACACAACTCACTCAACCTTCAATCATTCCTCATAGCAACTCTAAGACTAAATACCAGAACTAAGATTCATATATCCCTCAGAATCAAGTATTCATCAATGGAGATCAGTCCACTACTTTTATTTTACAACATAGATCTTCACAGGGATGACAATCTAAACCCATCAAAAAGATGATATAAAAACGAAGCAGAGAGCACAAAATCAGAAAGCTAACAGTGATTCATTTTGAAACTACATTAGATTGAACCACATTTTTAACCCAACAGACAAAACTAAGAATATGATACATCTATTTCACAATCCAACACTAACCCAAATGAAAAAAAATCAATCTCTCAAAACATATAAACTAAACAACCAAAAAAAAGCTAATTTAATCAAACCCTTTTCCTCTCATATACCACATTTCCTGATTCAGATGTTCATCTTATCGACTGAGACAAAATCACCAGCACAACTCAGATACTGAAACACATTTTAAACCAACAAACAAAACTAAGACTATGATACATCAATTTCACAATCCAACACTAACCCAAATGATAAAAATAATCAATCTCTCAAAACATATAACCTAAACAACCAAAAAGAGCTAATTTAATCAAACCCTTTTCATCTCATATAACGACCAACACATTTCCTGATTCAGATGTTCATCTGAACTCGACTGAGACAAAATCACCAGCACAACTCAGATACTGAAACACAGAGCATACACAGAGCATTTTACCAGTAGATACAGATGAACAGAAAAGATAAATATAAAGTAATCAATTAAGATCTTATATTCAGCTAAAACACATAGCAAAGGCTGAAAACCGATAAGAAGCTACCTTCAGCTTGGCCTCGGTTTCAAGCTCAGTTGCAGCCGCCAATGTGAAACACGGAGAGAAGGCCGTTACATTTATAGAACGCAGATCAGACGGCGTTAGGGTAAATTGAACATGGATGGGACGACGTTAGGGCAAGTTTGTAAAAAAAAAAAAGGATGCGGTGAAGGTGGATCGAACACCTGACCTTCAGATCTTCAGTCTGACGCTCTCCCAACTGAGCTATCCCCGCTATGTTGATACCTAATCACTTAAAATTATAATTACGAAAATGGCTAAGCAATATAGTTCACTTATTTTAATATTCTTTTTTTGAAAAGTATTTTAATATATTTATAGTTCTCTATCAGTGATTTTTATATGTTGGAAATAAATTAGGGGACTATAATTGAGTAACTGAGATAGTGAGCACAGTTTTGCCACCCTCGTTGGTAGGGGTGGGCAAAAAAACCCGAAACCGCTAAAACCAACCACCACCAAACGCAAACCGCACCGGAAAACCCGGAACCGGAGAGTTAACGGTTGGTTGCGGGTTCTTGACGATCGAACCGAAAAGTTAACGGTTGGTTGTCGTTTCTTGAAACGTCAAACCATCCGTTAACCAACCAAACCGGTACTGTTCATCATATACATGTGGCTTCATAATAACCACTGATTTGATATAGATGAATGACTCATGAGCACTCTTTTGTGTCACACGGATTGTTAACATAGAACACGATGACTTATATGTAAATTTTCTTTTGTTTTGGAGAATGTAGTAATATGTTTTGGCTTGAAATAGAAATATGGGTATGGTTATTGGTATCTAAATTTGTACTTACATGTGGTAAAGTGGTTGGTTGGTTAAAACCGCTAACCAACCGGTCAGTGAACTGGTTGGTTTCACTGTAAAAAATTGGTTTTTGGGTTGGGACTGGTTCCAAGATATGTCAAACCAGTAATATCGGGTTGGGTTCGTAAAGAGTTCTATTGGGTGGTTAACCACCCAATGCCCATCCCTACTCGTTGGTCATGTATAATAAGTATATTTGTTTTAGGGTTTCTTCAAGGTAAAAGATTTGTTCTCTGAAATCATGTTACGATTATTTGATATGAGTATTAGAAATGCATTATAGGAAAGAAAAACCAGTTCTAGTATTGTTGACAAGTCCATAAAAGTTCAAGGATGAGGAAGAAGAAGATAATCATTTTCCATGATTCAAAGTGTAATGTGTCATTTTTTTATCAGTTGTGTGTTGTTATTTTTCTTTGTATAAGTATGTTTATTGGTTATTTTGTGGTTATGTTGGTTTTTCAGAGGACATCTATGTGGATGAAATGATTTTTTTTTTTTTGAAATGGGTGACCGGGGAAGTGCATTACTGTACAAAAGAAACCATACAAGGTAGAGCATAACTGCCCAGGGTTCCAGATATAAGTCTGGACCGACCGTAGCAAACCCAGCGCTCATAGACCCATAAAGATAGGCTACTTGATATCGGAGACAATAACTGAGGACATCCCCTTACCGACGTCTCAAAACAGCGAGACATAAATAAAATAATCCAAAAACCAACCAGAAAACAAAATGTTCCAACGACAAACATAAAAATGTAAAGACGAACAGAAATATTGAGTTGTTGGTGGAGGCTTCCTGAGACCTCCCAACACTGACTGTCCCGGGTCTGTGGATATAGGCCAGCAACGACCAACCCCACCCCTACCGGGTCGGTTCATTCCTGCATAGGAGGCTGCCCAGCCTCCGCCTGCTTCATCTGGTCCTCCTCGGTCCTGTCCGACTCATAAGCTCTTAGCGTGGGGACCGGTTGGTCCAAAGACTTCTTCGACCTAGGAGCTCTAGCATACAACTGTCCGCTCCTCGCCTTCAAGCTTGCCTTCAGTGCCTTCGTCCTGATGGGGCCTGCTTTCCCAAGTAGCTCCTTGGGGTCTTTCTCCTTCCCCGCCTGTATGCCCAAGACATTTGCATGACTATCTGGGTAGAGAGGACTCACAGCATAGTGGACGTTAGCCAAGTTCTCAGGCTTTGTAAAACTCGGCGGCCCTCCACATGCTACTGAGGATTCTCCCTGCAGAATGTTGACCATCCCTTCCGGGGAAGTCTTAGCCAGGTTGTCAGACTTCGGATGATAGTCTGCAACGGGTGCTCTGTCCCTCGGGGAGACCTCCCTGGGTCTACCAATGGGGTTTAGTGAGAGCTCTCTCAGGAGGCTATCGACTTCCGACTCCTCTATGTGTCTTGGTGGATGCCACATCGTCTTCAGCAGACGTTCCACGTACAATTGTCGCGGTACCCGTATAGAGTCGTCATAGCGGACCTCCTCCCGCCCTATCCCCTGTAATTGAGTCGTACACCCCGAAAGGCGGTGAGTCAACCTCCCGCATCGGTGACAGAAGTCCGACAGTTTTTCATATTGTAGTTCAATCAGCGAGGAGGTAGTGTTACTAGGGAAACGGGGACGAAGGCGTCTCCGCATCGGCTGGTTCACTTCCATTCGGACCCTCATCCATAGAAAGTGGTCCTCACGCCGAACAAAAGGTAAGGGGACCGATATTCCTGAGTGCCCATGAAAGAGGCTATTAGGTCCCGGACCCTCGGTGTCCGGGCACCCCCCGGAACGTTCAGAGCTCGGACCCCGATCTCGATATGACTGAAGTCGATATCAGTGGCTTGCATGTAGGACTGGAGGGGTTCCAATAGCAACGGGAAGCCTTTGAAGATCCACGGCCCCCGATGGAGAATATCCTCCATAGTCGCTTCAGACGGAAAATGGAAGCTCGTGACCTCCGGCGATAGGTATTCGATTTGGATGCCATCCACCTTCCACTTTTGCAGCATCAGGGCGCATACCATATTCTGATTGTGGGTCTTCCCTCCAACGACCCGTGTCGCCAGCGAGTGCAGGTACGTACCATTTTTAGCCGCCGGAACTGCCTCAAGCAGGACCACCAGCTCTTCATCTTCGTCCTCGCAATCTGGCACTAGGAGATGCGTGCAGGCGGCGTCCCACCCTACCGAGCGCCAGATCTGACGGCGGCCGTCGGGTGGCCCACCGAGGTTGAGGCATGCATGCTCGGGGGCGGTACTTAGGGTAGGATACCGGCGGCGGAGTGCGGCGATGGTGCAAAGGGTCGGAGTAGGCACCGCCGACCTCCGCATATGACCGACGCGACGGCACCGGTGACTGAGGTTCGTAAAGGACGAGAGCACCCGCCCCGGCCGATCCCGGCTTGTCCTTTAACGGCGAGGACTCGCTGCCGGTGAGGCCCTGGTGCCCTGCCGACAGATGGGTAGATCTATCGACGGGTGGCATGGAGAAGGCGACGTCGGGGAGGAATCCCGGTGGGGATGTCTGCGCATCATCGGGACAACTTGGCTTGACGGGATCCATACCAGTGATGCAGACGGGCTAAGCGAGGCGAGATGGGGTTGCGAGATGAGGGATGCAAGCAGCGGCGACCGGCGAGGTGGAGTAGCGATCGGCGACGACGTTGGAGTGCAGAAATGATGGCGGAAATGGAAGCCCAGCGATGTAGACCGGTTGAGCGAGGCGAGAGGGTAGGTGTGAGAGGATAGGAGTGTACAACGACGGCCGGCGAGCCGGAGCAGCGAGCGGCGGCATGCGGAAATGGAGGTGGACGAAAGAAACCCTAGATAGGGTAGGTTGCACCCGAGAGAGTGTTTTCAGAGAGCTATGTGGATGAAATGATAATTTTAGATTCATCGTCAATGTTACGTGAACTTACAAGATCACACATAAAGAACAAGCCAAAACAAAATGGATTTTAGAAGCTAGAATTAAGTAGGTGTATTTAATTATATTCAATTTAATTTTCATATCTATTCAATTATCTTTCTATTTAAATATATATATGTTCTTTTTTAAAGCTGATAATGTAGATTAATTCACAACAATAAATCTTGGAGAGTCAATGGGATCTCCGTGATCTGCCAATCAATAATACACCGGTCATAAGCATTACGAGCTAAACAATGAGTCACTTTATTGACTTCTATACAAATAAAATAGAAACTGAAACCTGATAACGCTTTCAGCTTTGCTCTGCACTCCATAACTAGCAGACCCAAAAGTAAAAGCTTCTCCGTTGATGGCCTACATTACACTCAGACAGACTGATTCAAACGTCACCCAACCTTCCTCATATATCCAAGACAATGCTTCATTTATGCTAATAATCTTAATTATTTTTTGAAGTTGTTTACTTGGGAGGATAATACATCGTGCATTAACACCCCAACCTGCTTCGTTTCAGCATATCATACCTCATCCCCCTCTTTCTAGCCCTAACGTTGCCCCATCGATGTTGATTTTTATCGTACCCAGACCCAGTTTCACCCACTTCCGGACACCCCTTCCAAGCTCCTGAGCCCTCTTTCATGTTCCTTTCCTTGATTGTTCCCATTCCTAAATCGGAATTTTTTCCACCCCACACTTCCTCTTCACCAATCACCTCCTGTCTCTAGACTCTGGCATTTCTAGTCCTCCAAGTTTCCCACCAAATCCCGACTACTTTTTCCACCAACCCCTTTCTCCCCAAAGTCCAGCAATATTCAAGTCATCCTTTGGAATCAGAATAATTGCTTTGGACAACCAGCCTCAATCTCTCCCAAAGCCGAGCCATGTCATGATAGTGATACAGAACATGACTCTTCGACTCTGCTCGTCCATATCGACTACAATCAAGACTTATTGAAACAAAACGTACCCTTTTTCATTACTAATTCTTTTTGATACTTGCTATGAATAGAATTTTTTTTTTTCAAGGTGTCATGCCTAGAAAAAAAATAGCGGTCAGAAAAGTTATAGTAACAAAAGCCACGGGAATTTTTATTTTATGCATTGGAAAAATACATTTTTTTAGTTAATAAACTAGGAGAGCGAAGAGTGTGACTAAAAAAAGAAATCCATTAACATTAGTTATTCATCAAAATTTCATTTATTTAATGCCCATAACTACACGAGGATCTACGTAGCTTAGAAACGTAGAACAAAAATGCATTCCTTTGCATCAAATGCTCGAGAAGCTCATCCGACGCTTTCTCGAGTTATTGCTCAAGAGACAATAAGACAGTTGGCTTCGGCTCATCATGATAGAGTTAGAAAAAAGAGGGGTTTTAGTCTTTTGTGGATCACTCAGCTAAATGGAGTCATTCGCAAAAATATGATATTCAATAGTTACAGTCAACTAATATATACTCTATACAAGGAGCAATTGGTTCTTACTCGCAAAATACTCGCATAAATGGCTGTCTCAAATAAGAATTGTGTTTGAACAATTTATAGCTATCTTGAAGAGGAGTTATCTTTACCCAATTTTTAGTGAGATTCTAAAATAAGGGTATTGAAATGAATGCAACGAACTCTTTAAACTGTATCCTTTTAATTCACAATTGAATCTCATTTCTAAAAGGAAGTGCATTGGAGGATGCGCTTCGGGAACGTTGAAATGAATGATATGAGAAAATATCATAGAAAAAGTCATCAAAACGGGCGCACAAACAATTGGCTAGAATTGGTAAAACTTGGGTTACAAAAAAGGCCCTGACTTGAAAAATGTGTCCAAAACTCTTCCTTGAAACCCTAGCCGCCAGTCCCGCCCCCTTTGTCTCCACTGGCTCTGGCCACGGCTCAGGCCAAGGTCGGTGCCGGTGGTGACCTTCTCCCCTTCTCTCCCTTCCCTGTCCTCCTTCTCTTCGACCTCGACTCGCTTCCGTTCAAGCTCTCCGACGACTCCCTCGTCCTTCAGATCCATCCACTCCGACGTCTCCCTCTTCTTCCGTTGGCTGGTTTCTCTCCTGGGTTACTTGGCTCTTGCTGGCGTGAGCCCTCGCCGGAATCCATGGAGCCCGTTGTTCAGATCTACCCGTCTTGCTCAGATCTGGAGCAGCTGGGCCTCCCCGGTGTTGCTCTCTACGGTAGCCGGCGGTGGTTGGCTGGGTGGGAGCGGGTTAGTGGAGACTTCGGGCCACCGTCCTTGCTCGCCGGCTTTGCAACAGAGTTGGAAGGAGTTTCGTCTTCGCATATCTGTTTCTGCCGGGCCTCCCCGGTGTAGCTATCTCCGGTAGCCGGAGGTGGTTGGTTGGGTGGGCGTGGGTTCGTGGTGTCTTCTGCCTTGTGCCCCTGCTCGCCGGTTTTGCTCCTGGGTCGGCCGGAGTAGCGTCATCGTGAAGGTGAAGGCGGCCTGTGTGATGGTGTCATCCGGTATTGGGCTAGGGCCAGTCCTGGGCCTAGACCTGGCCTGGGCTTCGGCCTGGGCCAGTGTAATGGGACTGGGCTTGTCCTGGGTCAACTCCAAGGGCCTGGTCTGGGCTTCGGCCCGGTTCACAGCTTTGGACCCTTCTTGGCCCTTTCGATCATCCCAGCAGATTTGGTGTGTGGGTCTTGCCGACGTTGGTTTGTGCTCGGACTTCTGCTGGATGTGCTTCTCCCGTCCACAAGGTTCCGGTGGGTAAGATTCTCTTCACCAACTTTTCTTCCACCGCTCCTGTTTTAGGCACTGCTAGCCTCCTAGTCTCAGTTCTGCGTAAGTCTTCGTCGCTCCTCTCCACATTGTTGGGGGAGCTCGTCGGTCATTAAGGTGTTGGCCTCCGACGAGGTGATAGGCTTCAGTGCCAACCTTCGAAGTCCTGTGGTTTCTGTTTCTAAGGGGTCTAGTATCGGTGGCGATTTTCCTCTGACCCATCTTTGTTGTGTGCGGTGCTGGCCGCCGGCATGTCATTGCCTTTTCTATTTATTTGGATTGGGTTTTTGATGAGATGAGGTGTGTATTACTACAAGTGTTGGTAAGAGGTTTGGGGTGTTTTGATTGGTCTCAGAGGGCTATGTTCGGGTTTCATCGTCTGTTTGGTAGTTTGCGGTCTCGTCCAAGGAGCTTTTCGCGGTTGCTGGCTCGAGGTTGTAGTCCGAGCGCCATGCTCGTTGTTGTGTATTGAGCGCCATGCTCGTTGTAGTTTTCTGAACGCCATGCTCGTGTTTGTATTCCGAGCGCCATGCTCATTGTAGTATTCCGAGCGCTATGCTCGTGTCTGTATTATGAGCGCCATGCTCGTGGTTGTATTCAGAGCACCATGCTCGTGGTCGTATTCCGAGCGCCATGCTCGAGGTTGTATTCCGAGCGCCATGCTCGTGTCAGGTTTATGAGCGCCATGCTCGTGTCAGGTTTATGAGCGCCATGCTCGTGTTGTATTTCATTTACTTGTACTTTTTTGTGCTTGGTCTGTAGTTGGATCTAAAAGCGGTATTCCTCTTTCTACTTGAGAGAGGTTTACTTTTTTATTATATAAAAAAATTGCTGATAAAAAAAAACGGGCGCACATGCGAAATATAAATAAAAAAGCACCTCTTCCCCTAATTTTGTTTTTTCTAACGACGATGCTCTTGGTTCTCGCAAGAGGATTTCACCACCCACTCATTAGTTTTAGGGAAAATTTCAATTTAATACCCTGGCAAACATTTATTTGCAATATAATATCCTAACTTGTTTTTTTTGCATTATAATACCCTAACAAACATTTATTTTCAGTTTGATATCTAACGTTACTTTTCCGTTAACTTCCCATCCAAAAGCGCAAAAAATCCAAAATGCCCCTCAATAACAATCAAATTTTTAACACATGCCATTGGTTTTAAAAAAATGGATTTTATTATAAAATTTACAATTTATAATTAAAAAATCAATTTTTATTTATAAAAATCTGTTTTTATTTTTAAAAATCAGTTTTATTTCTTAAAAAAAAATTGTTTTTATTTTAAAATCTGTTCTTTTTTTTTTGAGAAGAACAGATAATATTATTACTGCAAAAGGAGATAGTTTGACGAGCACATAATTGTACTCATCTTACAGGATAGAACCCAACTAAATAACAGAAAGCAATAACAAAAACTAAAAGTTGCTCGATGATTAGGGGCGGTTGAAGGGGAACATCTGCAGTAACATCCAGCGGAACCCTGGATACCGATACAACATACTTCTACCAAATGACACTGGCCGAGCCAGCCAAGTGAGGGGAATACTGGTGGACTGCCATCTCCCCCGGTGAGTCAGCGTGCGTCGTCCTCCCTTAACTGATAATGTTAGGGCTCCTGAACGCGGGAATGCTGACACCAGACTGGTAGGGGAGACATATAACGACTTTCGATGGTACCCTCGCCATCTGTTCGCCAGGAAGGGGTCACAGTCCACCACCCCCTTCCTGGGCCACCTCAGACTCATTCCTGGAGGCGGGGGTGCTTGTGCCCCCCCGCCGCTGCTACATGTGATCCACCATCGGACGCAGTCGATCCCTCTGATTCTTCTGGCTCCTCCTCTCTGTCCAGTCGTTTCTTTCCAGACAGTGTCGGTCCCACTTCCTTAGCCACCCACTCCGAGGGAATGTCCTTCGTCCCTGTCTCATATGACGGCTCCCTCCCAGATCGTGGCGTTGGCCGAGTAGGTGTGCCTGGGCCCTGGTTACTTACTGCCCTTGTCCCTACCCCCAATATAGCTCCAGTTCGTCCCGGGTACCGCCTTCCCGTGTTTCGCTTTCTCTAAGGCAGATTTCGGGTCACCAAGGGCTCGCAGAGAGTGACCCTTGACACCCCCCCGCCACCGGACATGATGGGAACATGTGTCCCGCACAGCTACATCCATAGCAGTGATCTGGTAAATGTTCGTACGAGACTTGAAGGAGAATACGTACCTGCGATTCCGATAATCGGAACCATAGCTGACTCTGCAAGGGGATGCGTATATCAGCTCGGATCTGAATCCTCATAAAGTCGCCCCAGCAGTACCCCGAGTGGTCCACGTCCACCGCCAGACATACCCACAAACCATTCCCCAGCCGGAATCATACTTCTTTATTCCAAGCCCCCACCGGGAGGTTAGAGACTCGAGCCCACACCGAGAAATGATGAAAGCTTAGGTCCCCCACCTTCATATGAGCTCTGAGGTCCGTGAACAACACCAGAGATTCCCAGAACGCCCATGGCTCTCCAACTAGTACCCTTGCCCTTTCTTTATCTGTACGGAAGAAAAAAGCCACCAGACCCCCTTCCAGCGGCCGGGCCTCCACTTTCATGCCCCACAGATTCCCCATCCTGTCCACTAGGGATTTCCAGAAAAACCGCTTCGAGGTCAGCACCTTCGCAGCTAGTGCAAATTGAAACTGACCCCCTGCATTGGCCACCTCCCCAGTTGGAATCACTACTTCCTTGATACACATCGACGATAGACGCGATCCAAGGTTACCCACACCCTCCTCCTCGGTCTACAGCCCTGCCCGATCCGGATCCATCTCAGGGCGCAAGCCGGACTGCCCGACCCGAGCGTCCCGCCCCATATCTGCTAGCCCAGGCAACAATGTCGCCCTGCCCAGCGCCCGGCCCAAGTCCCTGTCCTCCACGCCCAGTCCTCAGAGCCCAGTTCTCTCGGCCCAGTCTCCCCCACGTCTCCTTACGCACATCCTGCATGAATCCAGAGGTACGGCCCAACACATCCTCAAGGCCCAGGTCCGGCCCATTAGGGTTCCCTTGCATCACCCATTTGCCTTTGCTTCTTCGCCAAGGCACTGCCGCCGGCGATTCCTCCACCGTGGCTTCCGTATCCGAGGACACCTCCACCACCGGCACAATTGTTGTCGGCACCGATCCCGGCGACGCCCGAGCCTCAGTCACGACGTCCCGAGCCGGTCCCGACCCCGATCCCCTCGCCACTCGGGGACGCTGACCCCTCGCCGGCGTCCAGCGAATCCTCCCCGCCGCCGTATGCTGCCAACCCCCCCCCCCCCCCCCCATCAATGGAGTCTCGCCACCCCTCGTGGCCGAGAACCTCATGGGAGAGATCGAGCCGTCCCGCGGCGTCAGTGGCTCCGGCTCTGTGCCGGACACCTCCGTCCCCGTCGCCCCGTCCTCCAGCGCCGCTGGGATCAACTTAGGTTCGTCACCTAGATCCACCCCCATCCCGACCACCAGTGCTTCGTCCTCAGACAAACCGGCGAACCCCATCGTCGCCTTCCCCCTCGCGTCCTCGACGCCCACACCGACCTCACCGCCGGATTCCTCCCCGCCGACCTCCTCTGGTTCATCACACCACAGCGAGGGATTACCGGAAGGACTAGAGAGCCGAGCCGCCGAGTATGCCATGGATGCTCAGAGAAAAAAAAAACAAACCCTAACTTGCAGAGAATAGAGAGGGCGGCGAAAACCAGTTATTATTTTATACAATCAAAATTTTATTTTAAAAACCAGTTCTTAAAAATATTTTTACTTTCGTTTTTTATTTATTCTTCTTCTTAGTTCATTGTCGGGAATGGAAGCACGGGAGGCTAGGGTTCCGAGAGAATTATCTTGGGCCGAGATGGGTTGACCGGGACCCAGTTGGGTCGGGTCTGGACATGCCCGAGTCGAAGGCAACCTGGGTTGCGGGTCGGGCAGGGGCAGGGTCCCGGGTCGGTTTTCAGGGCGATTTCGGGGACCGGGAAATGGAGGAACACCACAAACGACAAGGGGTGGAACCTTCCCTCGCCTAGATCAATGAGTCCTTCGTGGTCCAGTGGGGGGTTTACCGGTAATACCGCCTCACTGGACGTAGGGTGGCATCGATTCCACCAAATACCGGCGCGACATTCTTCAATCAGATCGGGAACCAGCAATTATACGTTTTTAAAGGCCCTCATTATCATCCGAGGGGGGAAGACGTCTGCTGATTCCTCGGGAGAATGCAAAGTCCATCTGAGCCATTTCAGTTCCTGGTTACAGGACTGTCCGGGACGTCACTCTAAGGACTTAGTATTCTACTGGATCGAACCTCAGAGTCGATTTATATCCAATCAGAATTCTCAACACTAGGCATGCTCGGCCCGTGCCAATCAGTTTGGAGTTGTTGTATCGGTGTTCGCAAGACGCTGTCGCAATATCCTCCTCCAGACTACGCTTGATCTCTTTAGAGCAAGTTTACTTTCAGTGCTATTGTTATTTCAATTTGTTGCATTTCAGTATTTTTGTCTTGTACGTAATTTTAAATTATAATATAAGATCGTTCTTTCTCAACAAAAAAAATTATAATTATTATATTTTCCATTAGTTTTTCCCTTTTTCTTTATTATTTACTTCTCTCAAATATATTTTTTCCCTAAAATTTCTCAATTTGCACGAATCCGAAACTCCAATTGGTTTAATCAACTTTTTGAAATAATCAAACACAAAATGGTTTCACGATTTGAGCACAATTTGGAATTACAAATCACATACATATTTCAACCTCAAACTTACATACAGATTCAAAACTCAAACCAAAATGAAAACAAAATTTGAATGAGAATTGGTCTATCACTTTCTAGAAAACATACAATTAATTACTCATTTTTACATTTCAGCCCAACATCTAAACATATCTGCAAATGAAAAATATTCCCAAAATGAACAACCAAAGCATCTTCTTCTATCTCATGGCATCAAATCCATATTTCCTCCTTGTTGCTGTAAAATGTATTTCAATAATTAAACACATGATTAATTTTCGTATATATACACAATAGAAGATAGAGATAGAAGTGAAAAGTTCTATCTCTACTGTATTAAGCTCTATCTATAGTATATGCATCTCTATCTATAATATGTAGATATCTGATACAGACTCCTAATACAGCTAAACAAGTAGTGTATTAACACCCCCCCTCAAACCGATGCTACGAGGTGAGAGCAAGCCGGTCTCGAAGGATAGTGAAGCGACCAATGTGCAGAGGTTTGGTCATTATATCCGCTAGCTGCATAGGAGAAGTAATGTGACGAACCACAATGTTGCCTTATGCCACTTGCTCACGTACAAAATGGAAGTCTAATTCAATATGCTTCATCCGCGCATGAAAAACAGGGTTTGCACTGAGGTAAGTTGCTCCAATATTATCACACCATAAGGTCGGAGAGGGGATAGAAATCCCAATTTCCCAAAATAGTGACCGAAGCCAAATGAGTTCTGATGTAGCATTTCCGATGGCCTTATATTCACTTTCAGTGGAGGAGCGAGCTATAATGGCTTGTTTCTTGGAGGTCCACGAGATGAGAGCCGGACCGAGAAATATAGCAAATCCACCAGTGGATCGACGATCATCTTGGTCACCACCCCAATCAATGTAAATGAAACAATGTAACTAAAGGTCATTGTCGTGAGGAAAAGCGAGGCCAAGATCAATGGTACCACGAAGATACCGTAGAACTCTCTTAAGTGTCATCCAGTGAATGTCCGTCGGGAAGTGCATGAACTGACAGAGTTTGTTGACACAAAATGCAATGTCTGGTCTTGTGAGCGCAAGGTATTGCAGACTACCAATCAGTTTTCTGTATAACACAGCATCATCACTAGGTAATGGAATCCCGACATGCTTCGAAAGGGGACTAACCGTCATCGGTGTAGAGCATGGTTTAGCATCCTGCATTCCATACTGTTTTAGAAGATCAGTAACGTAGCGAGTCTGGGACAACTTTCCTCCACAGGCATCCGATCGAAGCTCAAGGCCCAGAAAATAATGAAGGGGACCGAGATTTTTGACCGGAAATTCGGATTGCAGCTTCCTGATCACAGTGGAGATGGAAGACGGAGAGGAGCCAGTAACAACGATGTCATCTACATAAATCAGAATAAAGATCACAGTATCCTGGTGCCGATAGAATAATAAGCTAGGGTCAGCCACTGAGGAGGTGAAGCCGATACCATGAAGGAATGTAGTGAGACGAGAGTACCAAGCCCGCGGTGCTTGCTTCAGGCCATATAGTGATTTGTGAAGCTTGCACACATGGTCAGGGAGACGCGGGTCCTCAAAGCCCCGAGGTTGCTTCATGTAGATGACCTCCTGAAGCGTGTCGTGCAAGAAAGCATTCGAGACATCCAACTGGCGAGTCTTCCACTGGAATTTCGCTGCAAGTGCCAACAAAACCCGAATAGTTGTAGCTTTTACAACAGGGCTAAATGTGTCATGATAATCCAAGACTTGTTATTGAGTGAACCCCCGAGCAACTAGCCGAGCTTTATAGCACTCAATCGAACCATCCGACCTGCGTTTTATCCTGAAAAGACACTTATTATCAACAACATTAGCATTAACAAGGCACGGAACAAGAGACCATGTAGTATTGGCTTTGAGAGCAGCCATTTCCTCACCCATAGCAGTTTTCCACACCGACAACTTACTGGCTTGAGTAAAGCTACGTGGCTCAGAGACAGTGTAATCGGGTTGGGGTCGAAGAGCAATATACGCACGGGGTGGTCTACGTTTGTGGGCTGGTCGAAGAAGCATGGAATGTGTTCTTGTCACAGGTGGGTATTGTGCTCGGGATGGTGCATGATCAGTGGATGGTGGAGGCGGGTCTGATACGGCTGGAGGTGGGTCTGGTTTAGGTGAAGGAGGTGCAGCAGAAACAGGTGGTAGGACTGGTTCGGGCACGGGACTGGGAGGATGTGGGGGTAATGATGAAGTCACATACGTACCTGCATGCCAAGGAGGGAGTAGTGGTGCCTGTATGATTGTCGAAGATGGATGCTGTGAGTGATTAGAAGCCTGCGGTGGTGAAGTAAGACAGGAGAATGGAAACAGAGAATGATTAAAGGACACATGAACAACAATATAGACTCTATTTGTGACAGGATCTAAACAGTATAATCCAACATGTTCTGCAGCAGGTCCCAAATAAACACATTGAGATGTTCGAAACGAGAATTTATGAGGAGAATATGGTCTAAGATAAGGGTAGACAGCACAGCCAAACGGATGGGTATCAGTGTACTGAGGATTAGATGAAAACAAACTCAAATGTGGGGAGCGATTACCTATGATAGGAAAAGGTAGCAAGTTAATAGAATGCACAGCAGATAAAAAAGCATATGACCAGAACCGAAGAGGAACCTTAGCATGTGCAAGGAGAGTGAGGCCGGTGTCCACAACGTGACATATCTTTCGTTCAGCTAGACCATTCTGTTGGTGAGAGTGTGGACACGAGATACGATGAGCAAGTCCTTGAGAGTGGAAGTACGAGTTGAGTTTGCGATATTCACCGCCCCAATCCGACTGAAACTTTTGAATGGTGGAGTTAAATTGACGCGCTACCATGGCTTCAAAGTTTTTAAAAATTGTTGGCACATCACTTTTGAACTTGATACAATAAATCCATGTGTAACGTGTAAAATCATCAATAAATAAGACACAATAACGATGACAATTTATTGATAAAACCGGAGCAGGGCCCCAAACATCAGAGTGTACCAACTGAAACGGTTTAGTAGTAGTATGAGTGACACTAGGGGACGGTAAACGAGTGAGTTTGCCAAAGTGGCATGCCTCACAGTGAGAAATGGGAGCTAATGACCTAGAACTAGAGATGCCTAACTGATGAGAACGAAGAATAGCAGCCGTGGTGCGTGCAAAGGGGTGCCCCAAGCGAACATGTCAATCCATAGGTGTGGAAGTTGCAGCAAGACAAGCGATTGGTGTAGAAGGCTGGGGCAATTCATACAGGTCGCCATTACTCCGTCCTTGCAATAGGGTCGCCTTGGTGACCTGATCTTTGACAAAAAACTGATTACGCCAAAACTCAAAGAAACAATTGTTATCATGGGTGAATCGTTTAACTGAAAGTAAGGATTTATGCAAAGATGGGACATGTAGGACATTCCGTAACCGAAACTTAGAGACAGTAAGTGTGGAGAAACAGGAACCATTACTAGAGTGAAGAATTGGGGCTCTCTGACCATTACCCATCGTCACTTGATCCGGACCATGATATGCCGAGGAGTTGTGAAGTTGGGAAGCATCAGCCGTCATGTGATGTGTTGCAGCAGTATCAGGGTGCCAAGTGTGATATTGCGGCATCATTGGAGCACCGAGCTGATCATGCTAGGTGGACAGATGCGCTTGAGGATATCCCACCTGTTGGTGCATAGGAATGGGATGATGAACCATGCTCATGTGCGCCTGAGGAGCCTGCTGGAAACCCTGCTGATGTTGGTAGCGCCTGCGACATTTGTCCGCTGTATGATTCCGATAGCCACAAATTTGGCATGGGCCAGAGTTCCGGCGGCGGCCCTGAGGGACACGAGACGGCCATGAGATGGGGATGCCCTGTGATAGGCAGTCAGTGATGAATCAGAGCTGCCACGACCCTTTTCAACCATGTTCGCCAGAGGAGGTTCGGCCGAGTGACGAATGAGTATTTCATGAGCCAGAAGTTGTCCATGGAGCTCATGAAACGTGACCGGCGTAGCACGTTGGACAATGGCAGAGATGATGCCATGATAATCAATCCCAATATTGCGATAGATAATCGCATTAAACTCTGTATCAGTGATGACCTGGCCTGCGGCACCTAGTTCATCAGCCAAGCCTTTGGCTTGTTGGAGATAATTAGATACAGATTGGTCATTACGACGAAGGGATTGAAGCTCAATATGCAATTGAAGCTGCCGATTGGGAGATACCGAACCGAAAGCACTAGCTATTGTTGTCCATGCCTCATACGAAGTAGCCTTTCCAATGATGTGAGAAAAGGCTGTCTGGGATAGGGAGGAACTAATCCAAGACAACAAGAGTTGATCCCGTTGTTGCCACTGATCGTGAGCCGGATTCAGAACTTGTGCCGGGGTTTCACCTGTGGTGAGAATGGTGGACGGTGGGCAACGATCAATACTTAACACCAGTCCATGAAGCTTGTGATAGTTGAGAAGCAGAAGGAATTGAGTCTTCCACGCGACATAATTCCGAGAGGACGTTTACTTGATGGGCAGAGAATAAGAGATCGCCGGTGCGGTGGACATCGCATGCGTGCTTTGGGAGGTAACTATCGCCATGAGAGATCTGCAAAACAAAACCGGACCGTGTGTGGCAGCGTAGAGAGGTGCTGCAAAATAGGAATCGAAAACACGAACAAAAAAATAGGAAAGAAGCGGAAGCAATATAGGTTTCAGAGGAGAGGCTCTGATACCATGTTTGTGTAAAATGTATTTCAATAATTAAACACATGATTAGTGTTCGTATATATACACAATAGAAGATAGAGATAGAAGTGAAGAGTTCTATCTCTACTATACTAAGCTCTATTTATAGTATATGCATCTCTATCTATAGTATGTAGATATCTGATACAGACTCCTAATACAGCTAAACAAGTAGTGTATTAACACTCCTCATACTCTTCAACCCAACTGCAGTAAAGCAAACCCAAATCTTTGCTAGAACACGGAGAGTCTGTTTTGGGTGCTTTGAGTTACTTGAGACAAACATAAACGACAAAGGTTGCTGGTTTTTGCTCTAATGGTGATTTGTATGCTAATCCAGAAAATAAAATTTAAAATAACAGAAATCAAAAGGGATAACACCAGAAAACAACTATCGTTTGACTTCCTAGTACAAATCACAACTATAGACTTTCTTATCGTCCATAGTACACAGTCTCGTTAGTTAAATTACCACAAACCATGAATTTCGTCCAAAAACACGGAATATTCCGGAATATTCTGTTCAAAACACGGAATATTCTATCCAAAAACACAGAATATTCCGTGTTTTTGGACGGAATTCATGGTTTGTGGTAATTTAACTAACGGGACTGTGTACTATGGACGATAAGAAAGTCTATAGTTGTGATTTGTATTAGGAAGTCAAGCGATAGTTGTTTTCTGGTGTTATCCCAAATCAAAATCATACAAATTGTTGAATCATAGTTAAAACTGGAAAGGGAAGTATGCGGAGAACCCAATAGAAAACATGAGATGAGACAATCCATGGGTTTAAGAGAAAAAATAAGAGAAGGAGAGGAAGAGGGGCAAAGATCGGATCTCGGATCGCTTGTTGGACGGGAGCTATGTCCGGTTTCAACCATGCCTGCTCCTTCTACAACTGCTGCTGATGTGGTCTTTTCTTCTTCTTCTTCCCTTCTAATCTAACATGTTCTGGTCTTGTTTTGGAGAGAAAAATAGATGTGGCTATATAAGGATTTTGGATGGTTTGTGTTCAAGAGAGAGAAGGATGAAGAGAGATGTGAGATTGAATAAGGAGCGGATGAGGTTGAGGGATGAAGAGAGGCGTTAGGGTTTTTATATAAGGAGGGGTAGTTTTGGTATATTTTGAAAAAATAGGGTCATGTGCGAAGCACATGACCACTTTCCGTCCAAAATCGGATGGAAAGTTAACGTTTAGGTATTGAATTGAAAATAAAAGTTAACATTAGGTACTAAACTGAAAATAAATGTTTGCCATGGTATTAAATTGAAATTTTCCCTTAGGTCAAAAATCCTACCGATTGGCTTGCTATGTTGAGTTTGATAGGAAATAAATGATTCAATAAAAAAGGAGCGATTTCTAGGTAGTTTTTTTTTTCCATATAGATAGGTAAAATAAACTTGGGAAAACCGATGTGCTTATTGTTTTTTGTATTGTATTTGGCCTAATTTTGAAAAGAAATGGGATTCGGTTGCATTTTGAGACCTAATAATTGTTAATATATATCTTATACAATCGAGAAAGAATCCATTTATTTCATATATCTTATATTCTAGAAGTCATGTATTCATCGAAGAAAACCAGACACGACACGATTATGCTCCCACATCAAAATACAAAAAGAAGTCAATAATCATTGCATAAAATCCATGAGAACTCATATATTGTATCTAGTATTCTTCTTTTTTTGATAAGCTAAGAATTTATTAAGCAAGTGTTCTACCAATCAGTAGAACAATGCGAGAAAAATCCACAAAAGGGAATCTTTTTCTCCAACCAAAACAGCTATACAAAGCTAAACAGAAAACAGATAAACCAAGCAACGAAGCACCAAAAAGAAAACGCCCTACATGCCTATTTCCTACCAGGATCTAAGCAATTAAAGCGATTAGAAATCGGGACAGGGGTTAAAGCTTTTCCTGTCGGTTCAGGGTAAACCTCGTTCTTACTACTCTCGACGTCCTCCAGCATACGATGGGATTGATCTGATTGAGCATCAAGGATCCAAGGTCAACTGCCCTTTTCCCAACTTTCGTGGAATAACTCCTCTCGCCCGAGCTATTCTTTTTAGCGATATTGACCGTGAAGCTCCCCGAATTGCTTTTATGAGCAGAAGTCTTGGCCCTTGTCTGATAAACAACTATTGGAGGAGCAGGAGCAACTTTCTTTGACTGACACGCCTCTTTGGTTCATCCCCCGGAGTTAGGGGTTTAGATAAAGCATCCTTCCAAGGGCTGCCTTGAACCCCGACAATCGGATTTGAAACATCCCGAGAGTCAAAAGACGGATTTAGAGGGCTGAGCCCATGGACTTGGGTCGCCAAAATATGTTTAGACTCCAGCAATCGGGCCTCCTCACCATGCTGATGGTCCTCAGGGTCGGCCCGACTGGTCTCACAGAGCCCAAACACATCCGCGTCCTGCACATCGTCCTCGCACATCGCCTTCGATCAAGCCAACCGGGAACGAGCCTGCGATTCCAACTACGGACATGATCCCAAACCAGATCCACAGAGAATCACCGGCCCGAAACACGGAAATCACTCGAACAACACGACCAAGGTGTCACCATCGATCAAGCCAACCGGGAGAAACTGCGATTCCGACTACAAACACGGGCCACACACCATCGAGACGACACAACCCTGACGCGACCAAAACCAAACACAGCGCCAGCAGACTATCCGATTCGTTCCCTCTTCATCAACCAGAGAAGAAACGGGACGCACGGAGCAGCGTCGCTCGGAGAAGTAGAATCTTAATATATTATATAATATAATAAAGAAATAATCCATTTTAGTAAGATATATCTTATATTCTGGAAGTACTCATAGACGTTAATAAGATCCTTCCATTTAACAACACCTTTGAATGACATATCCTTCAAGTTAAGGGCGAGGAAAAATACAGGACAAATAAATAAAGTAAAATATATATTGCACCAGGGGTATACGCATAAACGAAATGGAATACTGATCGAAACCAAGACCTCATCCACGACTTTCTATGTTCTATTTTTACCGGGTTGCATTTTGAATTCTTCCATTCTATTAATCAAGTATGTTTTCCCATATGTTCAACTCTATGTACTCATTAAATTATAATTTTTTTTATCAACGAATGCATATTATAAATAACCCTTTTCTGAGAAAGAAAACGGTTTACAAAAAACCCAATCTCTCTACAGATTGGAAGGGAGAAGAAATCAAGTACATCATTAAAAGATCAATTAGACTGAAAATAAAAAATTAAAGGATTTTTTGTCCAAAATGTGATCTATGTTTTGTCATCTTCAGTGCATGTGTTGAGTTTGTGTGGAGTGAAGGGCTTCAACTGAGTAATCGTCAATGGATCTTCAAAGTTTGGGTTTGTTTGTGCTGGTTGCGAAGTTGATTGTAATCTCCTTATATAAAAGGGATTTGGAATGCCTTCTGAGTGTAACAAGGAGGTGAGAGGCTGGAAGTCATGTGTTTTAGCCTGGCTATAACTGCCTTAAGTGTTGCTTGAGCTCCAAGAAAGGATAACTTGAGTCACAAGGCAATCCACCTGGATGAGTGAAGAGGTATGTCTTCAGAGAGATCTGTGGTTCTTGAGTAACAATTCAATCCTCAAGGAGTTGGGAGATGATGTGCCTTCAGTAGTGATCTGAGGATGTGTCTTCAAAAGTGATCTGAGGGTCTGCCTTCAGAAATGATCTGAGGATGAGCAATGGAGAAAACTGAAGCAACCTGAACTGTGTGGAGAGGAAACCAGAGGAGAGAAAAGCAAAGAAACAAATAGGAAAGGAGAACTCTCAAAACTTAAGAAAAAACATACCCTCACACAGAAAAAGAAAGAAGAAACCCCCACTCCAGAAGATCATAACCCAAGGACACTCCTAACCTCACAAAGCCTATAAACATCACCACAAACCACCCAATCCCATCCCCATTCTAATCCAAACCCAGTAAGCAATGTATTTTCCAACTCAAATATGGAAGATAATAGGGATGGCTTCATACCAGTTGAGGAAAAGCCAAATGTAAATTACTTTCTTCTTGCACAATTTTTTGGAGTGGCAATCCAATCTTGTATAGTGAAGTGATAAGTTGAGTTGAAAGATGCCCATTCCCATCCATATACCTTGTTCAAGATTTTGTTGAAGATTTATTCAGGTGTTTCATCTACACCATTAAATAGAAGTGAGTTCCTTTCAAGCGAGAGTTGCCATAGTGTGACTTGGAGTATACTTCCCCAACATCTTTTTAGCTTTGAAGGGACAAGAGAAAACCAGATACAGAATAGCTGCTTAACATTAGCAGCACTAATCCACAAAACCCCCCACCATCTGCAGATTAGTGTCCAAGTATTCCAAGCCTTTGTACAATGTAGGAGGATGTGTGTTCCATCCTCAAAGTCCCATGAGCAATGAGGGCAGATCATTTGTTGAAGTGATAGTTCCATAACCCTTCCTTCTAAAAAGCATTTTGAGGGGATTGCTTCAAGACAGGAAAGCCAAGAGAAGGCACATAATTTTGGTGGTATTCCAGAGCTCCATACCTTTGAGGTCCATTCCACAGCAGTATTATTTTGTTGAGCAAGCAAGGTGTAAATTCTGCTGACTGAGAAGCCTTTTTCATCTAATTTCCAGCATAATTTGTCCTCTGATGTGCTCATGATGGTAGAGCCAAGAATGGCTGAGAGTGATCCCCACTCTAGTATCTCCCTGCCCATTGGAGCCCTTCTAAAGTTGAGGTCCCAATCCCCATTATATCTGATCTCAGCAATGGTTTTTCTTTTGGAATTTGTTAAGGCATATAGTCTAGGAAAGAATGTTTTGAAAGGAACTTCTCCCCACCAGTGATCATGCCAGAATTGTATTCTATTTCCTTTGCCCAAAGACCAAGTGAGGCGTTTATCCCCAAAACAGTCAGCAAATCTCTCATCTTTGAGGAGTACTAGGAAGTGAGAGATAAAACTTGGTCTTCCTATCTCAGAGAACTTTGATAAATCCCATTTATGTAGTTCCAGCCCATTTTAGCACAAATTGTGTGCTTCCAAAGAGAGTTTCCTTCTAGAGCAAATCTCCACTACCATTTTGCTAATAGTGAGATATTCATCAAATGTAAGTTTTTTATGCCTAACCCTCCCAAGTCTTTGGATTTACATATTTGATTCCAACCAACCTTACAGAAAACTTTAGCAGGAGCACCACCATGCCAAAGAAACCTTCTTTGCCAACTTTCCATTTCTTTCAAGACTGCTTTTGGAGCTTTGAGAAGGGAGAAGTAGTATAAAGACAAAGCACTGAGGGTTGTTTTTATGAGTGTAATCCTTCCTCCAAAGGATAGCATTTTTGCTTGCCACAGTCCAAGACTCTTTTTAAATTTCTGGATAATAGGTTGCCAAGTTATAAGCCTTTTGGAGCTGGCACCCAAGGAGAAGCCAAGATATGGCAATGGGAGATTATCACAATTACAGGCCAGGATTGTTGAATAATGTTGGGCTTCTTCTGGAGATATATTGAGAGGGATCAGAGAGGATTTGTTGTAGTTCACATTGAGACCTGTTGTGAGCTTGAATATGGAGAGTGTGTTTTTTAAATTTTGAGCTCCTTCTGCATTGGCCTTGATGAAGAATAATGAGTCATCTGCAAATTGTAGATGTGATATGGTTGGCCCATTTACTCCTAGAGAAATACCTTGAATCTGATCATGTAGCAATCCTGCTTGCATAATTTGATTTAGTGATACAGCAGCTAGAGCAAAGAGAAGTGGGGATAAGGCACAACCTTGCCTTAGCCCTCTATATAATTTGAAGTCTGATGTTGGGGAGCCATTGATAAGTATAGAAACATGAGCTCTGAAACAGGATATCATCCAAAATCTCCACTAAAAGCCAAAGCCCATTTTCTGCAGAAGCTTCATTATATATAGCCAATTGACTTTATCAAAAGCCTTCTCAAAATCAGCTTTAAAAATCAATGCTGGTATCTTTGAGTGTTTGATCTTATGTACCACCTCATTAGCAACTAAAACCCCATCAAGGATTTGTCTCCCAGCAATGAAGCCTGTCTGTTCAAAACCCACCAAGGAACTGACTACTCCTTTCAACCTTGTAGATAGTAATTTTGTGAGAATTTTGTAAGGTCCAGTCATTAGGCTTATAGGTCCAAAATCATCAAATGTGAGGGGGGGGGGGGGGGGCATCACATTTTGGAATAAGGGTAAGGAAAGATGAATTCAAGCCTTTTCCCAAGTGACATGTCCTATGAAAGTATTGAATAAAATTCACCAGGTCCTCCTTGATGATTGGCCAACAAACTTGATAGAATCTTAGGGAGTAATCATCAGGACCAGGAGCCTTGTCTCCAGCACAGGCCATTAGGGCCTTTAAGATTTCATCTTAAAGGAAACGGGCTGGACCAGGCTGACCAGGCCCGATCAACAGACCAGGCCCAAGCCCAAGCCCAAGCCAGCCTTACCTAACCCTAAGGAAGACCGTTCATCTTCCTCATTTTCACACACGCTTCCCAAGACCGCCGCTCTCAGATCTCTCTCCTTCGCTCTCGCTCGACGCCGCCCTCGCTCTGTCCCGAGCTCGAGTTCTGCGAATCAGACCACACCGACCACGAGATCGAGACGCCGCCGCCGGAAGTTTCTCGGCCTAGTTCTTCTCTCCCGAGCGCTAATCGCGCCACGCCGGCGACGGAGAAAACCGCACGGTTCGTGCCTCCCTCGCCCGTTCTAATTCCCCGAAAAACCCACCTGAAAATCCACCGTCCCGAAGCTCTCCCTCTCTCTCTCTCTGATGCGCCACCGTGAAGCTCCGTTCCGAGCTCGAGTGGGTTCTAAGAGGGCGTGAGTCCTCGAAGGGCGCTGGTCGCCGGAGAGCCCTCACCGGAGCTGCGAGGGGAATCGGTTCCCGAGCACCGCCGCCTCCCTCCAGCTTCCCTAAAGTCACCGTGTCACGACCCAATTTCAGCGAACCGAACTCGGGACGCGAACATTTTAAACATGAACACTTAAAACTTGTTTTGAATAAAAATCTGATATTTCCATTTAGTTACCAAAAAATAATAATAGTATTTACAATACAAAAACGTCTCGACAAGTGGACAAGATACAACATCCGTCACTAGACTCAACAAAAAGTAAAGACCAGACTCCGCTCCAAGCTCCATGAACTTCAAGAGCTAACCTAGTCCGTCCGGTGATCAGTACCTGTAGGAAAAGCAGCTAGGGGTGAGCGTTCGCTCACCTCCACGGATAACAGATTGACTATGGCATAATTAGTAGATAAAGCCAGTAATACTAAAACCAAACCCAACACCGGGACTACAGTCCCCAACTCAGGTACCCAACTGACCCACAACCCGTTACTTTCCTCAACAGACTCAACACTCGATAAAGTAATGTAGACCCGACACAACTATCGACGACCTCCTCCAAGGACACGACATGAAGACTACACAGCGCCAAACAAGATCACAAAGGATCGCACACCAGCTGCTCAGTAACCAATCTCAAATCAGGTCAGGGATCGACCTATCGCAATTCCTCGACACGAAGTCGGATCAGGCTGTCGACCTTTAGAACTCGCACTTCATCGACACTAAGTCGGATCAGGCTGTCGACCTTTCGAACTCGCAATTCATCGACACTAAGTCGGATCAGGCTGTCGACCTTTAGAACTCTCAATTCATCGACACTAAGTCGGATCAGGCTGTCGACCTTTCGAACTCGCAACTTCAGGTAACCCCAATCACAATCACATGCAAGTTCAAACACACAGGCACTCAAGGCCACTCAAGACACCTCAACAATCAAGACTCGGGTTCAACAATCCCACGGGCACTCACTGCCATTCAAGACACACCAACGGTCAAGACTCGGGTTCAACAACCCCACGACACTCACTGCCACTCAAGACACACCAACGGTCAAGACTCGGGTTGAACAACCCCACGGCACTCACGGCCACCCCAAAACATCAACAGTAAGACACGGGCACTCATGGCCACCCAAGACACCAATTTAAATACACGGGCTCTCAAGGCCACCCAAACTCCACAATAAATAACACGGGCTCTCAAGGCCACCCAAACTCAACAATAAATAACACGGGCTCTCAAGGCCACCCAAACTCAACAATAAATAACACGGGCTCTCAAGGCCACCCAAACTCAACAATAAATAACACGGGCTCTCAAGGCCACCCAAACTCAACAATAAATAACGCACAACAACCTCCGGCATACTCGATGCCTCCAACAGTCCTAAGATCACTAGTTTCACAAACAACCTCCGGGCATGGTCATATGCCTCAAGTAATTCAATTATCGCTAAGTTCTCTGTTCCTACGACACTACTAAGTGTCACATGCTTTTCTCTTAAACGCTACAATCCCGTATCATGCTTTTCTAATATTTAAATAAATCTACTCAACCCACGACACCCCGGTGTCACATGCAATTCTACTATTAACTTTCCCAAATCAGGGCCGAGATCCGGCTACTTTTCCCTACCTCGTAAATAACTCCAAAAGCGCTCCACTAAAACCCGATGCAATCTCAGTCAGTCGCCGAGCTTCCCTTTGCCTCGGTCCGCAGCACGATCTAAAAGAACACAATTTCAAAGTACTTTTAAACTAGTACGAATAAACCGAAAATCAACAAACTTAACGCCCAAACGTAACCCCGACAATGTCGATCACTCCCAAACTTCCCAATTACTCGATATTGTCGATAAAGGACCCTTAAAGGCCCGATTCGCCCGACATGGCGAATCTGCCCGGGTTTTGTTAATTGCCTTCCGGGGCTCCAAAAGCCCCCGTTTTCGTTTCTACGGTCTTAGAATATTTCAAGGAACCCAACGCACTTGACGGAATTGAATTCCGACTTCTAAGTCAATTAATTAACGTTTAAAGTTTCCAAAACCCGTTAATTACAACTTCTCCAATTTAATTCCAAATTTCGATTCAATTTAGGATAAATGGTCCGGGGAACGTTTTAAACCACCCGAACGTTAAAACCCGAGCAACCGAGCACGTGGGCCCCACCCAAACTCCTTGGCCGAGACCCTAGGGTTCAAGGGGAGGGGCTCGGCCACCATGTGGTGGCTGGTGCCAGCTCCGGCCAGCCACCTCATGGCCGGCCGGCCACCACCCACGGTGGCCGGAGCTCCTCCCGAGTCTCCGGTCACCGGAAAACGTCCAACAACGCCTCCAACCACCTTTAAAACGTCTCCAACTAACCCCCAACCTCATTACCATCCTAACTCATAGTTTATAACCAAACCCTAGTTTTTGAAAAATAAACGAAACGACGATCGGTTTAGGTCTTACCGATGAGGAAGACGAGGGGAAGAGGTTTGCTCTTTGCTTTGAATCGATCCAATGGTTGAATAATCTCCCAACCCTAGCTTTCAATTCTTCTCTCTTCTTCTTCTCTCTCTAACTCTCTTCTTCTCTCTTCTCTTTCTAATTAAAACAACTAACAACTAACTAAATTCTATTTTTTTCTCTTTAAAACCTCATGTTCGGCCACCTATGTCAACCACACATTTCCCCCCCAAAACTAACACCACCAAATAGTTTACAAGTGTCAAGGGGGGTCCCACACCTTTTGGAAAATATATAGTTGATATTCCAATCAGTTTCGCGAAAATCGGACGTTTCGGGCCCCGAACGGGCACTTTTCCCAAGAAATTACGAAACTTGGCGGGCTACAAGGAAACGGCTCAACTAAGACCGCTGCAACGACAACTAAGCTTTTTGGATCCAAAACGGTCCTCGAATGGACCAAAACGTCGCTCAGTTGACTTTTCCAGCGAAAAGTCAACATTTCCCAAAATGATCAGAAAGTTGCCATGAGTCCCTCGGAACTCATTTTAGTCGATAACGGGGTCAAATTAAGTCCGGTATGACCCTCGGGGTCAATTCAGGTTAAGTTAAGTGTTTGTCTTAAAATTTTTAAATTTTCCTGTTTTTCGCAGGTTTGACTGTCGTTGACAAGAAGTGGTTATTACACACCGCCGCCAGCGGCGGAGCCAAACCATAGCTCCTCTACTATACTCGGGTCTGGGGCCGGGTCCGGGTCAGGTCTAGGTCAGGTCCGGTTCCGGGTTCGGACCGGGTCTGGATCCGTGTTGGGCCTGGATTCGGGTCGGATTCGGTTCAGACAAAATTATTTAATTAATGGGTTAGTACGATAAGGTACCCTAATGTTTCGTCCACGAACGATAAGGTACCCTAATGAATTTTATGTCCGATAAGGTACCCTAATGATTCGTCCACGAACGATTTGGTTTAATGCTGTTAAAAAACTAACAGAATTATGTAGAATGACTATTTTGCCATTTGACATTTTAGTTGACTTTTGACTTAAGAGTGAAATGACCATTATACCCTCAGTTATTATTTTTCCTTAATTTATATTTTCTAATTATATTTAATTTTCAAAATAAAATAAATAAATTATATATTTTTTTAAAGTTATATTTTTTTAAAACTGAATTTGTTTTTTTTTCAAAAATCAGTTTTTTTTTAAAAAAATCAGATTTTTATATTTTAAAATCAGATTTTATATTTAATTAGTTTATTTTTTTAATAATTAGTTTTTTTATATATAAATAATTTTTTTATTAAAAACAGTTTTATATATAAAAAATCATTTTTATTTTTTTAAAAAATTAATTTTATTAAAAAAAAGAAAAAACGCAGAACTGTTCGAGTTCGAGCGCCTCTGGCGAAGCTTCGTCTCCGGCCACCCCCTCCGCCGCCGTCGTCATCCCCGGCCACCCCACCTCCGCCGCCTCCTCCTCCCTCTTCCACCTCCTGCCCCCCCCTCGAATCGTGTTTTGGTTCAGATCTGAACCAAAACGCCTCAATCTGAAGCGACTCGTCGTTGCTGAACTCCCATTGCAGGTGCTTCACACGAACTGCTACACGCCCATCCATCTTTATTTCCATCTCTGGGTCATCATCGTCACAAGAATCGGGTCGATCAGAGCCGGCTTCCTTCCCCAGCGTCGTCACGGTGAGGTCGGCCATGACTGTCGCTTCTTCATCTGCGAGTAGATCTGGGATTGGAGCTTGAGCTCGTCCGTCCGGTGAGGGCGGTGGGAGGAGGAGGCGGCAGAGGTGGGGTGGCCGGGGACGACGACGGCGGAGGATGGGGTGGCCGGAGACGACGCCGGAGAGGAAGAAGCTTCGCCGGAGGGGCTCGAACTCGAACAGTTCTGCGTTTTTTTTATAAAAATAATTTTTTAAACAAATAAAAATGAATTTTTAATTTTTTGTATTTTTAAATATTTTTATTTTGAATAATTTAATTTTTAAATTTATTTATTTATTATATTTTTATTGTATTATATAATGAAGGGTATAATGGTAATTTTGTCTATCAAATTTATAAGCTTAGAATAAGAAAGGGTAGAATCGTCATTTCACACCCCACTTAACTGCACATGTCTAATTTAGAGGAATATTCCGTTAGTTTTTAACGGAATATGCCAATTTTAAACCAAATCGTTCGTGGACGAATCATTAGGGTACCTTATCGGACATAAAATTCATTAGGGTACCTTATCGTTCGTGGACGAAACATTAGGGTACCTTATCGTAAATAACCCTTAATTAATTAATTAATTAATTAATTTAAAGAATTTAAATTGGAATTTAAAGGACTTAATTGATAAATTAGAGGACTGATTCAGACTGAACCGGGACTGATTACTACCTTTACTTGTTAAAATCAGACTTTGACCTCTATCGTGGAGAAGACCGGAGGTAAGCCCGGACTTCAACAGCTAGGAGTTCCAGATAGAGTTTGAGAGGTAGGGAAAAGTACTATCCTCTCTTAATTTATAGAATGCTAATAGTATGCCTATAGGATAATAAAACCGGAAAGATCCTAGTTTGTAGGGGTGAGCACGGGCGGTCACCGTGACCGAAGGGTCATTTTGGTCACCGAACCGTTTCCAACGGTGTGGTGGTCAGGTTAACCGTAACCGTGACCGAGAACCGGTCAGAAATTTGTTAACCGGCCTTTTTAACCGACGGTTAAGGGGTTTAAAAACCGGTCCTAACCGATAGACTTGGGCCCTTATTGGGCTTCTTGTTTTGGGCCCAATAAAGCCCAAAACATAAGCGATTTAATTCAACTATGTTTTAAAAACCTGTAATTTTATCAAACCTAGAACTAATACCTCATAATAAACATTCAAAAGTCATTACAAATTTACAACTGAGTTTGAAATGATAATAATAACAAAAAACAAAAACATCTTCAACTCCTTCCAACATGTAATTTGAACTCATTCTTCAACTCCTTCCAACATCTTCAGCTTTCCAAATTCCAAATTCAATGATGGTACCTGCCAGTACAAGAAATCAAAGTATTAGTAATTTGATTTAACTTATAACAACAAATTAATTAACGTAGTGATTGAATATTAAGTAGTACTAATAATCAACTTACTAAATTGTACTAATCATATAAATGTGGGGGCACCAATTGCACTTGCTTTCTTTTCAATGTCTACACAAATTGAACAAACAAAAAAAATTAAACAAAGTTTAATTTAATAAAACAGTTCTAAACAAATATTAAACAAAAAACCAGATTCAAATGAAATAGAATACCATCTTCTTCGATTTGAAGTTGCTCCATTTCTTTCACCAACACATCCTTTGAAGGAAGCACTAGAGGACTCTTGAGCCAATCTTGTGTGCATATAAGGGATTGCACCGTCCTTGTGCTCAAGGTACTCCTAAAAGGGTCAAGTACCCTTCCCGCATTGCTAAAAGCACTTTCACTAGACACCAAGGTCATGGGAATAGCCAATATGTCCCTAGCCATTCTAGACAAAACTGGGAATCTATGGGCATTTGATTTCCACCATGACAGGATATTGAAATCCTCACTATCTTCTTCTCTATCCTCACTAAGATAACGTTCCAATTCAGATTTAGAAGATCCAGTTTGTGAAGTACAGAGTTTTTTAAATTTTGCAAAATTTCAGTGTTTAGATGGCTTGACACCAACACTTGCGGAACTGTCCGGTTGTGTTGGTGGCTCATCACTTCCACCATATTTGGCTTTATAACTGTCAAACATGTCATTAAGAGAACTGTTGACCAATGGGGTTATAATAGCACTGTTTTCAGCAGAATACATCTCCCCTAAGACATAATATACAAACTCAGACTTCTTACGGGGATCAAAAACAGGGGACAACAAAGTAAACATGTTCAACATTGCCAAATTCCCAAAATATTTGTCAAACTTTGTACGCATCTTAAGGGAAATGTTTCTCATGTTCTCATTAGTACTAGTCAACCCTTCTTTAATTGTTTGATCAATATCTGCTATTTCATCGAGTATAAAATTAGATGTAGCATATGAGGAGCCCGATAATCTAACAGTTGCATCATAAAAGAGTTCTAAAAAAGACATGATAGATTGGACTTCATCCCAATCAGATTGAGCCAACCTACCATGTGATTTAGAATCCATTTCCGCATTTAGAGTCGGGTCTAGAATACCATATATGTAAAAGGCTTTCTCTAACCTACATGCCGAATCAAGCATCAAGTAGGTTGAATTCCATCTAGTTGCAACATCATAGGAAAGTAGCCTAGTTGTTTCATAACCAGCCATTTCACAAGCTGTTTTGAACCTAGATAGCCTCATAGGGGAACTTCTAATAAACTTAACAGCAAACCTAATCTTTTCAACAGATTCCCCCATTTCTGAAAGCCCATCCTTAACAATCAAATTCAAAATGTGTGCTACACATCTCATATGCATGAATTTACCATCTAATACATTATGACACAACATATTTTGCCTATGTTGTGTACCCAAGTATTTTATGGCATCTTTATTTGGACTAGCATTATCCACAGTTATGCACATTATATTATTCAAACTACAAGAATTCAAACAAGTCTCAACAAATCGCCCAATGTCCTCACCTTTGTGAGAATATATTGGGCAAAAATTTATGATTTTCTTATGCAATACCCAATCATCATCAATATAATGAGCAGTGAGGGCCATATAGTTAATCTGTTGACAACTAGTCCAAGTATCTGTGGTGAAAGACATCCTAAAATCAGACTTACTGAAAAACTCATGCAACTTGAGTTTTTCAGCCTCATACAATTTATGGACATCCCTCATCACAGTCCATCTAGTGTGTATTTGGAACATTGGACAAATGGCTTCTACAAAGCCCTTAAACCCCTCACCCTCAACAAATTTAAATGGTAATTGATCAATGATTATCATTTTTGTTAAGGCAAGGCGGCCAACTTCTTGATCGAAGTGCCAGGTTGTAAGTTGACCTTGTTTACCTAACTTGTTCATGTTCAATTTCCCTTGTTTAAGACCTAACTTAGATGGGTTCTTAGGGCAACTCTGAATGTGATTTCTAAGGGTGCTAGTGTCATGCTTACTAGACTCGGCAGGATAGTTCTTAGGGCAATACTTGCAAAAAGCCCTAGCCTTACCATTTACTATAACCTCAGTAAAATCTTGCCAAACATCGGATGTACGCTTAGAAGGTTTAGTTTTACCTGAGGATGCAGCTGTTGCTGCATCCTGACCACCTTGCACAGCTGCTGAAGGTCCTCTAATATGAATCCCTTGCGATCCAGCCGATCCTTGACCAGTTTCAGTGGCTGATCCTTGGAAAATATCCTGCCAATAAACAAATAATTGAGTTAACTATATAAAACAATGAATGATCAGATGATTAAATTAACTAAATCACTTTAAATTAGTTTCAGACTAGATAACTAATGTTACCTTTAAACATGAATACAATTATCTAAATCAGTACCTAAAGTAATAACTAATATTACCTTAAACATTACTAAAAGATCAAATATAAACATTAAAATTAGGGTTTAATCTAATTTTTAATATAAAATCAGATATAAAAGATCAAACATATAATTTTTAATCTGATTTTACAGATTGCTAATCAAATATAAAAATATAAAATATTAAAATCAACACAGTTAATATAAAAAAATTGGGTTCCAAAAAATTAGTGTATCACTATCAACACACTTAATATACAGTTATACACTACACAGGCTCGATTAGCAACACACTTAATCTACACAGGCTCGATCTAAATTAGGGTTCCAAAAAATTAGGGTTTCTACACAGAGAATATCTAAGTTATTATTTCAATTTAGAAATTAGGGTTTAATAATCCTAATTAACATCTAGGGTTTCGAAAATCAGTACCAAGATCTAGGGTTTCAAAATTAGTACCAATAAAACCTAATTCGAACCATCTAATGTTCAAATCAGAACCAAACGGTACAAACCCTAATTTAGAGCAAAATTATAGAAAGAGAAAGGTTCGGGTCTACCTTTCCATTGTTTCTGGCCATGAGGTCGTTGCTGAACGTGGAGGAGGAAGACTTGAAGGTCGTCGTTGAATAGGAGGAGAAGACGATGAGAACTGTGAAGACTGAAGCCCCTCTTCCGACCCTCTCCTCTCCTTTAAGAGGCTCTCCTCCGACCCTCTTCATCTCCCGGATTAAATGCACGACAACGGCTAGTTCGCAAAAATCAGATCGTAAGGTGGAGATCTGGAGAAGACGAAAGGGTTGCTTCGGGTTGAGAGAGAATTGAAGAGAGAGAGTCAGAGAGAGAGAGAGGACGGCTAGGGTTGCTTCGTGTGGGGGAATGAATCTAGCGTCTGGAGAGATAAGGTGAGTCACCGAGTTCTCTTCTAGGCTGGGCTGAAGTAGAGGTTGGGCCGTAAGACAGTGGGCTTGCGCAGAGTGTTGGGCTCAATAGCAGGCTCATCAGTCAAACGGTTTTAACCATTTGACTGCCAGTTTTGTGAACCAGAACCGGCCAGTAACCGTTTTTCAACGGTTTACCAGTTTTGGCAACCGGCTCCGGCCGTTTTACCGCCGGTTCTGGTGATTCTGGCCCTGGTTCCGGTCAGTTTCGGGCGGTTGCGGTTAAAACGGGTATATATGCTCACCCCTACTAGTTTGCATGTAGGATGTGATTCACTAGAATAACTTCTTTTCAATTACAATAATAATCAGACGAGTCTTAGTATGCATATAGGATGTGATTCACTAGTTAATCGCTTTCAATACTTTGGGAAATTGTCGTGCTGGTAGAATAGTCACGTCGAGCCTTAGGATTGCTTGTTGAATGTACTTATTGCTGATTGTTTGTCTTTAAGGTCAATGCATGCTCCGTCCTTAGGATAAGATAAGAGTCATACTTAAGTAGTTGAAATATTGATGATCGTAATGTAATTGGTTGATCTGTAATTATGATTGATTGATTGAGTGAATGTTGAGTGTGAATTGGTTGTGTCTGTGGATATGATCGGGTGAATGATAGACCGATGATACGTGGTTGGTAAGTCGTAATGGTAAGCTTGGTTTGACATTGTGTGTGACTGTATTGTGCGTGTTATGCTATTGTGTGGCTCGAGTGTGTACCCCGAGGTGGACATTCCGGGAAGACATCTAGTCCGACGTGCGGTTCCGGTATGATGTGAGTGTGTACCCCGAGGTGGACATTCCGGGAAGATACCTAGTCCGATGTGCGGTTCCGGTATGGTATATGTTTATGTACCCCGATGTGCGTTTCCGGGAAGACGTCCAGGCCGATGTGCGTTTCCGGTATGACGTGTGATTGTTTACCCCGAGGGAGTAGTTCCGGTAAGATATCTAGGCCGATGTGCGTTTCCGGTATGATATGTTACTTGTTGCACCCTGATGATCTGTGGTCCTTTGGAGACATTTCTTGGACTTCCGACGATATGTGTTCCTTGGGAACGTTTCTGAGAGTCCCGATGATTGTGCCTCCTCTGGACCGAGGGGCAATCTGATATGATGTACAAGTCCGTGTACGGATCAGAGTCTTGGGTTTTGATATTCAGTATTTCGGTAATTGTGTGTTACTTTAATCAATTCCTTTGTTACATTTGTTATCTTTCCGTTGATCTCCTTGAGTGTTACATTCTTTAAAGTATTGCAATTCTTATTGATCTATATTTATGGTATCTTTTGGTTAATCGTACTAATTTTAACCTTTGAATAATTGTACTAATCGGTTTAGTGTTAAAACGGGGATTCTTTTACTTTACTACTTTTTCCTACTGAGCGTAAGCTCACCCCTTCATGTATACTGTTTGTACAGGTTTCCTTGGTGAGTAGACTTAGAGATTGCTTCAGGACTCGGGAGTTCCTGGAGGATTCGGGTGTCTTATTGTAGTTGGACGTACTTTCCATCTTGTAACGAACTGCTTTTCTTACGTATTTGGACTGAGTATTTGACCTCTTTTTATTATAATCGTTATTTGGAATTTTAAAAGTTTGGAGTTGTTTTCCCCTTTACTTTAATTTTATTATTATTTTATTATTGTTCCTAGCTCACGTCTCGAGTCCAATCAAAATAGGATTTGGGGCGTGACACAAACAAACAGTTTAGAAAAAACCCATATCCAGGGACCTTATACTACATCTTAATATGCCAAGCAAAAAGAAAACAACCAGATATTCGCATAAAAAATATACTCAAAAGTCAGAACAATTAAAATAATATAAGCCAGAGAAATTATGTTTAGCATATACATGTGTGGAATAAAGAAAGTAAACAATTAACTCTTTTGGAAGTATTTATTCTTGCTAATTCTCCCACATTTCATTTTTTGCTCTTATTCCTACATAATTAAGAACACTGAAAAACAGAACAAACAAATGCAACCTCTAAGTTAATATATAAATCTGAGGAAAAATCAAATAAAAACCACTCCTTAACGTAAAAACTGTGTGAACCAATCCAAACCATTCATTTTAAGAATGGATGGATGAGATGCAATTGATTTGTTGACTGCAAAAAAAAACAGCACTTTTTAGTAAGGGGTAAGGGCTTTTTAGTAAAATCATCATATTATTTTTTTTTACCAACTCACTAATTTAATTTTTCCCGCTTCGTTTGAACTCTGATTGCCTTCAACCTTGCGCTATTAGTTTTTTTTCAAGGGCTTTCTATCAAGATCAGTCATGAATATATTTTGAAGCACGAAAAAAATTATTTTCGGGGTTGATTTTTTTAAAAAAAAGTTAAGTCTGGGTAATTTTTATCAACACTATACACTGGGTTTATCAACACTATACACTGGATTTATCAACACTATACACTGGATTTATCACCTCATTTTCCAAAATCGAACATGATTTTTATCACATCATCACATGTTTTTTTATGAACACTAAGCACTAGTTTTATCAACACTAAACACTATGTTTATCATTAAATTACATGTGTTTTTATCATCCCATCACATGTTTTTTTATCAACACTAAACTGTAGGTTATCACCCTTATTTCGGGGCTGATTTTTAAAAAAGTTAAGTCTGAGTAATTTTTATCAACACTATACACTGGGTTTATCAACACTATACACTAGGTTTATCAACACTGAACACTAGTTTTATCACCTCATTTTCCAAAATCGAACATGATTTTTATCACATCATCACATGTTTTTTATGAACACTAAACACTAGTTTTATCAACACTAAACACTATGTTTATCATTAAATTACATGTGTTTTTATCATCTCATCACATGTTTTTTTTATCAACATTAAACTCTAGGTTATCACCCTTATTTCGAGGTTGATTTTTAAAAAAATTTAAGTCTAGGTAATTTTTATCAACACTATACACTGGGTTTATCAACACTATACACTGGGTTTATCAACACTATACACTGGGTTTATCAACACTAAACACTAGTTTTATCACTTCATTTTCCAAAATCGAATATGATTTTATCACATCATCACATGTTTTTTATGAACACTAAGCACTAGTTTTATCAACACTAAACACTATTTAGCACTAGTTTGATACCCCGATATAAAAAATTTATTAGTGAAGATTTATCAACACTAAACATTGTTTTTATCACCTCAATATAAATTTTTATTTTCGTGCTTCAAAATATATTCATGACTGATCTTGATTTAAAGCCCTTAGAAAAAGAAAAATATTGGCGCAAGTTTGAAGCTAATCGGAGTTGAAACGAAGCGGGAATGATTAAATTAATGAATTGTTGAACAAAAAAATAGACACTTGTCCACATGACACCATGCTATTACAATTATGTCCTTCCTTGTGTGAGAAAGTAAGAAAGTGGCGTGAGTTTTGGTTGAATTGGGGTGATGATGTGGCATTTTGGTGAATGTTGGATGTAAATGGTGTGTGGCTAGGATTGGTTCACACAGTTTTTAGGATAAGAAGGGTTTTTATTAGATTTCTCCTCTATAAATCTAAAATAAATATGAACCATCATTATCAAATAATACAGATAGGGGACGTATACAGCAAGTAATAGGTCACCACTAAATTTAGTGTCCTATCTTAAACAATTAACAACACATAAAGGTTTAACATGCTTTAAGAACATTTAATGTTCTCTTAACGACCAATACATAAAATATCGAACACATACATTTGGTACTCTTCTTCCTCGTGCAATAAAGTAGTCATTGCACTGAAAT
Organism: Erodium maritimum; assembly: GCA_963921825.1. Taxonomy (NCBI): domain Eukaryota; kingdom Viridiplantae; phylum Streptophyta; class Magnoliopsida; order Geraniales; family Geraniaceae; genus Erodium; species Erodium maritimum. The sequence goes on along the minus strand of OY997588.1, from coordinate 63,000,219 downwards.
TGTGTCACACTAAACAATGTTGCAATGTCTAATGCTGCTACAATTATAATAAGGTTTGAGTTAGGTTACCAAACATATACAATGTCATGGCAAAACACAGGCACAATAATACAAAAACACAAGAAAATAATAAGCAACACAATGCACATCATTAGGTCCCGAGTGAGTAGATCAATAAGCATGAAACTCATGAACACCAACCACACGCTGCAACCCCAACACTTATCTATATATATATATATATAGGTTGTCACGCCCCAATTTCAGTAAACCGAACTCGGGACGCGAACGTTTTAAAAAGATACGAAACTTGACACCTTTTTTCATTAGATCACTTTAAAAGTACCATTTGTTCAACAAAATAATAATTACAGTTCAAAACACGTCCCAACAAGTGGACAAAAGTACACGGTATCCGTCACTAGACTTAAAAGACTGAAAGCCGGACTCCGCTCCTAGCTCCACAAGCTTCGAGAGCTCACCTAGTCCGTCCCACGAACAGTACCTGTAGGAAAAGCAGCTAGGGGTGAGCGTTCGCTCACCACCACGGATAACATACTGACTACGGCATAATTAGCAGACAATGCCGGTAACACCAAAACTAAACCCAACACCGGGAATACCATCCCCAAACTCAAGCAACTTAACTGACACACAACCCGTTACCTTCCTTGACCAACTCAACACTTTGACACGTAAAGTAGACCCGACACAACGATCACGATCTCTCCCAAGGACTCGAAAGAAACTACGCAACACCAAACAAAATCACAAAGGATCGCACACCAAACAAGATCACAAAGGATCGCAAACCAGCTGCTCAGTAACCTCCCTCACCAGACTCAACCTCAAACTCGTAAAGTAAAACCGACACCACCAACAATGACCTTCCCCAAAGACACGAACCGGATCAGGCTAGCCGAAGAATGCTCAGAACCTGCCGAGCCTCGTACACGGATCAGGCCAGCCGAAGAATGCTCGTAACCTGCCGGGACCCGGTCACGGATCAGGCTAGCCGAAGAATGCTCATAACCTATCGGGATCCGGACACGGAACAGGCTAGCCGAAGAATGCTCAGAACCTGTCGAGGCTCGAGTTTGGTCAGGCCAGCCGAAGAATGCTCGTAACCTGCCAAAATCCACACCAGTCCCCGACACACAGTCGGTTCGGGCAAACACAACCACAAACACAAGAAAGTTCAACAAACAGGCACTCAAGGCCACTTAAGACACCTCAACAGTCAAGACTCGGGTTCAACAACCCCACGGGCCATCATGGCCTCCCAAAACACAACCAATTAACTCACGGGCTCAACAACCCCAAGACACCAATAATAACACACGGGTTCTCATGGCCACCCAAACTCAACAGCACATAACACGGCTCTCAAGGCCACCCAACTCAACAACAAAACACGCTTGCAACTTACCGAGACTATAACTCGTAAGCCAGCTAAAACACCAACAGTAAAGTACGGGCTCTCATGGCCACCCAAACACGAATAATAACACGGGCTCTCAAGGCCACTCAAGACTCAACAATAATAAAACGGGCTCTCAAGGCCACCCAAACACCAAAAGATCAAACAACCTCCGGCTTAACCAAGCCTCCAACAGTCCTAACATCAACAGTTTCTCAATCAACCTCCGGGCATGGTCATATGCCTCCAGTACTCCTAATATCGATAAGTTCACAATCAACCTCCGGGCATGGTCATATGTCTCTAGTAAAACAATTAGCGCTAAGTTCTCTACTCCTACGACACTACTAAGTGTCACATGCCTTTCCAATAATTACTAAGTTCCCGTAACATGCTTTTCTGATAAACGCTACAATCCCGTATCATGCTTTTCTAATAATTACCAAGTTCCCGTAGCATGCTTTTCTAATATTTAAATAAACCTATTCAACCCACGACACCCCGGTGTCACATGCAATTCTACTGTTAACTTTCCCCAGTCAGGGCCGAGATCCGGCTACTTTTCCTACCTCGTGCGTGTTCTCCCAAAAGCCAACCACGAGCTCCGGTGATGATCTCAATCACTCACCCAGCTTTCCCTTGCCTCGGTCCGTGGCACGATCTAAAAGAACACAATTTCAAGGCACTTAACAACTTGCAGGAATAAACTGAAAATCATTAAACTCGATGCCCAAACTTAACCCCGACAATGTCGATCACTCCCAAACTTCCCAATTACTCGACATTGTCGATAAAGGACCCGTAAAGGCCCGATTCGCCCGACATGGCGAATCTGCCCGGGTTTCGTTAATTGCCTTCCGGGGCACCGAAAGCCCCCGTTTTCGTTTCTACGATCTTAGAATAATTCAAGGGTTCCAATGCAATCGACGGAATAAATTTTCGATGCCCGAGCGTTCTAACTCCGCGTTTAAGTTTCTAACCACAATTTCCGAATTCTCACAACTTACAAACCCTAATTCCCTGTCTCTCAATACACAACCGTAACCCACAAAAAAAAAAACTTTTGTTACCAATTAATAAAACCCAAGGAATAACTTTGCTATATCTATCTTATTTTGCTGCTAAAAGAACCACCAAAAACCCCCAAAATTAATACTCCTCCTACTGACTTCTATGTAGTTCCAGAAAAAAAAAAAAGATCTCTTTTCCCTTTTTAAGTTGTCCAGCCACTTCCCAAGAAATTACCACACACGATAGGCTTCTCCAAGGTATATTTAATGTTTCATAGTGCAACAATCAAGAAGTACTCAGTAAACTAAAAAATCAGCCTTAGCTCTTAAAAAAGATAAAGGATTAACTAATGGTCCTTAAAGATCTACACATGAAGATGAACTCACCCCTCTTGATGCTATGACGTAAGTGGACCCAATTGCTCCTTGCTGATCACGTAGCACTCAAGAACATAATCAAAGAACAAAGCTTTGTTCTTTTCTCCTGTCCAAGATGAAACTGCCGCCGCTCAAGCTAAATAAATGGAGCAAGAGCTTTTATGCTCAATGTTGCAGCCTTCTCCAAAACTCAGATCCCCTTTGTTGTCTTGCTTTTATTTTGTTCAACAATACCTAACACCACCAATTAATTGACATGTGGCAAGGTGGGTCCCACACCTTTTGGAAAAATATCTAGAAGATATTTTCCAATCAGATTCGCGAAAATTCGGACGTTTCGGGTCCCGAACGGGCACTTTTTCCTAGAAATTACGAAACTTGACGGGCTACAAGGAAACCGCTCAACTAAGACCGCTGCGACGACGGCTAAGCTTTTTGGATCCAAAACGGTCCTCGAATGGACCAAAACGTCGCTCGGTTGACTTTTCCAGCGAAAAGTCAACATTTTCCAAATTGATCAGAAAGTTGCCCTGAGTCCCCCGGAACTCACTTTGGTCGATAACGGGGTCAACTTAAGTCCGGTATGACCCTCGGGGTCCAATTCCGGTTCAATTCAGTGTCTGCTCAAATTTTTTAAATTTTCCTGTTTTTCGCAGGTTTGACTGGCGTTGACCGGGAGTGGTTATTACATAGGTACACTTTCAAGTGTTACCTATATCTTATTTTGTTACATGTTACATTGTTTTTAACCTTTGGATCACCTTAAATCGATGGCTATGATTATAATGGCATACAGTCGTAAATAACACAATGTTCTATTTTATTTTTGTAATTTTAATATATCTAAGGTCATTTTCGTCATTTTAATTTTATTCTTACCTAACCCTAAATGTACCCCTATCCTGCTCTCCTCACATTAGCAATTGCAGCAACCCTCACAATTCTTTTCTCCCCCTCTCACCACGCCGCCACACATTCGTGGTTTGGAGCTCCCCGCCGGAGTTCTCCACGCCGGATCAACACCGCCGCCGTCGTAGCTCCACTGTGATTTCTTCTCCAATCGGCCTCTCCACCTGCCAACCATGACTCTGTCTCGAGTTGGCGAGGCATGAAGATCGAGTCGTGCTGAAGCTCGAGTCAATCCACCGCGTGCAGAACTGCCCTTCCTCGTGCATTAGCCGTGAACATCATACCTGTCCTCCGCCGTGCCCAGCTCGCGAAGCCGCCGCCGCATCTACTCCCATGAAGAAGCTTTCCGATCTAGCAGCAAACAACGCCGCCTACAGAAAATGAAGCCTAACCACCTCACAGTGAAGGATGCCACACAAGCCCTGATATAGGCAATTCTCTTCTGCCTCATGTATTTTTAATTTTGATTTTATCATCTATACAGATCTGTTCATGCTATGAATTTTTTTATGTGGTTGATTTATGCAGGTGGATTTGGTTGAGCATCATAGGTGGATTTGTTTTTGGTTAGGGTTTTGTTGTGTTTTGGAGCACTAATTTCAGTTATGTTTGGTTGTACGATATGAAACCATTTGTGTAGTTTTTGTAACACAATTCTTTTTGTGTAATTGTTAGGGTAGTATTATGTATATTGTGCCATATATTTTTATGTGTAATTTTTAGTGTATATTTCTGTAATATCAAGAGTAGTTTTTTGTAACACTTGGTACAAGGTTATGTGATTCTGAGTGTATATTTCTTCAAGATTAAGAGTAAAACTCTGTAATTTTGAATGTATATTCATGTAACACTATTATTTATGTAATTTTCATGTAAAATTCAGTTATGTTCGGTATAAAAATATTCAACAATGTATTTATGTTTGGAACACATAAATTTCTGTAATATTATGTAAAAAAGGTGTAACTTCGTTTTAATTTTTTTTGTAACATCCGGTATGAATTTGTGTAATATCATATATAATAATATGTAATTTCGTTATAAAATTTTTGTAACATCCGATATCCGTAAAACAATAAAAAATTTGAATTGGATTTTTTTTTTAAATCTGAAAAAAAAAACATTTTTAATAAATCAGATTTTGGCGGTAAAAAAAATCTACAATAAAAAGAAGGATATAAAGTTACCAAACTACCCTTTTGATGTTTTTTCTATTTAATTTGAGGATAATTGTGGCTGAAAATCTATAACCATTGGATTTCAAAATTCAATGGTTTAGATTTGTGTAACAAGTAACAAAATAAGCATTGATAACACTTGAAAGTGCCCCTATATATATATATAGGGGTACAATCAAGTACAAACCCTATTTCGGGTCAGAACGTAGAACTAATCTGGGCCATTGATTATCCAGATCGGATGGCCACCAAAATTCAGAGGGGGGGGGGGGGTGATTGATTACGAAATCAATTACAAGATATGCATTAATTAAAAAGATATTAAAAGATATGCATCAAATCTAGGCCATTAATTTTACGATCCAAGGGCCCAGAATGATAGTTCTACGTTCTGACGAAAGATACAAGTTTGTACCTGATTATTATCCTATATATATATATATATATAGGGGAACAATCAAGTACAAACCTTATTTCGGGTCAGAACGTAGAACTAATCTACACCATCCAATATAGTAAATCAAGGGCCCATATGTTACACGAATTTGGCTGAAAAAAATTTTAACGCCCGAATATGCAGGGTAAATTGGGAAAATTGTTGTTGAGAATCGCATATGAAAAATAAAAGGGCTGCGATTTTCGTTTTTTTTTTCACCAAGTTTACTATTTTGATCTTTCCCGCTTCGTTTCAACTCCGAATTAATTTTTTCTTGCGCCAATAATTTTCTTTTTCCAAGACCTATCCATCAAGTAGCATATTGAATACGTTTTAAAGCAAGAAAAAAACGATTCACTCAAACAAAAAAAGGGAACGAAATTAATGTATGTTTTGTAATGTTCAGTTGTATGTGTACGCTAAACTTAATGTGTGTTTATGTTGTAAAGTGAAAAGTTATGGGTAGTATACATATAAATGCATTTGCAAAAACATACATTAAGGTTAGCTTACATATACAAATGAAAATGGTAAAAACATACATTAAGTTTAGCGTACACATACAAATGAAAATGGGGAGAACATACATTAAGTCTAGCCTACACATACGCAGTTGCGAAAACATAAAAACATACATTAAGTTTAGCCTACACATACAAATGAGAATGACAAGAATATACATTGAGTTTAGCTTCTATAATACATACATTAGCTATATTACCCATAACTTTTCACTTTACAACATAAACATACATTAATTTTAGCGTACACATACAAATGAAAATGGGGAGAACATACATTAAGTTTAGCCTACACATGTGCAATTGCGAAAACATAAAAACATACATTAAGTTTAGCCTACACATACAAACGAAAATGGCAAGAACATACATTGAGTTTAGCTTCTATAATACATACATTAGGTTTGGTGTACACATACAACTAAAAAAAACAAAACATACATTAATTTCGATTCCTTTTTTGTTTGTTTGAGTAAATCATATTTTTTTTGCTTCAAAACGTATTCAATATGCTACTTGATAGATAGATCTTGGAAAAAGAAAATTATTGGCGCAAGAAAAAATTAAATCGGAGTTGAAACGAAGCGGGAAAGATCAAAAATAGTAAACTTGGTGAAAAAAAAAACGAAAGGCCAAAGTCGAAAATACCCTAAAAACGATGGAAAAACGATTTTGGAATAGAATTAGGCGCGTGTGGATTAAATCAGGAATCTAATCTCACTCATCCAAAAAACGATTTCAATGGATATGATTAGTTCTACGTTCTGACCAATTTGTGAGGTTTGTATATAGGGAGACAATCACGTGCGAACCTCCCTTACGGTGCGAACCTGCGAACCTCAAATCTGGTTTGCGGAAATAGCGAACATGGTTTGCGGAAATAAGCATCCCAGTTTGCGGAATTTTTTTTTGAAAAAACAGCATTTTTATGTTGAGAAAATATATGGTTTGCGAAAATAGTGTATCTGGTTTGCGGAAATAGCGAATATGGTTTGCGGAAATAAGCATCCCAGTTTGCGGAAAAGAAGTTTGAAAAAGAAGCATTTTATCTTGAGAAAAATATGGTTTGCGGAAACACCGCAAACCGAGACCACTATTTCCGCAAACCAGATACACTACACAAGCAGGTTCGCACGTTCGCACCGTAAGCCATGGTTCGCACCTGATTGCACCCGTATATATATATATATATATATATATATATATATATATATATATATATATATATATATATATATGCACGAACACATATAACCCACAAATCTCAAACAACAACATCATCGTCAACCATTCTATATTCAACATTCAACCAAATTACACCAGCAAATCAACCAAATCACAACAGCCAAATGATGAATCGAACCTTAATTCTACATTCAAAGGTACAACAAACTCACCCAAAGTTCACGAGAGAAAAAAGAAAAGTAGTAGGATTAGATTTGTTTAAAGGTTGAGCATTGAAATGGTAGATTGTTTAAAGCTTGATTTTTAGTAGTGATTGTAATACGAGAAGATGGAAATGAAAAGCCAAGAATATTAAAGTCATGTACGAAGGCGATACATTATAAATAGCACCCATTCCACTCTCTCTGACCCATGGCAAGAGCTGCTGGGGAGCACATGGTGAAGATACACATTCATATATGTGTTTATCTGTGTTTAATGTCCTGCAAAGAAGGGTTTGTATCCGTTTCGCGGGAAACGCCAGAGGCGAAAGGGGCAATCACTACTCATGAGCCAGAATACAGAGTAAGTCGCGACAAAGGATACAAACCCTTCATCACAGGACAGTAAACACACAGAAATACATATATGAATGTGGATCTTCGTTATGTGCTCCCGAGCAGCTCTTGCCATGGGTGCCTCTACGAGTTTCGGGAGAGTTTCAGAAATTGTAGATAAAGGATCTTGTTGTAAGTATCTATATTACATCGCAAAACAAGTGATATATATATATATATATATATATATATATATATATATTATGTTGCAAGACGATGCTTGTGGCGCTTGCATGCTAATTCTAGGATGATACGAAATTGGTGGGGGTTAGGTGTGTTTGGTTGGTTGGCCATTCCTAAGATAGCAAAGAGCTTGTTCATAGCATTGAAATAGTGGGGTTAGGTGTGTTTGGTTGGTTGGATGGTTTCAAATTGTGGGCACATGGATGGAATGGATGGCTTCAGTTCAGACGTTTGAACAAGGAAAAGTTCCTCTGCAGCATGATATTGATGTTGTCAGACTTGTTTTACTTGAGGGGGGGGGGGGGGGGGGGGGGGGGGGGGGGGATCTGCAAAAAAGGGGTATTACTTGTGGGTGTTTTTTTGTTGGCAATTTCTTGTAAACTGTTTGTGACTCTCATCCCTTCTAGATGTTTTGAGGGTTATGGGAATTTACTAAAGGTTGGGGTAGTCTTTTGTAAGGCTTAAATACTTGAGTGGCAAGTATTAGGGTTGATTAATTTGTAATGGTTGATACACTTGTGGGGGCTTAAATTTCCCTCTAGGTTGTAATGTTCTCTTGAAGGCTCGACCCTTGACCTTGTTTTTCATTTCGAAAATTTGGTTTATAAAACTTTTAAAAAATTGCTGATAAAAAAAATGTGTTCAGTCAAAGATGCACATTCCACATGTTTACATTAATTATTTTACTTATTTCAAATTTCACACGGTTGAATCTGATTTAGTATAATGAATTTTATGGTGTACTTTGTATTTGATATCCCCTTGTAGTATTTGATTTATGTGAAATGTAACAAATATTTGTAATTTCAAGCTAACACGACAATAAACAAATTTGTAACTATAAAAAAACATTTGAAAGCAATGCAAACCCATAAGAAGAAGAAAGAAGAACAAGAAATAGCAATGGGTGTTTCAAGAATTGGCGTGTTAGTATCGGTGATGGTATCGTCTTGGTAGTCAGGCTTTTACTGGTGGTACTTAACTGACTTCGGGAGGTGGCGGCATGTTTCAAAATTGTTGTTGTTTTCAATCCTAGTTGCAATTATCGTTTATGCAGTGTTTTGGTGACTTGTAGAGCAAGTCTTTGTACCAGGGACCTTCTTAAGAAGCCCTTGTTTTTAATTTGAGGGTTTTCCCTTGGTTGCTTTTTTTCAATTCGAAAAAACAACTTATAAAATTTAATAAATTTGCTGATCAAAAAAAAAAAAAACATTGTGCATTGCTTCATGTCTGCTGTAGCATCTAACAATTGTAATATTGCATCCCAAAATACGTGTTTTCATCTGTACACAACTTTAAAAAGTAATAACTCACAACTTCCCGAATAACCTACTATCTAAAACACAATCGTATTCAACATTCTTGCTCGTATAATATCCATACAATATAAAATGTTCTATCTAACCGCTTCGCTTAAGTGTTTTATGTTTGGTTGTCAAACATACTACGATTTTTAACAGTTATGCGGCTGCAAGATTCTGTGCGATTTGCATTACTTTGTATTTTTGTTCAAACTCATCATTTGTAATCTGAGGAATTTGGTGGGATCTTGGGTTCTGAGTTGTTGGGGTGTGGAGTATGTTCCTTGCCTATTACTTATTTGGGGTTTAGTTTGGGGCGGATTCTACATGATTGAAAACTTTCCAAGTATAAAAGGAGATTGGGATTATGGCAGACAAAGTTCTTCAATTTGACGTACGATTACCTTGATCAAGTCTACTCTTTCAGCGCTTCTTTTGTATTTTATGTACACTATGAAGGCGCCCAAAAGGGTAATAAGGGAACTGGAGAAATGAAAGGGGGGACATATACAAAGTTAGATGGGAAGTGGTTTGTAAGCTGAAAGAGGAAGGGGGTGGATATAAGGAGTTTGGACAGGGTGAACGCCAATCTTCTGGAGGTTTTCTTCGAAAAAGGATTCTTTGTGGAAGAGTGTGGTGTGTGCATTTTAATTCATCAATCTAAATTTGAATTGAAACATATAAGGGTAAATTTGACATTTCCATTTTTTCAATTACATTTTTCTAACAGAAGTCGGTGGTAAAAATTTTAGGGTAGACACACAGTGTGGACAAAACTTCGTGCATTAAAAAATAAACTGATTTTTAACTAAAAATTTATTAAGGATTTAATAAAGTAAGGGGTATATCCGTCTTTCAATTCATCAGTCTAAATTTGAACTGAACATATGAGGACAAATCTAATAGAAACCCCTCTTATCCTAAAAATCATGTGAACCAATCCTATCCATAAACTCTTAAGAGCATGCACATCGAAGCGGGGCAGATAGGGGGGCGGGAGCAAGATGCAGGTGTAACGGGGTTCGGGGTTCGGTCTCCCCTTTGATGTGGGGAGGGCGCAGAGCTCGGGGCTATCTCGCGCCTCGCGTGGGCGGGTCCAGAGCGCGGGGCAGATTCCTGCCTCGTGCCGCGCCCTCCTCTGCTCTGCTGCTGACGCGTGGCGCTGGGGGGCAAAAAAAATTCGGCCGTTGGAGGCCAACGGTCTTCAACGACTAGTTTTTTTAATATAAAATAAAAACAAAAAACCCTATAAATACCCCATCCCCATTTATCAAACTCACATCATTTCTATCTACATTCTCTCAACTCTCACTCTCAATTTTAGTTCCTCTCTACAAAATCCGATTGATAATGTTTGATGATGATTCGAATCCACCGCCGAGCTCACCGGATAAACGACAATTCACACCGCCAGACCTCAATATAGATGAAGAGCCAAACACCAATCTACCCGAAAGCTACCAACAGTATTTGCAAACCTGTTTCACCCAAACCGGTGGTTGGCCCGCTGATGCTTTCAACCGATACATGCAAGCAGGTTGGAACCAAGGTACTTCACTCATTTAATTTTGATTACAAATGCATTTATTTCATGAATTAAATTTATAATTATGTATGTTAAATTTTAATTCAATTTTTAATTATGTATGTTAAATTTTAATTCAATTTTTAATTATGTATGTTAATTTTTAATTAAATTTTAAATTATGTATGCTAAATTTTAATTACATTTTTAATGTCAATGTAGGTCTAATGGGAGCACCGGCCAATCAAATGGACAACTGCCCAATCAAATGGGACAACCATCCCTCCTTTTTCCACAACTATTCCGACCACCAATGTTCGACCCTTACGGTCTTGCGGGAAAACATTTCTCCTAACAACAACATGTTGGCGGCATCTCCGGAACCCGCTTGTCGTCTACTTCATCATTCGTTGGACCGACAACCAGGGCGATCCTAGACAGGAGAACCAAGTGACTGAAGAGGGTGGTATGTGCAAAGTTCGGTTGGGAGAGTTCGAATGGGGACTGGGGATATTTCATATTCTTCATAAGTCCTCTTGGATTTCCCATATCAAGGGTCGCGTGGAAGATGAAGGCGTGGCTGGAACATGAAGACGTGGTCGGAACTACAGAGTCGCGTTGGGACAGGATGGAGAGAAATCGGAACTCCATACGGATCTGTAACCAAACCAAAGACTAACTCCTCGCTCCGCCTCTATGGAACATGAAGGCGAGGCCGAAACTGTAGAGTCGTGTTGGGACGACTTGGAGAGAAACCGAAACAAGATCGCCGGAGAGCACGGAGCAGAAGACGCCTCAGATAGGGCCGGACAACTTCTTTTATAGCAATGGGAGATGATAGTATCAATCCCCCACAAAATTTTGAGAAATTCTCTTTGTGGAAGCTGAAAAATTAGCCACTAAAATGATAATATTGTAAGTGTTGTGAACACGTGTAACTCAACATGTCCACCACCATTATTTATTAAGCATGTGGCACATGAGTCACCAACAAATAACTCATGTTTGGCTATATATATATATATATATAGGGGAACAATCAAGTACAAACCCTATTTCGGGTCAGAACGTAGAACTAATCTGGGCCATTGATTATCCAGATCGGATGGCCACCAAAATTCAGAGGGGGGGGGGGTGATTGATTACGAAATCAATCAAGTACAAACCCTATTTCGGGTCAGAACGTAGAACTAATCTGGGCCATTGATTATCCAGATCGGATGGCCACCAAAATTCAGAGGGGGGGGGGGGGTGATTGATTACGAAATCAATTACAAGATATGCATTAATTAAAAAGATATTAAAAGATATGCATTAAATCTAGGCCATTAATTTTACGATCCAAGGGCCCAGATTGATAGTTCTACGTTCTGACGAAAGATACAAGTTTGTACCTGATTATTATCCTATATATATATATATATATATATATATATATATAGGGTAGCTATCCAATAAAAACCATCCTTATTGTGCAAACTACGAACCAATATAAGCCACAGGATGCGGTCAAAGTGACGTCAGCAAAGCGCGCGCGATGCTGACACGTGGCCGCTTCGTGCACGCCTCTGCCCGCGCGCGTGAGCGTGTTGACCACGCGCGCGCACAGTGTTAATAGTTTGGGTGCACAGTGCTAATAGTTTAGCACTGTACGCCCAAACTATTAGCACTATGCGTGCCACGTGTCAGCACTGTGCGCGCGCGCCCACGTGTCAGCACCTGGTGAGTTCGTAGTTTGCACAATAAGGGGTGGTTTGTACCTGATACCAACCCTATATATATATATATATATATATATATAGGTATCAGGTACAAACCCCCCCTTATTGTGCAAACTACGAACCCACGAGAGCCACAGGATCCCCCCAAAGTGATGTCAGCAGAGCGCACCAGATGCTGACACGTGGACAATAAATATATAAAACACCGCACCTTATTGTGCAAACTACGAACTCACCAAGTGCTGACACGTGGCGCGCACAGTGCTAATAGGCGCAAACTATTAGCACTGTGCTGCGCAAACTATCAGCATTGTGCGCGCCACGTGTCAGCACCTGGTGAGTTCGTAGTTTGCACAATAAGGGTGGTTTTTACTGGATAGCTACCCTATATATATATATATATATATGTACCGTATGGAAGATTAACTAACCATTTTTTTACAGAAATAAAAAGAGACAAGAAATGGAGAGAATCATGTTATGGCTGTGTATATGATTAATAGCATGTCATATGTTCTCATCTTTTCTTTTGTTCTTGAATTTGAATTAAGAGCAAAAGAACAGTACATAGTCTTTGATATCAATTCTGGGTTTATGATTTACAACACGTTATCAGCACGACTTGCTCTGCTGTTCAGGTATCAAAATTTATATTATCATCAATTTATTTCGTTGATATTATTTATTAACGATATTCATGAAATTTATTTATGTTTCATGTTTATTAATATTTGTTATATGTATATACCCCATAAGTATGCTCTGTGATCGCCAATAGTATATTGGATCTTTCACATCAGAAAATATGGCGGTTATCACATATATTTGTATTTAATTATTTATTTTATATGTGATACTCGTAATATAGAGGTTCATTAAAATTGAAGCATTTTGAACCCAAAGTTCAAATATCGACGAGAAAAGTTTCACAGAACCTGTAGTTCTGTTTTGAGACCGTGGGTCTTATAATAACTTAATTTAATGTGACCCGAAGTTCACATGGACCTAACTTTGACAAGCACGTGTGTCTCACACGTCGGGGGTGTTTTTCGCTCGGTACTATTTAGTCATTGTTCAACTATTGTTCGGGTACTGTTCAGATATTATTTGGGTACTATGCATATACTATTCTGGTACTATTTCGGTACTGTGCAACTACTGTTCATCTACTGTGCGGGTATTGTGCATGTATTGTTGAAAATTTGAATTTTGTGTGGATGGACAACACACCCCACGACTTCGATCATTATGCGATTATATTTTCATTTGGTTATATATATTTGTAAACGGAAGCTTACAAATACCAGTGACCCGATGTATGTTGGACCAGAAGTTCCAAATACATAATACCAGTGACTCGGCATACTTTGGGCCAGAAGTTCCAAGTACTCCATACCGACGACTTGAGGTCCTGTATGATGAATGTCGATATGTTCATATTGAAATACCTTGATATATAAAGGTTTCGATCCATGTTAAGGATGACGAACTTTTGTAATATGGACTTCTTCATGTATCAATGAAGTAAAACAGTCTTATATCGAAACTAAATCATTTGAGACCAGAAGCTCCAAATGAAAAATCACAGGCCCGAAGCCTGATGCTTGCTTATACGACCAAATGATAAATCACAAGCCCGAAGCTTGATACTTGCATTTTTACGGTCAAACGATAAATCACAAGCCTGAAGCTTGATACTTGTATTTATGACCGATTGTTAAGGCACATGCCCGAAGCCTGTAAGATGATTTTAAAGGCAGAATATAGACCACAGGCCTGAAGCCGGTAACTTGTACTAAAGTCACAAGACGAAACTACGGGCTCGAAGCCTGTGACTTGTGTCTGAGGCCTGAAGCCTAAAATTTATATGCAATTACTTATATTGATTATGTCTACAACGCGAGCTTGCTCGTTGTGCGGTTTATACATATATTTAATTTCAGATTTTATTATGGCTACCCCACGAGTTCAGTCGGTGTGTGGTTATGCTTATATTTATATCTTATTATATTATGTTCACCCCATGAGTTCGCTCATTGTGCGGTAATATATCTAATTGTGATGACTCAAATATCGCATATTTGTAACCCGAAGTTTACAAATATTGAGGTATTTTGGACATGAAGTTCCAAAATTGTTAAAGATATGTTCATTGGGACAATCGTTCAAATGTAATAGATATGTGCACCATTACTATATGTCGTATGGCCAGAAGCTCATACAGACTTAACTTTTCAGGGAATTTGTGATAAGTTCATTGCACCATTCGCTCAAGTGGAAATTTATATGTGCAGTTTTATTAAATGTCGTATGGCCAGAAGATCATACCGACTTAAACTTTCAACAACAAAAAATGAGATTCAATTTCAAGATACACTCTTAAAGTTTATATGGCCAGAAGTTCATATAAACTTGAACTCCCAGAAGTGATATGTTATATATGATACGGGAGAAATCATTGACCGATTAAATGTTGCATGACCAAATATTTTGATGGCTTTATATCAAGCATCAAACAGGGCAAAAGAAAATGGTGATAGAGATAAAGTCTGATTGATAGCATAGATCCAGAAGATCTAAAGTAAATCTCAGACGACTCAACATTTAACGATACGTCCATATGTTCATGGTTCGTTTCGCCAATTATATATGGATCCCTGAAGCGGTCAATTCATATGCGAAAATGAAGAGCTCCAGAAGAGATACCATGTCATTGAGATTTACGATGAAGTTAAGCATTAATGTTCTATATGAAATTAGATCCAGAAGCATCTACTCAATATTAAAGTAGATCCGGAAGCATCTACTCAATGTTGAAAAATGCTTTATATAAAAGTAGATCCAGAAGCATCTACCCAGTGCTAACTACATACATGTCATGTTGAGACCCCAAATGAGACTTCTTTTCTCTGTATCACCAGAAGTGATAAATATGATGAAAAGCATCTACTTGAAAAATTCCTAGCTTTATCATCAGATTTGTATTATACAACCATAAGAGCAATTGAAACCTACGCGACTATGAACCCGAAGTTCATTAGTTCAGATATTTAACGATGATGCGTAGGATTGTTGAGAACTCATATGTACATTCATTAAAGGACCGGAAGATCCTAAAGTCCAATGAGATATCATGTACAACTTGTTCACAAGATAAATTAATGGTCAACCATCTAAAGACAATTTTAGTATGAAATTTCAATTACTCATGTAGAGAATTCATGGGGATATATATGACCATACTTATTTTATAACAAACACATCCAGAAGATGACCTTATGGTATCTTGATACTTTATACGAGACGCATCCAGAAAATGATCTTATGGTATCTTGAATGCCTGAAGGACAAGATGTTTATAGCATGATCTGTTAGTTTCATTTTGATGAGACGATATCCTTCACTTTGAAGTGAAGAGAAAAGTCCTTCCTAAAGTAAGGCATGAAATGTTCTTGGAAATTATTTTTGTCTCATCATATGTACCTGAAGTACATAAGCTTGCACATTTGAAAAATGTTGCAGACCAAATGCTAGACGCATATAGAAAAATAATCAGATCATGCAAAGGTACCTGCAAAGATTTAAAAGCTTTGCGAAAGCGGAGAATGGCTCCTCTTACACGCCAGAAGCGTGAGAGGCTACTTGGATCAAAGAATATTGATTCCATTAGGAAAATCATGAACATTATAAAATAAGCGTTAGTTCTAGAAGAACTACTAGAGGTGGTCCCAAAAGAACCACAAGAGGCGGTTCCAGAAGAACCAATCGGCCCGGAAGTACCGAAAGACTCTAATTCTCCAGAAGAGTTGCAAGAGAAAAGAAATGAGGAAATTCATATGAATTACTCACACATAAAAGAAATCATGGATCGAAAATCGGTTTTCATTGATAAAGGCATCACTATTACCATGATTGAAATGGTAGATGATTTTTGACATTAAACCACGTGGTATTGACTAACGTCATTTAAAGGCATGTTTGGCCAATACGAGAAAATGTCATTCCAGAAGAATTGACTTATTAGCATAATGTCCAATGTTCAAAATCATGATCAAAACATCGAAGGATGTTTTCCCAGATGGGTATAGATAAATGAGAAAACAAAGATGCTAAATATAAAGCACACCTTATAAAGGTATTTTTCTCAAATGACTTGAAGTCAACTTTTGATAAAGTTATGTTGTGTGATCACCATGGTATATTAGACATATGTACCCACTGCTAATGGTACTTTTAAGTGCTGACATTTATAAAAGTCCCCGAAGGACCTGCATTGCCTGAAGCATTACAGTTTACCTGAAGCATTATAATTTGCCTGAAGCAAAACTCATGCATTGCCTGAACCATTGCAACTTTCCTAAAGCAAATCCCTTGAAAATTTAAATTGCCAGAAGCAATGTCATTCCCCAAAGGATTTATGATTATCTAGAGAAATGATTCTTTAAAGGGTTTGATTTGCATGAGGTTGTGAGACATGGTATGAGAAACCATGTACTCAGTAACAAGTGTGGGTCGATAATATATGGACTCCTGAAGAGGTCCTTGAAACTGCAGTATGTCTAAAGAAAGACTTTCAAATGAAAGCTTTGATGATTAAGTATTGTCTCGGCCTGAAGATCGAGTGTATTTTCAAATGGATCCATAAATATGCATATGTTAAGAAACGCCTGAAGCGCTTTCGACTTAATATTCAAACGATCGATCGATATTTAGGTCCTAACGAGGATGTCATTTGTATCAAAGAGTTGAAAAGATATTTGGTCCTGAAGTACCATATCTAAATTTGAGACGTTATAATGCACAAGGCCTGTCAGAAAATTCGTAGTAAATGCGCTAGCCAGTTTTGAGCTCAGTATCTATTTACCGGTTTTGAGAAAGAAGTAGATCTGCAAAGCATGTCCCTGGACGGTTATAGTTTGGGAAGACAGTTTTCAGTGTTCAGTGTTTTGGTTGCAACCACTAAGTGATCTGAAATCCTTTTATCATGAACTCCAGAAGAGTTATGAGATTGACGTCAATCAGAATCACGTAGTGAAAATCCTGCAGGTTTGATTTACTGAAATTTGGGCAACATCAGTTTTTGGGAAAGTCAGTGTACAAGATAATATGAGTCGACTTTGCAAGCAACCGAGATTAGTCAGTCGGTCTTCAGGGGGAGCGACAGTTAGGAGGAGTATGTTTCTGTGCGCTGCACTCTTTTTCCCTTATTCAGGTTTTGTCCCACGAGGTTTTCTTGGAAAGGTTTTTAACGAGGCAGTTGTTATGCACGTCCAACTCACCAGAAGTGAGTAAGGGGAAGGAACGCTCTACTCGGTATGACTTTCCTGACATCCACTTCTTGAGAAGTTAATGTTCAAGATCAGGATGCTCGACTCAACTGAACAACCAAAGTAACCTGCCTGAAGTCAGGGGGTGACAAGTTTTGTGCGATGTACTCTTTTTCCCTTATCCAAGTTTTGTCCCACAGGGTTTTCTTGGAAAGGTTTTTAACGAGGCAGCATCAAGCACAACTTCAAGCACGTTTCGTGCGTTGTACTCTTTTCCTTACAGGTTTTGTCCCACCGGGTTTTCCTGAGGAGATTTTTAATGAGGCAACTTAAAGCACGTTCAAATGGCGGTGTCCAAGGGGGAGTGTTGTGAACACGTGTAACTCAACATGTCCACCACCATTATTTATTAGGCATGTGGCACATGAGTCACCAACAAATAACTCATGTTTGGCTATATATATATATATATGTGTACCGTATGGAAGATTAACTAACCATTTTTTTACAGAAATAAAAAGAGACAAGAAATGGAGAGAATCATGTTATGGCTGTGTATGTGATTAATAACATGTCATATGTTCTCATCTTTTCTTTTGTTCTTGAATTTGAATTAAGAGCAAAAGAACAGTACATAGTCTTTGATATCAATTCTGGGTTTATGATTTACAACAGTAAGCATCTTTTACCATTTTACTCTAGCATTAGTTTGTATTTCTATGAAAACTCATCATTTCAAGAGATGAACAGTTGCATGGGAAAAAAGGAACTCAAGTAAATACTCAGAGATTACCGTTATTATCCTTGTTTGGGTAGAAATTCTGGAACATGATAACTTTTATTCATCATGCTTTCATTAATTTGTGAAGTTGTCAATGATTACCATTTTGGTTTATGAAAAATATCCCTTTGCAATTATCACTTATGCTTCTTCACTCCAAT
This sequence comes from Erodium maritimum, assembly GCA_963921825.1. Lineage (NCBI taxonomy): Eukaryota > Viridiplantae > Streptophyta > Magnoliopsida > Geraniales > Geraniaceae > Erodium > Erodium maritimum. The sequence goes on along the minus strand of OY997588.1, from coordinate 62,981,647 downwards.
CCTCTATTTCAGAACTTTTTTTTTTTGCATTCTAAATATATGTATTTTCTTCAGCAAACGTCAAAAAGGAAAACAAAAGACATCACAAAATCAAGAACCTCACCGACTCTGTTGGCTATTTATTTAGTTTCAATGTTCTCTCCTCTCAAGCTTCCTATTTTGAAAGTTGTTCCTCTCTTCTTCATTCTTCCATTTCAAACCTGCATTGCTCAGGGTTTGGTTAATCAGTTGTTCCTTTTTCTTTATCAACAAATTTTATTGAGGTCCAAATTTTTGAACTGAAAAAATGATCACGAGATGAACCCACCAGAAACAAACACAAGGCATGTCTGAAAGACACCCAAACAAGAATTACAAACCCAATAATTGGATACAAATTGTGGCAGGAGATTGAACAAAAAATTACAAGCTTTACTTCTGAGCTAATTGTGGGAGGAGATTTTAATGTTATTCTAGACCCTTTGGAGAAAACTGGCTCTGCCTTCTCTTCTTCAAGCTTGAGAGATTTTAAAGCTCTCATGGATAATTTGGGTCTTGTTGATTTACAGTTGGAGGGGAGAGATTTACTTGGTTTGGCACTAGATCCAGAGCTTCCAGAATTGATAGGTTCTTGATCACTCCTCAATTATTCTCTACTTTTACTAATCTTGCTCAGAAATGCCATAGTAGGGGCATATCAAATCATAAGCCTATCTCTCTTACTAATCCTGTGGTGGATTGGGGACCTAGACCCTTCAAATTTATTAATGCTTGGACTACACATCCTAAATTCTTGACAGATATTAGGGCCTTCTTGGGTTCAATACAAGTCTCAGGCTCACCCTCCTTTATATTCTGGTTTAAGTTGAAAGCTCTGAAGGGCTTCTTGAGAAGTTGGAATAGCTCAGTGTTTGGAGATTTGGAATTGGCTATTGACAATATCTCTGAGGAGATTGGCTCCTTGGATAGTCAACTTGAGACTAGGAATCTTACTGATACTGAATGTTCTCTTAGGGCTTTCTTGAGTGCAAGATTAATTCAGAAACTGAAGTTACAATCAAAATTGTGGTGCCAGAAAGCTAAACATAAGTGGAGCAAGGAGGGAGATAGATGTTCAAAAAAAATTCATATGGTGGCTAACTACAATAAAGCCAGGAAAAAAATTGCAAGTATTTCTGAGGATGGAAGATTATTATCATCTCCCTCTGAGATCAAAGAGGTGGCCAGGATACACTTTTCAAAAAGATTTAATGTTGTTGAAGAGATTAGCATTGATATCTCTTCCTTTCCTTTCAAGTCTCTCAATCCCCTTCAGGCTGAAGAACTAGAAGCAACTTTCTCTGAACAAGAAATACTAAAGGCCATTAAAGCCTGTAATGGTGATAAATCTCCAGGGCCTGATGGTTTTACCATGAGATTCTACCAAGTGGGTTGGGAAATAATCAAACAAGATGTCCTGAATTTGTTGGATCATTTTTTTAGGGAGGTTCATTGGGGAGAGGAATTAATTCCACTTTTATTACTCTCATCCCAAAGTGCTCAGCTCCTACTGGTTTTGAAGATTATAGGCCAATTAGTCTCATTTGCAGCTCTTACAAGATCATTTCTAAATTATTGGCAAACAGGCTTAAAGTGGTTATGAATTCACTAGTAAGTGATGAACAAACAGGGTTTATTGCAGGAAGGCAAATCCTTGATGGGGTACTTATTGCTAGTGAACTCATTCACTCCATCAAAAATTATGAGCAAGAGGTCATCATTTTCAAGGTTGATTTTGAAAAAGCATATGACCACATTCACTGGAAAGCATTATTGACTGTACTCAAGGTCATGGGTTTTGGCACTAAATGGCAAGCATGGATCTCTGAATGTATTAAAGTCTGGTCTTCTGTATTGATAAATGGTTCTCCCTCTGGTGATTTTCTTCTCTTAAGGGGCTTGAGGCAGGGATGCTCACTTTCCCCCTTCCTCTTTGCTTTAGTTGCAGAAACACTTCATCAGCTGATGCAAAGTGGGACAAATGCTGGTTTTTTCAGTGGAGTTAAATGCAATGGAATAGGCCCTGAGATATCTCATCTCCAGTTTGCAGATGATACATTAATTTTTATCAAAGCTGGGAGACAACAACTGATCAACCTAAAGCATATCCTTAATGTTCTGCAGAAGGCCACTGGTTTAAAGATCAACTTCCTCAAGTCTAAGGTGATTTTGTTAAATGATTCTTCTATTAATTTATCTGAGGCCTCCCAAATTTTGGGGTGTTCAGAATCAAGCCTTCCTTTTGAGTATTTAGGATTCCAATTGGGAGCAAATCCTAGGAAGAAGAAGACTTGGGTTCCTGTAGTGAACAAATTCAAACAAAAAACTGAGCCTTTGGCAAGCTAAATCTAAATCTTTGGGTGGCAGAATTACTCTGATCAATTCAACTCTTGGCGCCCTCCCTCTTTTTTATATGTCACTTTTCAGGGCCCCTAAAGGTGTGATTTTAGAAATGGAAAAGTGGCAGAGAAGGTTTCTCTAGAGTGGTAGTATCTCAAGAAAAGGGCTACATAAGGTATGCTGGGACTCAGTTTGCAGACCTAAGAAGTTGGGGGGTTTGGGAATCAAAACTTTACAGGATATGAATTTGTCTTTACTAGCTAAGTGGTGGTGGAGATTTGCTCTTGAGAAAGACTCCTTATGGAAGCAATTGTTGTGTGCTAAATATGGTTGGGATCCTAATTCATAGGATTTGTCTAAAATCCAAGTACTTGAGGGTCAGAGCCTCCTTAGACATATTCAATCCTTACTCAATATCCCACAGTTTATAAATGCTTTTGGAGCTACTAGCCTGGTTTGGAAGGTCAATTCTGGAAGATCAGTCTATTTTTGGGAAGATGCCTGGATTGCTAATACTCCACTCAAACAAAATTTCCAGAGAATGTATCATCTGAGTAATCAGAAAAATAGCTTGATTTCTGAATGTTGGTCTAATGGAGTATGTGTATTATATTTTAGAAGAGACTTGAGGGGTTGGGAGTGGGATCAATTTCATCTCCTCTGTCAATTGATTAACTCTCAGTTAGCTTTAAGTTCTGAAGAGGATGTGGTTTCATGGGTGGCAGATCAAAGAGGGTTCTCAGTCAAGAAGATGTATACATTGCTGGATAAGCCACATGATACAAGTTTAAGCTGGCCAAAACTTTTGTGGGCTCCCATTTTACTCCCTGAGGTAGCAGCCTTCACTTGGTTAGTTTGTATGAATGATGTTCCAACCAAGTTCTTCTTTGGAGCAAGGGGAATATTTTCTGAAAATATCTGGTGTCCAATTTACCAAGAACATCCTGAAGATATAGATCACTTATTTTTGAGCTGTGAATATGCTGGGGAGGTTTGGAATTCAATGTTAAAATGGTGGAACATTGTTTCTGCATTCCCCGATAATATTAAAGATTGGTTTTGTTCTTGGAATTACTTGGGGCCTCAGAGGAAGAAATCACATTGGAAAATGCTGGCCTCTATTGTGATCTGGAGATTATGGTTGAGCAGAAACAAGTTAGTCTTCAAAGGAGTCTTAGATCATCCTGATTTAACAGTGCAATTGATTCAAAATGATACTTATCAACTTTTGTGGGCTAGATTTAAAGAGGGCCATGCTTTCTCTTTTCTGAACTGGATTGAATATCCTCAACTTTGTTTCAATAATCAAAGGTTAGCTGTGGACACTTGATTGGGGTTTGGGTGGGTGGTTTTGGTGTGGGTTGGGGGACTGAAGTGAGTCATTTGGTGAGACCTCTTCTCTTCTTGGGTTGATCTTTGTAAAGTGTGGGTAGTTGTAAGAACTTCTGGTTTAATTGTTTTCTATTTGCCCCTGAGAGTGTGGGTAGGATTGTTTTAGATGAGTGTTTTTTATTTCTCTTCTTTTCTCTTGATTTCCTATTGTCTGTTTTGGTGCTTCCTAACTGCTCTTGCCTGTTGAACATGATCTTTGACAGTTGATCTTTGGCTTGGTTACTTAGCTTGGATCATAGAAGTTTGACAATTTTGGTTAACTTGAGAGTTGAGAAGGGTTTTTAACTCCTCTTTTCTACTACAGTTGAAGACTTCAGGTGACAAGGAGTTGTTTTGACTCTACCTGGTGTTGCCTCTGCATTTTCTCTGTAGGTTGGGTTAATTTGGTTGAAAGAAGATCCTTCTTAGGCTGAGTGCTGGTTCGAAAAACCAGGGTAGTTTTTTGGGGTTTAAATTGTAGGTTGCTAAATTTTGCTGATTTTTGGGTGTTTGTTCTACAAGTTAAGGGTTGGGGGTTTGTTGACTTGCTAGTTCAACTTTTGGTTGTTGTAAAGGAACAGGTTTGGGTTTTGCTTGTGGTACAAGGTAGCCTAAAAGGGCTACATAAGTTGTGGGCTTAGGGCCATTTGTTTGTAATCTGAGGGCTAGTCCCTTGCCTGCTTTTTTCAATTCGAAAAATCAGGTTTTTAATACAAAAACAAAAATTGCAGATAAAAAAAACCGTCCGACTAATGTGTAACATTTTTTACAACTTTAAGATGACGAAATCGTGAAAGTTCATTGTTGCACTTGCAACCAATGATTTTAGAGTCCGACTAGCTTGAAATGTTCGATCAAATCATTAATTTGCATCGAATCAATTTCTCATTTCGATTCTAATAATAATAAACTTCATCTGTTACTTTACTTACAATAGCTTATGGCTGCAAAACTGGAATTGACATTCATGTCTCCAGCTATTCCATGACTCAGCTTCTGTTGTTTCCATATCTAACTATTTTGCTTTCACTGAGTTGAAACAAATGAATACAAGGGAGCGTAACAAAACCATATCATCTCCAAACTGGATCATCATGCCATTTTCTATCTATATACTCTTATCTTCATTGCCATAGTTGAAGGGTAAGGGTACAGATTTGAATGCCCGATACTTCCCAACGTTGTTTAGATGCTCATTCTCCAACCTATCCAACAAAAAATGCAGTTTCATAAAATAAATAACAAAAAGGGTTAATTGCAAAAAAACAACCTTATGTATTGTCCACGGTTGAAAAACTACCTTATGTATTGCCCATGCTTTTAAACTACCATATCTTTTGACCACGGTTGTCTGTTAATTTTTTTAATGAAATTACTACCCTTAAGCATTGTCCACGTCCCTAATTCTAACGGAATATTCCAAAATTGGTCAAAAGATAAAATAGTTTAAAAGTATGGGCAATATGTAAGGTAGTTTTTCGCACGTGGACAATACGTAAGGTAGTTTTTAGAAATTAACCCAATAAAAAAAATCATCTACTGAGATATGATTTCAGTTAGATTTCTTGGTCAGTATGAAGCAAAATTCAAATTGTGCATTTCATACAATTATTTGAATCACATTAATTGTGGACTTTGAACATAATGTATAGAGATGACGTGTATATATGAATGGAGGCTCTTGTATCGTAACCTCCAGTCCCTCTCTTGATGTCACTCTCACTCATTACTTGTTTTCTACTACCATTAGTTCATAGATAGAAACTAGGGATCATTGCAAAAAAGTACCTTGAGGTATTCATTTTTTGCAACTTGTAGCCCTTTTTTAGTAATTGCAAAAAAGTACCTTGAACTTATCCTTTTGTTGTAATTTGTATAAAAATGAGGATTTTACCCTTGCAATTTAGATTTACAAAATAATAAATGAAGTAAAAAAAATCCAAATTTTCACATCCCTTAATTTTTAGGGGATATGAAAATTTGGATTTTTTTGTTCTTTATATATTATTTTAAAATTTTAATGTTCAAGGGTAAAATTGTTATTTTTACACAAATTTACACTAAGTACAACAAGAAAACAAGTTCAAGGCACTTTTTTACGATTATCAAAGAAGAGAGCTACAAGTTGCAAAAAAAGAATGCCCCAGTGTACTTTTTTACAATTATTCTTAGAAACTATGAAGATGTAAAGTGTACCTGAAAAAGTTCCAAATGCCACGACGAAGAATTTCCAAGGATGCAACTATGGCAATCATAGCTTTCCTGTGGAGGAAAGGTGTTTCTCTAAAACCCAACACCGATTGCATCCAAGCAAGTCTAAGCAATACATTCAGCACCTGCAATGCATGTTACTCAGATTGGTCACCATCTTTTTTACCCATGAGCTGAGGACAGAGCATAAAAGCACTTACCATGGCTATAAAGTAGACACTTTTGTTTGATACTATGAGCTTGTCCCTCAACCATGGGTTTCTGGAACTGCGCTGCATAAGTCCCCAATCCATAACAATGTCCCAATAAGTACTAGTAACTGTTGCGACTCCCGAACTTGTTGCAGCCATGATCTTCCAAGTGTTGCCTCTGTTAAGATCATAACTTGTTCTCAAGGCTACAGCAACTACTGTGGACAGATACTTGAGCCCGTTTAGCCCTTGTGACAGATCTTTTTCTTCAAACAGGCGCCGCAGACACTGAGCAAAACGGCACCAATATGGCACACAGGCTACAACAAAATAAAAGGTTTGGAATATCTCATTTTCGCGGCATTTGCTTGATCTTCTCGTGAAGTCCCCCCAGGCATAGTAGCAAATGTAGAACTCTAAGCTTCTAAAAGCTTGCACCTGTTTGTTGACATGATGTGTCAAGTGAAGGTGAACTGATAATTGCAAAAGGTACCCTGAGGTATTCATTTTTTTGCAACTTGTAGCCATTTTCTTTGATAATTAAAAGAAAGTACCCTAAACTTGTTTTTTTTTGTTGCAATTTGTATAACAATGACAATTTTACCCTTATAATTTATATTTAAAAATAATAAGTAATAAACAAAAAAAATCCAAACTTTCACATCTCTTAATTTTCATCCTCTTTGTAACATACAAAGAGCAAGAAATTTAAGCGATATGGAAACTTTGGATTTTTTGTTCTTTAATTATTATTTTTCAATGGTAAATTCTAAGGGTAAAATCATCATGTTGAAACAAATTTATATAAAGTGCAACAAGAAGACAAGTCAGGGCACTCTTTTGCAATTAACAAAGAAGAGGGCTACAAATTGTAAAAAGGTGAATACCTTATGGTACATTTTTGCAATTATCCCTTTTAAAAATTATCAATGCATTAGAAGTCAAACCTGGCTGGTAAGTTGATCTGCCAAGAAGAAATCTGGAAGAGTAACCTACACAGATGTTATATGGCAAAACATGAGTGTAGGCCTGTAAATTCTTCGAAATCAACTTTTTACCGCTTCTGTTACCTTGTAAAGAGGAGCACAGAGACAACGAAATGCACATCGAATAAAGAAGAAACGACCTGAACGGTATATGATATTGAAAGGACAGAATGTTATCAGAAGCACCACCTGCAATAATATAACTTATATGTTCATGTTCATGTTCATCTTCACTTTTGCTTCACACTTAAAGTTTTGATTTCTTACAATCATCAGGCCCAAAGGGACTAGTTCGGTTAATTCACTGAAGCTTTCTGTTCTTGGATCCATCTCCATATCCAAATTTGAGATGACTCCAACCAATGTGAGTATGGCTAGACCTGAACTAAGTAGCAAGACTTCTCCATAACCCAACTCTGTCCCTTGCTTGAAACCAAATATAAATTGGTAATTGATCCGATACCGCCTCCAAAAGTATATGTTTGCAGCGTACATGATCATATGAAGCACAATGAATCCAAAGAATCTGCAAATAAGGTACAACAAATTAACCCAAAACGTCCTTACAAGTCAATTAAGAACACCCATGTAATTTTTCAAATCCAAAAGGTCCTTGGATCATGTTGCTGCATGCCCATTACACAAAACTTACATGTAAAGTGGAAATATGTTTTCCATGTACTGTCCACGCCCCTCACTTTTAAGTATATCTCTTGCATGTGCAAGCACAACAATAGCCACCACAAGTGCTATGGAGCAACCAAACAACAGACCTGCAGGCATAAAACAACGGCATTTTCACTCAAAGAAACTAGAGATAATTGCAAGATCCCTAAGGTATTCACTTTTTGCAATTTGGAGCCCTCTTCTTTGATAATTGCACAAAAGAGCCCTAAACTTGTCTTTTTGTTGCAATTTGTATAAATTTGTTCAAAATGACGATTTTACCCTTGAAAATTGAAGTCTGTTATAAGTAAAAAACAAAAAAAAATCCAAAATTTCACTTAGCTTAAATTTCTTGCTATTTGTACCGTACAAAAACAAAGAAAATTAAGGATATCAAATTTTGTGTTTTTTATATATTATTTTAAAATTTTAAATATAAGGGTATAATTATCATTAAGATACAAAGTGCAACAAAAATACAAGTTCAAGGTTATTACTAAAGATGAGCGCTACAAATTGCAAAAAATGAATACCTCAAGGTCATTTTTTGCAACAATCCCATGAAACTAACAATCCAACAGCCTCTGGGATATGGAGAGGTCCTCTTTTCTAGCACGAATCTTACCTATGAAAAATGAAACTCTATGCCTTTTCCTTTTAGCTTTTGGTCTTAAAATGTCCATTCCTTTTCTACGATTTCCGTTTGCAAAGTACTTAGTGAAGGTAGCTTCGACCCGGTCCATGAGTTTGGTAACCTTGGGAAGCACAATATAAAACATAAGACAAACCCAAACCCAACATGAACTTATGCACAAAACTTCATCAACTATATCTAACCTCATCTGAGCTGCCAAGATAAGAGTTGTCCACCATTTTCAAGTACGGCTTTGATGCTCTTCTTTTACTAATCTACATCCACAAAAATTCTCAATCAAGAACATCATTTCACAAACATGATGATTAGGACTTGAGTGTCGGAAACATGATTTAACCTTATCATACTTCTTCATGATCTTGGAGAACGCCAATTGATTTAGAGAACTGTCGCGTCAATCAGAAGATATATGGTTGATTATGTTCAACTTAAAAAAGAAAAGAAAAAACCTCCAGTTGTATCATGTATGTTAAAGGTATTTCCTGTTCCTAGTTTACTTTAGTTTCCTATGCTGCTTAACATAAGTATTTCCGTTAATCCAAGAACCATCAACAAAACATTGAGTTAAACCATTACCAATAGCTTTTCAAAAGCCGGAGCCTCTGGTAGAACTCAGCAAAAGCTCGTATCAGCAGCTCTTCTGCTCTCTTCAGATCATCCTTGCTGAAGTTGGTGTTTGATTTTGTATTGTTGAAGAAAACTTTCAAAGTTGATCTTGGAGTCTCGGGCGTGACACTGATCTTCACATGATCCAAGACCTCCAATGAAGCTAGGTCAACATCGACTCTCCTCCTACCTTCGGCTGACGATTCACTGCTCATCTCAACCTCTGGAATTGCCTCCATTTGCTGTAGCCCTTCACAATCAAAACAGAAGGAGAATTCAACACACACCCTTGAAAGGAACTAAAAGACCCAATAATATACTTGTATGAAAATGTATAAGAAGGAGAATCCAAACTCACCATTTGGGTTCAAAATCAAATTGTACAATCAAAACAGCATGAGAATTCAACATATACCCTTGAAAGGAACTAAAAGACCAGATCCGTTCTAAAAGACCCAATACTGGTATGAAAATGTAGAAGAAGCTAAAACTCACCACCATTCATAAGATTGGAAGGAGGCGAATTGGGTTCAAACTCGAGGCTAACAAATTGCACAATCGGCTTCTCCAACTTTACTCGGAGAGCAATCAAAGCATCCATCTGCTTGCTCAACTGCTCCGCCTCCTCCACCAATTCACCCACCTTATTCCCATAAAACTTGAGCACCTTATTGAACTCGTCATCGAGCCTCTTGAAGAACACAAGCTCGAACTCTCCTCCGTCATCGGAGGACCTGAGAAACATGGTCTGGTACGCTTCAACCCCTCCTTGGTCAACAGCATTGATGAGTATGACCTCATCGTCGTTCGCCGGAGGAGGAGAGTACCCTTTATACCTGGCGGTGAGGCCACTGAAGGCCCTGTAGAGGGACCTCCGGGAGGATTTGTGCAGAGACGGAGAGCTCGGAGGTCGGTAGCGCAACACATCCTTCAAGACCGTCTTGAGGTAGACGTAGTCCATGTACGCCTCTTGCCACTCCGGCACCATCTGGGCAACGAATTCTTTCCCGAACTTCATCTTCTTCTCTGAGGACTTTCGTCGAACAGGTTGTGTGCTTTATAAGAATGCCGATAAACCCCATGGAGCTTGGAAATAGTCTCCGGGACCCAAATGGGTAAGCTTGGATTTGGTCATCAAAATTCAAAGCTTATGCTATTGTCTTTTATATGGCCAACGGCTCTAAGGTCTAGAAATTTAATTAAACAAACAGAAACAATCTACAAAAGAACGAGGGAAAACTCCATACACATTTTTTTTTTGACTAGGAGGTGCAAATTATATTAATAGAAAAGTATAATGGAGATGTACATCAAAGAACAGGCTTCTTGATCACTAGAGAAGAACAGACATCGAACACAAAATTCATAGTTTTTTTTTCTAATGTAATTGTCACAGACGGTTTTGAAAACATAAGTGAAACCAGATATCGGGATGTCATAAAAAACGCTTTGAATACCTCTCGAGGTCTCTCTCACCCTTTCTAGGGTTTTCTCCACTCACGCCTCCATTTCCAACCAGTTCCGGTGCCGCCACTCTCTGGTTAGCCATCGTCCCTCCACCACGACCACTGCAAACCTTCCGCCCTCGTTCCTCCGGCACTGCATAGCTGGGTTCAGTTGTTTACGCAGCAGTTCGCCCCTACGCAGTCGCCAAACGCCGGTGTTCTCTTGCTCGTCATCCCCCCGTCGAGACCTCGGCCGTTTCTGCACCATGGATCCAGTTCACCAGATCTGCTCCGACGCTGCCCAGCCACTCGCGTCGAACTTCCTTCCCGACGTCCTTTTCTCATCATCATTGAATGTCTGCCCCATCCGTCTGCAACGCCCTCGGCCTGGCCATCTACGAGGGCCACCATGGCATCTTCATCCGGTGACGGGTTAACATATGCTCGAGCCATGCCGATATGGAGATTGGCCGATCTCCCCTCCGCATCCGGGTGGCAACGAAGTCGTCGGACAGGCAGGGTCGGGCACGATCGGAGCCCAACTAGGGGCGGGGGTGGACATCCTGGGATCCCTTGTGTCGCCGCTGTCGATGCTCTGGATTCCGTTGAACAAGGGAACTCTATTAGGGTTCCCAGTCGTATATTGTCGCCGCTGGCGTCACCTCTGAACGGAGAGTAGTGGGTCCCGTTGGAACCGACAAAAGGCCAAGCATCGGGGATAGGGGTCCGTGCAGGAGCAACTGGAATGCATTTGGAGGGAATTGACCCTCCGTAGGACGGATGATAGGACCCGGCGGGGGTGGAATGGTCACACTAGGACCTATATCCACAGACCTGGGGCTACTATTGTCGGGGACTCTCGGGAAATCCGCACCAAAGGCATTACTTCCTGCTTTTTATTCTGTTTTAGGTCGAATACATTTTTGGCTAGCTAGGTTTAGGACTTTGGGTTTTAGTTATTTTGAAATGTCGTTAAGAGGAACTCCTAAGTTCGGATATGTGATTCAAAGCAGACTACATTTATGGATCCATGAGCGCCTGATGGACTACGGTCGATCGGGACAAATATCTGGAATCCTGGACAGTTATGTCCTACCCTGTAAAGTTGTTGTTCTACAGTAATACAATACCTCTCTACTAGTTTAAAAAAAAAGATATCAGGATGCCCCGACGGCCGCCATAAAGGCATGAAGGAAAGGTGGGGGGTGGTACGACGATACTGGAAGTCCCAGCCCAAAATGGGATGTGTTTATCTTTTCTTTCAAACATATTTATTTCATTTGATGTCAGACGTCACCATTATTTTTGCAAAAACTAACTTGCCGTATTTTACATAAGAGCACCCATGGTGGGAGAGATTCTGCTCGGATTCACGCCTCGAAAAGGTGGGAAAGTTGAATTTGACTATTGAATCGTCAAATCGTGGTTATTTTCCACGTCAAATCGGTGGCGTTGTAAAAGATTGATTCTGTAGACGGTTGTAGCTGCAGTTTCTACTACGACGACTTTGACCAGCCAATTCAACGAGTGATACATGAGCCATTTTTGTGCGGAAATTTTGTCGATACACGGAGAATCTACCACATGTTGTTGAGTCCGCCGATTAGGCTGAATTTTTTTTAACAAATTCAAACGATTTTTCGCTATAAAAACCCATTCAAGTTCCTTTTTTTCCTACACCATTATTTCGAGAACGTTTAAGTTTTTCGATTGTTGATGGATTCTTAAGGTGGTGACTAGTTTAATACGTCTACAATCGACTATGACACATTACGGGAGATGACCCAGGAAGTGGATAATAAGATGGTGCAGTCCTTACGATTTATTGTTAAGGAATCCGAGGACGGATCATGAACCCCATGTTGGTGAAGCACAACAGGAATTACATTTTTCGAGATCAACACGATGCTCATGAGAGACTTATGGCCGACTACTTCGTTCAATAGCATGTGTATGGAAAAAAATGTTTTGGTCCGTTCACTAGCAAAAAGTCAACGGACCAAAACCTTAAACCCCGACGTTTTGGTCCGTTCGAGGCTCGTTTTGGATCCAAAAAGCTTAGCCTTCGTTACAGCGGTCTTAGTTGAGCCGTTTCCTTGTAGCCCGTGAACTTTCGTAATTTCTTGGAAAATGGGCCCGAGACGGCCGAATTTCGCGAATCTGACTGAAAAATATCTAGAAGATATTTTCCAAAAAGGGTGGGACCCACTTGCCACATGTCAAACAAGTGGTGGTGTTAGGTATTTTTGAACAAAACAAAGGCAAGACCACATAGTGGTGTTCGGCCATAACAAAAAAAAAGGGAAAAAAGAGAGAGAAAAGGAGAGAGAACGAAGAGAGAAGAAGGAGAAAAGAAAAAGGAAAAAGAGAAGGAAAGGGTTGGAGTTTAGGGTTTTCCCGACGATCCAACCGACGGATCGTCTCAACGATTGAAGAATCGAGCTCCCGTCATCATTCACTACGGTGAGAACCTATTCGATTTTCGTTTTGATATGTTTAAAAGTTAGGGTTTGGGTTGAAACGAGTAGACTATGGTTAAGTTGAGGTGTGGGGTTCGTTGGAGGCGTTTTGGAGCGAAAAATGAGCGGTTTCCGGTGACCGGAGGCTCGGGGGAGCTCCGGCCACCGTGGGTGGTGGCTGGCCGGAGCTAGGACCGGCCACCATGGTGGTGAACCGGTCCAGCCACCCACGGCTAAGGGTGGCCGGGTGGGGCACACGTGTCGGGTCTCGGGTTTTTCGTGTTCGGGTGGTTTAGGACGATCCCCAAGTCGTTAATCCACACCCGGAACGAATTTTGGAATTAAATTGTGAAAGTTGGAAATGACGGGTTTAGAAACTTTAAACGCAAATAAATTGCTCAGAAGTCAGAAATTGATTCCGTTGATTGCATTGGAACCCTTGAATTATTCTAAGATCGTAGAAACGAAAACGGGAATTTTCGGAGCCCCGGAAGGGCGTTTTCCAATCCCGGGCAGATTCACTAAGCCGGGCGAATCGGGCCTTTCCGGGCCCGTTGTTGACAATGTCGAGTAATTGGGAAGTTTGGGAGTGATCGACATTGTCGGGGTTGAGTTTGGGCGTCAAATTCATTAAAATTCAGCTTTGTCTGCAAACTTAAAAAGTGTTTTAATTGTGATCTTGTTAGATCGTGCCGAGGACCGCGACAAGGGAAAGCTAGGCGAGTGATCGCGAGCACGCCGGAGCTTGGGTGTGGACTTTAGGGAAAGCGTTACGAGGTAGGGAAAAGTAGCCGAATATCGGCCTTGACTAGGGAAAGTTAACAGTAGAAATGCATGTGACACCTAGTGGTGTCGTAGGATAAGTAAGTTTATCAAACACTAGAAATGCAGGCGACACTTAGTGGTGTCGTATGATACGTGAACGTATCGAACAATAGAAAGGCATGTGACACTTAGTAGTGTCGTAGGATAAGTGAGCTTATCGAACAATAGAAATACTGGTGGCATTTGTTTGTGCCCGGAGGTTGATTGAATTGTTTGTGGTTGTGGGTGGGCATGAGTGCTCGTGGGGAGTTGAACCCGTATTTTACCGTTGTGTGTCTTGGGTGGCCATGAATGCCCGTGGGGAGTTGAATTCGTATTTTACCGTTGCGTGTCTTGGGTGGCCATGAGTGCCGGTGGGGAGTTGAACCCGTATTTTACCGTTGCGTGTCTTGGGTGGTCAGGTGTGCCTTTGGGGTGTTGGACCGTGTTTTTACTGTTTGTGTGTCGTGGGTGGTCATGTGTGCCTTTGGGGTGTTGAACCCGTGTGTTACTGTTGGTGTGTCGTGGGTGGCCATGTGTGCCTTTGGGGTGTTGAACCCGTGTGTTACTGTTGGTGTGTCGTGGGTGGCCATGTGTGCCTTTGGGGTGTTGAACCTTACTGTTGGTGTGTCGTGGGTGGCCATATGTGCCTTTGGGGTGTTGACGCGTGTATTACTGTTGGTGTGTCGTGGGTGGCCATGAGTGCCTTTGGGGTGTTGACCCTTGTATTACTGTTGGTGTGTCGTGGGTGGCCATGAGTGCCTTTGGGGTGTTGACCCGTGTACTACTGTTGGTGTGTCGTGGGTGGCCATGTGTGCCTTTGGGGTGTTGACCCGTGTATTACTGTTAGTGTGTCGTGGGTGGCCACGAGTGCCTTTGGGGTGTTGAACCTTAGGTGTTGATTGTGATTGCCTGAGGTTGGGGGGCCCGCCTGACAATAAAAGGGTCATGTGGTCGCGCGTGTGGGGGTTGGCTAGCCTTCCGACTAACCATCGGTAAAGTTGTGCATTCTTCTGCCTGAGGTTGGGGGCCCGCCTGACAATAAAGGGGTTCTGTGGTCGCGCGCGTGGGGGTTGACTAGCCTTCCGGCTAACCACCGGTAAAGTTGTGCATTCTTCGGCGATGAAGGGCGGCTCCCCTTCCGACTAGCTATCGGAGAAGTATTGGTCGACCGTCTGGCCCGACTGCGTTCGGGGGAAGTTGCGTGGGGCAGGCTCAAGCCCAGCCGGTTAGCAACCGGCACTGAGTAGCTGGAGTGCGATCCTTTGTGATCTTGTTTGTTGTGTGCGATCCTTTGTGATCTTGGGTGTTGCGTGATTATCTTTTGAGTTTTTGGGTTGAGGTCGTAACCGTCGTGTCGGGTCTACATTACGTGTCCGGGTGTTGAGTTGGTTGGGGAAAGTAACAGTTTTCGTGTGACAGTCGGGTTACTTGAGTTTGGGGATAGTAGTCCCCGGTGTTTGGTTTTTTGTTGGTGTTTCCGGCATTTTCTGCTAGTATGTCGTAGTCAGTCTGGTATCCGTGGTGGTGAGCGAACGCTCACCTCTAGCTGCTTTTCCTACAGGTACTGGTCGCGAGACGGACTAGGGGAACTCTCGAAGCTTGAAGAGCTGGGAGCGGGAGTCCGGGTTTTTGGGAGTTTAGCGAGTACGCTTTGTTTATTTTGTCCGCTTGTTTTGGACGCACTTTTAAGTTGTAAAATATTATTTGATTAACTAAATGGTGATTTTAAGCGGTTTACTTAAAAGGGTTTGAAATTTTTTTTATTGTTTCACCGTTCGCGTTCCGGGTTCGGTTCTACCGAATTTGGGGCGTGACAGCACGGGTTCTCCACTTACCAAAAATGTACTACCGCTATTTAGATGTTATGCTACGGTTCATCGATCAACAATTTGGACAAGTATTTGAAAATGTTAGAAATGATGGAGCTCGAGTGCATGCATCCGTTTTTATATGTCATCATCAACGTATTCGGGGAGACATACCTCAGGAAGCCGAACGCTAATAATATTGCCCACCTTTTGCGTGTAAATGAAATGTGTTGTTTCCCCGGTTGCATCAGTAGTCTTGATTGTATGCATTGGGTCTAGAAGAATTGTCCAGAAGCGTACCAAAGGATTCACGAGAAAGAAAATCATCCTGGATCGACAATTATGCTTGAAGTTTTTGCAGGACCGACACTTGGTTTTGGTACACATATTTTGATATGTTGGTGTCGAACAACAACATTAATGTGTTGAACCAATCATCATTGTTAACTCACTTACACCGAGGTGAGCAACCAGAAGTCCAATTTCAGGTAAACAATCACAATTACAACACTCTTTACTACTTAACTGATAGAATATATCCAACGTAGGTAACTTTTTGTGAAGTCCATCCCGACACCACAACTTTTGAAGTACGTGTTATACGCACAGAAACAAGAGGCCGCGAGGAAGGATGTCGAGAGGGTTTGCGAGGTTTTCCAAGCTCGATTGCATATCATCACTAGGTCGGCTCAGAGTTGGGACGATCATAAATTGACGATGATAATGAGGGCATGCATCATCATGCACAACATGATTGTGTATGATGAGCGTGATTCGTACAAGGGTCATACTGAACATTGGACGATGACGAACTAATCCTACCTGTCCACTGAGGGGAAATTCTCAATTACGATGTCATCCGAGCCCACACAAGACGTATCGAGAATTGAGACGTACACTTTTAGTTGAAAGAAGATCTCATAGAACTCACTTGGATTTTGTTTAGCAGGCACGAGGCGATCATGGATGATGCGGATGTGTATGTTACACCTTAGTTGTATTTTGGTTTATTTTTACTGCATTTCTGTTACATGTTGTTGTATGTCGTTAAATTTTATTATCGTTCAACCATATTTCTTTTTTCGTTAAATAAACCGTTTCCCTTCCCCATGCATCTTGGAGGCCGAACCGGTGGCCCTCACCAACAATCCAACCTCAAATTTTTTCATCTATAAAAGGCCATGGAACCAACTCCTTATGTCCTCATCCCCTTTGTATTGAATAAATTATCGCAAGCCTATGACACCAAATGTGGTGTTTCAGAGGCTTATTCGGCTCTACCACTACAACTCTATAAGATCGAGTGAGAAGCCTACCAGTGTGGTAGGTTCGAGTGGACCAAATCATGGCTTCTAAAGTGCCACAAATCGTTGATGAGACAGTACGCCGAAGTCGTTGCTCTAGACACATCCGACTCAACCCCGCTAGAGAAGGCCAAGCACGAAACAATAATGTTCGCCACACTTCTATTTATGAACAACACGTAACTGAAGTCAATGTATGTTTTTGTTCATATTTGTACTCGCCTAACAACTCGTCGTTTTTTAAATGAAATTAATAATTGAGATTTTTCCCTTCAATTCACCATTGAACCGGTCAACATTTTCATCCAACCAATCTGCCATATTTATTTCACTGAATCTATTATATTAATTTCACCCTAAGCCGATTCTGCCTATTTAATAGCATGGTTCCTCAATGGATCGTGGAAGAAGAAACACGGCTATACCTCGCGTGAATGTTATACACAAACGTAACTCGGGAGTACTAGAGAATCGTCCACCGTGAATGGAAAGACATGACCACCATCTGTATCCCCGGTTTAAGAAGCATCTCAAGGACCACTAGAAAAAAACAAACGTACGAGAGAAGGCGTTCAAGATAGCGTTCTTGGAGTTTTAGGCAACACTCGGTCCTGTTAGTCTTAGTGCCCGTAGTTCAATCCTAAATGTCCAAATGTATATATCATCGTTAGCAATAAAATTAAAGCGGCTTTATATTACTTATGTGTTGGAGTAATATATCGATGTGTGCTCTGATCTATGCCCACCATGCGAATAGAACCATAGATCGAGATAGATCACACTCGATGGGTCCCTAGTCAACAAAGCTTCACTAGAAGCGACTAGTATGAAAGATGGCTCTTTATGGCTTACGTTCTGTTAGTCATTGGAATGGGATTCCGGAGTCTGATCATAGATATCATGTGGGACATGATATTGGACGACCCGCCCTGAATATGTGCCATAGATTAAGTCATGAACATATTCAGTGTTGTAGCTTGTCATGTATCCTTAGACCATGGAGTCTTTGTGATCGCTATGTAGTCAACAACTGAGTTTGACCTGAGCCTAACGTTGTCCGTAATAGGGCTTCCATAACGGCCAGGATTGGCTTGGGGACGGGCTACATGAGTGACACGAAAGACGGCTAAGGGATTTATCCCTCATACTAAGGTATGGGAAAGATATCGGTTCTCGGCCACTTGATCGAGAGTGATTGGAAGAATAGCATGGCCATGCACATGATACTGGGTATCATATCTTCAGTCATCTCACATATCAAGGAACGGTGATTGAGAATAATAAGGATGACGGCTCTATGCCTTATCTCAATCAGGATATCGGAGATAAAAGGATAATGACAGGGACGACGGAAAGGTTAGAATCGACAGGGTCGATTCGTTATGTAGTGTCAGGCAATACTAAAGTCTCGTTAGTTGCCACTTAAATAGGATCAAGTAAAATGGGATTTTACGTTGATCTATTGACATGCATAAACCTAAGGGTCACACCGGAGGATGAAACTCATTGACACATTTATGGAGAATGGCCAAAAGGGAGTTGTCTCGGGACATGACCAAAACTGGGTTTTGGGTCATGTGCCCGTAAGTGAATAGGACTTTACGGATCGAGACAAGGCTTGGAGTCTTGGGATTGATCGCGTCGGATAATGTTGGACATTTCCGGTATGGAAGGCATGGAGGCGATGAGCGAATCACGGGACCTCGTTGGAAATGGTCACGGGCCATGTTCCAAGAGGCCCATGAAAGGCCCATGCAACCAAGGCCCATGGAACTAATTAATCAAGTCTTGATTAATTAGTACCAAGTAAGCAAGACAAGGATTAAGGTGTTGGTGATTCACCACCTAACCCAATCTTGTCTTGCCATACTTTGTCCTATTTACACCTTACTTGACACCATACTTGTCCCATGCCTTTAGTTGGACAAGTATGGGTTTTGTTATGTTTAAGTCATCTTTTTTCAACATAACAAACACAAGACAAGAATAGGAAACACATTTTCTCTCCCTCTTCCATGGCCATTTCGGGTTTGGCTAGTTTCCTCCTCCATTTTTGTGTTCTTGAGTCCTCAAAGAGAAGAACTACGTGGCTTTGATTCCCATGTGGATACGTAGGCGTCTTGGAGACTCAAGCCAATCATTCGTTAACCGGTGTTCTTGTTTTGGTAAGAACTAGTGCTGAATTTTTCTCTTGTTAATCCATTCTTTGTTAGTTGTTTCATGGTTCTAATTGTCTCTTGGTTTTCATTGATTTTCCGCTGCGAGTTGGTTCATCTCCAACCCTACCTCGAGACCCAACAGTGGTATCAGAGCCGTGCTACCTTCGGGATTCACAAGACGGTGTTCAAAGTTTCGGTTTTGCTTGAAAGTTTCGTTTTTGGCATGTTGTTTTGCTAAATTGTTTGATAACATGTTTTAAATTATTGTTTATGGATTTAATGCATGTAAAATGAATTTTTGAAAATTATTTCAAATCTGGAAATTTTGAAAAAAGTTTGATTTTTCGGGTCTCGGGAGCGGGACTCTCGGGGAGCCGAAACCGAGACCGAACGGGGCTCCGTTGGACGGAGCTAGGCCAAGCATGACCATTGGATGGTTGATATGCCAAGGCTAAACCGTTTTGTTAGTTATGACGAGTTTGGAACCGTCATGACGAACTCGAAGATCAAATGTTCAAAAGTTTCAATTTTGAACGGTTTCGATAAACCGAGCATCAAAAAATTTCGAAACTTGGCTATTAATTAAAACCGGAAAATCACATGATGTTTGATAACATGCTTGTTTGATAACACGATGTGTGATGTGATGTTGGCATGGTGTACATAATAGCCCCGAGCTCAATTTAATTATTTATCGCTTTTCACGGCCTGCGAGCCGTTAGTGTTAGCGTGTAATTATTCTTTCAAGGTGTGGTCGTCGAACCACTTGTTTGTAATATTTATTTATTCCCGACCTGCGAGTCGTGTATTAAATTGTAATTTTTTACTCAAGATGAAGAAAGGGCGAAAAGGTCATTTGGTGGCTTTTCGGGTGTTGGCATCGGCTTGGAGTCGGTGGAGCTCAAGAAGCTAGTGGGAGTTAGTTTAGGGGGCTATTATGTGCACATTTATCGCTTTATGCTTGGTTTAGTTTATGCATGATTAATTCTATGTGCTTTAGAATTGCATGCTTAACTTTATTTACCGAGCATATCACCTCACATGCAAAGATAAAATTGGAATTTTAATCCTTGTGTGTGAACCCTTAGAACCGTCATTGCATTGGATGTAGTTGACGGGTTCAAAGGAAGAATTACATTGGATGTAATTTGAGGCATCATTGCATTTGGAATGTAGTTGATGTGCTCATCGCATCTAGGATGTGCCAAAGTTTTGAACACAACTGGACAAGTAAAAGCGGGTCATGTCCGATACCTCCCAATCATCAACACCTTACTACCTCCCCGTCCTATGGGTGTCGTGCGCATTAGCGGAGCATCCATGGGAAAGCGGGGTAGTAGGTTTGGACGACATATGTGGGTGTCGTGCGCATTAGCGGAGCACCTACATAGTGACGGGCCATAGTTGAAAATTGGTGGACCCGACTACGATTCTCAGCCTGAGGTTGAGCTAGGGTAACAGATAGGGTAAGTCGTGTACATATGTACATACCCTAGCCAAGAGTCACATTGGATGTGATTGGATGGAGTCCTACCTACATAGCTCTATTAAGTGGTGAGCATTAGTTCAGCTTAATCGAGTGAATCAAGGATCTTGGTTTCAGATTCTAAAGGTTTAGAATCGATTGTTGGTGTCTAAGCTTGATCTTCATAAAATTTATTCAGTTTACTGATTGAATTTCATCTGTTGTAGATCAAATGGCAAGTTCAGCGAACATTAATAGTTTGTCATTAAAAACCATTCTTGACAGGGTCAAGCTAAATGGGACAAACTATTTGGACTGGTACAGAATTTTGAGGATAGTCCTCAGGTCTGAACGCAAAGAATATGTCCATGACAAGGCTGTCTCTAAGACCATATCAGAGTTACATGAAGTGTCATTAATTGCTGAGAAGAATATATCAGGGATCTGGGATCCAAGGATATTCTGATGGTCAACAAGGGAATTGGAAGTGGCAAGGGCGGGGCCCATGCGCACTTGGCAGGAAAGATGAGACACATGAGAATGTCTGCTTCTACTGCCAACAGCCTGGTCATTGGAACCGGGATTACAGGAAGTTCACGGCTGATCTGAAGAAGGGCAGTGGGACTGCGCCTTCATCAAATAGCGTGGATGATCTGAAGAAGGGCAGTAGGACTGCGCCTTCATCAGGAAACCTGGATGATCTAAGGAAGGGCGGTGGGACCGTGCCTTCATCCGGTATTAACTCTATAGAGCTACATCTCTCTACTTCCAAAGATTCATGGGTATTAGATACCAGGACTGAATCTCACACATGCACTTATATATGGTGGCTGAAAGTAGGAGAGGTTTGGAAAGCACGAAATGGACCTCAGAGTTGTGGCAACTGCTGTAGGATCCATGAGTCTTGCTTTGCCAAGAGGCCTTGTCTTAGTATTGTATAATGTATATTGCATACCTACTTTTAGTAGGAATATTATATCTGTATCCGTGTTTGACAAGGAAGGATATAATGTTAATATTGGAAATGGAGTTTTCAATGTTCTATGCAATGATATGTTTTATACCAGTACTGACATGGTTGGAGGATTGTACATATTAGATATGGGTAACAATGCCTCAAGTTCTATATATTCCGTTAATACCAAGAGGTCTAAATCCAACGATTTAAACCTAACTCTGTTATGGTACTGTCATTTGGGTCGCATAAACAAGAAGCGCCTATCAGCACTTCAGAAGTGCGGGCTTTCAGGTTCATTCGAATTCCATTCGATCGATAGGTGCAAGGTTTGTTTGATGGGCAAAATGACTAAAGTGCCCTTTATCGATCGCGATGAAAGGGCGGGTGAATTATTGGGGCTGATACACTCGAATGTGTGTAGACCAATAAGTTCACTTGCCAGGAGGGGTTTTAGCTACTTTATCACATTTACTGATGATTACAGTAAATATGGTTATGTCTATTCGGTGAGACATAAGTCTGAAACTTTTGATAAATTCAAAGAGTTTAAGACTATAGTAGAAAACCAGCTCGACAAAGGTATTAAGGCACTTCGATTGGATCGAGGTGGAAAATACTTGACCACAGAGTTATTAGATCATCTAAAAGAGAATGGGATCCTTTTGGAATGGACTCCTCCTAGGTCACTGTAGTTGAAAGGTGTAGCCAAACGGAGAAATCGGACATTGTTAGACAATGGTCTGTTCCATGATTAGTTGGACTGATCTCCCAATCTCTTTTAGGGGTTTTGCTCTAGAGACGACCGCATTCATAGTGAATCGGGCTTCGACGAATGGTGTGGAAGGGACACCATTTTAAAAATGGTACGGGATGATGCCCGCTTTGTCCTTCCTAAAGATTTGTGGTTGGGAGGCTTATGTGAAACATTTGGTTTCGACTAAGCTCGAACCAAGATCTGAGATATGCACCTTCGTGTGGTATCCCAAAGCAACAAAGGGATACTATTTCTACAATCCCAGTGAGAACATGGTGTTCGTCGCTTGGGGTGGGGTCTTTATGGAAAAGAAGTTTTGTTTCCAAAGACGTCATTGGGAGGACTGTGCATCTCGAAGAAATTCAGGATGGTACAGATCTGTCTAAACCAATTGGCAACCCAGTAGAAAGGAGCCAGAGATTGTCGTAGAGTAAGAACCAATTCCTGTTACAATTCCGGAAGGTCCAAGGCGATTTGAAAGGATCAATCTTCCACCTCCAAGATATGGTATCCGGAGGTGACAATGAAGTCATGGTGGATCACGATGATCCAGCCACCTTTCAGGAAGTCGTGGATGGGCCCAACTCCGAGTTATGGCTGGGAGCCATGAGGGAGGAAATGCAATCCATGTTGGACAACCGAGTCTGGGAACCGGTTGATCCCATCAATGGTGTGAGGACCATAGGATGCAAATGGATCTTCAAGGTGAAGATGGACATGGACGGCAACCCTCTGACCTACAAAGCTCAACTGGTGGCGAAAGGTTATAGGCAGATCCAATGGATTGACTATGAGGAAACCTTCTCCTTAGTGGCTATGGTCAAAATCGATCCAAATTCTTCTTGACATAACTGCGTATCATAATTACGAGATATGGCAAGTGGATGTCAAAACCGCTTTCCTAAATGGAAATTTGACTGAGTACGTTTGTATGTCTCGGCCCAAAGGTTTTGACGATCCGAAGAATAAAGGAAAGATTTATAAGTTGTTGAAATCCATTTATGGATTGAAACGAACTTCTCGGAGTTGGATCCTTCGTTTTGATGAAGCTGTAATTGGATTTGGCTTAATCAAGAACGAGGATGAATCTTGCGTTTATAAGAAGGCTAGTGGGAGCAATATTACCTTTCTGGTTCTCATTGAAAACGACATCCCAACCTTGCACGAGACTAAAGCTTGGTTGAGGAAGTGTTTTTCAATAAAGGACTTAGGCGATGCTTCTCATATCTTAAGGATTAAGATATGTAGAGATCGCACCAAGAGGGTCTTGGATTTAAGTCAGGGAACCTATGTGAACAAGGCATTGAGTAGGTTCTTAATGCTCGATTCAAAGAAAGGACTCTTACCCACTAGTCATGGCATTCATCTCAGCAAGACTCAGTGTCCTAAGACACCTGATGAGCTGAAAAGGATGATGAGAATCCTATGCGCCTGGGGGCAGGATCGATCATATATGCCATGACATGTATGAGACCAGACGTCTCGTAAGCCTTATGTTGTACCAGTAGACATCATTCTAACCCGGGGAAAGATGATGTTGAACTAGCCGTCGAAGGATGAGTAGACGCTAGTTTTCCAAGACAAATCAAGATGACTTTAGAAGTCAATCAGGATATGTGTTTACGCTGAATGGCAGAGCTTTAGCTGGGAAAGCGTAAAGCAAGATACCATTGCCGAATCTACGACAGAGGCCAAGTACATGGATGCTGCAGAGGCAGCTAAGGAGGCTATGTGGATTTGGAAATTCATGGCAGGGCTGGGTGTAATTAAAAACCCATCCAGTCCGATGAATCCATTTTGCGACAACACAAAGGCCATTGCGCAAGCTAAAAGTCTAGATCGCATAACAAATCCAAACATGTACTGCGGCGTATCCACCTCATCAGATAAATACTGAACTGAGGTGAAGTGAAGATAACCGATATTGCAACAGATGATAACATAGCCAACCCTTTGACTAAGGCAGTGTCACTGCCTGAACATGTTAGACATGTAAAGTCGATGGGGACATATTGGAGTTTAGATTGGAACTAGGGCAAGTGGGAGATTGTTAGTCTTAGTGCCCGTAGTTCAATCCTAAATGTCCAAATGTATATATCATCGTTAGCAATAAAATTAAAGCGGCTTTATATTACTTATGTGTTGGAGTAATATATCGATGTGTGCTCTGATCTATGCCCACCATGCGAATAGAACCATAGATCGAGATAGATCACACTCGATGGGTCCCTAGTCAACAAAGCTTCACTAGAAGCGACTAGTATGAAAGATGGCTCTTTATGGCTTACGTTCTGTTAGTCATTGGAATGGGATTCCGGAGTCTGATCATAGATATCATGTGGGACATGATATTGGACGACCCGCCCTGAATATGTGCCATAGATTAAGTCATGAACATATTCAGTGTTGTAGCTTGTCATGTATCCTTAGACCATGGAGTCTTTGTGATCGCTATGTAGTCAACAACTGAGTTTGACCTGAGCCTAACGTTGTCCGTAATAGGGCTTCCATAACGGCCAGGATTGGCTTGGGGACGGGCTACATGAGTGACACGAAAGACGGCTAAGGGATTTATCCCTCATACTAAGGTATGGGAAAGATATCGGTTCTCGGCCACTTGATCGAGAGTGATTGGAAGAATAGCATGGCCATGCACATGATACTGGGTATCATATCTTCAGTCATCTCACATATCAAGGAACGGTGATTGAGAATAATAAGGATGACGGCTCTATGCCTTATCTCAATCAGGATATCGGAGATAAAAGGATAATGACAGGGACGACGGAAAGGTTAGAATCGACAGGGTCGATTCGTTATGTAGTGTCAGGCAATACTAAAGTCTCGTTAGTTGCCACTTAAATAGGATCAAGTAAAATGGGATTTTACGTTGATCTATTGACATGCATAAACCTAAGGGTCACACCGGAGGATGAAACTCATTGACACATTTATGGAGAATGGCCAAAAGGGAGTTGTCTCGGGACATGACCAAAACTGGGTTTTGGGTCATGTGCCCGTAAGTGAATAGGACTTTACGGATCGAGACAAGGCTTGGAGTCTTGGGATTGATCGCGTCGGATAATGTTGGACATTTCCGGTATGGAAGGCATGGAGGCGATGAGCGAATCACGGGACCTCGTTGGAAATGGTCACGGGCCATGTTCCAAGAGGCCCATGAAAGGCCCATGCAACCAAGGCCCATGGAACTAATTAATCAAGTCTTGATTAATTAGTACCAAGTAAGCAAGACAAGGATTAAGGTGTTGGTGATTCACCACCTAACCCAATCTTGTCTTGCCATACTTTGTCCTATTTACACCTTACTTGACACCATACTTGTCCCATGCCTTTAGTTGGACAAGTATGGGTTTTGTTATGTTTAAGTCATCTTTTTTCAACATAACAAACACAAGACAAGAATAGGAAACACATTTTCTCTCCCTCTTCCATGGCCATTTCGGGTTTGGCTAGTTTCCTCCTCCATTTTTGTGTTCTTGAGTCCTCAAAGAGAAGAACTACGTGGCTTTGATTCCCATGTGGATACGTAGGCGTCTTGGAGACTCAAGCCAATCATTCGTTAACCGGTGTTCTTGTTTTGGTAAGAACTAGTGCTGAATTTTTCTCTTGTTAATCCATTCTTTGTTAGTTGTTTCATGGTTCTAATTGTCTCTTGGTTTTCATTGATTTTCCGCTGCGAGTTGGTTCATCTCCAACCCTACCTCGAGACCCAACAGGTCCGACATCCACCGAATCGGAGGTGCTCTTAAAGGCGAATCGCCAATAGCAACATAATGTCGAGCACCCTTTCCTCAAGCATGAATAGTGGTCAATGCTTCAACATTGGCCGAAATGGTTCCTTTATACAACAACTTTTCCCTCTGTAGGTTTTCATGTGTTCAGTTTTGCTCGTTCGTGTTTTGTACTTATCGTTTCTCGCCTCCAATAATAAAAATAGTTTCTGTTCCATCGCTTTGTTTACACTTTATTTCGGAATAAACTTGCAATTAACATCACCCGAAGCCAATTTTAAATCAATTGGATTAAGAATAGACTGAACTGGTATATTCCCAATATAGATACTCTATATCAAAGTTTTCACAAAACACCTCTTCAAACGGAAATAATTGTTTTCTGACGATAGATAAACGGATTATACACGTGCTTGAAAGAAAAAGACAAAGAAAAGCGCAATATATTTGTACTAAAAAGACTGTTTAGGAAGACCATTATGTTTTTTAAGATCTAAAGCTCTGCACTCTCTCGCGATTTGTCGAGATCTCTTTCCCGAGGAAACCCTACACCACCTATGGAAACTCTTACCTCTTCCATCGACTTCATTGTCGCTAGCCTCACCGGTCTTGTCCCATCACAGTCAGCTCTGGTGTAGTCTCTCCCACATGTCCTCTGCCTCGCCCTTCGTCGGCCGTGAGGACTACCATTAAACCGATACGCAGAAGAAACCCTAAGCATTCTTCAGCCGTCCAGTCTCTCTCTCCCTCTCCTCCACGACGCCTCTCCTTCCTCCCCCGCCTACGACAACCATGGCCTTCTCCCTCGGTACGTCTGAACCTTTGGGTAAAGCTCTACGGGGTCGGCCTTTGAAGAACAAAAACCTAGCTTCCTCTGCAAATAACGCTAGGGTTTTGGTGAATTCCATCCCGCCGCCCCCGCATAGTCGAGTTGACGGCTCGGGCGCCAGCTCCCGGTGATGTGGAGGCTCTGTTGCTTCCTGTGACTGTCCCTGCTCTCCAATAACCGGTGGAACGCCCCCCACCCCCTCATCGCTACATCTACTCTGATCGGTGCCACCTTGATTCCCACCATCATTGCCCCGCCTGTGATAATACCCGCTACCAACCCCATTGCCCCTACTTGTTCGGGACCCTCTTAAAGGGAAGGCCCCCATGCTTGAACAGGGGAGGCTAGAGCCAAGGGGTGGAGGTGGCTGCTCTCTATGAGGGGGTCGGGGTTCCCAACGTTGCTCGTGTCCTCGTGATCCCGGCACTGCTCACATCACCACCGAGGATGACCCACCGCCGTAGAACCTTCAAACCCAAGGAAGTCGGCTCCACCTCGATGACGCCTCCCTCTTCGGCATGTCTAGACACCCAGCTGCTCAACCTTCAGGATGGCCTCTCGGCTTGTTCTTTGGAAGAAGATGAGGAGGTTTAGGTGATGGTAGCGTACACTCCGGGAGCCTATCCATACTGGCTAGGAAACAATTTTCCATGATGGGTAAGTTGTGGTTGTCCAAGCCGCCCTGGAAAGAAGTTCGCCTTCAGATCATCACTAAGGCATGGGGTAAATCAGCCGAGGGTCTGGTGATAAAAGACATCGAACCGGGGATCTTTGGCTTTTACTTCAAGACGGAGAGAGCCCAGTCATGGGTTCGAGATAACAAACTGTGATGCTTCGATAAGAGACTACTATTGTTAGGTGACCTGAACCCGATGGCTAGAGAGCCCCCCCACCCTGGATAGGATCCAGCTTTGGGTGCATGCCCGTGACCTCCCTCCTTCAGTTTGTACCAAAACCACTGGAGAAAAAATTGGTGCAACACTAATGCTATGTGTCCATGTTCCGTGCGATCAATGGGGTACATGCTGGGGATGATCAGTAAAGGTTCGCTTCTGGCATCTTGTGGGGCGCCCCCTTCGCAGACACCTCCTGCTTCACTTTCGGGAATTTCTCGACCCGGTTCGTGTCACTCTTAAATATACAAAATTACCTAGGGTTTGTTATAATTGTGGGATGATAGGTCACATGGCGGCCGAGTGTGAACAGGGGGTAATATATACTCCCCGGTTCGACTCCTCGATGTTGGAGTTCCAGAAGGACCATCAACCCAGGGTTTATGCTAGAGACTGGAACGATCAGGCATCTCGTACATCAATATCCTCGACTTCTGCACCTATGACCCCCTTGTCTCAAGGCAGAATACTACACCTAACAGTACGACCCACCAGGCCGATCCAGGGTGGAAAAACTTGATAATCGGCAGACCCTCGGATATGGGGAAAATTGGCGCCCCGGTCCTACTTGAGCATATAGATAGAATTGAAACTTGGAGCTGGAACTGAGTCTGGAGTTGAAGTAGGAACCGGGGGAGTTAAGAGAGGGTCCACTGGGGAACCCTTGGACAATCAGGACAAGGCGGGCAAGTTGGCCCGCGTGGAGGAATGAAAGGGATTCAGTGCTTCAGGGACTGACCTTAGGAGGGTCCCTGAACAGAGCTCTGTCTCCTCTTTAAATCAACGATCACAGGTTCGGTTTAATACAACAAATAGGGCATGAAGGCTATACCTTGAACATCAATCATTGGTTTCGACATAATTTAGTTTTATTTTTAGTACTGGTTTATGGCATTTCCAACACCAATTGTACCAGATATTTTGTCTCATAGTTTTTTGTAAAGGGACCTACTCGACTCTATATAGTATAACGACTCTGTTTTATTTTGGGGTCAAACAACTGTTTAGGAGTACATATTCGAAGGTACCCGACAAGACAATTAGCTGCACACATTTCTTTGTTGTATCGTCATCGGTCTTGCAGACTGCAGACCATTTCCAAGAGTAGCACGATCAATTGCAAAACATTTTTTTTTCATTTTAATCTTAGTATAATACAACACAAAGAATATATCATTCATGAATGTGACAGTGATGTTTTCTTCAAAGTACATAGATGTGTTGTGTCCGGCCTTCAATCACGGATAGGCACATATGCATGTTTCCAAAATAAAATAACTTTATTAGAAATAGAAAGTATTGTTTTTCATGATTATTAGTATTTATGGATGTTGATTAGGTTATGCCAGCAAGTGCTTCTACGTGAGACTTATATTCGGGAGACCAACCACACTTATTTGGATTTTATTCTTAGGCTGTGTTTGGGAAGAAGGTGGCACGCCAAATAGTTCGTGCAATGTTCTTTACAAGCTAGTCTCCAAAACGTTTGCAGACAGAAATAAAAATGTATTGATGATAGTTTTTTTTGAAACAGGAACTAGATATTATATTAACGGTAACATATCAATCTTACAGGGCAGGACATAACGTCCCGGATTTCAGATTTGTGTCCCAACCGGCCGTAGTCCGTCAGACGCTCAAGGATCCATAATGATAGTCTGCTTTGCCTCGTAGATCGAACACAAGAAATTCTTGATCCAACGTTTCAAAAAAATAAACATCCCAAAGCCTAGTTCTATCTAGCCAAAACTTTATTCGACCTAAAATAGGAAAAACAATATATAACTTAGCATTTAATGTGGATTCCCCGAGACCTCCCGGCCGTAGTTGTCTCGGGTCTGTAGGTATAGTCCCTAGACAGTCCTCCCTACCCCCGCATTGGGAATTCATTAGTCCCTCGAGGGGCTACAACCCCCCGGAGTCACATCCTGGTCTTGAGCCTTTCCGGAAGTCTCCAGGGACTCCATCTCTTCAGCAGGCTCTTCTGTCTCCTTCCTTATCTTGGTCTTTCGAGGACGGGGGCCAATGCCCGGATTGTATCTCAATATTCCTCGACGAACCAGCGGTATTTTCCCCTGAGTATATCGATTCACCGGGGGCCTAGGTCGACCGGGGGGCATTGGTACAGGAGAGTCCTCCCTCGGGGCGATCACTGGCGCCGGCCTAGTTGTCTGGGGCTTCGGAGTGAACCGCCTGGGTGACGGCCTTACCGGGCCCGGAGCTCGAGTTGGCCCACCTTGACCCCTAGGGTTTTCAGATCATCTAGGGTTTATGTGCCTTTTATATGACGCCACTGGTCGAACTGAGGGACATGTAACGACGCCTCCATGCCCGGGCCTAGAAGAAGACGCTCGTGCAGATGGGATGGTATCACCCAATGAAGGGGCGCGCTCCAATTGGTCTCTGCTCGGTCCCACGCCTTTTTCGAGCAGAAAAACCCTTCACGATATCTCACCTTCGGCCGGTAGTTCAAAACCCGGTTATCTACAGACCCGGGAGGCCAGAACGGCCACGGGGGCTAGTGCACCTGCCCTTGCATGAGCCAGTCGCACCCTCGGTGCATGCCCATTGGCCAAGTGGCCGAGTCGGGGGGCGGGGATGTGCCTCGGTGTGGAAGCAACCGCGGTACCAGTCCCCGATGGAGAAGACGCTCCTCGCCTTGGCGGTGGTGCGGCGTCGGGAACTTCGGAGGAGACGGGCGAAGGTGGTGCATCGTTGGGAACCGAGGAGGAGACGAGCGCAGTGGGTGTTGGACGATGACAGTGGAGCGGTGGACGTGGGCAGCCTAGTCGTGGCGGACGACGGCGCAGGGAGAAGGACGGTGGCGCAAAACCCTAGCTATGGTACGAGGGAGCACCTCTGTTGCAGAGGTATACAGAGCGTTTTTTTTATTGATGATAGTTATAGATAAGTGTGTTGAGTTATTTTATAATCCAACGTGTGAGCTTACAAATTGGACAATTATATTTGGGGTCAATGATTCGTATTGAGCTTGGAAAGCCCAATTTAAAACATTATAATGAGTCTGAGCTTTGTAATGTGTGATACCCAATATAAATCTGAAATAGAGTAATGAGCTTTATTCAGATTATATATATAAAGTCATATTAGGGTTTGGTCCTCAAGTTTAATCAGCCGTCTCTATTTTCTCTTCCATCCCCATCTGTAGAGCGAGAGCATATTGAGTGAGAGCATAAAGGATTGAACTGTGGAAGGCCAAGCTGATCCCGTTCTTGAACTAACAATGGAGTCAGGTACGCACCATTGTTGTTGCATGTATAAATCCTAATTATTTGACTATGCGTTGGATTTTTAAGGGATTCGATTAGGGTTCTAACAAAGTGTTTCTGTTTCGAGAAGATTGATCTCGGACAATATCATCACAACGTTTATGTTTATGCATTCTATTCGTTAAAATATTGGGATAACATGGGTTGGTTTGTGTTGAAGCTATAATAAGGTGGAGTAGGACTGTGTTGAGGCGATCATGGTTTGGATAGGTATTCTTAAATCGTTGATTTGAGTGATTATGGATCTCATTCATTTTTCTAGTTTCGTGTTTCAAATTAATAGAAACTTACTAGTTTAGTCTTGCCTTCTCGTGGTTTGAGAAAAATGTATTCACTCTCTCCATATTTGTTCATCTTTTGCGTTGAGGTCCAGGTCCCAAAACGGACTTTATAGGAACTCCAAAGATTAGCAGCTCGGTTTTGGTTAGGTGGTGACGTTGATTCTCGCCACGTCTATTGGTTGGCATGAAATATGTTTTGTTCTTGAAAATGTTATGGTGGATAGGGGTCTCGGATGTTGAGGCTTTCAATAAAGATATGTTGGATCTGGAGCTGTAAGTAAAAACGCTCGCTAGACTTATTCTATCCCTAAGACACAAACTCAGCCACCACCCCTATGTTCTACCACCGACGACGGCTTCGGCCACCGGCCATGGCTGTCGCCGGTGGGGGGCCTTCTCCTCTTCCCCCTCTTCTTCTTAAACTCGCTCCCCCTTTTTTTACCCACCTTCTACTTGTGCGGACCCGTGTTCTTCAGATCTGGGTTGGGAACTCGAGTTTTGGGTGGGATCTCACCACCGAGGGTTTTGGTGTCACGCCCCAAATCCGGTTTTGGCCAGACTCGAGACGTGACCTGAAACAAACGAGGTAAAAGTAGTACAATTGAAATAAATTCTTTTAAAATTGGGAACGAGTCCAAATTATTCCTCAATAATTCAATCAAAACTTCAAATATAGTGTCAACATTTGATAAGTGACAAAAGGTAAATAAAAATTAACAATGTGGACCAACACATCTCTAATACAACTCACAAGACATCCGGGAGCCCCCGAGCCTCGAATTTCCCAGATCCCAAGCACACCTGTACACACAATAAATAAAAAAATAGGGATGAGCTTACGCTTAGTAGGGAAAATCGTAAATGACTTTAGTTTCCGAGTTTAATATTAAAGCTGCTTTAAATCGATGTCACAAAAGTATTTAAAACCCTTAGACCAAAAGGTGTAATAAACAATACGAAGCAACGATAACAATAACGCATTCTCGAGGGTAACGATGAGCTCTCAAAGAATAAACAGAGAACGTTAAATTAACATAGAAAATTGACACAACGGGAACGAGTAAATTCTATAAATCAATGAAATGTTATAGGATCCGGATAATGAAATAGTATCGCTTTTTCCAAGATAACAGTAACTTAAAAGAAGTTCATAATAAATACTTTAACGGATCAATAAGAGTAAAATGGGAGTATTTAATCTCATGCCAACCACTCGCTTTCCCAAGCCTCCGATCCATGGATAGATTCTGGGATCACCTCGGTCCCCATAATTCCGATCCACCAGAGTATCCATGTCATATAAGATTTTCCCTCGGTCCAGAGGAGACGCATAACGTCACAAAGACGTATAACGTCGCGAATACCAGAAACATCCTTAGGAGGACGCATATCATCGGTATTCTCGGAAACGTATCCAAAGAACCATATGTCCTAGGGAACCAAGGTAGTGCTCCCGTAGGACGCATACACTTGGGTGAAACCATAGTAACCATCTCTCACGAAGTAATACATCCAACTGCCCCGTAGATCCAATAATCAATGCCTTCCGGCTCCAATCATTCCCGTAAACCATTCCCACACCGGACTCCTCAACAGTGTGGGTACCATTAATCATTTATCTTCCTACACCGGACTCCTCAACGGTGTAGGTACCATCGCGTATCCACAATAATCATTATCTCTCCCTACACCGGACTCCTCAACGGTGTAGGTCCAATAACCAAAGCCTCGTAGGGTAAACCATTATCTGCACCAGAATCCTCCACGGTGTATAACCAATAACCAATGCCCCGTAGGGTAAGCCGCTCCCCACACCGGAATCCTCAACGGTGTGGGTACCATACCAAATCACCCTTAACCCTTCTCGTAACTATCCCCGCACCGGAATCCTCAACGGTGTGGGTACACTAACCAGTATCCCGCATAATCTATCAGACAAAGCCCCGCAGGGTCCACAATCAATCATAAAAATACACACGTTCATCAATACACACCACACGGGATTCATACCCATAATTACACTTACCATCACTTACCACTTGCTCTCCACCGGTCAATCGATCACCTGATCGTGCCTCCTTGGCACAACCAGTCATACTCGATCAACCATTCAATCAACAATTATATCAACACAATCGTTCAACAAATCAAGCAAACATTCAACTAATCAACAGTAAAGTAAACTAGTTCCATTAGACTTGATTTCCTACTAACTAACAACCAAGCATGTGAACCTAGCACACAACTAATCCGAGAGCTCTTCACAGCCTCAATACCAGTAAATCAAGTTCCCAAGTATTGAAAGCACACTTCACTAATTGTCATCATCCTAAGCATGCATACTAGACTCATCCAATTATTAGTAATTGAAATACGATTATTCTAGTTATTCGCATCCTATAGGCAATTCTAGGACCTTTCCGATTTTATTATCCTAATCATGCATACTAAGCGTTAATTAAGAAATTAAGACTTTCCCTACCTTGCGGTCTTCCTCTAATAAACTCTGATGAAAAGTCGAGTGGCCTTTCCTCCGTTCTTCACACGGGTCCCGGCGTGATCTTCGTTCTTCTAGCTCGGGTCCAAGCCCTTGTGCTCGGGCGAAGTCCCGTCTAGGTTTGACAAAGAAAAGTCCAAGATCAAAACCGGTAATTGTCCAAAGTCCACTGATTTAACCAAAAATTATCTTTTCAATTCTCACCTTAAACCGGTTAATTAAATCTGATTTTAAAACATTTTTAATTGAAATTGGGTTGACCCGGATCCGGCACGGACCCGGTCCAAATCCGGATCCAGATCCGGTCCGACCCGGTCCAATCAAGGTTCTGGGCCGAGCTTTGTCCAGGGCCCAATACCCGAATGGCTCAGGCCCGCTTTGGCCTGAGGCCTAATCCTCGGCCTGGTCCGAGTTGGAGATGAGGACGATGCACGGCTGCTCCGGCCGCCGCCGGCGGCGTCAGGGGGGAAATCGAAGGGGGACAACTCTGACCGGAAGGAACGCCAGGTTCACGGTCGTGACGGTGGCGGTGAAGGCGGCGGTTAGTGCACAGCCCAACTGCCCTATTCCGTCCAGATCTGGAGAGGACGAGGACTTGCCACCGTCGCTCTGGCCGTTCCCGTGTAAATCGAGCCGACCTGAGGGGGATTCCGAGTAAATCGCGGTCGGAGAAGAAGAGGGACGGCAAGAAAAGCACGAACCCGCGGTGCTCTCCGTCGTCGGCGCGGCGATGACTCGCGCTCGCGACCCGAGTGGTCTCCGGCGAGATGTCGAGCGAAGGGCGAGGAAGTGGGGAAGGAGGTGGTGGAGCTGTGGAACGAGGGAGGGACGAGGCGTTCAGATTTCAGGCGGAGTGTCTCCGGCAAGTGCGATTCAGGAGAGGTTGAGGGAGATCTGAGAGAGGTGCGAGAGGTGAGAGGATTTCGCGTCTCGGGCGGCGTGCAAAGCAAATGGAAGAAGAAGAGTCGCGAAGTAGGGTTAGCAGGGATGAGTTTGGGCTTGGGCCCGGTGGTGGTACCAGCTTGCTGCGCCCTGGGCTTGGCCCAATTGCCTGGCCCGACCAGCCTGGTTCCAAAACAGCCTCTCCCTTTTTTCTTTCTTTTTTCTTTCTTTTTTTTCAAACAAGCCCGTTGCACTTCCCTACCCCCAAGTTTCAGATTCCACAAAAAAACCCTTTTAAAATACGTGGGGTTTTACATTTGGTGGAGGTTCGCTTGGGTTCGTTTGCATAGACTCGTTGTGGTGCTGTTGGATTAAAGGAGTTCGTAGTCTTCTTAGAGAGTTGCTGCTCACATTACCTGTGCCGATCAACATCGAGTTGTTTCATTCCATCGTGGGAAGGGTTTCCTTCAAGGATTCACTATGGAATGAGCAGCTTGGAGGTGGACTCAGGCGGTGGACACTTCGTCATTATCTGGTTCTGTAATCGGCTCCCCCTTCCCCGACTATCTTTCGAACGAGATTGGGTTTTCTGAGTTTGGTATTACCTTTTCTCTTACTCTCCACCTTCTTTCAACTACTGTATTCGCTTTGATTATCCTGTCATCTAGTCTTCGTTTTCCTCGTCCTCGGTGAGAGGATGAGGCCTCACGGTAGGTGTTGACCACCGTGGGGTGTTTAAGCCCTTGGCTTGGTTTAAGATTTTTTGGTAGGGTTCCGTGGTGATTAAGTGCTAGATTAATGGGTGGGGGATTGTTATGTTTTGTCCCCCCCCCCCTTCTTAATTGGGATGCTTCCTAGTGTTGGCCGGTACCAAGGTACCATTTTTGGTTCCTGTTGGATGTTGAGGTAGTTGGAGAATATAGGGAGTCTTGTTGGCTGGTGAGGGGAATTTCACAATATTGTGGCGGTGTTGTTGAGGCTAGTTGGGCGTTCCGGTGGTGGCACATGTTCTCTGTTTTTAGGCTTGTTGCCTTTTAGTTGCTCTTTATGGTTGTGAAATCAGGGTAGTTAGACCCATTCTGTTGGTTATTGTTTGACCGTTTGTACTGTTGTCTTCCCTTTGTTAGGCTTTTACTACTGTTTGCTTCATGTTAGAAAAATCTAGGTTATTAGGCCTTTGTTCATCCCTTATGGAATTTCGGTCTGAGGTGCTCTTGTTGGCGTACTCATGTTCTGTATCGTGGGGTTTTCCGTCGTATCCTTTATTTTCGTTCTGAAAATTTTGGATTATTATTAATATATTTGCCTTTCAAAAAATAAATAAAGATATGTTGAGAGAATAAGTTTGACGGATCTTGAAGGTGGAAGACTTCCTTAGTAGTTATTTTCCCGCGACTTTTTTCACGAGGCTCGTACCCGCCCGACCCAAACTACTATATGGAATGGGAGTTTGCGGGCTCGATCATTTATATAGAAATGAAATATTAGTGGCGGTAGCAAGTAACGGTTGGATTCAGGAGTTTCCCTCCTCAATTGACAATGAGATGGTTTATTGCACAAGTATGCAGTTTCAGGCGCCAACACCTAAATGGGTAGTCCTCATGTTGGAGTTTTAAAGCTTACTATGAATGTTGGTGTCCGATCAGCGGGAATCGTTTGGGCATAGCGTGGTTAGGGACCATTTCAATGAAGTCTTTGGCGCGCGAGCCTGTTTCCAAGCATGAAACTTCTCTCCCCATCTCGTTGAGTACTCGGTATTAAGAGAGGTTTGGAGTGATGTGGGGCGATGAGATGACGAGCCTTAGAGGTGGAATTAGATACGTCAAATGTATTTTAGTTATCCTTGATCGTTTCCTAAAACTTTTGAGTAACTTATTTTGAAAGATATTTGATCCTCTTTAAGTACTTCAAAGAATGTGGTGCTTTAGTCCGTGTCCCAACATAAATAATCTAACAAGAGATATTCAATTGTCCATCATCTTATTACTTCTCTTGTATAATGTAATTTTTTGTATTAATAAAATCTCGAGGAATTTTCTTTAACGTCTATGGATATGCTAGAAAAGTAAAAATAGCACTTGACTTTCAAGGAAATGTTGAAAATAATGAGATGGGTTTGAAAAATACTCCAAAATTAACCCATATCATAGAGATAGTCAAAACAAAGGTTGCATGTGGATTGAATATCTCGTGGGTATCGCCATAATTATGTGCATTTTTGACAGCTACATCTATCAGCCAGCTGGTCTCCGATTGTCACTAAATCCCCATCACTCCTCACCTTTGCCAACTATTAAATTACTCGTTAACGTGTATTAGTTAAGTCATATTTTTCCGATTTCCTTGACAAGTATTTTCTTACTCCGTAACTGTGCTCAGAGATCATGTTAATACCGTTTTCATTATAGCAGTTAAGAACATCTCTCGAGTCATTAATCATTTTGTTGGTTGAAAAGAAACGATGAAAAAATATAAAAAAACTTATAAATTTTTTTATCAATCAGTTGATACGAACTTTTTTACAATCAGGAGACTGAAAAAAAGAAGTTGAAAGGACTTTTTCTTCATTTTATGTATCCACCGGCGGTGAACTTACTGACACTGTTTCCTGCCAGCTGTATATCCGTCGGCGTTTCGCTTCTATCCGCCAGTGTTTCGTCCCGTCACGATCGGAGATGTTCTAAACTAGTAGGGTTATTTTCACCTCAATACCCTAACTATTTTTAGTGGCACCTCAATACCCTAGAATGCATTTTTTTCACTTTAGTACCTACCGTCAACTTTTCATCCATTTTCCATCCAAGACACTTCAAAGGTCCAAAATACCCCTCACTAATATTCAAAATTTCAAAGCATGCCTTTGGTTTTCAAAATTTCTTTTAAAAAATCAGTTTTTAATGTCACAAAAATGCATTCTAGGGTAGTGAGGTGCCACAAAAAATGCATTCCAGGGTATAAAAGTGAAAAAAATACATTCTAGGGTAATGAGGTGCCACAAAAAAAGTTAGGGTATGAAAGTGAAAAAAATACATTTTAGGGTAGTGAGGTGCCACAAAAAAAAGTTAGGGTATGCAAGTGAAAAAAATGCATTCTAGGGTATTGAGGTGCCACTTAAAATAGTTAGGGTATTAAGGTGAAAAAATAAAATAATAGTTAGGGTATTGATGTGAAAATTATCCAAACTAGTATACTCCTTACTATTTGTAATAGATTAAGAACATTTATTTTATTTCTTAAATATCCATGCAACATCTTATCCCAACCAAAAAATGTCTAACCCAGTAACGTCAAAGGTTTGAATCGTCTAACAAGTACACGCTGGTTGTGTGGTTAAAGATAATGTTGCAGCCATAAAAGATAGTTTCAAGACTATATAATCGAACCCAGGATTCATTAGACCTGTGCTTTGAAATTTTTAATCTGTATCAATTCATCATGAACAATTGTTTTACGGTAATCATTCATTTTTATGTTACGTGCATGGCATGTGATGCCTTAGTTGTTAATATATTTGGCTATACTGGTTTGAGAAGAACCTGGCTATATCCTCTCACAAAAATTATCCTTTTATGGAGGTAAATGGTTTGACAGCTTTTTCCTCTCGTTTTCAAACCTAACCGCCACCCCTCACGGCCGGTGGTGCTATATTCTCCGATCATAGACGTCGTCAGTGATGACCTTGTCTTTATCTCATCCCTCTTCCCTTCTAATTTTCTTATGTTTTTCGTTTCTTGCACGGTGGTGCATTGGTCGAACTACTCTGCCGATCGAGAGCTTAGGCGGCCGTGGTTCGTGCCTGTGATGGTGCTATTCTACCGGTGTGGGGTGAAGTCAGTAGTAGGTCTATCGGAGCACGTTCGTCGTCTTCGTCTGGTCTCCGGTCAGCTTTGGAAGATCGGTGTCGTCTCTACAGGTCCGGCGTGGTGCCACGGTGTTGTGGTGCTGCTCTCTGATATCTTGGTGTTGTCGAAGACTCTTCAAAGCTCTGGTGACTTTGAAGACTCGTCGGAGGTGACTGGTTCCAGTTCTGGATGTGAGACGCGTTTCTTCATTCTCCCTGGTGCTGATCGTTGTGGATCTGGACTAGTTACGTTTGGTGGTTCGTTTGGTTGCCTGGCGATTCGCTTAAGATCTGGTTGTGAGATGCGCTTCTTCTCCCACTTGGGTGTTGATCGTTGTGGTTCTAGCGGTTCGTCGTGGTGTTGGTACTGGTACTCAAACCTTTAGATTTTGATTTGTGTCCCCGCATTGTCTCGTTATCGTAATTTTCTTGGTATTTAACTGCTTTATTTCACATTAGTGGTTAGGGATCGCTGGTTCAAGGTGTTGGCCGCTGATCAGTGGTTTGGCCATTGTGCCTTTGAGTTGTTTACCTTTAGATTAAATTATTGGGTTTATTGTGTTCAGTTGGGTTTTTCCCTCCGATCAGTCTCTATCTTTTGCGGTATTGACCGCCGACTTGTCAGTGATCGTCTTCCTAACTTTGTATAGGGTGTTCTATATTCTTTGGTAGTGGGTTGACTTATGTCAGTGTTGATTGAGCTTAATTGTTGAAAAAGATGGATTTTGACCTTTTTTTTTAAGGCGAAAGTATTATTAATAAGCATTCGACCTTTGGTTACAAGAAGAAACTCAAAGGCAGGAGACCATTAAGGCCCCTTAATACAGAAACCACTGAGGAAAACACAAGACCGAACAAAAGCCCAAGGGCCCTATCACCCAACCACACCAAATTAATTGGGCTTCCACTGCTCCTAAGCCTCCTACCTTCGAATTTTAATACACAGTTACGGATTGGCCTGCCAGTTCGCGAACGTCACTCTGTTCCCTAGTATCCGCGCATCCCAAGCCCACCCATAAGTATAATTCTACACCCTTCAAATAGTAGCATCTAAAGTAGAAATTTGTTTGTTAAAGGATGCCGAATTCCGCAACAGCCACAAAAACCACAGCACCGAATATCCCGTTTGAAGCCACGCCACCGTCCACCTCTTGCTCCCCAATCCTTGCCAACAACAAAGTAAATCACCGACCGTCCCAGGCATAATCCATACGGTTCCCCACCATTCCGTTACCCTGCTCCATACCGCTCCCACCACCAAACAGTGCAACAATACATGCTTCGTGGTTTCAAAGCCTGAGCCACACTTTGGACATAACATCTTATTAAGAGGTATGCGTAATCCTATATCCTCCAAGAAACAAGTTGTGGGTAGAGCATTATGTGCTACTAGCCACACTGTCGCACAAAACTTAGGAGGAACTTTTGACACCCACAAGAAACGGGCCCACGGAAAAGAACCAATCGTCGACATCGACAAGCCCTCGTAAGGCTCCGCCATTGTAAACTCGTCCCTCACCGCCACCCAAACCAGTCCATCTTATCGAGCATAATCAACCTCCACAACCAACAACTCGTCTATCAAATCCCAAAGCTTGTCCTCCTCCCAAGGTCTCAAACTCCGTCTAAACTTTATAAACCAACCCTCCTCGTCCCAGAAGTCACCCACCTTCCTCGACTTCCTCACGGATAAGGAGTACAATCTTGGGAACCTGAACCGTAAAGCATTGCCTCCCAACCACATGCCATTCCAAAATGAAATCATATTCCCCGCTCCCAAACGCCACTTCATTCCTTGGTCCCCAAAGAGACTGTTGAAGCGAGGCTCAGAGGAAAAAGCCAAGATATTCCCAAATAACACTTAATTTCCACTCCATTCAACCTTTGAGAGATCCCAATCTCTACAATCCCACCCTATTTTAGCACAAATAACTTGTTTCCACACAATGTCCCCCTCCACCCCAAACCGCCACCACCACTTTGCTAATAAATTGTTATTTATCTCTTCCAACCTTCGTATGCCTAATCCACTCTCTTCCTTAGGCCTCGTCAAAACATCCCATCTGAGTTTTGACCTTGTTTATTCATGTGTGCTTCATAGTAGGAAAATCAGGGTTTTAGACCTAGTTTACTACTATGTTCTTTATGGTTGTAAAATTTGGGCATTTAGAAATTTTTATTGTATCCTCATCTTGTTGGGATTGTCATAAGGTTGAGTTGTCATGTCAACGCTCGAGTTTGTATTAGGTTTTGGTTGCTGGTTTCATTTTCTATTGTGTAGCTGGACCTTTCATTGTACTCCTCTTTCACCTCAGGAGGGTTTTAATTTAAATTTGTTGTGTCGATAAAAATAACTGACTATATGCATGTGATATCTAGGGTTAACATGAAATTTTGTGTTAAATATCCTTGAAAAAGATTAACTGTCGTTGTTTGGAGTGCAAAGTTTGATTGTTCAAGAATCAGACAATCCAAAGTAGAGGTTGGTTGTCAAAAGATCTAAAACTCGATTGAGGAAGAAATGGTTGGTTAATCTGAGAACAATAGAGTGATACATTGTTACTTTGTGGAGTTGGAGCTCCTGTTTGGATGTCTTTGTCCAAAGAAAACCCAAGGAGACATTTTCATGTGTCGTGGAAGATGCATAGTAAGAGCTGATTAGTCCGACCGATTCGTTTTTCCTCTCATAATGTTGGAGCAGATATATCATAGAGAGTATCTCTTGTCTCCAGAATGTTTTTGGTAGTTTGAAGGGATACATTAAGGCTTTGGTAGCTCCTAAACCAAATCCCAAAGGAAAGTGGTATGGCTTTGTGTATTTTCAGCGATTGAAAGATCGACACGAGGCAATTATTAAATACAATGGTGTTTAGGTATGGTATTTCAAGTTATTTGTCACTGAATCCTGGGATAAAAGATCACTACACTCAAATTACGATCTACTATAAAAGATCCTTCACATCATCTTTTCATTCTAACAAGGATACTACAAAATCTTATGATGGTTTTCTGCATAAAGGCTCTGTTGTTACTAATCAAGCCCATATTCTCCACCACTCTCATTTGGATGTTACACATTTGAATCTTCATGTTAATGCTATTATGAAAGAAATAGTCTTACAAGGTGTCTGTGAAGTCCAACTCAAGGTTCTTGGCAAAAGAGTTGTTCTGGTTCATTTCCCACATGAAAAATTTAATAGAGAAATGATGAAAGATGAAGGATCTTGGCTTCAACAATGGATAAATTTTATTCCCGAAAAATAGACTTTGTGTCTCAAAGGTGGGAAATTCATCTGGTTTGCAATTCAAGGCGTTCCTTTTCATGAATGATGTGAGTAAACCTTCCAAGCCTCTATAGCTGATTTTGGAAATATTATCTACACTCATCCTCTATCAGAATATGGTATTAGTGTGGATGTTGCATATGTTCTAGTTCACACTTTCAATGTCAACTCTATTTCTAAGGAACATTACTGCTGATAAGTAGTAGGCAAACAGATTGTATCCGTTTCCTATGTAAGCATATCCGTCGGCATAGATCTTGGCTAACGGA
Source organism: Erodium maritimum (assembly GCA_963921825.1). Lineage (NCBI taxonomy): Eukaryota > Viridiplantae > Streptophyta > Magnoliopsida > Geraniales > Geraniaceae > Erodium > Erodium maritimum. Next base: position 62,939,626 of record OY997588.1, on the reverse strand, counting down.
TCTATCCGTCGACTAAGTATTTGGCCGACCGATGCGTGGATCCGTCGATAGTGTTCTCACTTTAGCCACGGATCCAATCCGTGGCTAAGGATACGATCTTGGATGACCGATACTATCCGTTGGTGAAGTCTTGAACCTTACCAACAGATATAATCCGTTGGTAAAGTAAAAAACCTTACCTACGGATATTATCCGTTGGTAAAGTTGGCATAACCTTACCCACAGATATTATCCGTTGGTAAAGACAAAAACCTTACTCACAGATAGAATCCATGGGTAAAGTCTTTAACCTTACTCACGAATAGTATCCGTTGGCAAAGAATTGGCAGTGTTAGTTTGCCCAACGGATTGTATCCGTCGGCCAACTTTAGGCCTGAACAAAAAAAAAACAATTTGAAAATGTTGCACCCAATCGTACATTACCCGATATGGGGCTGTACATGTACCCGCGTTCCCAATCCCACAAAACTGCATAACATATACTCATAAATTATTTCAACTCGACACCCAGTTCAGTACATTATATTAAGTCCACGACGAATATAAACAATATCAGTATTCAATAGTTAACAAAACCACATAAATACTATTTATATGAAAATGGTTAGGAATGACATTACTAAAACTAAGGGGCTGAAGATGGGTTAGCTGTCGACGGGGATGCCGAACACGGGTTGACTAATGAATGGATGACTACTTGCTAGGAGGCTGTGCAAGCTATAAAAATATATTGAAACTTGTTTTTTTTTTGCTGCTTGGGCATAAAGCCTTTCATCCATTTGTCCCCTGCAACGAAATGGAAACTCACCTTCCATATACTCCACAATTACTGGATCAATTCAGTGATATTCATTCACTATCATAATTGTGCTACGTTGATAAAGCTTCAGTGTCCCAACTTCTTGTAGAACTATTCATTAGTTCTGCTACCGAAGGCATGTTAATTTTCTCACCGTGAAAGTTCCACACTTAAAAGCTCCTCATCATACCGCTCCCAATCAAATGTATATATATATATATATAGGGTAGCTATCCAGTAAAAACAATCTTTATTGTGAAAACTACGAACCAATCTAAGCCACAGGATACGGTCAAAGTGACGTCAGCAGAGCGCGCGCGATGCTGACACGTGGCAGCTTCGCGCGCGCCTCTGCCCGCGCGCGTGAGCGTGTTGACCACGCGCGCGCCTCTGCCCGCGCGCGTGAGCGTGTTGACCACGCGCGCGCACGGTGCTAATAGTTTGGCGCGCACAGTGCTAATAGTTTAGCACAGTGCCAAACTATTAGCACTGTGCGCCCAAACTATTAGCACCGTGCGCGCCACGTGTCAGCACTGTGCGCGCGCACCAGCAGCGCGCACGCCCACGTGTCAGCACCTGGTGAGTTCGTAGTTTGCACAATAAGGGGTGATTTGTACCTGATACCAACCCTATATATATATATATATATATATATAGGATAACAATCAGGTACAAACTTACATCTTTCATCAGAACGTAGAACTATCAATCTGGGCCCTTAGATCGTACAATTAATGGTCCAGATTTAATGCATATCTTTTTAATTAATGCATATCTTGTAATTGATTTCGTAATCAATCACCCACACCCCCCCTAAATTTTGGTGGACATCCGATCTGGGTAATCAATGGCCCAGATTAGTTCTATGTTCTGACCCGAAATAAGGTTTGTACTCGGATATATATATATATATATATATATATATATATATATATATATATATATATATATGGTTGGTATCAGGTACAAACCACCCCTTATTGTGCAAACTACGAACCAATCTGAGCCATAGGATCCGCCCAAAGTGATGTCAGCAGAGCGCACCAGATGCTGACACGTGGGCGCACGCTGCTGGTGTGCGCGCACAATGCTGACACATGGCGCGCATAGTGCTAATAGTTTGGGCGCACAGTGCTGATATTTTGGCACTGTGCTAATCTATTAGCACTGTGCGCGCGCGTGGTCAACACGCTCACGCGCGTGGGCAGAGGCGCGCGCGAAGTGGCCACGTGTCAGCATCGCGCACGCTCTGCTGACGTCACTTTGACCGCATCTTGTGGCTTAGATTTGTTCGTAGTTTGCACAATAAGGATGATTTTTACTGGATAGCTACCCTATATATATATATCCGGAAAAGTCTGATAACACACGTTAAGACAACTACCACACAAACACCTATGTGATTTAATGTTTGGTGAGTTTCTCTGTATAAATTCGATAAACGACGCTACCCCTTTTGTAAACTGCGGATCGTACTTAATCAAACTCGTCCAACTCTTATCAATATCTTGATAAACAGTCAATACTAAGAACTATTATCCACAATATATCTATACTCAACAATAAATAATGAATCAAAAAATTGACAAATGCATACGTACCATTTTCAAGTTTGACGCATACAATACCTATGATGACATGGAAAGCATAGTTTTCTGAGGTAAATATGATTTGGGTAATGATAAGATGGTGTGTAGTACGCAATATTAGTTTGGGGTCTTTAATGGTGGTTTGGAGTACAAATTCTTATATGGGGGGAATAAATATGGAAGAAGAAGATAAGGCACGCTTTGCGTGGCTGTTATGTGACCAATAACCTTATCGACAGATATTGGATCCGTCGGCCATCATACGAAGTAACGTCGTTTAGACTGCGTCATTTAGTGATGCGACACCGTTTTGGCCTACTCGACAGATATTGTATCTGTCGGCCCACATACGACTATATAAAGTCCCCAAATCCTATTTTCCCCTATTTCTGACCCTGCCTCTACCTTAGCATCACCCGACTTCTCTCTCTGCTTCAACTGCAGCGCCGACCACCGTTGCTCCGACTTTCTTTCATTGTTGCTCCATCGTGCTTCATTTCCTCCTCCGTTGTTCCGAAATCCTTCTTCAGTCTGTTTCCTCAGGTAAGTTACGCATATTTTTTTGAATTAAATGAACATGCATGCATGTTTTCCTCTTTGGTTCAGATATGGTGTTGTTGTTCTTGTATGTTTGTAATTAGTTTTAGAAATTTAGGGTTTAATAAATTCAAAACTTTAGGTTGTGAAATTTAGGTTTGTATTTTCAAATTTAAGGTTTTAGAATTTGGGGGTTTCATACTTTTAGGGTTCTAATTAGAAATTCCTTTGCTTGTACTGGTTTGAGAAATTTAGGGTTTAATAAATTCAAAACTTTAGGTTGTGAAATTTAGGTTTGCATTTTCAAATTTAGGGAGATTGAAGATCAAACAAGAGAGCATGAACTCATTTACGAAGGTTTTTCAATGATATGATAAAAGCAATGATAATCATATTGACTGGTAATAAGAATACAACTATCAAAGTAGAATCCAAACTATGAAAAACCTTCGTAAATGAGTTCGTGGTCTCTTGTTTAATCTTCAATCTCCCTCCTAAGGCTATCTCCAAGTGTGTTTTCTCTGCTAATTTCGTGATACCCAGTAATCCTGACATAATTCCTATATATACCCCATGAAAACTAAGGACGAAATAATAAAATAACACGAGAAATATGGCAGAATCGCAGCCTTGCACGTCGCACGCACGTCGTGCGCTGGGCGTGCGTCATGCACGTTGGCCACAAGCCGTGCGTCGACCAAAATGCAGGATTTTTGTTGCGCTTTGCCCATTTTGCACACCGTGCACTCGGCGTGCGCTGGGTGTGCATGGTGCATGTTGGCTGCATGTCGTGCGCCTCAAAAAATCAAGTCCATTTCCCCTCATTTTGCTCCGTTTCCGTCCCGAATTTCCTGATTCCTTTGGAGATCGATCAACTGCACAAAACAAGGGAAATACCGATCAAAATACATCATCCCGGGACTAAAAAGCTCAAGAATGTGGGCTAAAACATCTAAAATAGATGTATTTTATGTTCACATCAGTTGTCTTGACTACATGCATTGGAGGTGGAAGAATTTTCTAGTCGCATTGCAAGGCGCCTTTGGTCGGGGAGACCACCACGGTGACCCAACCATTATGTTGCAAGCAGTAGCGTCCCATGATTTGTGGATTTGGCATGCGTTTTTCGGTATGCCTGGCTCGAACAACGACATTAACGTCCTCCACTCCGGCAACTTATTCGATGACGCTTTCCATGGCCGTGTCCTCGCTGTGGAGTATGAGATCAATGGGCATCGCTACGACCCCCATATTATTTAGTTGACGGCATTGACCCCACATGAAGTCGGTTCGTGAAGTCGATTCGCCATCCTTATACTCGTAAAGAAAAATTGTTTGCTAAAGTCCACAAAGGTGCTCGAAAAGATATTGAACATGCTTTTGGTGTCCTTCAAGCCCGGTGGTACATAATTTAAAGGTTTGCTCGTATTTGGAATGTTGATACTTTGGCCGATATGATGAATTCTTGTATCATTATATACAACATGATTGTGGACGAAGAACACGAATGGTATGAAGCAGGGGATGACGAATTGTATTTCGAACCCCCTCCGAAAATACCTGGTTGGACACCACCTCAACGATGACACACAAGCAAACCCCTTGCCCTACCAATAACGAGTTCGTACTCGAATCAGTGTCACAAACGATGCGACCCATTGGCAACTCAAACAAGACATTATTGAGCACATATGGGGTCGGTTTGGAGGAACTTACCAAGGGCCAGACGACGACGATGACTCCGAGTTGTTGGATGAGTTAATAAATTTGATGTACCAAAAACATTGTAGTTTGATGTACTATTCAAGAATTAATGAAATGTCAAGTTTAATTATCCATTTTATTTAATTATTTTTATTTATAAATTATTTTTGTATTTTAGTCAATTAACTAATTAATTTTATCACATTTTCCAATTTTATTTAGTATTTAGTATTTTAAATATGAGTTTAATAAATTCAGAAAAAGCATAATTAATTATCTAGTCAGCATCCATTCAACACCTTTAGACTATCCACAATGGAATTAGCCCGATTCGGTCTAACTCCGGTCTATTAGGGCTAATTTTTTGGAAAAGTTGTGAACCCCACAAAGGAATTAGACCCGTTTCGTGGGTCTATTTGAAATCGTGTCACAATATTGTGTAGAATTAAAATCGAAAACAAGTTCAAATCGATGTGTTTATCAAAATGTAAGAAGACCCGAACCGACCAAAAATCATTTATTAATATATTCAAATCGATCTCATCACATTACACGTGCAAACTAACTACTATTGCCTATCGCAAACCATCTTCCTGGACTCGAGTAATCGGTATATAGGCGTAATATGACGGGCGACTTCAAATTGTTTTCTCGGTATTTCATAATCAAAGATGGCAAGTGACGGAGATTCCCTTATGTCATTACTCCAAGAACACAACAAGTAATGTCACATAACCCTGTATAACAGACGGTCACGGGACTCAACTTGTTGTGTCTTGAAGAAATGTCGTGAGGTAATCAACGTCACTCGTCATTTTTGATTATCGACAACTAAGAGACAATTTAAATTTGTCCTGCACATTACACCTATAAAAAGAATTACAGGTCCTCCACCGTCCCTTCCTCCGTCGTCCTTCATTGTCGGAGGTTGAACCTGTATTGTGCATGAGGAGCCTTTGAGTAATGGCCCGGGAGGGCTATTCTTTCCATAGCTTTAACCACAATTTCAGCTCCTCCGGTCAGCGGGTCTGCAAACCTCGATTGGAAAAGGTTTGAGACTTATTCTTTCCGACCCATTGAGGGTTGGCTCACTAGCTATCTTTGATTATGGTTGTGCCTACGACTGCATCTAACTTGGATGGTCCCGCACGAGAATCCACCAATGCTGCCAGACGAACTCGTGGTCGTATCTCCCATGGTACACCACCTCATCCATGTGCATCACCTGCTTGTCGGTCCAACCGGGTTGGTAAATACGTTTCATCTCCGACCAACACTCATTGAAGCTCTTCACCTTCCGATTGATGTCGGTCCAATGATACTGGCAGTTTGCGGCGGACCGTTCAGTCGTGAGGGATTGCTGGGTCACGTGGGCTAGCTCCCCCAGTATGGCATCCCAAAACTCATCGTCGGATTCGTCACCACCTTCACCCGTCTGTTTGAGCCATACACACACCAAAGCGGATTCCTCGGGCCGACTCCATTTCTGGTACATGCGTATCATTGTCGGCGGGATGACGTTCATTCGTGTGTACAAGACCATGGACGAGATTTGAGTTCCCGGTTCCGGCTAGCCGTGGTATGGGCGACTCGAGCTCGACCCCAGCAGCGGGGAAGAGCCTCGGAGAGGAGTGCCATCAACCATGGGAGGGTGTTACAAGCGGCAGATAAACGGGAAAAGAAGAGGAGGCAGTGGCGAAGTAAGGTCGGTGGAAAATGACGGTGGCTTAACTTCCGTGGAGACACCTTTGCGACGTTCCTGGAAAATATGGGGTGGCAGAAACGCCGGCGGCGCCGACAGTTTTGGAAGAGGACGTCGGAAGGTATGGAAATTCGGCGATGATTATCGAAAGTCGAAGAAACGGGTTAAGAGAAGTATGGTTTAGAAGACATAACGGGTGATCTTTTTATCGCAGAATCGTGCCACGCGAGACACTCTGGTTCACTGGTCACGATACGCCTGGGCCCCGTATCCGTCAATTCGACGAGTCGCTGAGTCTACAAGACCCTCGACGTCGAATCTGCGCTTTCACAGATTCGACGCAGACCAAACACAACCACTCAGATTCGACGTCCAAACGTCGCATCGTTTCGACGTATTGTGGATAGCCTTACAAAGCATGATCCTCATATATGACCCTCACAATACAGTGGCTTTCTCAAATTCATAGAATCATCTCCACGAACCATATTAATTACCGTATGATTCAGACTACATGATCCCCACACATAATTCCTACGGTGTATATGCTCCAAGTCCCCGAGTTGGGACCGTATTACCATCCCAAAAAAAACATTTGAGGGTAGATATGTTTTTTCTCTTCAATATATTAGTATTTTTCTTTTTCCAAACATGATAAAATAAAGGTCGTATATCACGGCGACTATGCTGACGTGTATCAACAACGCTTTTTTGGGGGTGTGATTGACCGGACAGGATCGCGCAATTGGATCTTCTCCACCGTTTCAAACGGGAAAAAAAATCTGAACTTGCATTGTTGCAATAGCTCAGCTTCGATCGAATTCGAAGCCATCTTCTCCACACACACACAAAAAAAAACCTTTGATTCCCTCCGAAGCTTGCCATTCTTGTCAAAATGCAGATGCCCAAAATCCCAATCCCAATCCTAACCCTAACTTTCATGTTCGCAGTCGCACAGTCGATGCGGTTCGAGATTCAATCGGGTCACACCAAGTGCATATCGGAGGAGATCAAGAACAACGCCATGACCGTCGGAAAGTACAGCATCGTCAATCCGAACGAAGGCTACCCACTTCCTGATTCCCACAAGATTACTGCCAGGGTACATAAAACTGTCTTGATGTTTATATTCATCTACAAATTTTCGATTTTTTTTGTTTATTGTTATGCTTAATTTGGGAGTCTTGTTGGGTTTGGCTTTAACAAATCTGGGTTTGATTCATTTTGTGAGGTACCCTTGAGATAAATTAATCTTAGTTTCCTGCAATTGAGATCCCAGAACCTGATTATATGTCACAACTATGCAAGGGAATATATATGAGTTTTGGTGTTGATTGCTAGTTCTAGATTTTGGGTTTCGATGATATGTTACATGGAAATTGGGAAATGTTGGTGGTAATTTCTAGTTCTAATTTTTGGGTTTTGTCGTCATGTATGTGAAGATAATAGTTCTTTGTTTGTTTGTTCTGTTTATTTACATAGGTTACATCTCCTTATGGTAGCAATTATCATTCTGGTGAGCATGTGGACTCGGGCAATTTTGCATTTACGGCTGCGGAGGCCGGTGACTATGCTGCTTGCTTTTGGGCTGCTGATCACAAGCCTCCGATCGAAGTGACTATTGAATTCGAGTGGAAAACCGGTGTTCAGGCTAAGGATTGGTCCAAGGTGGCCAAGAAAGGTCAAGTTGAAGTAAGCTACTTTTGTCATACCTTGGTTTTCTGATATGTATTCTGAATTTATTTCTTTGGTTCAGAACGTTTGGTGATTCAGGATCTAATTGTGTGCATTGCCATGCTACCATATTAAGATTGGTAATGGAAATCAAATCTGTGTACTTATTTATGAAATTGAGGTAACGAGTTTGAGTCAGGTAAATGACCTATCTGCAAAAGAAGGGCTAAGACTACATACATAAATGGGTCTGACCCCATAATGGTGGGGGTATCATGCAGCAGGATGCCATTTCGTACCAATGAGAAAACTCTTGGGTTTTACATAGTGAGAAAGTAAATTAAGAATCCTAAAGTACTTGTCTTTGGTTTCAATGAAATAAAGGTATGCTGGAGAGGTGAGACCTAGTTTAGAAGCATGCCTATCCATCTTGTTCTAAAAGAATTATTTCATGATCCGGTCAGAAAGTGGCCAAAGATAAGAACAAGGTCAATTTTTTTTTATTGAATTTGTAGTGAGAAGGATCTTGGTTTCTCAGTGGCTCTCTTAGCCATCCCTACTGCTTGTTATATAAGACCATATTATTTTCTCAGACATGTTATAATGTTCCTGTTCCTATTCCTTCAGTAATTACTTTTATGCGGGAAGATTTAATAAATCGGTATGATATGACCATCTCATGTTACAGATTTAACTATCATTTTGGTTTGTATTTCTTCCTCATATTAGGTAATGGAACTTGAGTTGAAGAAATTGTATGAAGCTGTCTCATCCATTCATGATGAGATGTTCTATCTTCGTGAGAGGTATGGGGACTGCAACTTGTATGCATTTAGTTCAAGTAATTTGTGGCTCAGGCTGGTTCTTTGGCTTCCTTTTCCAGTCACGTCATTGAGATGAATTGGAAAGACTAAGGAAGCTTTTATGTAAAATATCTTATCTTGTGGTCATTGGAATTGAAAAATATTTGAAGTATGTGTACATTAAACTTCAAGATTAGACTCTTAGCTATTGGTTATTCTCTCTCGGGTAGTATGCAATTGACAATAGTGTCATTTTTCAACCTTAGTTGACTAGTAACTCAATCAAAGATGCTGCAATTGTTCTGTTTCAATCAGAGCTGCAGTTGTTAAAACCATAGTCAACAACTATTCCTAAATGTTGATTTGTCCGACATCTGTGTCGCTTTCATTTATAGTTATTAGAGGACCAACTCAACTAAAAGCTCAAGCTGATGGTTGAAGGTCCAATTATAGTTATATTCTAACATGTGCCCTCACGGACAAGCCAGTTTTCGGATTTGTTTGTGAATTATTTAGAGGAGGAGAAGAGCCCATTGAAAAGAGAGATAAAGGCTGGCCCATTTAGGGGCAAATTTGATAAATTGAGAAGAAATTAGAATTTTTTGTAGATAGTGGGGTTTGAACCTGGGTCCGTGAGGAATCAGGCTTTGATACCATATTAGAGAACCAACTCAAATAAAAGCTCAAGTTGATTGTTGAAGGTTCAATTATAGTTATATTCTAACAATAATAATTCATAGTTTGTTAGCTTGTGTTTTGCCTTCTATAAGGACAAAGAGTAGAAAGAATCCAGTACGGCGATTGAAAAAAAATGTTCCATTTTTTAACCTTTTCCAATGACAATGCTCAAACGTTTATATACCATTTGAGATGCTGTCTAATTATCTATTTTTGCATATGCATGTTGGCAACTCTTATATGGTGTATGTGATGGTATTGTAGGGAAGAAGAGATGCAACGACTCAATAGAGCAACCAACTCCAAGATGGCAACATTTAGCTTCCTTTCCATTGCAATTTGCTTGGCGGTGGCCGGTATACAAGTTTGGCATCTGAAGACCTTCTTTGAGAGGAAGAAGCTTCTCTAGGCATCTCTTCTTTTTCTTCTTCTCTAATTTGTTTGTTATACATACATTTACTATATGTATTGTTCCTTTCTCCCCGTCCCGTTCTTGCCTTTAAATGTTTGTAGGCCTTATTTTAACTTACCTGTCCCCCGTTAGGTTGGGTACGGGTTATTGTACTTGTAATGTGGAGTAGATACTAGAAAGCCATTCTTGGAGACTATAATTGAATGGCAATAGCTGGACATGTTATCCTTTTGTCTGTTTTTTCTTCTTTTGACTCCATTTTGTTCGATTAGTTGTTTGCGTTGATAAAATCAACATAGTACGCATATTTTTACTGGATAATCTCAAAAAAAGATACGCTGTTACTATTTTTTTTGTAATTTATAACTTTCTTTTTTGATGATCAAAAAAGAATGTCTTGAACTTGCCATTTTGTTTCGACGTGGGTATGTTTACCTGGAAACAACGATTTTACCTTTAAAATTTTGAATTTAGAAGTATTGAGTAGAAAACAAAATATTCACCTTCCTTGATGTTCTTTTTCTTTATTCAACTTAAAAGATGAAAACATAACGAGAAGAAATATTAAAAAAAAATTACTTATGATTTTTGAAAGGGCAAAATTATCATTTAAAACAAATTTATATGGTGTATAATGAAAAGAGGGACTTCTTATACAACTAGTGAATCATGTAATGTTTTTTGTTTGTGGAGAGGGTGGGAATTACGAAAAGGTACGTGCAAGTATACGTGTTTTATGGAAAAATAATAATATATAAACGTGTCAAATAACTGCACACAATTATGAACCACTTAACAACGTTAGTTCTTTTCGCTTCTATCGCGACATATATTTTTTTTAAAGCTCACTTGAGCTGTATATAGGCAAAATATTTTGAACAAATACATAAACTGTCCCGAGTTGAGCTTGAGCATAGTATCAGCCTTAACCTACACAACAACAAAATATTTTGAACAAACTATGCTGGAAGAAGGGCGTTGGACACCATCGTCAAGGATACCAAGCATGCAAGACCAAGGTTCTAAACGTTGCTAGGTGCTTGTCGGGCAGCTACGGCCTTCAAGGATTAATCGGGAAGGATTTTTATTTTTTTATGTTTAATTTTTTAGTAGATATGTCATGCCCCAAATTTAGTAGAACCGAACCCGGAACGCGAACGTTTAAAACAATAAAACATTTTGGAACCTTTTGAATAAATCACTTTAAAACCACCATTTACTTAAACAAAATAATTATTTACAACTCAAAAGTACGTCCCAACAAGCGGACAAAATACAAAGTGTACGTCGCTAGACTCAAAAAGAAAACCCGGACTCCGCTCCTAGCTCTTCAAGCTTCGAGAGCTCACCTAGTCCATCCCGCGACCATTACCTGTAGGAAAAGCAGCTAGGGGTGAGCGTTCGCTCACCACCACGGATAACAGACTGACTACGGCATACTAGCAGACAAATACCGGTAACACCCACAACAATCCGAACACCGGGGACTACTATCCCCCACTCAAGTAACCCAACTGACACACGAATAAGACTTTCCTCAACCGACTCAACACTCGGACACGTAATGTAGACCCGACACAACGATTACACCAAACAAGATCGCAAAGGATCGCACTCCAGCTGCTCAGTAACCCCCTGCCCTTTTCCCAACGCGACGGTTGGATCAGGCGGCCGACCTGTCGCACTTTTCCCAACAAGACGGTTGGATCAGGCTGTCGACCTGTCGCACTTTTCCCGACCCCAATCGGATAGGCTGTCGACCTATTGCACTTTTCCCAACACGAAGTCGGATCAGGCTGTCGACCTGTCACTCACCAACCCCAGGTAACGACAATCAGTATCCCTGCCCTTTTCCCAACGCGACGGTTGGATCAGGCGGCCGACCTGTCGCACTTTTCCCAACGCGACGGTTGGATCAGGCTGTCGACTTGTCGCACTTTTCCCGACCCCAGTCGGATCAGGCTGTCGACCTGTTGCACTTTTCCCAACATAAAGTCGGATCAGGCTGTCGACCTGTACTCACCAACCCCAGGTAACCACAATCACAATCACAAGCAAAGTTCGACAACAGCAACAACAAAGACACGGGCTCAACAACCCCGCGGGCCCTCACTGCCATCCAAGACACCAACGGTAAAACACGGCTCAACAACCCCACGGGCACTCACGGCCACCCAAAACACCAACGGTAAAACACGGGCTCAACAGCCCCACGGGCACTCACGGCCACCCAAGACACACCAACAGTAAAGTACGGGTTCTCATGGCCACTCAAGACACAAACAGTAAAGTACGGGCTCTCATGGCCACCCAAGACACAACAGTAAAGTACGGGCTCTCATGGCCACCCAAGACACAACAGTAAAGAACGGGCTCTCATGGCCACCCAAGACACAACAGTAAACAATCAACCTCCGGGCATAAACAAATGCCTCCAGTAATTCTCATATCGAAAGTTCACTGCTCCTACGACACTACTAAGTGTCACATGCATTTCTATTGTTCGATACGTTCCCGTATCATACGACACCACCCGGTGTCGCCTGCCTTTCTAATATTCGATAAACTTACTTAACCCATGACACCCCGGTGTCACATGCATTTCTACTGTTAACTTTCCCTAATCAGGGCCGAGATCCAGCTACTTTTCCCTACCTCGTATGCTTTCGCCAAAAGCTCACACACAAGCTCCGGCGTGATGTCGATCACTCGCCTAGCTTTCCCTTTCCTCTGTCGGTGGCACGATCTAATAATAACACAATTTTAAACACTTTTAAGCTCGCAGGCATAAACTGAATTTTAAAGTACTTGACGCCCAAAAGTAACCCCGACAATGTCGATCACTCCCAAACTTCCCAATTACTCGACATTGTCGATAATGGACCCGGAAAAGCCCGATTCGCTCGACATGACGAATCTACCCGGGTTTTGAAAACGCCCTTCCGGGGCTCCGAAAATTCCCGTTTTTGTTTCTACGGTCTTAGAATAATTCAAGGGTTCCTATGCACTCGACGGAATCAATTTCCGACTTCCGAGTCATTTAATTCGCGTTTAAAGTTTCTAAACCCGTAAATTCCAACTTTCACAATTTAATTACGAAATTTGTTCCGGGTGTGAATTAACGACTTGGGGATCGTCCTAAACCACCCGAACACGAAAAACCCGATACCCAAAAACGTGGGCCCCACACGGCCACAACGGAAAACATTTCTTTTCGCCCCAAAACGTTCCTAACGAACCCCAAACCTCAACCCAACCTTAATCAAACCATTTAAACTCAAACCCTAAAATTCAAACGTTCCAAAATGAAAATCGGTTAGATTCTCACTGTAGAGAATGACAACGGGAGCTCGATTCTTCAACCGTTGAGACGATCCACCGGTTGGATCGTCGGAAAATCCCAAAACCCCAACACTTTTCTCTTCTCTTTTCCCTTTTCTCCTTCTCTTTCTTCTCTCCACTTTCTCTCTCTAACTCTCTTCTTTTTTTCTAATTGCCTAGACCACCATCCATTCTCCCTTTTTATTTTGTTTCAAAACACACACTTTTACCATAATTACCAAACTAACATCACCTTTCCATATTTACAAAGCTACCATCAAAGTCTCATTTTTTGTTTTGTTCAAAAACCTAACACCACCACATAATTGACATGTGGCAAGTGGGTCCCACACCTATTGAAAATATCTTCTAGATATTCTTCAGTCAGATTCGCGAAATTCGGCTGTCTCGGGCCCCGAACGGGCACTTTTTCCAAGAAATTACGAAACTTCATGGGCTACAAGGAAGCGGCTCAACTAAGACCGATGTGATGACGGCTAATCTTTTTGGATCCAAAACGGACATCGAACGGACCAAAACGTCGCTCGGTTGACTTTTCCGGCAAAAAGTCAACATTTCCCAAATTGGTCAGAAAGTTGCCCTGAGTCCCCCGGAACTCACTTTGGTCAATATCGGGGTCAACTTAAGGCCGGTATGACCCTCGGGGTCAAATTTAGGTTCATTTAAGTGTCTGTCCAAATTTTTTAAGTTTTCCTGTTTTTCGCCGATTTGACTGGCGTTGACCAGGAGTGGTTCTTACAAGATATATTACTATATATAGAAACAAAATATAAACTTACTTATATTAAAAATGGTAACAAATATTTAAAATGTCTAAAAATAACACCAAACAACTTAGAAGCACAACCCCTAATATCACCAACACCGAACAACTTTGGACAACCATCTAATTATTTTAATTTAGTCACTATAATATGAAACATTGTTCTAGGCGCCTAGTCGGGTCGGCTAGGCACAAAATGGGGCCTAGGCGGCGCCCTGTCGGGATTTTTAGAACATTGTGCAAGACAATCGAGTCTCTCACTCTGCGGTTCGACGGTGCAACGAAGGCGTTCCCACCTAACGACATGCACTCGTCGAACTGGGAATGTGGGGTATGATTTCTACTCTTTATATTTTTTGTTGCAATTAATTTGTAAATATATAGTATAATTTTAGTTAATGTTTTTTGTTAACATTTACCTTAATTCTCGTCTATCTCAGGTCAGGTTGCAAAAGGCACAAGATGTGCTCATGTCGACCGAAGTTGCCACATAAGAGTATAGGTGCCAAGACTCGTCCTGATCAGTGGCCATAGAGCTTGATACCCAAGTGATTCAAGCGATTGGTGCAACGCTCAATGTCCCTAAAAGGCAGTTTCAGGCGAGAGTCGGACGAAGGATTAGATACCTCACTACTAGAGATACTACTTCCTCCAACACATTATATGAATCCTCTTAGTGGGTGGATGAGCTCGCCCATACTGTTATGGATCAAGAGGCTAGACACGCTCAAGAAAAGGGGGAATAGGGAAGGTATGATAAAACTAAGCTTACTCAAAAGAGGGAAGCAACGCAAGCTAGGCTAGCTCGGGATAGTCATTACTGAGAGGAAATGGTGGCCCAATTCTTCGTAGTAACACATTCATGCAACACGCCCATAAAGGTCGTCCTATAGCCCTTTGTCTTTGTCTCCATAACCCTTAGTTCTTTTTGGATTTGTTTGTTTATTCGTTGCGCACATGGCATTTTCAAACTACAATCGTATGTTTATTTTTCCTCAAAAACTAATTGGAACTTTGTGAATACGAGAGACTGTTTAGAGCGTGTGCTTTGACACCCTGAGAATTAAATTTCAAAATGGGTACGATAAGCGTACTGGTAATAAAGTAGTATTCGGGGTTTAGTCCGAGTTATCGTACCCAAGGAAGCAATTAGACAAAGACTTTAATTAATTCATTTGTTTCTCAAGCTATTCCTAAAATGACGATTGGTTTGTTTTGAAAAATAGTAATTCAATTCAATTATAAAGCAATGTAAATGAACCGATAATAAAAACACAATGTCATAAGTGGATTGTATACCAGAGATTAAAGACGATATAGGAAATTAGCGGGGTTTGAATATGGTGAGTAACTTATCGGGATTCGCTTTACATTTGCAACCAATACTATTCTAAAGGAAACATGAATTCTCTTTTGCTAGTCATAACCATCTCTCGATCGCATTAGTTACTATCGTACTCTGATTACCTAATTATCTCTAAGCTTTCTGTAGAAAGGTAGAGAACATTAAGATTTACGAATTCCTCTAACTTTCAGGTTTTAATCCTATAGTCATTGCACTCGTGTCAGTCTAACTATATTCTAGTATAGATTTAAAATTGAACTATTTAATTCATATTTCCTCATATTAACCTCATTTCTCATTTGTTGGTTAACACAATTAAATCATACATCATGTGATCAAGGTGATGAAGTATTACGAGCAGAATTTAATAAACATTATCCTAGATACTAGTTTGACAAATGTACCATCGAAACACATTAAATTAGTTCATCATATCGTTCTCTTAGAGTTAGATCAAAAGAGTTTTAGTCTATCACAATGAAATAAGAACACAAAGCAGAGATTGAAACATTGATAATCATATTAATTGATAAAAATAATACAAATACCAAGTTATAATCTAAACTACGAAGAACCTTCAATGTCTTGTACTTCTCTCAATCTCCAAATCTCCTCCTTAGCTATCAAAATAGGTGTTGACTCATGTTCGTGTTCAATGGACTATTCTCAAGTTGAGTCATCCATTACTAACATTATTTACCATCTATGATGTTGACTCATATCTCTATATGCATGATCATTAAAATGTGATCCTCCAATCAATCATGATATTAGTTCTTATTAGCAGTTGTATTATTGGTTATAATGTTAGTTACAATAAGTTATATTCAAGTATTATATGTCTTCACATGTCTATAAATATACATTCTCTATGTCAGTATATAATAAGGGATTATACTACCGAACATGGTATCAACGCACAATATCTGAGGACCTGTGATTCCTTCATTTTTTTTTTTATTTCATCATGGTTTATTCAAGACCATCAACCAACTTAACATCTTCTTTCTACGTCAGCCCCACTACACATCTCCAATAGATTTCTTTTCACTTCATATTTGTTATGTTTAAATCCATACTACAACACGATGATGGATGTGCCATTACATGTCACCCCAAACCATCCATCTCTCACCGATAAAAGGAGCAATATACGCATCTCCTCTACTACCTTCCTTCTCATAATATTAGCATATCAATACTAGGATGTGACAAGCAAGTGATTGCATCAAGAATCTCCTCTAATGTGCTCTTTGTTTAGCAATATTTAAATCAAAATTTCCAAGAATTTTGTGATCTTTTCATTTCTCCAAATATGAGAGATGTCGAGTTAGACACCGACAATCGCATTCTTTTTCTACGAGGCATGGACTTGGCGAAGAACTTCCACAACCAGATCGCTCTGCTCGACAAGCACTAGCTACATCGGCGAACACTTACCAATGTATTAATGATTCCATTTTCAATCCACTTAGAGCATCTGTCTTTCTCCTACTCCGACTGCAGGGGAGTATCAACAATTATAAGCAGTTGTATAATTGCTAATAATGTTATTTAAAATAAGTTATATTCAAGTGTGGTATCTCTTCACATATGTATAAATATACATCCTCTTTGTCAATATATGACAAGGGATTACACTATCTAGCAGTTCTAACGATTGCTTTAGACCATGGACGAATGGATAAACTCGCCCCTTTGTTCCTAAGAGTTCTACTATTTGAAAACAGTATCCTGATATCTTAGAAAGAGTAGTATATTCATATTGTTAACATCACATCACATGATAATGAAAACACTTCCTTTTTATTAATCACAAAAGATGATGTAATACATTGACCATATCTTAACCGGCTTATGCACAAAGTATAATTCGAACAAGATGTTGGTCATAGAGGTAAGAAAGACTGTTCAAGGTTTGACTAGGCTAATTTAAAAGTCTATGAAAAATGATGACTTTTAAGCTTTGCCAATAACCAAGGATGGATTGGACAACCGATAGTGATGACGTGTTCGTGGTGATGGGTTGGATATAATCAAGTCTTGAATAATAAGATAAAAATAATTTATTATATACACATTTGTTATCTTCTCTTTTCCCCACGTAGGATACACACAATTACACTTGAATAACATTTTACTACATTAATTCCAATAGGTTTCAACGTCACAACTCGTGCACATGGCTAAGTTCCAAGTCTCCACACCCTCGAGCATATCTATGGTTTGCATTGACTACACACACCAAGGTGAAAGCCCTCTACATAAGAACCCTCGCACCACCGAGATCTTACCACACCTTGAAGGTACATTGTGTTAGTCTTAGTGCCCGTAGCTCAATCATAAATGTCCAAATGTATATATCATCGTTAGCAATAAAATCAAAGCGGCTTTATATTACTTATGTGTTGGAGTAATATATCGATGTGTGCTCTGATCTATGCCCACCATGCGAATAGAACCATAGATCGAGATAGATCACACTCGATGGGTCCCTAGTCAACAAAGCTTCACTAGAAGCGACTAGTATGAAAGATGGCTCTTTATGGCTTACGTTCTGTTAGTCATTGGAATGGGATTCCGGAGTCTGATCATAGATACCATGTGGGACATGATATTGGACGACCCGCCCTGAATATGTGCCATAGATTAAGTCATGAACATATTCAGTGTTGTAGCTTATCATGTATCCTTAGACCAAGGAGTCTTTGTGATCGCTATGTAGTCAACAACTGAGTTTGACCTGAGCCTAACGTTGTCCATAACAGGGCTTCCATAACGGCCAGGATTGGCTTGGGGACGGGCTACATGAGTGACACGAAAGGCGGCTAAGGGATTTATCCCTCATACTGAGGTATGGGAAAGATATCGGTTCTCGGCCGCTTGATCGAGAGTGACTGAAAGAATAGCATGGCCATGCACATGATACTGGGTATCATATCTTCAGTCATCTCACGTATCAAGGAACGGTGATTGAGAATAATAAGGATGACGGCTCTATGCCTTATCTCAATCAGGATATCGGAGATAAAAGGATAATGACAGGGACGACGGAAAGGTTAGAATCGACAGGGTCGATTCGTTATGTAGTGTCAGGCAATACTAAAGTCTCGTTAGTTGCCACTTAAATAGGATCAAGTAAAATGGGATTTTACGTTGATCTATTGACATGCATAAACCTAAGGGTCACACCGGAGGATGAAACTCATTGACACATTTATGGAGAATGGCCAAAAGGGAGTTGTCTCGGGACATGACCAAAACTGGGTTTTGGGTCATGTGCCCGTAAGTGAATAGGACTTCACAGATCGAGACAAGGCTTGGAGTCTTGGGATTGATCGCGTCGGATAATGTTGGACATTTCCGGTATGGAAGGCATGGAGGCGATGAGCGAATCACGGGACCTCGTTGGAAATGGCCACGGGCCATGTTCCAAGAGGCCCATGAAAGGCCCATGCAACCAAGGCCCATGGAACTAATTAATCAAGTCTTGATTAATTAGTACTAAGTAAGCAAGACAAGGATTAAGGTGTTGGTGATTCACCACCTAACCCAATCTTGTCTTGCCATACTTTGTCCTATTTACACCTTACTTGACACCATACTTGTCCCATGCCTTTAGTTGGACAAGTATGGGTTTTGTTATGTTTAAGTCATCTTTTTTCAACATAACAAACACAAGACAAGAATAGGAAACACATTTTCTCTCCCTCTTCCATGGCCATTTCGGGTTTGGCTAATTTCCACCTCCATTTTTGTGTTCTTGAGTCCTCAAAGAGAAGAACTACGTGGCTTTGATTCTCATGTTGATACGTAGGAGTCTTGGAGACTCAAGCCAATCATTCGTTACCCGGTGTTCTTGTTTTGGTAAGAACTAGTGCTGAAATTTTCTCTTGTGAATCCATTCTTTGTTAGTTGTTTCATGGTTTAATCATCTCTTGGTTTTCATTGATTTTCCACTGCGAGTTGGTTCATCTCCAACCCTACCTCGAGACCCAACACATTGTACGTCGGTTTCGTGACTTGGAATCCCGAGAATCACCTCCTTCCAAAAACCTTGTACCCATGAGATGTTTTTGTGTTTTCATTTGGAATTAAATCAATGTTGGAAATACCCTGCAAAGTCTTGAATAGTCAAAATCTAGGCATGGACGAGATTATGATAACGAATATAGTTAGGAGGGAAGCCACTTATCTTTCCTTCGTGCTTGAGAAGGTTGTTGCCCTTTTTTTATCAGTAATTTTTTTAAAAAAACCTCCTCCTTAGAGAATAAAGATAAGGTAAGGACGAAGTCCTCATTATAACAAGAGCACCGTAAACCAGTACGACCTCAGAACAGTCCCAGCAAGGGGAGGAAAACAATACAAGAGGTCTCAATACCAGGTTTAACTACCATGAAGCAACAAGAAGTTAACAAGGGCAAAAGACAGTTCTATTAACCAGAACTACTAAACTAAACACAACAACAAATACCCAAACAAGACAACCAGAACAAGCTGCTAAATCAGGTCTAAAGAACCCTCATTTTGCCAACATGAAGCCCTGAGAAAAAACCACAACAACAAACACTCCACCACCCAGAAATGTCGTCAGTAGTGAACCACACCTCCAAAACCGAAAAGAACTAGCATCTCCTTACCCTAACTCGAAACTGACTACATCTTCAAACAAGGCACATAGTCGAACACCTCACCGCGGCCAACACCCGCAAAACCGTGAGGCCCCAACCACCAAATGTGGCTGAGAAGGGGAAGAATAATACAGATCGAGATGAAGGGAGAAGGAGGATTACCTGAATAAATTGGAGACAGAGCCCTCGAAGACGTCAGCGGCCAAGACCGAGAAAATCGACGAATCTAACCACCGATGGAAAGCCACATGGTAGAACTAGAGATCAGTTTCTAAGAAGGAGAGATCTAGCCACGGAAGCCCATATGACGAACCACAAATAATTGTGTTCCCATCAACCCTAGAAGAAGTTGAAAAGACATCACACTCTAGCACTGAGTCAAGATGCACCAGGGTAGGAGGAAGCTTCACGATGAGCTATTGAACCTCAGGAGCCGAACTAGTATCAAAACAAGAGGCTAAGATTGAAAACCGAAAAAATCGCCGAAGAGGGTGGAAGAGATATCACTGTTACCACAGCTCCGCTAGTCCCCTCTTCACCGAAAACAGAGACCAGCCACCCAAACCACTCCGGAGGACAACATGGAGATCCAACTAGGGCCAACACCTCTAGAAGTAAAAGGAGGGAAAATCTGAGTCCAAAGGACCAGATCTACGCGCGCCGGCGAGGAACCTTCGCCGAAGCACCTCAAGAAACTCCCCACGGTGACCCACGTATCAAATTTCACCGAGGCTTCAAGGGAGGACAGATCTGAGTCATAATGACTAGATTTGTGAAGAAAGGAGACCAAACGGACTAAAACACGAAGGAACCCCGAAGGTCGAAGAAGAAGGGAGGGACGAGAAAAACGGATTCAGAAGAATAAAGAAGAGAGGGGTTGGGGGGAAAAGATGAGGATGAAGGATAAAGAAAGGAGAGGGTAGCCACCAGCATCTTCAACGGAGAATGGCCAGAGAAGATACCGGCGACGACATGAGAACTTTAGGGTTTGGAACGACACAGGGAAAAGAGAGGTCAGTGCAAAAATTCTAGAGGGAGAGAATTAATGTAAAAAAATCCAATGCCTTAATAGAATGTTATTGCCCTTCTTCAGGTACAATTCGAGAATAATCAGGTGAAGTCTTATCTTGCTATACAGGACATGTTTAGAGCATCCACATATCTAACACTACCAATTTATGGTAAAATAATGTTAAATGAGAGAGAAACAATTGTTACGTAAGAAAGATAGTACTTTTTAATAATGCTTTGCTTTTTTCCTACAATAGGGTAACACTAGAGAAAGTGATACAATTAATACTTTTATTATTATTCCATTATTTTTAATTTTATAATTACTGTATTTTTATGTGATAATTTTTTTTATAAAGAATTCATACATAAATAACGAAATATAAATTTTATTCCAAAATATCAAAAAGTACATTTAAATAAAAGTTCATAAATTTTAACTTTCAAATTCATCTAGTGTTGAATTCGAGAACGATAGTTTCATTCGATGCTTCCGCAATTCTACATGCATCATGGTTTACTCACCGACCTTTGAAAAATCATATTACATCTTGAACATTTCAATTTCTTTTGCATAACCTCCAATTTTTTGTAGAAAAAGTGTGTATATTTTTGAATTTTTAAATATTATCCTTCATCTAAATCAACATATCATCAAAGTAACTACTAGAATGACTGCCTTCACCCGTTTCCATGATCCGTTGAAAACTTTCATTTTTTGATTGGGCCTCTACCAGCGCTCCTTGAGTTATTTAACTTATTGCGGCACCGATGCGATTTCTTTGAACTCAACCATCACATCATTCCAATATTTTCGAATTTTATACTATTTTCTTGCATATAATTAATCGACCAGTTTAACTATGCACATACTAATCAAATGTCGTCCATCGATGACCACATTTGGATTTTACGGGACTATTTATTTGCTTATCTTCAAGGTTCATTGGATTTGAGTACACCAGACAAAAGTGCCAGACTGGGATGAAACATTCGAAATTTCTCATTGGACTATGTGGGGGTGGTGTTGTGAACCCGGGAAAAAGTAATTGGGGTTTGAAATGAGAAGAGGACTTTGAGAATATTGAGACCAATTTATCGGTCGTTGGTGTTGAAAAAATGGCTACAAATAGAGCTTTGTGTTTTTTGACTAAGTCCCACATCAAGAGAGGAGGACTCTCTTGGAGAGCTTATATTAGCTTCCATCTCCTCCCTTGTTCAAGACTTGCTAGTAGGCTCTTTGGAAAATGGGCTAGATCGAGTCTCGTGCACCACCATCGACGTTCGTCCAGGTTGGGACGGGACGGGCCGGGCTCAGGTTCGGGTAGAGCCCCTGCGGGGTGGGCTAAAACAAATTAAAATATTATTTTTGGACAATCAATTTTCTGATTTTATTTTTAAGACTTATTAAAAAATTTCAAACCGTTTTGAAAAAAAGTCGTAACGGAAAATCTGATATTAAGTGGGTTATATTTTTCCCTTGATTTTCTGTAAAGGAAAATCTGAAAAATAATTATGGTTTTACCTTTTTACCCCTTTCATTGTCAGCCTATAAATACTTGGCTCTGGTTCCTTTGTTTCTCATGTTTTTATAAGCTCAGACCCAAAGTTATACTGCTGATATTTCAAATTTCTTCTCCTATACTTTCACCACACCCGTTCTGGTATTGTCCTGCTGATTCCACATCTAGTAGAGTGAGTGAACGCGTTGCTGGGTAGAGCTGTGTAACCTTGGGGAGCAACCGCTGCCGATTGCCACCACTATCACGCCGAAAATTTTGCTCTCAAGTTAGTGGTCGAGATTGGCATGCCACAGCTAGTTCTGGTCTCTGTTGTGCACGGCATCCCGGTTGGTCGTTCCTTTTATGCTTCGTTTAGTTATTTCATTTCTGTTCTAAAATTCGTTACAGTTCTGCAATATTAGTTCAACGGTTGGGACCTACTTGGATTGTTTCCGGAAGGGATCTTCATTGTTAGGAAAAGAATGAAAGTTGGATGGGAAACGATCCATGGGAAAGAAATGTTATGCAATAAAATTGAAATAAATAGAGGATGAAGATGAGAAGAATGACGGAGAAATGAATATTGAGTACCAACGTCCCGAGTATTCTGCTGCTGAGCCCTTCTCCGCCTATGGCGGCGGTGCACTATCTTCCGAGTACAATAATTATTCTCGCCCCAATCAGGGTTCTGGGCGTCGGAGGAAGCCAAAGGGACATGAAAGGTCTCTTCCAACATTCGGGTTTCAGATCTACCGTCGCCGTTCATTTGATCGGAGTCGGTTTTACTTTTTCTTGTCTTTTTTGCAGACAGACTACCTCCGCAGGTCGCCGCCTATCGTTCAATCCGTGCCACGGCCTCTCCCTCGCCTCGCGCTACCGATCATGCATCGCCGGACCGATCCCGCCCTCGAGCCAGAAGCCACCGTGCCCCCCCTGCCGTTTTCCGGAATACGGGCTCCGCGCGCCGTCTTCCATCTGCAGCGGCCTCTCGCCCCAGGGTCACCCCTCGCCGGCATGGATCCGCTCCCTCGATGGATCTGTGATCCGGGAGGAGTGACGGTAAGCTGGGGCCTATTTCACCGGCACCCGAATTCGGGACTCTCAACCCCGAACAAGCTTTTGCAGCAGGGAAGTCTCGGGGAATGAGCACTAAAGGCTAATTCTCTAGTAGGTTTCACCGTTTTAGGTCGAATAATCTTTTGGCTCAATAAGTTTAGGACTTTGGTTTATTATTTTGTTGTAACGTTGGATCGAGGATCTCTTGAGTTCGGATCTACGAAACAAAGCAGACTATATGTACGGAACCATGTGCGTCCGACGGGCTACGACCGGTTGGGACAAAAAAACTGGTATCCAGAACTGTTATGTCCCTCCTTATAAGCATGATATGAAATCGTAATACAACTACTTTGTTCCCGTTTCAAAAAAAAAATCAAATAATAATTTATCGAATTTTTATTGTATTCCATTTAAATGTTGTATAACATTAAATAATACAAGTGTAAGCTGGTTAGACCCGCGTATCAGATCCAGACTGTCACCCAACCATCACTCTTACCCATGCACACTTGTCAACTACACTTTACTTACACAAAATATTAGCGCATGAAGGTTACTAATTATCTTAGGTTGCGATCAAAGAACTACATGAAGGAATTGAGATTTGAAACTACATAATATCTCAAAAAATGCATAATTTCTTAGCATTATTTGATGGTAAGAAAAAAAAAAGATAATGATGATCCATTTCTTTTTTAGTTAAGTGTATTTATTTGAAGGTTGTTTTTATACCGAATATCAGCCCACAACATCTTGCACTACCTATATATGCACATTCAGTCATCATCTTGAATCCCCCGACGGCGATGGTGACGACGTCTTCTCTTCTCCTTGTCATCATCATCATCATCATTATCGTCTGACTCCTCGTCATCTCCCTACCATAATTTCATGTATAAAATATAATTATATTATGAGTTTTATTTTTTATTATAACATTGAACGAGTAAATAACATAAATGTTAATATTGTTTGATGAAAAAATGTAAGATCTATTCAGGTGGAAAACACTATAATCAATGACGATTATGGATAAATAAAATAAATGTTAATATTATTTGATGAAAAATTATCGGATGTATGCGCGTGGAAAACAACGATAATTATACGAAATAATTTTAATATATTTATTAAATTGAATAAGAGAAAATAAAATAAGTGTAAGCATTTCTTGACGAAGGAAAAAAGTTTTGTTCACAAAAGAACTGCTCAAGGACCAGACGATGCTTACGTATTTATTGCGACGATCTTCGTTATCAGGCCTTTCATGTCCCTTTGGCTTCCTCCGACGCCCAGAACCCTGATTGGGGCGAGAATAATTATTGTACTCGGAAGAGAGCGCACCGCCGCCATAGGCGGAGAAGGGCTCAGCAGCAGAATACTCGGGACGTTGGTACTCAAAGTCTTGGTCGGTTGAAGAGCTCGTGTAGCATATCTCGTCGGAGGGAGGGAGGGGTCGGCCGTACGTCAGGGCTTGGTCATACCCTCCACCATATGGTGTCGGATCAAACTCATCGAAATCGGTGACATCATCTTCCTTAGAATAATACGGCATCGTTTGGTTTGGATTTGTCTTTCCTCTGAGATGAAGATGGAAATATATAAATATTTGATGGATTTTAGATAAGGCTTATTAGCTATTTTTGGTTGCCTGACTGTTGAAACCGTTACACGTGGCTATGCGCATACGGTGTGTCCTTTTTTGTCGCATGTATGTTCTCACACATTAGTTTATCTACAGACAATAGATAAATCTATTTTTTCTTTTTATTTAATGATTACGTGTAAATTCGGTCCATCACACAAATAAAATAGGCATGTATGTCACGCTCCGACAGGTTCATCAAGTTTTGTCCGCGTCCGAGCGCGCATTCTTCGGTTGAGGCACGTTCTGACGTGCTTGTTTTGATGTTCGCCCGATACGGCGATATGGTTGTTCGGCTAGCGAACAGTACTACGTGCGGTTTTTGTGGGAGCTCGAGACGACGAGCTTTCCTGTTGATCGAAACACGGCGTAGCATGCTAGGTTTTACTCGTCCTGTTCGTTATGGCAAGACATTTCGTCCGTTGGTTAATGCCATGGAAGTACACGGTTCAACCTATGCACATCAATGACCGTGTATTGTTGAGACAGTGATCTTGCTTACTTGGCAAGGTGTGTGCTCACTAGTTACACATGGAAACATCACCTTGCCACACATGAAGCACACGCCTATATCATTCAAGCTCATGGTAACACATGAAGTACACACTTTGCACATGAAGGCCATATACACGGCATCAAAGTTCCTTAAGGAGGAAGATTCATTTATGGAGCTCATTTAGTGCATGAAAAGGCGTGGACAAGTTGAAGCAAATTGGAGCCTTGATTGTGAGTAGTTAGCCGACTATAAATAGAGTAGTTGTAGTTAGTTTTAACTCATTCACTCCCTTGTATTTCCTAGCTCATTTGTATAGTGTTAAGCCGTAGCAATTGTAACCCCTTTTCCATTATAATGCCAAATAGCTTTTAAGCTACATATCTTGTTCTTGTGCTCGTTATATTGGTAGTTGGTTTAAGTGTTGACACAATTCCTTTGGTATTATAATGAATGCTTCCGCAACGCAACGAATCAAGACTTCCGCAGCGCACCGATCTCAGAAAGCCGACTTGAGATCGATCATTCTGAGTACCAAGCAAGCCGAGAGGGGCGAGACGAGAGCCGAGTCACGCTTCTCAGGTAGAACTCGCGGGGCGTCACAGTTGCGCTTCGAGACGAGACCTCTCGTACCGTCGCAGAAGGTATCAGAACAGGCTGACTTGGGACAGGTTCGACGAAGTTTCCCTGTCCAAGTGTCGGGCGTCCGTGTGAGTAAAGCCAGGGCGCCACATGTAGGAAGCAAGTGAATACAAATTTAGGCAGATGAAAATTTTTTGTTTTGGAAAAATGCAAAAGAAGTTTCATTTATAAATATTATTTGTTTAGAAACAATTTTCGCTATTTAGTTTTTTTTTACTGAAAAGGTACATGTTTTATTAATAATATGAGAGTTAGTACAAGTACAAAATATCTAGAGGACTGAGAACACATAACTCTAAAATAGTATAATCGTTATAGACGAGTATTGAACTCGCCACACAGACAAGCAGAAAGGGCATGGGTTGAAAAACAGAACTGGGAGTACTGCTCAAGGTATTGCTAAACGCTGCATAAGGTGTGCGAAGCGACCGAATCTAAACTCCACAGTAGTAGGAGGCATGACTTTCACCAGGGACCATTCCAAGACAAATTCCTGAAGCTGTCTTGTCCTAACATTCCTTCCGATGAGGCTGTTTTCCAACTCTCGCCTAATCTTCGAGGGGTTCTACAGACGACCCAATCTTTATTCCTCCAGTTTTAGTCAGAGAGGAACCTAAAACTTTAGTTCCCTTGCCTCTAGAGAGCCGGCCGGTCACCAAGTTTTTCCAGGCTACATCGCCTAATCCGGCTAAGATAGCACCCCATGGTTCTGTATCGTTAGGTACAAATATTCAGGGATACTATTGGGACTCCGCCTAGATGCGAGGCGCCCTTAGGTACAATGGTCGGGGATATGGGTCCGAAACCTAGTGGGATGCCTGGAGACTCCTTGACCTCCCAGTCGGTTGCGTAATGCTTGGCCTTCCGATCCTTCTAAAACTCCAGCATCGAGTCATCAAAGCGTGGAGTACCACACATCTTCCGACCAAACTCCCGAGCTCCATGAACGATCCTCTCGTAGTTAAAGAAGAATGTAGGAGGCGTCGTGTAGGTGAGCAATACCCGAATAGGGTCCAGGAAATTCCCAAAAATGCAGCAGCAGATGTCGGTAAATACGACGTTCCACGGGGTGCCAGAATCGAACCCTTAACCCCCCTCCCCAACACAGGCCTCATTGATCGTACGGGACCTCCACACAGGTACCCAAACTCGCGCCAATTGTGTCTCATGTCGAATTCGCTCGGAATAAAGGAGGGAGATCACGGTCATGAACCCATAGTTGTAGACGGTCCAGGGCAGGAAGTTCCATTACCATTGGGTCAACATCCCCAAGGAGGAGAGGAAGACCATCAAAGAACTAAGGATCATTGCCTCGAACCCATGTTCGAGCCTCTATCGATTCAAAGACGAATCCAACGACCCCCCGACCTATATCCTTAATGACCAGACCCACCACTGACCGTCTCCAAGCATTGGTGATGATACACAGTAGGACTTCTTCCGGGGAGCCCTAAGTGCCAAAGCTTACCCACCATGTCAAATTGTTGGTGTGCCAACACCGACAGGTTGACCGGTGAGTAAGGAATCAAGACCTCTGTTTCTTTTCCTTCTCGAGGGAGCATGGGGAGAGGCAATCCTATAGGCTTTTCATGGTGGACGCAAGCAAACTCGGCAATACCAGAACCTCTAGAGTTAGAGTTTCCTCCAACGGCAGCATCGTTCCTCATCGTCGAACCATACCCACATGAATAAATAGTAAAGACGGGATCACCGAGATCCGATCAGCATTGGGAAGCGAGAGACCAACATGCAGGGGTGTCTCTAACTCCGTTCTCTGGTAGTCGTCGATGGGAGCCTTTCCTCGACTAGGATCCCGACGTAGTAGAGGCAGAGACTCAAGACCGTCTCTGAGAGGAGGCGGAATGGTTGGTGGTGAGTGGCGTGGAGCCAAAGTTACGGCTATACTTTTCACCGAACGTGCCCTACATGGCTTCAATAGTGGCGGCACCGATGATTTGGTGATCCTCGAAGAGAAAGCCAAAATCGTCGTGGATGAAGGTGGCGGTGGAAGAAGGTCGGCTATGGTTGGCTTCAACTTCCTTATACGTCGTGCCTTTGATGGGCTTGAGACCTCAGAAGGACGAGGGGGTGGAGCTGTAGAGAATTGCATGATAGGGGCGGCGACGGGACAAATCGACTGGAAGCGTAGTGTTGTCGGTAGCGCTTGTAGGGGTAGGAAACACCATAGGTAGGGCTAGGGTTTCCTCAAGGCACCCGACATAACGAGAGAGAATTTTTGTATTAGAGATAAATTGGAAGCTTGATAATGTATCATTCCTTGTTATTTAGTTAAAATCAATTTGGAATCTAAAAAAAAATTAAAAGTTAATTCTTATTCAAAATATTTCATAATTTTTTTAAATAAATATGATAAATTATAGGAGAATTTTCATCCACCTAATTATCCCTGATTTTCTCTACACGATACCCTACCTTTTCAAAATTTTCACTTTACTCATTTTTGTTAATTTTCCATCCAAAAAACACAAAAAATTCCAAAATATATCTCACTAACAATCAAATTTTCATAATCATGCCATTGATTCTTAAAAATATGAATTTTGTAAATAAATCCCAACACAAAGTGTCCGTGCACCGAACATTAGGGTATCCAAATGTATTAAAAACATAAGGGTACCAAAAGGTATGTGGATCGAACATAAAGGTACCCTAATGTACATAATCCATTGATGTGGACGCAAAATGCATCGTTTTCGATGTTTTAAAGCCCGCGTCTTAAGCTTTTCGGTCCCGAGATTAGGTTGTTTAATGCATTTCTTCCTCCTTTCGTGCAGTAAGCCCTGATTTTAGAGTTTTCAAATATTCAGAGCGAAATAAGAGCATTTATCAGAATTTATGAGCCAAGCAGCTGCAGGACAAAAACCCGAGCAAGAACAAGCCTTTCTATTCGGATCTTTAGAGAAGCACGGTCCGTATGGCTAACCGGGCCGGAATCAAGCCCGTTCCGGGCGGCCCAGCGGCCCAGTATGCAACACGTTCCGGGCGCCGAGAAGGGAAAAAGTCCCGAGCTCTCTGTTTTGATCCGCTCAGGGACCTGGTCCGTGCCTCTCAGAGGGCCGGTCATAGACCCGTTCCGTGCCACTTAGAGGGCCGGTTTGGGGCATGTTCCGTGCCACGCTTCGGGCCACGCGAGTTCTAGACCTACTATTTTGAAAGTCCTATATAAACTAATTTAAGTCATATTTTTAGGGGATACGAATTTTGAGAGCAAAAAGAGGAGACTTGGAGCTAGGGTTTGGAGCTTGAAGGAAGAGGAGTGTGTCTTAGAGCAAGGATTGAAGCAAAATTTGGTTTTCATTTCGTTATTTGGGTATTCTGTATCAAACTCAATTACATTATGGTTATCTATAGTTGTTCTTCTTCTCCTTCATGAGCTAAGCTTTTATTGATCTAGGGCTAGGGGAAGCAATATGATTAATTGATTTAATGGGTTTGTGGTTATTTTGTGCAATTTGTGTATATGATATTGTTTGCATAATTTGGAATTAATGCTACATCAAATTGGCCATTTGATAGTTGATTAGGTTTTAGCATTCAACAATTGAGAGATGAGAGTGACTAAAAAGACTAAGGATTATGCAACTCGGGTTTAAATCTAGTCTCTAGTAAAGTCAGGTTAACACGAGTGCAACAACTATAGGCGTACAATCCCGAAAGTTAGAGGAGTTCATGAATCATAATGTGGTGTGTCTTTCTACACCTTGATTAGAAATAACTGGGCGGTCAAATTATACTAGGGTCCTAACTCGATCGAGAGATGGTTATGATCAGTTGAGAGAACTTCCGTTGTCCTTAAACTTACCTTATTTGCACATGTAAACACAAATCCCGACGAATTAATTGTCATATTGTAACCCCGTCCAAAGTCCTAGATCACTTTCTCCCTTGAGTTTCACAAACACTTCTAGTTTTGTTCTCACTTTACTTTAATTGCTCTTTAAACTCTTATTTAAAATTTAAAAAAAAACAACTATTTTCAAGAAACAGATTAATAACGGATTATAAATCGAGTGACTGTGTTACTGCTCCCTTGGGTACGATAATCGGACTTAAAATCGAAATACTACTTGACGACCGGTGCGCTTGCCGCACCCTTTTTTGTGGGTTAATTCTCAGGGCATCAAGTTAATGGCGCTGTTATCGGGGAGCAACTAAGGCAACACTTTATATTTCTAATCTGTGTTGAGACTGTTTCATTTATTTTTATTTTTATTTTGTTTTTATGCACTTGCGATCTCACCAATCTCCGAGTTTATTTTCTGCAGATCTTGAAGGGGTTGAAAGAAACGCTAGGCTATTGAGAAGGGAGAGGAAATCAGCTACAATGAGCCTCCCACTTGGGGACGACCCGAATGACCTGATCAATCAGTTGAGGCAAGAGGGCACAGAGCAGCACACGCCACAACCTCCTGCTAGGAATCAACAAGCACTTATGGGGCAGCAAGGAAACAATCTCCCTGTTATTGAAGCAACACCAAGATAGAGGGTGTTGATGGAGTACGGTACCCCCTTTACTATAGGGGATGGATCGAGCATTGTGACCCCACCAATTGCAGCCAACCAATTCAAGAATGATGGCTCACTCTTGAATTTGCTAAAGAGTGACCCATTTCATGGGAATGCTCACGAGGATCTTTTGGACCATCTGACAACATTTTCAGAGATCTGTTGTACATTCAAGACCAATAGAGTCACAGAAGAGGCAATACGGCTCATAGCTTTTCCTTTCTCATTGAAAGATAAAGCAAGTCATTGGATAAGATCCTTACCAGTAGAAAGCATCAGAACCTGGGATCAGCTGTCACTAATATTTCCTGAACCAATATTTTCCTCCAAAGAAAAAAGTGCAACTAAGAGCATCAATAAATTCATTCAAACAACAAGGTGATGAGTCACTGGTCGAGGCATGGGAAAGGTTTTCCGGTTACCTGAGAAAATGTCCCCATCATGGAATCCCCTTGTGGTTATACATGCATACTTTCTATGCTGGATTGAATCTAGGAAGCCAAGCGCAGTTGGACTCCGCAGCGAGTGGGTCTTTTGTACAAAGAACACCATAAGAAACTGTCGAACTCTTGAATTAGATGGTGTCCAACAATGCATGGCACTCTGAGAAAGGAGCGGTTCAAGGCACAATCAATGCAGTAGACTCCTCGATGTTGCACAAGATGATGGAGCAGATGCAAATTATGACAGAAAAGGTGGATCAAATACAGATGCAGTTTGGTCACTCTAATCAAATGGGCGATCCATCACAGGAGGAAACTGCGAATTACTTGGAGGGCATGTCCAAAGTCAAGTATGATCTGTTGACGAATGATCCATACTCGGCCACTTACAATCCAGGGTGGAAGAATCATCATAATTTCTCATGGAAACCTCAGGGACAGAATGTAACTCCCCTTGGCTATCCACAAAGACCTCAAAGGCAGGGTTATCAACAGAGGTGTTGGGTCTCGATGGAGGGTATGAACACATACTTGCAGCGGAAATAACTCGAGACCATGTCATAGAACACTACCAAATATTAGATACACAAGAGAATAAACAATATGGATGTTTCCTTACCAACTAGTTCAAGAAAAGGAAGAGAACACCAAAGAAACGATGATCGGCTTGAGTCTCCAAGACGCCTACGTATCCAAATGGAATCAAAGCCACGTAGTTCTTCTTTAGATGACTCAAGAACACAACAAGAGGGGGGAAAAGTGCCAAACTCGAAATTGTAGTGTGAGAGGGAGAGAAGTTGTGTTTCTATTCTTGTCTTGTGATTTGTTGTAGGAAAAAGATGACTTAAACCATCAACAACCATCAAGGACAAGTAAGGTGTGAAGCATGGTGTGAAGTAAGACAAGCATGGTGCTAAGTATGGCAAGACAAGATGGGTTAGGTGGTGAATCACCAACACCTTAATCCTTGTCTTGCTTACTTAGTACTAATTAATCAAGACTTGATTAATTAGTTCCATGGGCCTTGGTTGCATGGGCCTTTCATGGGCCTCTTGGAACATGGCCCATGGCCATTCCCAACGAGGTCCCGTGACGTGCTCATCGCCTCCAAGCCTTCCATACCGGAAATGTCCAACATTATCCGACGCGATCAATCCCAAGACTCCAAGCCTTGTCTTGATCCGTAATGTCCTATTCACTTACGGGCACATGACCCAAAACCCAGTTTTGGTCATGTCCCGAGACAACTCTCTTTTGGCCATTCTCCATAAATGTGTCAATGAGTTTCATCCTTCGGTGTGACCCTTAGGTCTATGCATGTCGATAGATCAACGTAAAATCCCATTTTACTTGATCCTATATAAGTGGCAACTAACGAGACTTTAGTATTGCCTGACACTACATAGCGAATCGAACCAATCGATTCTAACCTTTCCGTCCTCCCTGTCATTATCCTTTTATCTCCGATATCCTGATTGAGATAAGGCATAGAGCCGTCATCCTTATTATTCTCAATCACTGTTCCTTGATATGTGAGATGACTGAATATATGATACCTAGTATCATGTGCATGGCCATGCTATTCTTTCAGTCACTCTCGATCAAGCGGCCGAGAACCGATATCTTTCCCATACCTCAGTATGAGGGATAAATCCCTTAGCCGTCTTTCGTGTCACTCATGCAACCCGTCCCCAAGCCAATCCTGGCCGTTATGGAAGCCCTGTTACGGACAACGTTAGGCTCAGGTCAAACTTAGTTGTTGACTGCATAGTGATCACAAAGACTCCTTGGTCTAAGGATACATGACAAGCTACGACACTGAATATGTTAATGACTCAATCTATGGCACACATTCAGGGCGGGTCGTCCAATATCATGTCCCACATGATATCTATGATCAGACTCCGGAATCCCATTCCAATGACTAACAGAACGTAAGCCATGAAGAGCCATCTTTCATACTAGTCGCTTCTAGTGAAGCTTTATTGACTAGGGACCCATCGAGTGTGATCCATCTCGATCTATGGTTCTATTCGCATGGTGGGCATAGATCAGAAATCACATCGATATATTACTCCAACACATAAGTAATAGAAAGCCGCTTTAATCTTATTGCTAATGATGATATATACATTTGGACATTTATGATTGAACTACGGGCACTAAGACTAACAATCTCCCACTTGCCCTAGTTCCAATCTAAACTCCAATCTATTCCCATTGACCTTACATGCCTCTCATGTTTAGGCAACGATAGTGCCTTAGTCAACGGGTCGGCTATGTTATCATCAGTTGCAATATAGGTGATCTTCACATCGCCTCGGTTCAGTATCTCTCTGATGAGGTGATATCGCCGCAGTACATGTTTGGATTTGTTATGCGATCTGGGCTCTTTAGCTTGCGCAATAGCCCCTGTGTTGTCGCAAAATAGGTTCACCGGGCTGGATGGGTTTTTGATTACACCCAACCCTGCCGTGAACTTCCTAATCCACACAGCCTCCTTGGCCGCCTCTGCAGCCGCTATGTACTCGGCCTCTGTCGTGGAGTCAGCGACGGTGTCTTGCTTCACGCTCTTCCAGCTGAAAGCTCCGCCATTCAGCGTGAACACATATCCTGACTGACTTCTAAAGTCATCTGGATCTGTCTGGAAACTAGCGTCTACATATCCATTAACAACTAGTTCAGAATCATCTTTTCCCCCGTACACTAGAAACGCGTCCTTAGTTCTTCTCAAATATTTGAGAATCGCTTTGACCGCTATCCAGTGTTCCTCACCAGGGTTAGACTGATGTCTGCTGGTACAACTCAAGGCATATGAGACATCCGGTCTCGTGCATATCATGGAATACATGATCGATCCTACCGCCGAAGCGTATGGGAATCGCATCATTCTTTTCAGCTCATCAGGTGTCTTAGGACACTGAGTCTTGCTGAGATGAACGCCATGACGTGCGGGTAAGAGTCCTTTCTTGGAATCAAGCATTGAGAACCTACTCAATACCTTGTTCACATAGGTGCTTTGACTTAAACCCAAGACCCTCTTGGTGCGATCTCTATATATCTTAATCCCTAAGATATAAGCAGCATCGCCTAAGTCCTTCATTGAGAAACACTTCCCTAACCAAGCTTTAGTCTCGTGCAAGGTTGGGATGTCGTTTCCAATGAGTAGTATGTCATCGACATACAACACCAGAAAGGTAATCATACCCCCATTTGCCTTCTTGTAAACGCAAGGTTCATCTTCATTCTTGATAAAGCCAAATCCAATTACAGCTTCATCAAAACGAAGGTTCCAACTCCGAGAAGCTTGTTTCAATCCATAAATGGATTTCAACAACTTACAAATCTTTCCCTTATTCTTCGGATCGACAAAACCTTCGGGTTGAGACATATAAACGTCCTCCGACAAATTTCCGTTTAGGAAAGCGGTTTTGACATCCATTTGCCATATCTCGTAATCGTGATATGCAGCTATGGCAAGAAGAATTCGGATAGATTTGACCATAGCCACTGGGGAAAAGGTTTCCTCATAGTCAATCCCTTGGATCTGCCTATAACCTTTCGCCACCAGTCGGGCTTTGTAGGTCTGAGGGTTGCCTTCCATGTCCATCTTCACCTTGAAGATCCATTTGCATCCGATGGTTCTTACACCACCGATGGGATCAACCAGTTCCCAGACTTGGTTGTCCGACATGGATTGCATTTCCTCCCTCATGGCTCCCAGCCATAACTCAGAGTCGGGTCCGTCCACAGCTTCCTGAAATGTAGCTGGATCATCGTGATCCACCACAAGCTCACCGTCACCTCCAGACACAAAGTAACCATATCTCGGAGGTGGACGACTAACCCTTTCAGATCGCCTTGGACCTTCTGGAATTGTTGCAGGAACTGGTCCTTGCTCTACGACCATCTCAGGCTCTTCTACAGGGTTGTCCAGTGGATCAGTTGGATCTGTACCACCCTGAATTTCTTCTAGATGTACAACCCTCCCACTGACGTCTTTGGAAATAAACTCCCTTTCCATAAAGACCCCACCCCGAGCGACGAACACCGTGTTCTCGCTGGGTTTGTAGAAGTAGTACCCCATTGTTTCTTTGGGATACCCAACGAAGGTGCATTTATCAGATCTTGGTTCGAGCTTAGTCGGAACTAAACGTTTCACATAAGCCTCGCAACCCCAAATCTTTAGGAAGGACAAAACGGGCTTTCTCCCGCGCCATTTCTCAAATGGTGTCCCTTCCACAGCCTTCGTCGGAGCCCGATTCAAAATGAATGCGGCCGTCTCCAGAGCATAACCCCAGAAAGAGATTGGGAGATCAGTCCCACTAATCATGGACCGGACCATATCCAATAAAGTCCGATTTCTCCGTTCGGACACACCATTCAATTGTGGTGTTCCGGGAGGAGTCCATTCCGAAAGGATCCCACTTTCTGCTAGATGATCTAAAAACTCTGTGGTCAAGTATTCTCCACCTCGATCTGATCGAAGTGCTTTAATACTTTTCCCGAGCTGGTTTTCTACTTCCGTCTTAAACTCTTTGAATTTATCAAAAGCTTCAGACTTATGTCTCATCAAATAGACATAACCATATCTACTGAAGTCGTCAGTAAATGTGATAAAGTAGCTAAAACCCCTCCTGGCAAGTGTGCTCATTGGTCCACACACATCCGAGTGTATTAGCCCCAATAAGTCACCCGCCCTTTCACCGCGACCGATGAAGGGCGCTTTAGTCAGTTTTCCCATCAAACAAGATTCGCATCTATCAATCGAATGAAATTCGAATGGACTAAGAAGTCCACACTTGTGAAGTGTTGATATGCGTTTCTCGTTTATGTGGCCTAAACGACAATGCCATAAAAGAGTTTGGTCTAAATCATTGGACTTAGACCTCTTGGTATTTACATTATATATAGAGCTTGAGGCATTGTTATCCATATCCAATATGTACAATCCTCCAACCATTTTGGCGCTAGCATAAAATATATCATTGCATAAAATATTGAAAATCCCATTTCCAACATCAAAATTGTATCCTTCCTTGTCCAACAAAGAAATAGATACAATATTCCTACTGAAAGTAGGTACACAATATACATTGTTCAAAACAAAAACTAGCCCACTTGGCAAAAGAAGACTTATGGATCCTACAGCAGTCGCCACAACTCTAGTCTTGTTGCCCACTCTGAGGTCCACCTCGTCCTTCTTCAAGCTTCTCCTACCTTCCAGCCACTGCACATTAGTACAAATGTGAGATTCAGCCCCGGTATCCAATACCCATGAATCTTTGGAAGTAGTGAGATTTAGCTCTATAAAGAAAATACCTGATGAAGGCACAGTCCCACCGCCCTTCTTCAGATCATCCAGAAACTTCCTGCAATCTTTCTTCCAGTGACCAGGCTGTTGACAGTAGAAGCAGACATTCTCGACATCCTTCCCCTTCCTTGAGGACTCCCCGGTCCTAGGAGGGTTAGGACGCTTCGGATGCCTCATCTTTCCTGCCAAGTGCATAGGGGCCTTGCCCTTACCACTAACAGTTCCCTTATTCTTGAAACTGTTTCCCTGTCTGACCATCAGAACATCCTTGGATCCCTGATCCTTGACGTTCTTTTCAGCAGTTACCAACATTCCATGCAACTCTGAAATGGTCTTGTCCATATCGTGCATATGATAGTTCATGACGAACGTAGCATATGAACGAGGAAGGGAACGCAGAACCACATCCGCTGCCATCTCGTTCTCTATCTTAAGACCCAGTCGATTAAGATGTTCGAGATGCCCCTTCATCTTTAGGACATGAGGACCCACGGAGACTCCTGCTGACATTTTGCAGGAGAGAAGTTCATTAAGGACATTGTATCTCACGATACGTGCCCTTTCCTTGAACATACCCTTTATGATCCCCATCATAGTATAGGGGTCATCAGAGTACTCCATGAACTGGTCTTGGAGATCAGACTCCATG
Organism: Erodium maritimum; assembly: GCA_963921825.1. Taxonomy (NCBI): domain Eukaryota; kingdom Viridiplantae; phylum Streptophyta; class Magnoliopsida; order Geraniales; family Geraniaceae; genus Erodium; species Erodium maritimum. Next base: position 62,902,362 of record OY997588.1, on the reverse strand, counting down.
CAGCCCAGCATAATACATGCCACATCTATAGAATCGCTAAGGTGCTTTTGGTATGCATCCTTAACGGCCCTAATGGCATTATTAGCTGGCTCCTCAGGGATAGCCTGGTCTAGGACATATTCTTTGCGCTCGAATTTGAGGACTATCCTCAAGTTTCTGTCCCAGTCCAAGTAGTTTGTCCCACTTAGCTTGATCCTATCAAGAATGGTTTTTAGTGACAAACTACTATTGTTCGCTGAAGTACTTGCCATTTGATCTACACGACAAACAAAATATAATCAGTAAACTGAATAAATTTTATGAAGATCAAGTTCAAACACCAACCAATTGATTCTAAACCTTTAGAACCTAAAACCAAGATCCTTGATTCACCCGATTAAGCTGAACTAATGCTCACTACTTAATCGAGCTATGTAGGTAGGACTCCATCCAATCACATCCAATGTGACTCTTGGCTAGGGTATGTACTCATGTACACGGCTTACCCTATCTAATACCCTAGCTCAACCTCAGGCTGAGAATCGTAGTCGGGTCCACCAATTTTCAACTATGGCCCGTCACTATGTGGGTGCTCCGCTAATGCGCACGACACCTACACATGTCGTCCAAACCTACTACCCCGCTTTCCCATGGATGCTCCGCTAATGCGCACGACACCCATAGGACGGGGAGGTAGTAAGGTGTTGATAATTGGGAGGTATCGGACATGACCCGTTTTTACTTGTCCGGTTGTGTTTTAAACTTTTGGCACATCCTAGATGCGATGAGCACATCAACTACATTCCAAATGTAATGATGCCTCCAATTACATCCAATGTAATTCTTCCTTCGAACCCGTCAACTACATCCAATGTAATGACGATTCTAAGGGCTCACAGACAATGATTAAAACCAATTTTATCTTTGCATGTGAGGTGATATGCTCGGTAAATTAAGTTAAGCATGCAATTCTAAAACACATAGAAAAGATCATGCAAAAACTAAACCAAGCATAAAGCGTTAAATATGTACATAATAGCCCACTAAACTAACTCCCACTAGCTTCTTGAGCTCCACCGACTCCAAGCCGATGTCAAAACCCGAGAAGCCACCAAATGACCTTTTCGCCCTTTCTTCGTCTTGAGTAAAATATTACAATTTAATACACGACTCGCAGGTCGGGAATTAATAAATATTACAAATAAGTGGTACGACGACCACACCTCGAAAAAATAATTACACGCTAACTCTAACGGCTCGCAGGCCGTGAAAAGCGATAAATAATTAAATCAAACTCGGGGCTATTATGTACACCATGCCAACATCACATCACACATCGTGTTATCAAACAAGCATGTTATCAAACATCATGTGATTTTCCGGTTTTAATTAATTGCCAAGTTTCGAAAATTTTTGATACTCGGTTTATCGAAACCGTTCAAAATTGAAACTTTTGAACATTTGATTTTTGAGTTCATCAAGACGGTTCCAAACTCGTCATGACTAACAAAACGGTTTAGCTCGGCATATTGACCATCCAATGGTCATGCTTGGCCTAGCTCCGTCCAACGGAGCCCCGTTCGGTCCCGGTTTCGGCTCCCCGAGAGTCCCGCTCCCGAGACCCGAAAAATCAAATTTTTTTCAAAAATTCCAGATTTGATAAACTTTTCAAAAATTCATTTTTCATGCATTAAACCCATAAACAAGAATTTAAAACATGTTATCAAACAATTTAGCAAATTAACATGCAAAACCGAAACTAGCAAGCAAAACCGAAAGTTCTCTTGTGAATCCCGAAGGTAGCACGGCTCTGATACCACTGTTGGGTCTCGATGGAGGGTATGAACACATACTTGCAGCGGAAATAACTCGAGACCATGTCATAGAACACTACCAAATATTAGATACACAAGAGAATAAACAATATGGATGTTTCCTTACCAACTAGTTCAAGAAAAGGAAGAGAACACCAAAGAAACGATGATCGGCTTGAGTCTCCAAGACGCCTACGTATCCAAATGGAATCAAAGCCACGTAGTTCTTCTTTAGATGACTCAAGAACACAACAAGAGGGGGGAAAAGTGCCAAACTCGAAATTGTAGTGTGAGAGGGAGAGAAGTTGTGTTTCTATTCTTGTCTTGTGATTTGTTGTAGGAAAAAGATGACTTAAACCATCAACAACCATCAAGGACAAGTAAGGTGTGAAGCATGGTGTGAAGTAAGACAAGCATGGTGCTAAGTATGGCAAGACAAGATGGGTTAGGTGGTGAATCACCAACACCTTAATCCTTGTCTTGCTTACTTAGTACTAATTAATCAAGACTTGATTAATTAGTTCCATGGGCCTTGGTTGCATGGGCCTTTCATGGGCCTCTTGGAACATGGCCCATGGCCATTCCCAACGAGGTCCCGTGACGTGCTCATCGCCTCCAAGCCTTCCATACCGGAAATGTCCAACATTATCCGACGCGATCAATCCCAAGACTCCAAGCCTTGTCTTGATCCGTAATGTCCTATTCACTTACGGGCACATGACCCAAAACCCAGTTTTGGTCATGTCCCGAGACAACTCTCTTTTGGCCATTCTCCATAAATGTGTCAATGAGTTTCATCCTTCGGTGTGACCCTTAGGTCTATGCATGTCGATAGATCAACGTAAAATCCCATTTTACTTGATCCTATATAAGTGGCAACTAACGAGACTTTAGTATTGCCTGACACTACATAGCGAATCGAACCAATCGATTCTAACCTTTCCGTCCTCCCTGTCATTATCCTTTTATCTCCGATATCCTGATTGAGATAAGGCATAGAGCCGTCATCCTTATTATTCTCAATCACTGTTCCTTGATATGTGAGATGACTGAATATATGATACCTAGTATCATGTGCATGGCCATGCTATTCTTTCAGTCACTCTCGATCAAGCGGCCGAGAACCGATATCTTTCCCATACCTCAGTATGAGGGATAAATCCCTTAGCCGTCTTTCGTGTCACTCATGCAACCCGTCCCCAAGCCAATCCTGGCCGTTATGGAAGCCCTGTTACGGACAACGTTAGGCTCAGGTCAAACTTAGTTGTTGACTGCATAGTGATCACAAAGACTCCTTGGTCTAAGGATACATGACAAGCTACGACACTGAATATGTTAATGACTCAATCTATGGCACACATTCAGGGCGGGTCGTCCAATATCATGTCCCACATGATATCTATGATCAGACTCCGGAATCCCATTCCAATGACTAACAGAACGTAAGCCATGAAGAGCCATCTTTCATACTAGTCGCTTCTAGTGAAGCTTTATTGACTAGGGACCCATCGAGTGTGATCCATCTCGATCTATGGTTCTATTCGCATGGTGGGCATAGATCAGAAATCACATCGATATATTACTCCAACACATAAGTAATAGAAAGCCGCTTTAATCTTATTGCTAATGATGATATATACATTTGGACATTTATGATTGAACTACGGGCACTAAGACTAACAAGAGGAACCAAAATCAGCAATATCAACAAAATACCCATAATTGCAATTCCCAAGAGCCTCCCTCAAGAATGGAAAAGATGATGCTCACTCTCTTGAATCAATTTGAAGAAAAGAATAAGAAAGACGAAGAGAAGAATAAGAAAGACGAGGAAGAGAAAAAGAGGACCAACTCTCGTTTCCAAGCTCTGGAGACTCAGATGGGGCAATTATCCCAAGCTATGCACATGAGGGCACCTGGAAGCTTACCCAACAATACTGAGAAGAATCCTAGGGAAGGAGCTCATGCAATAGCTTTGAGGTCCGGGAAGCAGCTAGAAGGACTTGTGGCAGAAAAGGAACCTGAAGTGGCGAAGACTCCAGAGCAAGAAGACAATAGTGAGGAATTGGAACAGAATGTAAGCTCGCGGCCTACTGAGGAGCAAAGGACCGCCAAAGGTAAGAAGGTAAGTGATTCCTTGGTTGATACAGAAACGAGGACTCCACCTCTTTCTTTTCCCTCTGTGTGCAAGAAAAATAAATTAGATACGCAATATTCTAAATTTATTAACATTTTAGGAAGTTAGAAATCAATATCCCTTTTCTTGATGCTATACAGAGTATGCCAATTTATGCTAAATTCCTTAAAGATATTATTACTAATAAGAGAAAATTAGGGGAGCATGAGACAGTGAATCTTAGTGAAGAATGTTCTGCAATATTACTCAATAAGTTACCCCCTAAACTTAAAGACCCAGGTAGTTTCGCCTTGCCATATGAGATGGGTAAAATATCTTTTGCTAGAGCCTTATGTGACTTAGGAGCAAGCATAAATTTGATGCCCTTATCCATCTTTAGGAAATTAGGATTAGGAGAGGAACATAAACCAACATCAGTAACCCTACAATTAGCAGATAGATCTATAAAATATCCAAGAGGTTTTATTGAGGATGTGTTGGCTAAGGTAGACAAATTTATATTTCCTACTGATTTTGTAATCTTGGATATGGCTGAGGACTATGAGATTCCTCTAATATTGGGTAGACCATTTTTTGCCACAGCCCGAGCACTTATAGGTGTGGAACAAGGTAAGTTAACCTTGAGATATGGCCAGGAAGAAGTGGTCTACAATGTGTTTAAATCTATGAAGCATGCTAGTCCTGATAATACTTGTTTAAGAATCGATGCTTATGATCATGTTATTCAAGAGAATTTTAATGTTTGTGGATTTGATACTCCTCTTGAAGCATGTTTAGTTGAAAGAATTAATGAACTATGTGCATCCTCACCAGAAGGTGTAGATGAAGTGATTCAGATGTTGGAGGCTTGTCCACATTGGAAGACTCGCAACACCCCCAGATTTCTCATATTGGAAGCAACTCCAGGGCCAAAATTGAAGCCCTCAATTGAACAAGCCCCAGAACTTGAATTGAAAACCCTTCTTGATTCTCTTAAATATGTATTTTTGAATAACAATAATACTTTACCTGTGATAATTTTTGCTGCATTGTCACCTCTACAGGAAGAAAAGTTGATGAAAATTTTAAAGGGGCACCAAAAGGCATTTGGATGGACCATTGCAGATATTCAAGTCCAGCCATATGCATGCACAAGATACTCATGGAAGATGATCACAAGCAGAGTGTGCAACATCAAAGAAGACTCAACCCGCTGATGCAAGAAGTAGTGAAAAAGGAGGTAATCAAGATCCTAGATGCATGTATCATCTATCCTATCTCTGATAGTGCATGAGTTAGTCCAGTTCAGTGTGTGCCTAAAAAGGTGGGAATTACAGTAGTGAAAATGATAATAATGAATTATCCCAACTAGGACCGTTACAGGGTGGAGAGTATGCATTGATTATAGAAAATTAAATGATGCCACTCGTAAGGACCATTTCCCCTACCTTTCATTGACCAAATGTTAGAAAGATTAGAAGGACATGACTATTATTGCTTTTTAGATGGATATATCGGGTATAACCAAATTGCCATATACCCTAAAGACCAGGAGAAAACTACTTTTACTTGTCCCTATGGTACATTTGCATATAGGAGAATGCCATTTGGTTTATGTAATGCTCCCGCTACTTTTCAAAGATGCATGCTTGCAATATTTCATGACATGGTAAACACATATCTAAAAGTATTCATGGATGACTTTTCTCTATTTGGTTCCTCATTTGATAACTGCTTGAGTAATTTGAATGCTGTATTGACAAGGTGTGAGGAGTCATATCTGGTGCTTAATTGGAAAAAATGTCACTTTATGGTTACACATGGAATAATCTTAGAACATAAGATTTCCTCAAAAGGGATTGAGGTAGACACAGCTAAAGTGGATGTAATTGGGAAATTACCTCCGCCCGATTCAGTAAAAAGAGTTAGAAGCTTTCTAGGACTGTCACGCCCCAATTTCAGTAAAACCGAACTCGGGACGCGGACGTTTAAAATAATAAAACAATTGAAACCTGTTTTGAATAAACACTTTAAAATCACCATTTAGTTAATCAAAATGATATTTACAACTCAAAAATGTCCCAACAATTGGACAAAGTACAAGGTATCCGTCTCTAGACTCAAAAGATAAAACCCGGACTCCGCTCCTAGCTCCCCAAGCTTCGAGAGCTCACCTAGTCCGTCCCGTGATCGGTACCTGTAGGAAAAGCAGCTAGGGGTGAGCGTTCGCTCACCACCACAGATAGCAGACTGACTACGACATAATTAGCAGACAATACCGATAATACCAACAACAACCTCAACACCGGGGATCACTATACCCAAGTCAAGTACTCCGATTGACACACACCCACTGTTACCTTCCTCGACCGACTCAACACTCTGACACGTAAAGTAGACCCAACGCAACGATCACGACCTCTTCCAATGACTCAAAAGACCACCACACAACACCCAACATCACAAAGGATCGCACACCAAACAAGATCACAAAGGATCGCATACCAGCTGCTCAGTAACCTCCCTCAATCACGCGCTTTGCCGAACCACTCAGGCCAGGCAGTCGACCTGTCTTAGTAACCTCTCTCACTCACGCGCTTTGCCGAACCACTCAGGCCAGGCGGTCGACCTGTCTCACTCACGTGCCTTGCCGAACCACTCAGGCCAAGCGGTCGACCTGTCTCACTCACGCGCTTTGCCGAACCACTCAGGCCAGGCGGTCGACCTATCTCAGTAACCTCTCTCACTCACGCGCTTCCCCGACACAAAGTCGGGCCAGGCGGTCGACCTGTCTCACTCACGTAACCACAATCACAATCACAAGCAACTTCAACAAACAGCAACAATACAGGTTCAACACTCCACATGCACTCATGGCCACACAAGACACCAACATTAAAACACGGCTCAACAACCCCACGGGCACTCACGGCCACCCAAGACACACGAACCATAACTCACGGGCTCAACAACCCCACGGGAACTCACGGCCTCCCAAGACACACCAACCATAACTCACGGGCTCAACAACCCCACGGGCACTCATGGCCACCCAAGACACACCAACAGTAACTAACGGGCTCAACAACCCCACGGGCACTCATGGCCACCAAGACACACCAACAGTAACTCACGGGCTCAACAACCCCACGGGCACTCACGGCCACCCAAGACACAGTAACAGTAAAGGCACGTGTTCAACAACCCCACAGGCACTCACGGCCTCCCAAGACACACCAACAGTAAGACACGGGTTCAATAACCCTACAGGCACTCACGGCCTCCCAAGACACACCAACAGTAAGACACGGGTTCAACAACCCCACAGGCACTCACGGCCTCCCAAGACACACCAACAGTAAGACACGGGTTCAACAACCCCACAGGCACTCACAGCCTCCAAAGACACAACAGTAAATTACGGGCTCTCATGGCCACCCAAGACACAACAGTAAAGTACGGGCTCTCATGGCCACCCAAGAAACAACAGTGAAACACGGGCTCTCATGGCCACCCAAGACACCACAGTAAAACACGGGCTCTCATGGCCACCCAAGACACCACAGTAAAGTACGGGCTCTCATGGCCACCCAAGACAGAACATACACAATCAACCTCCGACATAACCAATGCCTCCAACAGTCCTAATGTCAACAGTTTCACAATCAACCTCCGGGCATGGTCATGTGCCTCCAGTACTCCTAATCTCGATAGGTTCGCAATCAACCTCCGGGCATGGTCATATGCCTCCAGTAATTCTACTAACGCTAAGTTCTCTGCTCCTACGACACTACTAAGTGTCACATGCATTTCCAATATTCGCTACGTTCTCGTATCATGCCTTTCTAATATTCGATAACCCACTTAACCCACGACACCCCAGTGTCACATGCATTTCTACTGTTAACTTTCCCTAGTCAGGGCCGAGATCCGGCTACTTTTCCCTACCTCGTGCGTGTTCTCCAAAAGCCAACCAACAAGCTCCGGCGTGATCTCAGTCACTCGCCTAGCTTTCCTTTCCCTCGGTCTGCAGCACGATCTAATAAGAACACGATTTTAAATACTTATAAGCTCGCAGACATAAACTGGAATTCAGTAAACTCGACGCCCAAAAGTAACCCCGACAATGTCGATCACTCCCAAACTTCCCAATTACTCGAAATTGTCGATAAAGGACCCGTAAGGCCCGATTCGCCCGACATGGCGAATCTGCCCGGGTTTTGTAAACGCCCTTCCGGGGCTCCGAAAATTCCCGTTTTCGTTCCTACGGTCTTAGAATAATTCAAAGGTTCCTAGGCACTCGACGGAATCGAATTTCCACTTCCGAGTCATTTAATTAACGTTTAAAGTTTCTAAACCCGATAATTACAACTTTTCCAATTTAATTCCAAATTTCAATTCGGTTATGGATAAATGGTCCGGGGAACGTTCTAAACCACCCGAACACAAAACCCGAGCACCCGAGCACGTGGGCCCCACCCGGCCCAACTTAGCCGTGGGTCCTAGGGTTTAAGTGGGCCCGACCCACCATGGTGGTGGCCGGCCCTAGCTCAGGCCAGCCACCTCACATGGTGGTCGGCCACCTTATATGGTGGCCGGAGCTCCTCCCGAGCTCTCGGTCACCGGAAAACGTGCTCCTTCACCTCCAAAACGTCTCCAACCATCCCCACACCTCATTTCCACCATAAACTACTCATTTTAACATTTGAAATTTACCAAATCGAAGATTGATTAGGTGCCTACCGTAGAGGAAGACGAGGTGAACCCGAATCTACTGTCGTTGAGACGAACCCATGGCTCGATGCTCGTGAATAGTGGCCAAAACCTCCCAAGCTTCCTCTTCCTTCTCTCCCTTTCTTCTCGCTTCTTTCTCTTTCTAAAACTAACCCCTTTCTTCTTCTTTTTTTGAAATGGACGTGTAGTCATCTTCTTCCCTTTTGTTTTATTAAAAAAAATAACAACTAACCCTTTAAAGGCAAAACTAACCATTAAAGTCTTGTCTTGTCTTGTCCCAAAACCCCACCACTTGTTTGACAAGTGGCAAGGTGGGTCCCACACCTTTTTGGGAAAGAGAAAGAAGCGAGAAGAAAGGGCATCGAACGGGCACTTTTCCCAAGAAATTACGAAACTTGGCGGGCTACAAGGAAACGGCTCAACTAAGACCGATGCAACGACGGCTAAGATTTTTGGATCCAAAATGGTCCTCGAATGGACCAAACGTCGCTCAGTTGACTTTTCCATTGAAAAGTCAACATTTCCCAAATTGCTCAGAAAGTTGCCCTGAGTCCCCCGGAACTCACTTTGGTCGATATCGGGGTCAACTTAAGTCCGGTATGACCCTCGGGGTCAAATTTTAGGTTCAATCAAGTGTCTGCTGAATTTTTTTAAATTTTCCTATTTTTCGCAGATTTGACTGGCGTTGACCGGGAGTGGTTATTACAAGGACATGCATGTTTTTATCGTAGATTCATAAAAGGATTTTCAGAACTATCTAAACCATCAAGTAATTTTCTTGTTAAGGATGTTTCTTTTGTATTTGATGATGCTTGTCTAACTGCATTTAAAACTCTTAAAGAGAAGTTGGTAAATGCATCTGTCATGGTAAGCCCCGATTGGTCTCTACCTTTCGAACCCATGTGTGATGCTAGTGATCTAGCTATTGGGGTTGTCCTAGGACAGAGAAAAGACAAGGTATTCCATACAATTTACTACTCTAGTAGAGTACTCAATGAGGCTCAGGTAAATTACGCTACAACTGAAAAAGAATTACTTGCTGTAGTATTTGCATGTGAAAAATTCCACTCCTATTTAATCTTGTCTAAAGTAATAGTGTATACTGATCATGTTGCCCTGAAATATTTGTTAGATAAAAAGGATGTCAAGCCTCGATTACTGTGATGGATTCTTTTGTTGCAGGAATTTGATCTTGAAATTAAGGATAAGAAAGGGGTAGAGAATGTAGTTGCTGATCACCTGTCTAGGATTATTTTTTAAAAAACAATTCATATTACAAAAATGTATAAAATACCCTTTTATTCCTTTTTTTAAAAACGTGAAGATATAGGTATGTAATTAATAATTCTAATCGATAGTAACAAAAGCTGGGTCAAAAGACCTTGGGTTCCTGAAAATGTTCGAGCCCACGTAGGTTTCCCTACGCTCTTGGACCCGAATAAACGTCTACTTTGCATCGTTGACAACATAGGGCAATACCAAGCTGCCAAAGGCTCATGCCTCCATGTGAGAGGTCTTGAGTTCGATTTAGTCTGGGAAAATAACTACATTTATTACAGGTTCATGTTTACTTGTTGCACTTGTTGATGCACATTGTGTTGAAATCTGCCTATCGAGTGTAGAATTTGTTACCTTGTACATCCAAATGTTATAATATATATCATCAAGTTGATATATATTATATGGTACATTGATTCCTCTAAAAACTGTATATTGTAGAATCACGGAACACTAAAAACTTTCTTCAGACGTACATAATATTTCATTGCTCCCCTAAATTTGATGCCACCAACTACTATGAACCGGAAACATACCACAATTTTAGACCACAAGCTCTACATCCACGCAAGGTTACTGAGCAACAAAGCCACATGAATATCAACATATCATAATTTCAGTGAAACAAATAAAATTCACCTTATCACCTCTCTATAAGAAAATAGTTAAAGGGTAATTACGTTTAGCTACACCTAACTATCATCGTTCATCACTTAACTACACCTAACTTTTTTTTTCGTCTAATAGATACCTTAACTTTCAAATCTTTACAGTTTACTACACTCCGTTAGTTTATCGTTACTTTGATGTCAATGTGAATATTGAATGACCCATTTACCCTCACTTACAACGCATACTTATTTAACCTGAATTTCATTTAATAACAGTCAAACACTCAAATCCTATAGAAGAAGGCGAGTAAGCTGAGAGAGAAGAGTTGTCCAAAGAGCTTCTCGTGCAAGACCAGAGTTTTCGGAGAAGAAGGCTCTGACGACGGAAAATGAACCGGCGACGGGTAAGTGGTCTTACCTCTAAGATTGTAGAAACACTTATGGGGGTTAGAATTTGGGTTGAGGTTTAGTTTCAGAGTATAGATCTAGGTTTTTAGATTTTAAAATCATTTGAGTTTTATCCTAAGTTCTTGAGTTATGTTCACATTATGCAGAAATTATTTGGGAGAAAAACATACCCAACCTATGTGTTTCTCCCTACTCTTGAACCAGACACGGTTATGTTGGAAATCGATGATGGGGAGAAAGTTAGAGAGGATGACTATAAGAACCACCCCCGGTCGACACCGGTCGGACCGATGAAATTTGGGAAAAGTTGACTTTCCACCGAAAAAGTCAACCGATGACTCCGGGAGTCATTCGGGATCTTTCCGGGACCCAAAAAGCTTAGCCGTCGTTACAGTTAGCTTAGTTGGGTCGTTTCCTTTCAAACGAGTACTTTTGCGAAAAAGTCAAATCCGGGTCAAACGGGATCAAATTAGGGGATTTATCGGATTAATTTAAATGGGCTAAAATAATTATGGGTAGAGGTAGACCCCACATGGACACATGTCCATGAGTCTTGGAGGAGAAGAAATAGGTGAGAAAAGACCCAATTGCCCTCATTTTTGGGCCTAAAGAGGAAAGGGGCTAAAGGGGCCTTTTAGACATTTCTATTTTAGGTTAAAGGACACACATGAGCCAAACTTCAGCCCATTTCATCTTGCTTGGCCGAAATACACAAGGGAGAGAGAGAGTGTGGAGCTCCATTGCTTGAAGAAGAAGAAAGGGAGGAAAAAGGAGACCTTTTGCTTGATTTCCACCACAAATCTTCTCCAAATCCACTTATTTCTCATCCCCTCTTCATTTTTAAAGGTGAGTACCCATTAAAACCCTCTTTTGATGAACTTTGGGTTGTGGATTTGGTATAAAATGCATGAACTAGCTTGGGTGTTAAGGGATTTAAGCTTTCCTTGTTGTTAAATGGATGATTTATGGTGAAAAGTGGAAGTTTGTAATGGAAATGGATTGGGTTTTGTTGTTTTTGATGAAACCCAACTATGGGTCTTGGAGTATTGAGGTTTTTGGGGCTGAAATTCGAGGTTTTGGAGCTTAACAATGGAGTTTTTGAGGTTTGGATTCGTGGGGACGAAGTTGAGGGAAGAAGAAGAAGGGAGCTGTCAGACCTGTCACGGATCCGTGACGGGAACCGTGACGGCACACGTCACGGTTCCGTGACCCAAACCGTGACGGAGCTCGTCAAGGCTCCGTCACCCACTCCGTGATGAATCAGAAATGGACCTTTTAGGCCCATTTTGGGTGTTTTCGGGTAACTAGGAAGGTTGTCTATAACCGAACGTTTTGGGGATTAGACCGGGTGTTTTCTCTTTTAAACCACCCTTGAATTATTGTTAATTCTTGTATTACTTTGTGTTCTTAGACGTTGTTCCCGAGCACGGCGGAGGAGGCTACTAGGCGACTCGTGGTTGTTCGTGTTGGATAACGGTTGAGGTAGGGAGAAGTAGCAAATACCGGTTGAATTACGGAAAGTTACTAGAATGCATATAGGATATGAACAACCGGAATAATTGTAGAATCACGTGTAGGTTTTGAATAACTAGCATAGTCATATAAAATATGGAACCACTTGCAGGCCATGTCGTGCCCGTAGGTGTGGGATTTGCTGTGATGTAGAATTGCACGTGGGTCATGTCGTGCCCGTAGGATTGTGTGATGATTGAGCTAGTTTGTGATTAGTAGCTGGTAATGTTTGATATGTGGTATGTTCCGTTGTTAATTAAGGACCATGATATGCCATGAGAACGGGGTGAATGTTTGTGTGAATTATTGTCTTGTGATATGATCGGGTGAATGATAGACCGATGTTTTGTGTTCGGTATGATATGTTAGTATGATATGTTTGGTATGATATGTGTGGTGCTCCGGTCCGATATCTATACCATAGAGGATTCCGGTATAGGGTATCTAGGCCGAGGATGGTGTTCCGGTACGATATATATACCGTAGAGGATTCCGGTATAGGATACCTAGGCCGAGGATGGTGTTCCGGGGTGACGAATATACCGTAGAGGATTCCGGTATAAGATACCTAGGCTGATGCTGAGTGTTCCGGTATGGTATGTGTGGGGTGATTTATACCCCGTGCTACGGGAAGATACCCGACCGACGGAGGATTCCGGTCCGGTATGTTTGATATGAGTTGTACGCCGATGTTGTGTGTTCCGAGATGATATCTAGGCCGATGTCGAGTTCGGTACGATATGGTTGAGCCGTGCTATGGAAGCCGATGTATTGATGTGGGATACTTAGCGTGATTGTGGCCGCTAGTGATATTACTCTGTGTGTTGATCTATTTTGGTTTGCTGTAGTTATGTATGGCAGTCATGTGATCCTCTGTGATTTTGAATACTTTTATATCTGAGTTCAGTGTATTGTTGTGCGACTTCGCGCGCGTGGATAGTTGTGAGTTAACCGTGGTCGTAATCCAATGAGAACTATTTAGGTGACGGGTGCTAAGAGCATAGTAGAGGAGAAATGTATGAGGGTCGGTTCAGTATTGAGTTTGATTTACGAGTTGCTCCCGAATAGGGTCAAGCGTTGTCTTTGGGTTACTTGTTTAAATGATTCTTGTTATTGCCCTTCTAGTATGTCTTAATCGGACATGTATCCGTGGTGGTGAGCAATTGTTCACTCCCTTTACTAATTTTTCCTACTGAGCGAAAGCTCACTCTTTTCTCTACTGTTCTACAGGTTTGAGCGGGATTTGATTTAGAGGACGTCTCGAAGCTTGGGCGCTTAGCGAGAGTCCTAGTTTTGGATGGTCTAGAGACGTACTTCCTTTTTGTACTAAACTCCTTTTATTTGGATGTTGAGCATTTGACTCTTGTTGTCGGAATTACTGGTTGAACTGTTATTTGGAGTTTCTTTGGTTTTAAAATTGCATTTATTATTATTATTATTATTATTATTTTAGTTCATGTCTCGAATCCGGTCAAAACCGGATTTGGGGCGTGACAATGACAATGATCACGGAGGAGGTAGTGTAGACCTGTTTGTCATTAATCAAGACGAATGCTGCTATTTAAAGTTGATGGCATAGTGGGTCAGCTTGGGTATGATCCCATAATCATGCTGCATTAGAAGAAAATAGGCCAGTAATGGAGTTCAAGAGTGATCAATTCCTATAAAACTTGTTAATGCTGCAAAAAGTTGAGGATGAAGTTGTGCCAAGACACGTAGTGCAAGGAATTTAACCGCTACAAATTGTGTCTCCTTCTAGAAAGGTTCTTGGAGGCACAAAGGAGAAGACAATGGATTCACTTGAGGATATACTAGGCTTAAGGAGATTGAGGTTTTAAGAGAGGATCAAATATTATAATAAGGAAAAGGTACAAAAGTTGTTGACAATCGGGTATGAATTGAGGGAATGGAACTTGAATGGCAAGAAGATTGTGGCGGTAGTCCCTAGTGATGAAGACCCAGCAAATGTGAACGAGGCTAATGAGAATGCACAAGGTAATATGACATTATGTTTGTATTTTCAGTGAGATACCTTAGGAAATTTATATATTCTTGCATTTTTTCGTTGAATGTAGTTGTTGAGGAGGATCAAAATTTCAATATGGACAACATTGAGAAAGTGGAGGTCACTGCAGAAACTGTTGAGAATGCACAAGTACCAAGAACAAAAGGTAGTATAACATTTTGTTTATATCTTAAGTTCAGTACCCTTAGTTTTTATAGTCAATTAGATGGGTGATATTATAGGAAATACAAATTGACAGTTGCACATATACAGACATAGACATAAATGTAGAAGGGTTAAAAGATAATGTGGACTGAAATGCAGAAGTGGAGGAAGAGATGTTGAGGAAGGAACGTATAAGGAAGGGCTAGACTCCTATGTTTGAGGTTGAGGATGTTGTAAGTGAGCTTGATGAAACAGATTTCCTTGAGTGGTTAAAAGATGTGTTGTTTTATAGTGACGGTGAAAGAGTATTTGAAGAGTAATATGTGGATGAGGATAATGCAGATGTGGAAGTCCAACCAACTAAAACTGTGATTCAAAATCCAAGTGTGGAAGAGGAACAAATGACACTATGGTTGATAATGTATTATTGCAAGAGAAGCCAATTGAAGACGGGCAAGACAATTATGGGCTTAAAATATGGGAGAGGGACGATATCGGGTCCAAAGTCCCTATAACTAGGGACTTCATTTAGGATTGCGTTAGTTTTTAGGGCATTGTTCAAGTCATATACAAAAAGAATAGGGTTTGAGTGTGATATCAAAAGGAACGAGAAGAAAAAAATTGGGATAAGTTGTGATAATAAAAAAAACGCAAATTTTGGTGTTATGCAAGTGCACCTAAGCACAATGAGGTGATGAGATTATGAACGTGGACACCACACATGTGACTATGCCCAATAAAATCGATCAACTAGAAGATAATATCAGACTTCCTTGCCCAACGGTTTTGCAAAGAAGTTAGAGATACCTTAGGGGATTAACATAGAGACACTTAGGAATATTGTCTAGCAAAAAGTTCATGTCACAGTGCCTTAGGGGAAGTTGTACCAAACCATCAACAAAGAAAGGACCATCATTGCTGGCGATTTAACACGACAGTACGAAGAATTATTCACAAACTGTAAAATGATTCATCGTACAAATGAGGGAAACAAGATAAAGTTAATGGTTGAACACGAAGTGTACCCACCCGATCCTACAAAAAAACAAAGTTCATCAGGTTGTACATACGGTAGAAGGCACATAAGGATGGTTTTCTAGCTGGTTGTAGGGCGTTAATGGGGTTGGATAGTTGCCACTTGAAGGGTAGGTACGGTGGACAACTCCTAGCAGTTGTGGGGTTTGATGAAAATGACGGGATGTTCCATTATCATGTGCTATTATGGAGCAAGTCTACAAGAGCTCTTTGAGGTGGTTCTTGGAAGAATTCTTTGATGACTATGGGATGGAAGGGATGGTGTTCATCTCAGATAGGCAAAAGGTATTTTCAGTTCAATACACTTTCTACTAAACTATCAAGATTATCAGTTTAGTACCTTAAGTATCTATGAATTATTGTAGGGTTTGATGCAAGTGCTCAAGGATTGTCTGCCTCATGCTGAGCACCGCTTCTGCATGAGGCACATAAATGAGAATTGATACACGAATTTCAGATATGATGAGCTCACAACTTTGATATATGCATGTTCAAAATCAAGTATGGTGTAAAAGTTTTAAAATAGGATGGAAGTTGTGAAGAAGATTAAGGAGAATGCTTACAACTAGCTACAAACAATTGAGCCTTCGGTTGGTGCAAGGCTTATTTTATCGACATAGTTAGGTCAAGTATACAAGTGAATAATGTGAGTTAGAGTTTTAATAGTTGGATTTTAAAGGGTAGAGACAAACCAATATTGGAATTGTGTGAGAATCTTATACTTAAACTAAAAAAGCTATTCTTTGAGAGATACACCAAGTTTGAAAGTTCTAGGGGTATAATTTGTCCTAATATCCAGTTGGTGGTAGAGGGTATCAAACTGAAAAGTAGGGATTGCACTGAAAAACCTAGTTGACTGAATTTGTTTTGAGGTAGTTGAGGGTGATAGAACATATGTGGTGAACATGGATGAGTCCAAATGTAGTTGTCTTAACTTGCAGTTTAGTGGGATACCATGTAGGCATGCCGTAGCTAGTATTTGTGAACTTAGAAATAAAGTTGGTCCTTATGTTCACCAATGCTATCACATGAACACTTAGAGGAAAATATATTCAGAGTTTGTGAGTCTTATACCTTGTAAGGATATATGGCCCACAACACTTAATTGCCCTAAGGTTGATCCACCTAATACCCATAAGCCGCCTTGTAGACCTAGGGTTAGAAGAAGGAAGTCAGTGGTGGAAAAACTCATTGATGCTGCAAGGGCCAACAAGAAGAACTGTAAAATAACGTGTTCTAAGTGTGGTGGTGTTGGCCATAACTTGCGTACATGTTTTGCCAAAGAACATGGAGAAAAACAACTTAAAGAAAAACTAGAAAGAGAAACACTGATGTGAAGGGCAAGAAAAATGGTTGGTATAGTACAGATGATGAACGGACAACTCTCATAGAGAAAAGAAGACAAGTTGTTGCTAAAAGACTAAACAAAGGGAGAAAATTACTATGCACAGTAATTGAAAAAGAGGCCAAGAGATTGGGAGTTGTAGATAAGATGACCCAGATATAGTCATAAATATAAGGAGAACAATCAACAAAACGAAGAAAAATTACCCCAAGAAGGATCTCAAACTTGGGAAGTTCTACATCTAGGCTTGGACCTAGTATTGAACTAGTTGCTACTGAGCTAATTAGAAGGCAAAACAATCATCAAGTATGACCTAAATGTATAAATTTACTTACTTTTGTTTTGTTTCACTGCTTTAACACTAACTGATTTCCATAATTTGCAGTCCCCTTTTGTATCTCTTCAAGCTGAAGGAGTTGGAGCAAGAACCACCACCAAGGATGCAAGGTTTTTCAGGCCTCCTAGAAGTGGTCAAATAGGGAGAGGAAAGAGAGGAAGACGATCTACTTTAAGTCAAGACTCTACACAACCTGCAACCACTGCCTTCACTCCACCAAGTAGTAGCAGCCAACCTCAAAAACTAGGGTTTATTTTGGTGCATTTGGTCATTTTGGAAAGTAGATATGCACATGAATGTTTGTTTTTCCGTTGTATCTGCTAGTTTTTGTGGGTATTAAATGTAAAATTTATTGTAAATCACACAGTGATGGGGGACAAAGAATCTTATGTGTGACTTTTACACTTTCCCCTTTTTTATGCATTATCATATTACCTTTGTTGGTTTATCTATATGTTTATGTAATTTTCAAATTTGTGCATTTCAGTTTGATTTTCTACACATGTTTGAACACAACATAAAGCAAATGGGTCATGGCCAATTTTGTCACAATTTCCATTAGATTTCTACTTGTGTATAGAGTTGAATTATAATTAGGAAAGAACTTGATTATAGTTAAGGAAGAGCATTATATAAACTTATATTAACCATCCATTACAAAAAAACTTACACCAACAAACATCTAAGAAGGAGCATTTGAGAGAAATCTGATTTTTTTCTTTGCTCACAATTCATTACAAACATCTCATATTGTCATCCACATTTACTCCTACACAAAACTAACAAAAAATCCTATAATGGTGATGAACACCATGAATAATTTTTTTTTGTAACTCCTTAGCTTGCAACTCTAGTCTTAGCTTCAATATAATTTCTTCATGACTTGTTTTTCTATTCCGACAAAAACATATTATCATCTTTCACCTTTGCAATTTTATCTTCTAAATCTTTCAATTGCTCATACATCCGAGGCAACAACCTCTTCCCATCTGCACATTTCTCGTCATCAATCCATTTAGAGAATCCACAGTTGATTTCACTCTACCAAAACAATAAAATCAATTATTGGATAAAACCCTAGAACTCAAAAATCTCCAAATCAGTTTCAGCTTAAACAGTTTCAATTAGTGAAACCAACACTTACATAAAACTTCCCACAATCATAAAACCTTCTTCCACGATTGAATTTAGTGGTTGAGGTTCGTATTGGTGCAAGAACTCCACAACAACAATATACCTCTCCTTCAACCTTCACCTCGTTTGATTTTCAATTACGATTTCAACTCCAAACAAGCCACACTCAAATCTCGTCTCTCTCCTTCAGTCATCTCGCAAACAGATTTAACTCTACCTCCTTGTTTATATTTGTTCTTTACTGCAACATTTACCTCAATATACAAAGGGGAAGTACATGGGTAGTTTTTTCCATTAAGAAAAATATAAGGTCACGTGAAACGCACGTTTGCGAGTATTCCGTCCAAAAACTAATGGATTGTAGTACCCTATAAAGATTTAAAAGTTAGGGTATTTGTTAGACGAAAAAAGGCGTAATTAAGTGATAATTGGTAATAATTAGATGTAGCTAAACATAATTCCCCAATATTTAACTCAAGGGTAGTTTATGAGCAAACTCCAACAGCCCACAAAATTAATCCGTTAGTAGGTTTATAAATGAAAAATAATTAGAGATGTTATTGACCAAACAAAAATTGTATAACCTAATTTTTTTAAACCAAAGGTGCACATACCATGCCCAGCTCCCCTAGGGTTTTGTGATTTTAGATGGCGGCGTGGGGAAGATCCACCACCACCGTCTGCGTGAGAGAGGGAGAGTGTCATAACCACTCCCGGTCAACGCCAGTCAAATATGCGAAAAACAGGAAAATTTAAAAAATTTCAACAGACACTTGATTGAACCTAAATTTGACCCCGAGGGTCATACCGGACTTAAGTTGACCCCGATATTGACCAAAGTGAGTTCCAGGGGACTCAGGGCAACTTTCTGATCAGTTTGGGAAATGTTGTATTTTCGCTGGAAAAGTCAACCGAGCGATGTTTTGGTCCATTCGAGGACCGTTTTGGATCCAAAAAGCTTAGCCGTCGTCGCAGCGGTCTTAGTTGAGCCGTTTCCTTGTAGCCCGTGAAGTTTCGTAATTTCTTGGAAAAAGTGCCCGTTCGGGGCTCGAAACGTCCGCATTTCGCGAATCTGAATGGAAAATATCTAGAAGATATTTTCCAAAAAGGTGTGGGACCCACTTGCCACATGTCACCAATGTGGTGGTGTTAGGTTTGTTGGACACTACATGAGAAGACTACTTTTAGTGTTAGTTTGTAATTAAGTATTAGTTTTGAGTTTTTAAAATAAAATAAAAGGAAAGGGTGGTTGTGATACACGTTCATTTCAAAAAAAAGGAAGACTTGGAGAGAGAAAGTGGTGTTAGAAAGAAGAGAGAAGAAATGTAGAAAAAGAGAAGAGAGTTTGGAGATTGGTGGCTTTTCCCGTCGATCAAGCCGTTGGATCGTCTCGACAATAGAAGAATCGAGTTCACACCGTCATTCTCTACGGTGAGCACCTAGCCGATTTTCGTTTTGTTAAGTTCGAATTTTAGGGTTTGAGTTTAAACGATTCAAATATGGTTGGGTTTTGGGTTATAATTGGTTTAAAGATGAATGGTTGAGGTTTGGGGTTCGTTAGGAACGTTTTGGGGCAAAAAGGGAATTTTGCCATTGTGGCCGTGTGGGGCCCACATGCCCGGGTATCGGGTTTTTGTGTTCGGGTGGTTTAGAACGTTCCCCGGACCATTTATCCATAACCGAATCGAAATTTGGAATTAAATTGTAAAAGTTGTAATTGACGGGTTTAGAAACTTTAAACGTTAATTAATTGACTCGGAAGTCGGAATTCGATTCCGTCAAGTGCATTGGGACCCTTGAATTATTCTAAGACCGTAGAAACGAGAACGAGAATTTTTGGAGCCCCGGAAGGGCATTTCCACAACCCGGGCAGATTCGCCATGTCGGGCGAATCGGGCCTTTACGGGTCCTTTATCGACAATGTCGAGTAATTGGGAAGTTTGGGAGTGATCGACATTTTCGGGGTTACTTTTGGGCGTCAGGTTTATTAAAATTCAGCATTATGCCTGCAAGCTTAAAAGCGTTTAAAATTGTGTTCTTTTAGATCGTGCCGCGAACCGAGGCAAGGGAAAGCTGGGTGAGTGACTGAGATCACACCGGAGCTTGTTGGTTGGCTTTTCGGAGAACACGCACGAGGTAGGGAAAAGTAGCCGGATCTCGGCCCTGACTAGGGAAAGTTAACTGTAGAATTGCATGTGACACCGGGGTGTCGTGGGTTAATTAGGTTATCGAATATTAGAAAGGCATGATACGGGAACGTAGCAATTATTGGAAATGTATGTGACACTTAGTAGTGTCGTAGGAGCAGAGAACTTAGCGTTATTAGAACTACTGGAGGCATATGACCATGCCCGGAGGTTGATTGCGAACTTATCGAGATTAGGAGTACTAGAGGCATATGACCATGCCCGGAGGTTGTTTGTGAAACTGTTGATATTAGGACTGTTGGAGGCATTGGTTATGCCGGAGGTTGTTTGTGTATGTTGTGTCTTGGGTGGCCATGAGAGCCCGTGTTTTACTATTGTGTCTTGGGTGGCCATGAGTGCCCGTGGGGTTGATTGAACCCGTGTCCTTACTATTGGTGTGTCTTGGGTGGCCATGAGTGTCGTGGGGTTGTTGAACCCGTGTCTTTACTGTTGGTGTGTCTTGGGTGGTTATGAGTGTCGTGGGGCTGTTGAGCCCGTGAGTTACTGTTGGGGTGTCTTGGGTGGCCATGAGTGCCCGTGGGGTCGTTGAGCCCGTGAGTTATGGTTGGTGTGTCTTGGGAGGCCGTGAGTGCCCTAGGGGTCGTTGAGCCCGTGAGTTATGGTTGGTGTGTCTTGGGAGGCCGTGAGTGCTCGTGGGGTTGTTGAGCCCGTGAGTTATGGTTGGTGTGTCTTGGGAGGCCATGAGTGCCTGTGGGGTTGTTGAGTCCGTGTTTTACTGTTGGTGTCTTGGGTGGCCATGAGTGCTTGTGTAGTGTTGATCTTGTGTTGTTGCTGTTTGTTGAACTTGTTTGTGGTTGTGATTGTGATTGTGGTTACCTGAGGTTGGGGGCCCGCTTCATGAAACGGGGGTACACGAGCACACGCGTCTGCATGTTCAAACGGGGTAGGGGGCCCGCCCGTCAATAAAGGGGTCCTGGCCGCGCGTGTGTGGTTTGGGGTTGTGAGCATTCTTTGGCTGGCTTACGATTTAGAGTCTCGGTAAGTTGCGAGCATTCTTTGGCTGGCTTGACCGAGTTAGAGTCTCGGGAGGTTGCGAGCGTTCTTTGGCACTGAGCAGCTGGCAGTGATGCGATCCTTTGTGATCTTGGTTGGTGTTACGTATTTATCTGTCGTGTCTTTGGAGGAGGTCGTGATCGTTGTGTCGGGTCTACTTTACGTGTCAGGGTGTTGAGTTGGTCAAGGAAGGTAAC
The DNA here is from genome assembly GCA_963921825.1 of Erodium maritimum. Taxonomy (NCBI): domain Eukaryota; kingdom Viridiplantae; phylum Streptophyta; class Magnoliopsida; order Geraniales; family Geraniaceae; genus Erodium; species Erodium maritimum. The sequence continues at coordinate 62,880,492 of OY997588.1, read as the reverse complement.
TGTGGGTGTGTGTTCAGTCGGAGTACTTGGGTTGGGGATGGTGTTCCCCGCTGTTGAGTTTATGTTGGTGTTACCGACATTGTCTGCTAATTATGCCGTAGTCAGTCTGTTATCCGTGGTGGTGAGCAAACGCTCACCCCTAGCTTCTTTTCCTACAGGTACCGTTCGCAGGCTGGACTAGGTGAGCTTCTGAAGCTTGAAGAGCTAGAAGCGGGATTCTGTGTTTATTTGAGTCTAGCGACGTATACCATGTTTTTGTCCACTTGTTGGGACTGATTTTAAGTTGTAAATATTATTTTGTTGAACTAAACTGGTATTTTAAAATGTTTAAATGGAAGAGGTTTCAAAGTGTTTATGATTTTAAATGTTCGCGTCCCGAGTTCGGTTTACTAGAAATTGGGGCATGACAGCTTGGTATCAGAGCTCGAGGTTTCACACCTCGGACTGTACGTCAATTAGGTGGGGAGAGTCGAGTCAGTAAAGTCCCGTCGTGCGTTGGGCACGCAGGTCGAAACCGTGTGTAGACCCGTCGTGTGGTGAATCTTGTTTGTGTTTGTGTGTATGTGCAGTACGGGGTTACTGGCATACTGTTTGTGCGTTGCTGCGTGAAATGTTTTTAAACTGTCGCGACTCGACTCAGGGGCGCCCCTGTAGTCGAGCGTGACGGTGTCCACGAGCACACGCGTCTGCATGTTCAGACGGGGTAGGGGGCCCGCCCGTCAATGAAGGGGTCCTGGCCGCGCGTGTGTGGTTTGGGGTTGTGAGCATTCTTTGGCTGGCTTACGAGTTAGAGTCTCGGTAAGTTGCGAGCATTCTTTGGCTGGCCTGACCGAGTTAGAGTCTCGGGAGGTTGCGAGCGTTCTTTGGCTGGCCTGACCGAGTTAGAGTCTCGGGAGGTTGCAAGCGTTCTTTGGCACTGAGCAGCTGGTAGGGATGCGATCCTTTGTGATCTTGTTTGGTGTGCGATCCTTTGTGATCTTGGTTGGTGTTGCGTATTTATCTGTCGTGTCTTTGGAGGAGGTCGTGATCGTTGTGTCGGGTCTACTTTACGTGTCAGGGTGTTGAGTTGGTCAAGGAAGGTAACTGTGGGTGTGTGTTCAGTTGGAGTACTTTACGCTCACCCCTAGCTGCTTTTCCTACAGGTACCGTTATCAGGCTGGACTAGGTGAGCTTCTAAAGCTTGAAGAGCTAGAAGCGGGATTCTGGGTTTATTTGAGTCTAGCGACGTATACCATGTTTTTGTCCACTTGTTGGGACTGATTTTAAGTTGTAAATATTATTTTATTGAACTAAACTGGTATTTTAAAATGTTTAAATGGAAAAGGTTTCAAAGTGTTTATGATTTTAAATGTTCGCGTCCCGAGTTCGGTTTACTGAAATTGGGGCGTGACAGAGAGAGTGGCAGGGTGAGGGCGGCGACCGGTCGTGCGCTCCCCAGTCTTCCATCGGATTGACTTTCTCCGCGAGTATGTCGTCGTCGCGACGTGGTGGAGTGTTTTTCTGTACAGCACCATCACGGCCTCACCGACGAATGCGTCTCCGGGAAGGTAGAGTGCGACAGCTGGGGCGGTGGCTCGGCGGGGAGAGTGCAGGAGTCCGGGGATGGTTTTGGATGGACATCGTTTATGGGAAAGGAGCTGGTCGGCACGGGAAAGGCTATCAAGGAGGGGGATGGGCTCCGGCCGATTGGGTGTCATCGGATAAGGGAGCTTAGCCGGTGACCTCGCTGGAGGCGCTGGCGTGGAGGGGAAGCAAGGGGAAGGGCTTGGCGCGAGACGAGGCTAGGGTTTCAAGCGACGAGATAGGCCGTGCAGCAGACTGGAATCGGGGTGGGCCAGGGGATGTGACGCGATGGGCCACCAAGTATGGGGCCGGGGCGGGCCGTCATCGGGCTTCTCAATCGCGGGTCGACTTGTTTGGGCAGGATGAGGAGCCTGCCGAGTACGGGGCCGGGGCGGGGCGAGCCCGGGTCTCCAACCCGTGGGTCACCCCATCTGGAACTGGGTTTTCTCCGCTCCGATTGTTGGGTCCGAGGAGTCTACAGAATCAGAGGGCTCGGTGAAATCCGATGGAGCATCATACACGACAGTGGCGGGGGGCCACAAGCACCCCGCCTCCAGGAATAAGATCCTGGAGACCCAGGGAGGGGTCGGTCGACTACACCACCTCCCTGGCCGTATGGTGGCAACGGTTCCGCCAATTGTCGATAGGATTCTCCCCTACCAGTTCGGGGTCAGTACTCCCGCGTTTAGGAGCCCTACAAATATCAGTCAAGGGAGGACGACGCACGCTGACTTCCCGGGGGAGCTATCGGTCCACCACTACAATATTTATACTTAGTATGCTCGATCAGTGCCTTTTGGTTGGACTATGCTGTATCGGTGTCTATGGATGCTACCGCAGTCCCCCCGCCCCCCCAAATGCCCATGAGAAAAATTTACATTTTAGTTCTTCTTTTCCAATATTATTGTAGTTCCTTGGTTTATATGGTGATAGCAATTTTGCGATCATCTTAATTTTTTAATAATATTCCCATTTCTTATCAAAAAAAAATATCAAATAGTTCACCTATAACATTTGTAAAACGTCTATAGTTTGCCATAAATTTTTGCATTTACCGCCAAATTATATAGTTTATGAATCCATAATCTCGAAAGTTGGGACTGGGTAAACAAATGCATACCTAAAATGCAATAAATACATAACTAATCCAGGATTGAACACAAAACCTCTCATATGAAAGATCGAGCCTTGACCATCGTAGTGTATCCTTATAAACTTTAAATTTGTAACATTGAATTTATATTTGATTCGAACTTAGTGGAAATAAATTGGAACGCGATGTTTAACAATCAACTAAAACAACAGGTTAAACTCACCCAATTATTGGAGCCCAACTAAATTAACGTAAGTTCATTAACATTTCTCTCACGATTTCCTGTGACCTACTCTTGAGTTCTCTCTCTAGCCCTAAACCCTAGACATGCTGCTGCGTCCTTCTTTTGTCATCTCACCACCGTTAGCCTCTCTAATGGCTTCTGACGCACCTCTCTCTCTCCCAGTGGTAGTCATCTCTTCGACTGGTCTGGTCATGCCTCCGGATCCATATTCCGAGGTCACTAGGCCTCTTAATGCGAGGAGGAAGAGGAATCCTTCATCATCAACTATGCCTCCACCACCGGTCACGACTATGGAACCTCCATCCCCGATGACCTCTGCTCTGGTTCCCTTCTCTCTGGGATGAACTATGTCGGTGTCCTTATCGGTGAAACCAAAGAGAGGACGTCCAACTAGGGTTTTAACCATAAACCCCTCCTCATGGGTTCCACTTTCGGCGATCCACCCGGTACCTCAAGATAGTCATATTTCCTTGAGGAAAGGGTACTAGACACCACTATAGATTCCGGTTTCCTTACCATCGCCTCCCATCTATGTTGGTCTGCTACCTCGAACCCGAGATCTTTTCCTTTTACTTTGAATCACTAGACTCCCAGACATGGGTTCAGGGTAATGATCCATGGTGTTTCGATGGCTATCCCCTACTACTCGGGGACATCGACCTGTTGGCATGAGATCTTCCAAAGTTGGATTGTCTGCAACTCTGGGTTCACGCCAAAGGTCTGCCACCTCTGGTTAGAAAGCATGCCACTAGAGAAACCATTGGAGCTGCTATAGGGAAATACGTGCGTGTCCCATATGATTAGTGGGGTTTCTGCTAGGAATGAGCGGTGAAGGTCCGATTTTGGATGGCATTGGAACGACCGTTGCGTTGGTCCCTGTTGTTGAGGTTTCAAGAATTTCCGGATCCAATTCGGGTCTCCCAGACCTACACCAAAACACCTACATTTTTCTATAATTTGTTAGTCTTAGTGCCCGTAGTTCAATCCTAAATGTCCAAATGTATATATCATCGTTAGCAATAAAATTAAAGCGGCTTTATATTACTTATGTGTTGGAGTAATATATCGATGTGTGCTCTGATCTATGCCCACCATGCGAATAGAACCATAGATCGAGATAGATCACACTCGATGGGTCCCTAGTCAACAAAGCTTCACTAGAAGCGACTAGTATGAAAGATGGCTCTTTATGGCTTACGTTCTGTTAGTCATTGGAATGGGATTCCGGAGTCTGATCATAGATATCATGTGGGACATGATATTGGACGACCCGCCCTGAATATGTGCCATAGATAAAGTCATGAACATATTCAGTGTTGTAGCTTGTTATGTATCCTTAGACCAAGGAGTCTTTGTGATCGCTATGTAGTCAACAACTGAGTTTGACCTGAGCCTAACGTTGTCCGTAACAGGGCTTCCATAACGGCCAGGATTGGCTTGGGGACGGGCTACATGAGTGACACGAAAGACGGCTAAGGGATTTATCCTTCGTACTAAGGTATGAGAAAGATATCGGTTCTCGGCCGCTTGATCGAGAGTGACTGGAAGAATAGCATGGCCATGCACATGATACTGGGTATCATATCTTCAGTCATCTCACATATCAAGGAACGGTGATTGAGAATAATAAGGATGACGGCTCTATGCCTTATCTCAATCAGGATATCGGAGATAAAAGGATAATGACAGGGACGACGGAAAGGTTAGAATCGACAGGGTCGATTCGTTATGTAGTGTCAGGCAATACTAAAGTCTCGTTAGTTGCCACTTAAATAGGATCAAGTAAAATGGGATTTTACGTTGATCTATTGACATGCATAAACCTAAGGGTCACACCGGAGGATGAAACTCATTGACACATTTATGGAGAATGGCCAAAAGGGAGTTGTCTCGGGACATGACCAAAACTGGGTTTTGGGTCATGTGCCCGTAAGTGAATAGGACTTTACGGATCGAGACAAGGCTTGGAGTCTTGGGATTGATCGCGTCGGATAATGTTGGACATTTCCGGTATGGAAGGCATGGAGGCGATGAGCGAATCACGGGACCTCGTTGGAAATGGCCACGGGCCATGTTCCAAGAGGCCCATGAAAGGCCCATGCAACCAAGGCCCATGGAACTAATTAATCAAGTCTTGATTAATTAGTACTAAGTAAGCAAGACAAGGATTAAGGTGTTGGTGATTCACCACCTAACCCAATCTTGTCTTGCCATACTTTGTCCTATTTACACCTTACTTGACACCATACTTGTCCCATGCCTTTAGTTGGACAAGTATGGGTTTTGTTATGTTTAAGTCATCCTTTTTCAACATAACAAACACAAGACAAGAATAGGAAACACAACTTCTCTCCCCCTCCCCTTGCAATTTCGGGTTTGGCTAGTTTCCTCCTCCATTTTTGTGTTCTTGAGTCCTCAAAGAGAAGAACTACGTGGCTTTGATTCCCATGTGGATACGTAGGCGTCTTGGAGACTCAAGTCAATCATTCGTTAACCGGTGTTCCTGTTTTGGTAAGAGATAGTGCTGAATTTTTCTCTTGTGAATCCATTCTTTGTTAGTTGTTTCATGGTTTTAATCGTCTCTTGGTTTTTATTGATTTTCCGCTGCGAGTTGGTTCATCTCCAACCCTACCTCGAGACCCAACAGTGGTATCAGAGCCGTGCTACCTTCGGGATTCACAAGACGGTGTTCAAAGTTTCGGTTTTGCTTGAAAGTTTCGTTTTTTGGCATGTTGTTTTGCTAAATTGTTTGATAACATGTTTTAAATTCTTGTTCATGGATTTAATGCATGTAAAATGAATTTTTTAAAATTATTTCAAATCTGGAAATTTTGAATTTTTTTTTGATTTTTCGGGTCTCGGGAGCGGGACTCTCGGGGAGCCGAAACCGGGACCGAACGGGGCTCCGTTGGACGGAGCTAGGCCAAGCATGACCATTGGATGGTTGATATGCCAAGGCTAAACCGTTTTGTTAGTTATGACGAGTTTGGAACCGTCATGACGAACTCGAAGATCAAATGTTCAAAAGTTTCATTTTTGAACGGTTTCGATAAACCGAGCATCAAAAATTTTCGAAACTTGGCTATTAATTAAAACCGGAAAATCACATGATGTTTGATAACATGCTTGTTTGATAACACGATGTGTGATGTGATGTTGGCATGGTGTACATAATAGCCCCGAGCTCGATTTAATTATGTATCGCTTTTCACGGCCTGCGAGCCGTTAGAGTTAGCGTGTAATTATTATTTCAAGGTGTGGTCGTCGAACCACTTGTTTGTAATATTTATTTATTCCCGACCTGCGAGTCGTGTATTAAATTTTAATATTTTACTCAAGACGAAGAAAGGGTGAAAAGGTCATTTGGTGGCTTTCGGGTGTTGGCATCGGCTTGGAGTCGGTGGAGCTCAAGAAGCTAGTGGGAGTTAGTTTAGGGGGCTATTATGTGCACATTTATCGCTTTATGCTTGGTTTAGTTTATGCATGATTAATTCTATGTGTTTTAGAATTGCATGCTTAACTTTATTTACCGAGCATATCACCTCACATGCAAAGATAAAATTGGAATTTTAATCCTTGTGTGTGAACCCTTAGAACCGTCATTGCATTGGATGTAGTTGACGGGTTCAAAGGAAGAATTACATTGGATGTAATTTGAGGCATCATTGCATTTGGAATGTAGTTGATGTGCTCATCGCATCTAGGATGTGCCAAAGTTTTGAACACAACTGGACAAGTAAAAGCGGGTCATGTCCGATACCTCCCAATCATCAACACCTTACTACCTCCCCATCCTATGGGTGTCGTGCGTATTAGCGGAGCATCCATGGGGAAGCGGGGTAGTAGGTTTGGACGACATATGTGGGTGTCGTGCGCATTAGCGGAGCACCTACATAGTGACGAGCCATAGTTGAAAATTGGTGGACCCGACTACGATTCTCAGCCTGAGGTTTAGCTAGGGTAACAGATAGGGTAAGTCGTGTACATAAGTACATACCCTAGCCAGGAGTCACATTGGATGTGATTGGATGGAGTCCTACCTACATAGCTCGATTAAGTGGTGAGCATTAATTCAGCTTAATCGAGTGAATCAAGGATCTTGGTTTCAGATTCTAAAGGTTTAGAATCGATTGTTGGTGTTTAAGCTTGATCTTCATAAAATTTATTCAGTTTACTGATTGAATTTTATCTGTTGTAGATCAAATGGAAAATTCAGCGAACATTAATAGTTTGCCATTAAAAACCATTCTTGACAGGGTCAAGCTAAATGGGACAAACTATTTGGACTGGTACAGAATTTTGAGGATAGTCCTCAAGTCTGAACGCAAAGAATATGTCATTGACAAGGCTGTCTCTAAGACCATATCAGAGTTACATGAAGTGTCATTAATTGCTGAGAAGAATATACCAGGGATCTGGGATCCAAGGATATTCTGATGGTCAACAAGGGAATTGGAAGTGGCAAGGGCGGGGCCCATGCGCACTTGGCAGGAAAGATGAGACACATGAGAATGTCTGCTTCTACTGCCAATAGCCTGGTCATTGGAACCGGGATTACAGGAAGTTTCACGGCTGATCTGAAGAAGGGCAGTGGGACTGCGCCTTCATCAAATAGCGTGGATGATCTGAAGAAGGGCAGTAGGACTGCGCCTTCATCAGGAAACCTGGATGATCTAAGGAAGGGCGGTGGGACCGTGCCTTCATCTGGTATTAACTCTATAGAGCTACATCTCTCTACTTCCAAAGATTCATGGGTATTAGATACCAGGACTGAATCTCACACATGCACTTATATATGGTGGCTGAAAGTAGGAGAGGTTTGGAAAGCACGAAGTGGACCTCAGAGTTGTGGAAACTGCTGTAGGATCCATGAGTTTTGCTTTGCCAAGAGGCCTTGTCTTAGTACTGTATAATGTATATTGCATACCTACTTTTAGTAGGAATATTATATCTGTATCCGTGTTTGACAAGGAAGGATATAATGTTAATATTGGAAATGAAATTTTCAATGTTCTATGCAATGATATGTTTTATACCAGTACTGACTTGGTTGGAGGATTGTACATATTAGATATGGGTAACAATGCCTCAAGTTCTATATATTCCGTTAATACCAAGAGGTCTAAATCCAACGATTTAAACCTAACTCTGTTAAGGCACTGTCATTTAGGTCGCATAAACAAGAAGCACCTATTAGCATTTCAGAAGTGCGGACTTTCAGGTTCATTCGAATTCCATTCGATCGATAGGTGCAAGATTTGTTTGATGGGCAAAATGACTAAAGTGCCCTTTTATCGATCGCGATGAAAGGGCGGGTGAATTATTGGGGCTGATACACTCGAATGTGCGTAGACCAATAAGTTCACTTTCCAGGAGGGGTTTTAACTACTTTATCACATTTACTGATGATTACAGTAAATATGGTTATGTCTATTCGCTGAGACATAAGTATGAAGCTTTTGATAAATTCAAAGAGTTTAAGACTAAAGTAGAAAACTAGCTCGACAAAGGTATTAAGGCACTTCGATTGGATCGAGGTGGAAAATACTTGACCACAGAGTTATTAGATCATCTAAAAGAGAATTGGATCCTTTTGGAATGGACTCCTCCTGGGACACTGTAGATGAAAGGTGTAGCCAAACGGAGAAATCGGACATTGTTAGACAATGGTCCGTTCCATTATTAGTTGGACTGATCTCCCAATCTCTTTCTGGGATTATGCTCTAGAGACGACCGCATTCATAGTGAATCGGGCTTCGACGAAGGGTGTGGAAGGGACACCATTTTAAAATGATATGGGATGATGCCCGCTTTGTCCTTCCTAAAGATTTGTGGTTGCGAGGCTTATGTGAAACATTTGGTTTCGACTAAGCTCGAACCAAGATCTGAGATATGCACCTTCGTGTGGTATCCCAAAGCAACAAGGGGATACTACTTCTACAATCCCAGTGAGAACATGGTGTTCATCGCATGGGGTGGGGTCTTTATGGAAAAGGAGTTTTGTTTCCAAAGACGTCATTGGGAGGACTGTGCATCTCGAAGAAATTCAGGATGGTACAGATCTGTCTAAACCAATTGGCAACCCAGTAGAAAGAAGCCAGAGATTGTCGTAGAGTAAGAACCAATTCCTGTTACAATTCCGGAAGGTCCAAGGCGATTTGAAAGGATCAATCTTCCTCCTCCAAGATATGGTATCCGGAGGTGACAATGAAGTCATGGTGGATCACGATGATCCAGCCACCTTTCAGGAAGTCGTGGATGGGCCCAACTCCGAGTTATGGCTGGGAGCCATGAGGGAGGAAATGCAATCCATGTCGGACAACCGAGTCTGGGAACCGGTTGATCCCATCAATGGTGTGAGGACCATCGGATGCAAATGGATCTTCAAGGTGAAGATGGACATGGAAGGCAAACCTCTGACCTACAAAGCTCAACTGGTGGCGAAAGGTTATAGGCATGGATTGACTATGAGGAAACCTTCTCCTTAGTGGCTATGGTCAAAATCGATCCAAATTCTTCTTGACATAACTGCGTATCATAATTACGAGATATGCCAAGTGGATGTCAAAACCGCTTTCTTAAATAGAAATTTGACTGAGTACGTTTGTATGTCTCGGCCCAAAGGTTTTGACGATCCGAAGAATAAAGGAAAGATTTATAAGTTGTTGAAATCCATTTATGGATTGAAACGAACTTCTCAGAGTTGGATCCTTCGTTTTGATGAAGCTGTAATTGGATTTGGCTTAATCAAGAGCGAGGATGAATCTTGCGTTTATAAGAAGGCTAGTGGGAGCAAGATTACCTTTCTGGTTCTCATTGAAAACGACATCCCAACCTTGCACGAGACTAAAGCTTGGTTGAGGAAGTGTTTTTCAATAAAGGACTTAGGCGATGCTTCTTATATCTTAAGGATTAAGATATGTAGAGATCGCACCAAGAGGGTCTTGGATTTAAGTCAGGGAACCTATGTGAACAAGGCATTGAGTAGGTTCTTAATGCTCGATTCAAAGAAAGGACTCTTACCCACTAGTCATGACATTCATCTCAGCAAGACTCAGTGTCCTAAGACACCTGATGAGCTGAAAAGGATGATGAAAATCCTATGCGCCTGGGGGCAGGATCGATCATATATGCCATGACATGTATGAGACCAGACGTCTCGTAAGCCTTATGTTGTACCAGTAGACATCATTCTAACCCGGGGGAAAGATGATGCTGAACTAGTCGTCGAAGGATGAGTAGACGCTAGTTTTCCAAGACAAATCCATATGACTTTAGAAGTCAATCAGGATATGTGTTTACGCTGAATAACAGAGCTTTAGCTGGGACAGCGTAAAACAAGATATCATTGCCGAATCTACGACAGAGGCCAAGTACATGGATGCTGCAGAGGCAGCTAAGGAGGCTATGTGGATTTGGAAATTCATAGCAGGGCTGGGTGTAATTAAAAACCCATCCAGCCTGGTGAATCCATCTTGCGACAACACAAGGGCCATTGCGCAAGCTAAAAGCCTAGATCGTATAACAAATCCAAACATGTACTGCGGCGTATCCACCTCATCAGATAAATACTGAATTGAGGTGAAGTGAAGATAACCGATATTACAACAGATGATAACATAGCCAACCCTTTGACTAAGGCAGTGGCACTGCCTGAACATGTTAGACATGTAAAGTCGATGGGGACATATTGGAGTTTAGATTGGAACTAGGGCAAGTGGGAGATTGTTAGTCTTAGTGCCCGTAGTTCAATCCTAAATGTCCAAATGTATATATCATCGTTAGCAATAAAATTAAAGCGGCTTTATATTACTTATGTGTTGGAGTAATATATCGATGTGTGCTCTGATCTATGCCCACCATGCGAATAGAACCATAGATCGAGATAGATCACACTCGATGGGTCCCTAGTCAACAAAGCTTCACTAGAAGCGACTAGTATGAAAGATGGCTCTTTATGGCTTACGTTCTGTTAGTCATTGGAATGGGATTCCGGAGTCTGATCATAGATATCATGTGGGACATGATATTGGACGACCCGCCCTGAATATGTGCCATAGATAAAGTCATGAACATATTCAGTGTTGTAGCTTGTCATGTATCCTTAGACCAAGGAGTCTTTGTGATCGCTATGTAGTCAACAACTGAGTTTGACCTGAGCCTAACGTTGTCCATAACAGGGCTTCCATAACGGCTAGGATTGGCTTGGGGACGGGCTACATGAGTGACACGAAAGGCGGCTAAGGGATTTATCCCTCATACTGAGGTATGGGAAAGATATCGGCTAAGGGATTTATCCCTCATACCAAGGCCCATGGAACTAATTAATCAAGTCTTGATTAATTAGTACTAAGTAAGCAAGACAAGGATTAAGGTGTTGGTGATTCACCACCTAACCCAATCTTGTCTTGCCATACTTTGTCCTATTTACACCTTACTTGACACCATACTTGTCTCATGCCTTTAGTTGGACAAGTATGGGTTTTGTTATGTTTAAGTCATCCCTTTTCAACATAACAAACACAAGACAAGAATAGGAAACACAACTTCTCTCCCCCTTCCCTTGCAATTTCGGGTTTGGCTAGTTTCCTCCTCCATTTTTGTGTTCTTGAGTCCTCAAAGAGAAGAACTACGTGGCTTTGATTCCCATGTGGATACGTAGGCGTCTTGGAGACTCAAGCCAATCATTCGTTAACCGGTGTTCCTGTTTTGGTAAGAGATAGTGCTGAATTTTTCTCTTGTGAATCCATTCTTTGTTAGTTGTTTCATGGTTTTAATCGTCTCTTGGTTTTTATTGATTTTCCGCCGCGAGTTGGTTCATCTCCAACCCTACCTCGAGACCCAACATAATTGTGATAGGATTGGTCACGTGGTCCAAGATTGCGATCGGGAGATGCTAGGGGTTCCCCAGTTTAATAAGTCGCTCTTGGAATTCAAACCGGACACCTTGGGGCCGAAGTATGCTTCTAACTGGGAGACCAAGGCAACAACATATGCCCCACCAGGATTCTCTGCCTTGACCTTGACCACTATACCTAAATCCCTCTCACCTCGAGACAGTGGCCCGATAGTAACCCCAATTACTATACCTAACCCGAGGGGCACAGTCAAGGTTCTAAATAACCCGAGATCACCCCGAGATCGCGGCGAGATCACGGTAAAATAGGCCAGTCGTTACTGCGATGTGGTATCGGTTGAAATCGCGGTCAACTTGGTCAACGCGATAAAATGCGACTAGAGTGGGGTATGTTAGGGTTCTTAGATTTAAGGTTACTTTACTTTAGTTAGTTAATGGGTTGAGTTTTATCAATTGTTGGGCTGAGTCAAATTGGACTTGATATAAATTAGTTGTTGGTCATTTAGGTTAATTTAATTGGGAAAAGACTAGAGTTAATGTAATTTTATTATTATATTTTTTTATATGTTTTAATTATTAATAATTTAAAATAAAAAAATCTGAAAATATATTAATAGATACATATGTGTATTAGTAATTCAAAAATAATATAATTTATATTTAGCTGTTATTATTATTATATTTTTATAGAGCATTAGTTATATTTTTATTATATATGTATATCATATATATATATAGGGGAACAATCAAGTACAAACCTTATTTCGGGTCAGAACGTAGAACTAATCTGGGTCATTGATTACTCAGATCGAATGGCCACCGAAATTCAGGGGGGTGATTGATTACGAAATCAATTACAAGATATGCATTAATTAAAAAGATATTAAAAGATATGCATTAAATCTGGGCCATTAATTCTACGATCCAAGGGCCCAGATTGATAGTTTTATGTTCTGACGAAAGATACAAGTTTGTACCTGATTGTTATCCTATATATATATATATATATATATATATTTAATACAAAACGTGATTTGCCGAGATCTCTCCGAGATCTTCCCGTTAAATTGAAATAACCTTCAAGGTGACCTCGCCGTTATCTCACCGCGACCATTATTTAGAACCATGTGCACAGTGGATGAGATTGGGGAGACACTACGAGTTCCTCGGGAGGAATGTCCCTGGTGATAGCATGTCCTCCCATTGGTATTGTTGAGATCAGGTTCAATCGTACTCTTCACGACGAGAAGATCCCCCTCATAAGATCAAATAGTGTTTAGACACTCTCTTAAGCGGTTCTCGACAATGCTAATTTTAATTACCTTCCAGTTTTTTTAAAACCATATATGATAACGACGATATATCATAGAGTTTGTTAAAATGAATTTCGAAGGACTCGTTCTATATGCCGACTTTCTTTTAAATCTCAATAAAATAGCGCTCAAAAAACCAACGGTTAAAACCCTGACTTGTTGGGACCCTAATCAAAAGGCAGAGGATCGGTTCTCCCTTGCACTGCAGAGCAAGAACCCACAACTAAGATAGTGCTCTTATGATTCCCGGTAAAAAAAAATGACGACTTTGGATTGGAATGGATTCGATTCGGTTCATTTCGGACATTCTCTTCCACGTCGATCGCGTCCACTCTCCGCAATCAATTGATTCATTCGTCTCTTCTATACCAACCATCACTTCACTGACCTGAAGCGACTCATCAATGGCGGCTATTGTTGTAAATGTGTCGCAGCAAGGATCCGGAGACTACCGGACCATCCAAGACGCCATAGACGCCGTCCCGCTCCGCAACACTCGCCGGACCGTCATTCGCGTGGCTCCGGGCATCTACAGGCAGCCCCTGTACGTCCCCAAGACCAAGAGCCTCATCACCTTGTCGGGCTTGAGCCCCGAGGCCACCGTCCTCACCTGGAACAACACCGCCACTAAAATCCACCACCACCAGGTGGATTCCATGAAAGTTCGAGTTTTTTTCATCTGGGTCATTGCTGGTTGAGCTAATTGAGGAATTTTTATGGGTTTTTTTTTTTGCAGGATTCGAGAGTGATCGGGACTGGGACTTTTGGGTGTGGGAGCACTATTGTGGAAGGGGAGGACTTCATTGCTGAGAACATCACTTTTGAGAACTCTTCTCCTCAGGTGAGGCCTTCAAATTTCAACTTGTATCCCCAAATGTTGTGTTCAAGTTCAATTTCTTCACTAAATGTGTTGTGTATTTCTAGTAAAGTTGGGATTTTTATACTGTGTAAGTTGTAGTTTTGGGGTAGTGACTGTTATTATGAGCATATGGGTTTTGGCTTACTTCAGTTATTGGGTGTTTTACGCTAACTTCTTTTCTAAACAACTTTGATTTGTTTTAGGAGCACTTCGGTGTTGGTTACATGGATGGTAGGCATGTTGGAGCCTGGAACCTATAGCTTGAGAAGTTTTTGTTTTAAGTTTTGGCCTTGTCTGTGTTGTCAAGAGATTACTTGTTCTGTGATACAAATTTGTATGATGATATATGTTTACTGAGTGTTGTAATTACTGCAGGGTTCAGGTCAAGCAGTGGCCATAAGAGTGACCGCTGATCGCTGTGCCTTTTATAATTGCAGGTTTCTTGGATGGCAGGTTTGTTCATTGTTGCATTGAGTTAATGGATTAGATGGTAGAAAACTTAAATGTTAGTCTAGTCTAAATCTTAACCAAACCTTCGTCCACAACTGCTTCCAAGCAAATATTCTCACTTGGGTTCGAACCTCTGACTTCAAGGAGATGAGAGAACTCTCTAACCATCGTTCAGTTTGGCCCGATTATCCCGGGTTTTTTTGCTCTTCCCTAGCTTTATACAACTCAAGTCCTTCATGGCCCATTTATGTTCTTGTACGTTGATGTTGATGGCTTATGCTTAGGGGAGCTCTTATGGGTGATTACCATCTTCTTCTAGGTAATGAACCTTTTTGCCATACTCCATGTGCAGGATACTGTGTACTTGCATTATGGAAAGCGGTATTTGAAAGATTGTTATATAGAAGGAAGTGTGGACTTCATTTTTGGGAATAGCACTGCTCTGTTGGAGCACTGTCATATCCACTGCAAATCCGCTGGTTTCATAACCGCGCAGAGCAGAAAATCTTGTCAGGAATCTACTGGTTGTGTCTTCTTAAGGTATTTATGTAGGTTAGTGTATGCATCTGTAATTTTAACAGATAGGTTAGTATAGGTATATTGTTAAAATCTTGAAAATATGTAAAGGTTAGTGTAGGTATCCATAATTTCGAATACGTGTATACGTTAGTGTAGGTAAACGTAATTAACCCTTATGTATGTGACGATGCAGATGCGTGATCAGTGGGAGTGGAGGGAGTTCAAAGGTATATCTTGGAAGGCCATGGGGACCCTTTGGAAGGGTGGTGTTTGCATACACATATATGGATGCTTGCATCAACCATTCAGGCTGGAATAATTGGAGCAAACCCGAGAACGAGAGAACCGCTTGCTTCTATGAGTACAAGTACATATATATATAGGGGCACTATCTACTACGAGCTCTTAATATGGTACAAATTACAAACTCATCTGGCCATTACTTTTCTCAACCCTTTTCTTGTAATAAAATTTGCAGGTGTTTTGGGCCAGGCAGTTGTCAATCGAAAAGGGTGGCGTGGGCGAGAGAACTGGTGGGTGAAGAAGCTGAGCAGTTTCTCGTGCATCGTTTTCATCGATCCGGATCGTGAAAGGCCCTGGCTTTGCCAGAGAATGGCTCTCAAGATACCTTATTCTGCTTAAGACTTATAATCCAATTGCTCAAGCCTTCCAGATGTGGCGGAAGAAGATATGGAACCACAGACTAGTAATTCCTGTGCCTCACAAGTTATTGTTTCTGAATGCATTGAACTGTGATGTTAGGACTTAAATTATTAAGGTTTTGTCAAGCCTTTTTGTAAATTTTCATGGTCTTTGTCTAGACTTGTGTAAGAGTATGGATTGGATCTCTTGTTCTCAGGAATGGCCAATCAATGGAATATTGTACTTGCCTTGTCCTCTTCTTTCCGGTTTTGCTTCTTCTCCAGTGAGGCTATGGTATTGCTCCTTTTTTCTTCGGAAACCCGTATGAACAAACCCAGTTCCAAGATCGGCAGAGATCACAAATCGTCGTCAAAGTTCATGAATCAAAGATACACAAAGGTTCCGGTCACGTGGGAGCATTTCATTAGCTCCCAGTCAGCAACATCAGCATCGAGCTTCGGCCTGGCAGCACAGTTCCGGATGCGACATCAACATCTTCCTCCAGTAAGGGCATGTGCATCATGTGAGTTTAGGGGTTCGGAGTTGAGGGAGGATCTTGCGGTTCGAAACCACTAAATAGCGATCATGATCTGAATTCGAGCAACTCGGCTCATATTTGAGAACCGATCGGTTTGGGATCATGATCTTGGGGCAGCCAATCACGAGTTGTTGTCGGTGTTGGGGTGGAAAAAAAAGTAGTTGTTGGCTTTGCAAGCGACTAGTAGCAACTATAGATTTTATGTCAAAAATTAATAAAAACCAGGAAAAATTTATATAAATACCACAAAAATTGTTTGCAGTGTCCACATTTTATTATTTCACTGCAAGCAATAAATACTCTTTCTCTCTTGTTTTTATAATCGATCGAGCTATGGATGATTTGGAAGCAAACATTCGTGCAATGGAGACGCGAGTCCAGCAAAGGAGGAGCAACTCAGAGTAAGGATATAGCCTTAGGTGGATGCATTGAGGCGAAGAGTCGAAAGCACGAAGAGAGATTAACAGATGTCGTGTAGAAGCCCACAAACGACTAATACAAGATTATTTTGTTGACGACCTTATTTACAATCCCAAGATGTTTAGGCGTCAATTCCGTATGAGCCAAACCCTTTTCATTCAGGTGATTGAAAATTAAGCAAAGAATGAGACTACTTTATCCAAAAGACCAACGCTTTCAGACACATGGGTTTATCAACGCACCAAAAATGCATCGTTGCAATACAAAAGCTAGCGTGCATGTGCTCGGTCGTTTCGTTTGACGAAGCACTACAAATTGGGTAAACACCATGCTCAAATGTGTGCAATGTCTTCCCAAGGCAGTTGTTGAGGTATTTATAAAGGAGTATGAGCGAGCACCTAATGCGGAGGACTTGATCGATTGTTGGAATCGGGATACAAGCGAGGGTTCCCCAACATGATTGGCAATCTTGACTGCATGCACTGAAGTTGAAGAATTTCCCAACCGCGTTTCAAGGATCCTTTGGACGAGGAGATCACCACGAGCATCCAACCCTAATGCTCGAAGTTGTAACGTCTCGTAATTTGTGGATTTGACATGTGTATTGCGGATCCGCTAGCTAAAAATATGACATCAACGTGCTCAACGACAGACACTTATCCGATGACGGTCTTATCGGTCGTGGCTATGTCGTGGAATACGAGATCAACGGGACTCGATATGACCGACATTATTATTTGGTTGATGACATTTTCCCAAATTAGAGTCAGTTTGTGAAGACGATTTGACATCCTATCCAACCCAATATTTTTTTCTAAAATCCAAGAAAGTGCTCGGAAGGATGTTGAACAATTTTTTGGAGTCCTTCAAGCATAGAAGCATATAATTTTCCAGTCCGCTCGCGTCTGGGACAAGTATACGTTGTCCGATATATCATATACACTTATATCATTCTACATAACATAATTGTAGAGGGGGAACACAACCGGTATGATAGAGGAGCTGAAGAATGGTATAATAAGCCCCCTTGGACATACCCGATTAGACACTATCGGAACGATGACACCATGGATGGACATTATCCTACCAACAATACATTTTCGTTCGAAGACATCTCAAAAGTGACACCAACCACCAGTATCTCCAAACTGACATTCTTGAGCACATATATGATCGTTTTGGAGCGGATTACAAATTAGACGATTAAGTTTGTGTACTACTTTCTAAATGACATAATAATTAAGCTTATTATTAATGTTGAAGTTTACTTAGTTTGTATTAGTCAGTATTATATATTGATTTTTTTTTTGATTTTTTTTTATCAGCAAAGCGAAAATTAAATTAAGCCTCTCTCGAGGTGAAAGAGGAGTTACAAGACGAAATCCGTACAAAAAGAGCTAAAACCACAAAAAAACACCCAAAATCACAAACAACCGAAACTAACTTCCTATACTTGCTTCACAAGGCAACCAACTAACTTTTGAATTTTCACCCAAAATATGCAAGAACCCCCAAAACCACCCAACTTTTGAAACTCCACCAAACTGAAACTAAAACCCGAATCTTATAGCCCAAGTAAACTACCCAACTGATTTAAACCAGAGATATTGAACCTTAGAAACCACCAATACCATCAGGAAACAGGAAATGAGGTGTAAACCCCTTTGATGATCATGTTATACTGAAACTGTAGTTGAGATGAGGATGATGAGGCATGATATTTGGTGTAAGAGCCTGACATCTGATAATTGTTGCATTACACACCACAAAACCCCTTGAAGAAGGACAACAAATGAGAAGAAGGGCTTCCTTTCTATATTGTGATGTCCATTGCTGAGGAAGTCTTAATAAAAGAAGATCCTTTTGAACAACCAACAGATAGTTGAAGTAGCAGGAGATACTGAGAATTGATCACCTTCAGAGGAGAAGGGTACTCAGAGCACCTGCAAGATAAGACACCAAAGAAAACACTCCTAACCAAAACAAACCACACTCAGACAATGAGAGAACCCCCACACACAAAGAGGCCAAAGTAATAGGCCTGAAAAAGAAACACCTCAGAAGTAGAAAAAACCCAAACAAAACCTAAACAAGAACAACACTCGACACAATAACCCCAACCACCACCCCATTACCCCCCAAAGAGAACCAACAGAATCGCAGTAACACCTCAGGCCAATACACTGAGGTTAAGAGATTGTGGAGCCAGGCCTTCTCCAAGATATGCATGATATAGGAGCTGAGACCCACATATTTATGGAGAAGCAATTACCTGAGATCTTAAATGAGTTCCATTCCCAGCTATAGGACTGCATAAGAATTTTCTGAAAAATCTCCTCTACTGAGAGATCAACATTGTTGAAGACCTTGTTGTTCCTTGCAAACCATAACTGCCAACATACAATGTGGATGATTTTACTCCAAGATTTTCTATGAGAGGGTTTGATCAAACATGGCCAGATGGTGAATAAAACTTTTACTGAAGCTGACATCACCCATTGAAGCCCCCACCAAGCCAAAACCTTTCCCCAAACAGACCAAACAGATAAACAATGTAGGAGGACATGAGGACCATCTTCCAGATCCTTATTACAAATAGGGCATGTTAATTGAATGAGATTGAGACTGAGCCCTCTTGAATCAAGAAAGCATTTTGATGGGATATCATCCAAGCAAGCCAGCCAACTGAATGCTGATAATTTAGGAGGAATTTAAGGAATCCAAACTGCTTTAGTCCACTCAGCATTGATCACACTTGATGAGTTGTGATTATCCACCAAGGTGTATAATCTTCTGACAGAGAACCCTTTAGCATCTCCCACCCAAATTAGAGAGTCTGGATGAGGAGAAAGAGTAACCCCATTTAGTATTTGTAGAAGAGTGTTCCAATCTCCATCAGCCCTGCCTCTAGGGATTCTTCTGAAGCTGAGATCCCAATAACCATTTATACAAGCTTCTGATACTAGTAGCTTTTTTCTTTGGGATAAAATGAATAGTCTAGGGAATAGATGTTTGAATGCTACATCTCCCCACCAAAGGTCAGACCAAAAGAACACCCTATCACCACAACCAACTTTCCAGTTTAGACCCTTTATCCCAAATAGATCAGAAAGGAGAGGGTCTGCATTTGAGGCCAAAATTTGATTCATGAAGTTGTGGCTTCCTATTTCAGAGAAGTTGGAGAGATCCCACTCAGAAGCATGCCACCCATATTTGCTGCATATCACTGTTTTCCATAGAGAATCTCTCTCTAAGGCAAACCTCCACCACCACTTTGCTAACAATGCAATATTCATATTTGCCAACCTTTTGATCCCTAGACTGTTAGTCTTAGTGCCCGTAGTTCAATCCTAAATGTCCAAATGTATATATCATCGTTAGCAATAAAATTAAAGCGGCTTTATATTACGTATGTGTTGGAGTAATATATCGATGTGTGCTCTGATCTATGCCCACCATGCGAATAGAACCATAGATCGAGATAGATCACACTCGATGGGTCCCTAGTCAACAAAGCTTCACTAGAAGCGACTAGTATGAAAGATGGCTCTTTATGGCTTACGTTCTGTTAGTCATTGGAATGGGATTCCGGAGTCTGATCATAGATATCATGTGGGACATGATATTGGACGACCCGCCCTGAATATGTGCCATAGATTAAGTCATGAACATATTCAGTTTTGTAGCTTGTTATGTATCCTTAGACCAAGGAGTCTTTGTGATCGCTATGTAGTCAACAACTGAGTTTGACCTGAGCCTAACGTTGTCCGTAACAGGGCTTCCATAACGGCCAGGATTGGCTTGGGGACGGGCTACATGAGTGACACGAAAGACGGCTAAGGGATTTATCCCTCGTACTAAGGTATGGGAAAGATATCGGTTCTCGGCCGCTTGATCGAGAGTGACTGGAAGAATAGCATGGCCATGCACATGATACTGGGTATCATATCTTCAGTCATCTCACATATCAAGAAACGGTGATTGAGAATAATAAGGATGACGGCTCTATGCCTTATCTCAATCAGGATATCGGAGATAAAAGGATAATGACAGGGACGACGGAAAGGTTAGAATCGACAGGGTCGATTCGTTATGTAGTGTCAGGCAATACTAAAGTCTCGTTAGTTGCCACTTAAATAGGATCAAGTAAAATGGGATTTTACGTTGATCTATTGACATGCATAAACCTAAGGGTCACACCGGAGGATGAAACTCATTGACACATTTATGGAGAATGGCCAAAAGGGAGTTGTCTCGGGACATGACCAAAACTGGGTTTTGGGTCATGTGCCCGTAAGTGAATAGGACTTTACGGATCGAGACAAGGCTTGGAGTCTTGGGATTGATCGCGTCAGATAATGTTGGACATTTCCGGTATGGAAGGCATGGAGGCGATGAGCGAATCACGGGACCTCGTTGGAAATGGCCACGGGCCATGTTCCAAGAGGCCCATGAAAGGCCCATGCAACCAAGGCCCATGGAACTAATTAATCAAGTCTTGATTAATTAGTACTAAGTAAGCAAGACAAGGATTAAGGTGTTGGTGATTCACCACCTAACCCAATCTTGTCTTGCCATACTTTGTCCTATTTACACCTTACTTGACACCATACTTGTCCCATGCCTTTAGTTGGACAAGTATGGGTTTTGTTATGTTTAAGTCATCTTTTTTGAACATAACAAAGACAAGACAAGAATAGGAAACACATTTTCTCTCCCTCTTCCATGGCCATTTCGGGTTTGGCTAGTTTCCTCCTCCATTTTTGTGTTCTTGAGTCCTCAAAGAGAAGAACTACGTGGCTTTGATTCCCATGTGGATACGTAGGCGTCTTGGAGACTCAAGCCAATCATTCGTTAACCGGTGTTCTTGTTTTGGTAAGAGATAGTGCTGAATTTTTCTCTTGTGAATCCATTCTTTGTTAGTTGTTTCATGGTTTTAATCGTCTCTTGGTTTTTGTTGATTTTCCGCTGCGAGTTGGTTCATCTCCAACCCTACCTCGAGACCCAACAGTGGTATCAGAGCCGTGCTACCTTCGGGATTCACAAGACGGTGTTCAAAGTTTCGGTTTTGCTTGAAAGTTTCGTTTTTTGGCATGTTGTTTTGCTAAATTGTTTGATAACATGTTTTAAATTCTTGTTTATGGATTTAATGCATGTAAAATGAATTTTTGAAAATTATTTCAAATCTGGAAATTTTGAAATTTTTTTTGATTTTTCGGGTCTCGGGAGCGGGACTCTCGGGGATCCGAAACCGGGACCGAACAGGGCTCCGTTGGACGGAGCTAGGCCAAGCATGACCATTGGATGGTTGATATGGCAAGGCTAAACCGTTTTTTTAGTTATGACGAGTTTGGAACCGTCATGACGAACTCGAAGATCAAATGTTCAAAAGTTTCATTTTTGAACGGTTTCGATAAACCGAGCATCAAAAATTTTCGAAACTTGGCTATTAATTAAAACCGGAAAATCACATGATGTTTGATAACATGCTTGTTTGATAACACGATGTGTGATGTGATGTTGGCATGGTGTACATAATAGCCCCGAGCTCGATTTAATTATGTATCGCTTTTCACGGCCTGCGAGCCGTTAGAGTTAGCGTGTAATTATTATTTCAAGGTGTGGTCGTCGAACCACTTGTTTGTAATATTTATTTATTCCCGACCTACGAGTCGTGTATTAAATTGTAAATTTTTACTCAAGACGAAGAAAGGGTGAAAAGGTCATTTGGTGGCTTTTCGGGTGTTGGCATCGGCTTGGAGTCGGTGGAGCTCAAGAAGCTAGTGGGAGTTAGTTTAGGGGGCTATTATGTGCACATTTATCGCTTTATGCTTGGTTTAGTTTATGCATGATTAATTCTATGTGTTTTAGAATTGCATGCTTAACTTTATTTACCGAGCATATCACCTCACATGCAAAGATAAAATTGGAATTTTAAATCTTGTGTGTGAACCCTTAGAACCGTCATTGCATTGGATGTAGTTGACGGGTTCAAAGGAAGAATTACATTGGATGTAATTTGAGGCATCATTGCATTTGGAATGTAGTTGATGTGCTCATCGCATCTAGGATGTGCCAAAGTTTTGAACACAACTGGACAAGTAAAAGCGGGTCATGTCCGATACCTCTCAATCATCAACACCTTACTACCTCCCCGTCCTATGGGTGTCGTGCGCATTAGCGTAGCATCCATGGGGAATCGGGGTAGTAGGTTTGGACGACATATGTGGGTGTCGTGCGCATTAACGGAGCACCTACATAGTGACGAGCCATAGTTGAAAATTGGTGGACCCGACTACGATTCTCAGCCTGAGGTTGAGCTAGGGTAACAGATAGGGTAAGTCGTGTACATAAGTACATACCCTAGCCAGGAGTCACATTGGATGTGATTGGATGGAGTCCTACCTACATAGCTCGATTAAGTGGTGAGCATTAGTTCAGCTTAATCGAGTGAATCAAGGATCTTGGTTTCAGATTCTAAAGGTTTAGAATCGATTGCTGGTGTTTAAGCTTGATCTTCATAAAATTTATTCAGTTTACTGATTGAATTTTATCTGTTGTAGATCAAATGGAAAATTCAGCGAACATTAATAGTTTGTCATTAAAAACCATTCTTAATAGGGTCAAGCTAAATGGGACAAACTATTTGGACTGGTACAGAATTTTGAGGATAGTCCTCAAGTCTGAACGCAAAGAATATGTCCTTGACAAGGCTGTCTCTAAGACCATATCAGAGTTACATGAAGTGTCATTAATTGCTGAGAAGAATATATCAGGGATCTGGGATCCAAGGATATTCTGATGGTCAACAAGGGAATTGGAAGTGGCAAGGGCGGGGCCCATGCGCACTTGGCAGGAAAGATAAGACACATGAGAATGTCTGCTTCTACTGCCAATAGCCTGGTCATTGGAACCGGGATTACAGGAAGTTCACGGCTGATCTGAAGAAGGGCAGTGGGACTGCGCCTTCATCAAATAGCGTGGATGATCTGAAGAAGGGCAGTAGGACTGCGCCTTCATCAGGAAACCTGGATGATCTAAGGAAGGGCGGTGGTACCGTGCTTTCATCCGGTAATAACTCTATAGAGCTACATCTCTCTACTTCCAAAGATTCATGGGTATTAGATACCAGGACTGAATCTCACACATGCACTTATATATGGTGGCTGAAAGTAGAAGAAGTTTGGAAAGCACGAAGTGGACCTCAGAGTTGTGGCAACTGCTGTAGGATCCATGAGTCTTGCTTTGCCAAGAGGCCTTGTCTTAGTATTGTATAATGTATATTGCATACCTACTTTTAGTAGGAATATTATATCTGTATCCGTGTTTGACAAGGAAGGATATAATGTTAATATTGGAAATGGAGTTTTCAATGTTCTATGCAATGATATGTTTTATACCAGTACTGACATGGTTGGAGGATTGTACATATTAGATATGGGTAACAATGCCTCAAGTTCTATATATTCCGTTAATACCAAGAGGTCTAAATCCAACGATTTAGACCTAACTCTGTTATGGCACTGTCATTTGGGTCGCATAAATAAGAAGCGCCTATCAGCACTTCAGAAGTGCGGGCTTTCAGGTTCATTCGAATTCCATTCGATCGATAGGTGCAAGGTTTGTTTGATGGGCAAAATGACTAAAGTGCCCTTTATCGATCGCGATGAAAGGGCGGGTGAATTATTGGGGCTGATACACTCGAATGTGTTTAGACCAATAAGTTCACTTGCCAGGAGGGGTTTTAGCTACTTTATCACATTTACTGATGATTACAGTAAAAATGGTTATGTCTATTCGCTGAGACATAAGTCTGAAGCTTTTGATAAATTCAAAGAGTTTAAGACTAAAGTAGAAAACCAGCTCGACAAAGGTATTAAGGCACTTCGATTGGATCGAGGTGGAAAATACTTGACCACAGAGTTATTAGATCATGTAAAAGAGAATGGGATCCTTTTGGAATGGACTCCTCCTAGGACACTGTAGATGAAAGGTGTAGCCAAACGGAGAAATCGGACATTGTTAGACAATGGGTTTTGTTAGTCTTGTCTTGCCATACTTTGTCCTATTTACACCTTACTTGACACCATACTTGTCTCATGCCTTTAGTTGGACAAGTATGGGTTTTGTTATGTTTAAGTCATCTTTTTTCAACATAACAAAGACAAGACAAGAATAGGAAACACATTTTCTCTCCCTCTTCCATGGCCATTTCGGGTTTGGCTAGTTTCCTCCTCCATTTTTGTGTTCTTGAGTCCTCAAAGAGAAGAACTACGTGGCTTTGATTCCCATGTGGATACGTAGGCGTCTTGGAGACTCAAGCCAATCATTCGTTAACCGGTGTTCTTGTTTTGGTAAGAGATAGTGCTGAATTTTTCTCTTGTGAATCCATTCTTTGTTAGTTGTTTCATGGTTTTAATCGTCTCTTGGTTTTTATTGATTTACCATTGCGAGTTGGTTCATCTCCAACCCTACCTCGAGACCCAACATAGACCCCCTTCACTCTTTGGCCTGCACACATTATCCCATCTAACCTTACTGAAATATTTAGCCTCAGAATTTCCATGCCATAGGAACCTTCTCTGCCAGGATTCCATAGCCTTGATAACTCCTTTTGGAGTCTTGATGATAGAGAAAAAATACAATGGTAGAGCACTTAAGGTAGAATTGATTAGAGTAATCCTTCCACCCAAAGACAATTGCTTGGCCTGCCACAAACCTAGAGATGCCTTAAATTTATTTACTATTGAATCCCAAGTACTCATTCTTTTGGGATTAGCTCCTAGTGGGAACCCCAAGTAGTTGAAAGGAAGGGATCCCACTGAACAGGCTAATACTTGAGTCCAATTCAGTACTTCTGCATCATCCATGTTTAAAGGGATGAACATTGATTTATCATAATTAACTGCAAGGCCTGTTGCTAGATGAAATATACCAAGAGCAGACTTGAGAGCCAAAGCACTACTTTGTTGGGCTTGTAAAACGAATATGGTATCATCTGCAAATTGCAGATGAGATATAGATGGACCTTGTGATGATAATTGAATGCCCTTTAATAGATTTGCTTGAATCCCACTTTTCATGATCTGGTTTAAGGCTTCTGCAACTATCACAAACAATAGAGGAGATATTGCACATCCTTGTCTTAGGCCCCTACTCATCTGAAAATCAATACTTGGTGATCCATTGATTAAAACAGATACATTTTCTCTTAGACAAGAGATAATCCACATTCTCCATCTGATACTAAATCCCATCTTTGGTAGAATATGCATAATGAATTCCCAACTAACCTTGTCAAAGGCTTTTTCAAAATCAGCTCTGAAGATGACAGCTTTCTGATGTGAACTTTTGAGAGATTGTACCACTTCTGAGGCAATAAGAATACCATCCGCTATTTGTCTTCCAATAATAAACCCTGATTGTTCATCTCCAATCAGACCATCAATAACCCGTCTCAGTCTAGAAGAAATGATCTTTGAAACTATTTTGTAAGCTTCTCCCATAAGGCTAATTGGTCTAAAGTCATCAAAGGTTAGAGGAGCATTATTTTTGGGTATCAGAGTGATGAAAGAAGAATTGAGACCTTTGCCAAGCTGACCAGTTTTGTGGAATTCATATAAGAATAGCATGAAGTCTTGTTTGATGATTGGCCAGCAGAATTGGAAGAACTTAAGAGTGTAGCCATTTGTTAGGTTTTTGTTTTAATTTAGTATTTAATAAATTCATCAAAACAATATTAATTATCAAGTCAGCAGACAAGAATCCATAAAGATCTCTAAAAATGTAAAACAACATATTCTACAATCGAATCATTAACGCATAGATTCCAAAATAAGTTAAAGATTTGGAACTTCTTAAAAAATCCCAACGATATAATGCTACAAATCACAACTGCTCTAAAGATACCAATATGTAACATTTACTCCAATATTATTAATTGAGTATAATCCTAAACTTCTCTCTAGATGCGAAGGCAGAAAAGATCAAACCCTAGTTGTCGTCGTCGACGGCGACAACTCTCTTTATCTTTTTTCTCTATTTGCTTCTCATCCTTCGTTTCTCCTCCGAAGTTGTTTTGCTATGCCCCCTGATTTAGGGTCAGCATATAGAGTTTGGGCTATCCATTTGGGTAAAGTCGAGTTATGTTCTTCCTTTTTGGGTGAAGTCGTTTTATGAACAGATCTTGCAGGCACATCGGTGTTTGCGCCAGTGCATGATCCACCTTATTTATCACATCTAAACGAAGTCTCATCCCTAAGAGGGACATTGTCAAGCCCCAAATCCGGTTCTTGCCGGACTCGAGGCATGACTAGGATAAAACGATTAAAAAGGCAATAACTCAACAATAACTTCCTGAAAATCTCCGATATAAAACTCAAATCCACATAACTCAATTTAAACACATAAATAACCCTCCAGGGGTGTAATAATAATCATCCAACAAGGTCTGTTCAAAACTGAAATGAAATGAAAACGAAGTCTCTACAGGACACCCACACCAAGAAGCTCCCGAGCCTCTACTCCTCAAACAAGCCTGTAATCACAACAATAAACTCATAGGGGTGAGCTTGCGCTCAGTAGGGAAAATACATAACATGGTGGACTTTAAACTCAATAATTTCGTCAGCAAAGTCAACTAGACAAATCTTAACAATCACAGGCAATAGGTAAACCGATCAATGCCGTGGCACATGGAGTCACCACCCTCCGATCCACATATGATGTGTCCTCTCGGATTTTCCCTCCAATCCAGAGGAGACGCATATCATTGAGGCTACCGGAAACACCCTTCAGGGCACATATCGTCGGGAGTCTCAGAAACGTCTCCAAAGGATTTTATGTCCTCGGGAACCAAGGTATTACTCTCATAGGAAGCATACACTTGGGCAATTCAATAATAGTCAAATAATAATTGAGCATTCACTCAAACCGAAACCCGAAGCAAATCCATTCCCAACAACACCATTTCACTATCACACATAGCTCACGCATCACCGTTTCACCACAATACACAGCACACGAATAACACAATCACAACTTACCGTTCACTTACCAGTTCCGACTCACCGGGGCATCGATCACCTGATTGCACCGCTCGGTACAACCAGTCATACTCGATGCTCCAAACAACCATTTAAGGAAAACAAGCAATCATTCAAGTACAGCCAACAGTCAAATACGAGTTCAATCAACCAAACATGAAACCTTCAACGAGCATTCAAATATGCAATTCAACTAGTTCCATTAGACTCTTTAGCCTATCCACTAAGCAACCAAACAACCAAGCATGTGATCCTAACACGCAACTAATCCGAGGGCTTTGCGAAGGCCGCTCTACCAGTAAAAAAATTCCCAAGTATTGAAACCGAGTTACACTAGTGATTGGCATCCTAATCATTCACCACTAGACACGTCCGGTTATTGGTAATTGAAAGACAATTAATCTAGTTATTCGCATCCTATAGGCATTTCTAGGACCTTTCCGATTTTATTAACCTAACATGCATACTAAGCATTTAAACGAGAGGTTAAGACTTTCCCTACCTCAAGGTCTTCCTCGCAACACTCTGATGATAAGCCCGGGGGTCACCACTCCGTTCTTCACACGGGTCCCGGCGTGATCTTTGCTTCTCTAACTTGCGTCCACGTTCTTCCTTCTTTCCTAGCTTGGTCCCACGGTTTTGAACTACAAACAGACCACAAATTAGTTCCCCCAACAAAGTGTTCTTCTCCTCAAAACACACAACAATGCTCAGAAATGGACCAAGGTTTGAAGAGGTAAGGTGGGAATCAAATTGAGCTAAAAGTAAGGGTTTTGGGCTCTGGGGGTCTGATCCGGAATGCCATACGGACCGTGTGGCTAGCCGTGCCGGAACATGGCACGGACCATGTCACAGGTCGGCCCGGAAGCCAGCGCGGAACGCGTCACAGACCGGCCCGAAGAGCGACACGGACCGTGTCAGGTACCGTGCCGGACTCTCGTCCGTTCCGTGCCGTGTGCCGTGCCGGTACCAGGACCGTTCCGTGCGGCATACCGTGCCGGCACCTGGCCCGGTCCGGGTCAGCTTCCGTATCAGACCTGACCAGCTCCTTCCCCTTTCTTCCCCAACTCGAATTTCACGAAAATCTCAACACAAACCCCATTTCTAAGCTCTCTTAGCTCCAAAATGTTCAACCAAAGATACCCAACAGCCACACCCTCAATGGGTTCATCAAACTTCAACCAAAAACACAATCCAACATCCAACTTCACTACTTCTTCTCCAAGCAACCATCAATTAAGCAAGTTCTTCAACTTTTAAGCCAAGACCCACAAAACCCAAAGATTGGAAGTGGAAGAAATGGAGAGTTGAGAGTATCTTTACCTCTAGGTAGTTGAGATGGAGAAGATGAAGTAAAAAGGAGGCAAAAGGATCAAGAACAAGCTCCAAAATCCAAGTTTTCTTCTCTATCTTCTTCCTCAAGAAATGAGCTCTCCTCCTCCCTTCTCCTAGTGATTTTCGGCTGCACCAACAATGAATGAGCTGAATTGTTGCTCCATTTCCTTTAAATGACCTAAAATGTCAATTTACTCAAAAGCCCTTAAGGTCTTATCCCTTTAAATGCAAGTTAGGAGGGTATGAGGGTCATTTGAATCCCCATTTTCATCCTCCAAGCCAAGCATGACAAGTGTCATGTGTGGTCACTCCTACTTAATAAATTTCCAGCTTTCCAAGATTTTACCGAAAAACAACCGATATTAAGCTCAAGTTTGACCGACGGTTGACTTTAACAATAATACAGTCAAACTGAAGGAAACGGCCCAACTAAGCTAGCCGTGATATTGGCTAAGCTTTTTGGGCCCCGGAAAGGCCCCGAATGACTTTCCGAGTCATCGGTTGACTTTTTCGGTCGAAAGTCAAACTTAGTTAGGATTCACCGGTTCTATCGGGATCGACCGGGGGCGGGTCTTACAGACATCTCAGATGATCCTGACAAATCAAGATGACGGACCGAAAATACCAGAACGGCCCATTCCATAAGGTATGAGTTTCTTTTCTTTTCAAATGGCAATGCGTGACTCTTGCTTTCGCAAGATCCAAAATTTTCTGTATTCTTTATTGTGTTTATTTTTTCTTTTTTCTTATTTACGATGTACAATACTATACAAACTAGATTATATTTATAGGTTTAAAAGCACATATACATAAAAGTGTCATGCTAACAAAAAATATAAATTGATTGAGTTATATATTTTTTTGAACAGAAAGATTCATTAAAGATTTAACAAACCGAACAAACACACCAAACAACACAAGTGTTGCATCCGTCGGTCGTTCTCGGAAACATGGGAGACGACCATCGAGATGAATAGCTCTCGAAAAAGGCGACACAACGCTTAGATAAACTAAAACTACCAGGTCGGTCTATCTTATCGACTCTCCGAAGAGATCCGTCAATAGAAAGACTCGACCGGACTCACCACCAGAGGCAGCAACCACACCTACCGGAGATCCAAGATTTCGGCATGGGGAACAACAAAATACACAAACATAAACAACAAAGACGAGTCTAAGCTACTCGCGACCGGCCTCCGATGACTAGGGTTGGGATGGCAGTGGGGAGGGCGGCGCTGACGGGAGCAGATCTAATCCTCTTGGGGCTGGTGCACGGATCTGTTCGGGTAAACACTATATGCAGGAGCACAGCTGAACGGTTCATACTGCGGGGTTCCGACGGAAGGTGGGTGCAGATCTGATTGTTTAGCCGGAGAAGCACGACTGAGAGACTCGGCCGGAGAAACTTGTGTCGTCCTTGTTGGGAGATGAGACCGGAGGGGGAAACGGGCGGCTGACAGTCGTCGGAGGTGGCTGGAAGGAGGATCGGGTCGTGAGGACGTGGGGACGGAGCATGGGGTCGGAGCGAGGGAGGCAGATCTGGCCGGAGGTGGTGCGGATCTGGTCGGAGAAGGCTAGATGGGGGGCGGATCCGGCCAGAGGATGAGGGTGGGTGACGACGGAGGGTGGACTGCGACGACGGGCGCGGATGGCCGGACAGCTGCTACTGCGAGGCAAGCTTCGGCCGGAAGGTTCAGGCCAAAGCCGGCTTTGATGTGGGAGCACAACACACCGGCGACGTTGCAGCGGCAAGCACGAACTCCGACAGCCGAGGTATGCGGTGGTGCGAGGGAGTCGAGCTCCACCACGGTGCGAGGTTGGCAGCAAAACAAATATGACTGAAATAGGGGAAGGAGGACAAAGGGAGAAGGTCGTCGACAGCCATGGCCAAAGCCATTGTAGCTGCCGACGGTCTGGTATATACGATGTAGGGTTCTCTTTTTTTGAGAGAGAAACGTGTGGGTTCAACCGCAACTATATCCCTTTTATTTTTAATGTATGATTGAGTTGTATTTTAAATATGAATGAAGGAAAGAGTGACTATTTATATTTTTCTTGTGAACAAAAAAACACTTGGTTAAAGGGAATCGGGAGAAAAACATATAAAAAGGTAAAAAGACCATAATACCCCTAATTATTACTCAAATTTTCAAACTCATGTCATTGGTTCAGAACTTAAAAATAAGTGAAATGACAATAATATCCTTTATTGTTAGGGTGTTAAAATGAAAATTTCACTATTTTAAAAATAAAATCAGTTTTTTTTTATAAATTCAGTTTTTATTTATGAATTTTTTTTTCAAAAATTCAATGTTACTTTTAAAAATCTGTTTTTTATTAAAAAAAATCAGTTTTTATTAAAAAAATATCAGATTTTATCTTTAAAAATTAGTTTTATTTATTAAAATCAATTTTTATTTAAAAAATCAGTTTTTTAATTCTTTTATTTTTAATTATTTTTTTCATCAAAGCATTTTTTTAATTTAATTAATATATTATTATATTTATTTTTTTTCTTTTTTTTCTTTTTTCTACCCCTCGCCTGTGCTTCTTTTACACAGTAGCCATACCCAATTTGTCCCTCTTTTCCTCTTTTCCACTGAAATCTGAACATTCAAACCAACATCATACCCAATTTGAAAGCCCCAAATTGCATAATATTCCATCCACAAATCCCAATAAGTTATTAGCAAGATCAACAACAATTAATACGATTAACAACACATCCATTGATTTTTCCCAAATCCCAACCCAGATTTGAAAAAACTGTGACTCCTAGAACTCGAGGTAGCAGAAGAAGAGGGGCTTGTGTCCATATCCGGAAGCTCGCCGGTAGGGAACTCGTGCAGCGGCGGAGCGACATCGCTGGACCGAGATCGAGGGACATCGCCGGACCTCGTCCACGGCGTTGAAACTTGTCGGCGTCAGATCTGACCAGCACGAACATGAACAAGGACCATGACTCCGTGACCAGATCCACCGCCTGAGCTCCTCCGCCGCCGTCAAGCGTTCCGGTTCTCCAAACGCACCAGAGGTGCGAGCTGTCATCTGCGATTTGAGAGAGGAACAATGGAGGGGGTGTGCTGAATTTGTGAGCTGAGAGTATTAAGTGTGTGAGAAAAGTAGGGAGTGATATTAGGGTTTGTGGCTACTGTAGAGAGAAGCACAGAAAAGGCGTAGAAAAATGAATAAAAAATAAAAATAAATAAAAATAATAATATATTAATTAAATTAAAAAAACTGATTTTTTTAATAAAAAACTGATTTTTATGTATTTTTAAACTAAAACCTGAATTTTTGAAAAAAATAATAATTTTCATAAATAAAAACTGAATTTATAAAAAAAAACAGATTTTTATGTATTTTTAAAATTAAAATCTGAATTTTTGAAAAATAAAAATAATTTTGGTAGATAAAAACTGAATTTATAAAAAAAAAACTGATTTTTTTTAAAAATAGTGAAATTTTCATTTTAACACCCTAAAAATAAAAATAATAATATATTAATTAAATTAAAAAAAACTGATTTTTATGTATTTTTAAATTAAAACCTGAATTTTTGAAAAAAAAATAATTTTCATAAATAAAAACTGAATTTATAAAAAAAAACAGATTTTTATGTATTTTGAAAATTAAAATCTGAATTTTTGAAAAATAAAAATAATTTTGGTAGATAAAAACTGAATTTATAAAAAAAAACTGATTTTATTTTAAAAACAGTGAAATTTTCATTTTAACACCCTAACAATAAAGGGTGTTATTGTCATTTCACTTATTTTCAAGTTCTGAACCAATGACATGAGTTTGAAAATTTGAGTAATAGTTAGGGGTATTATGGTCTTTTTACCTTTTCCATCCAAACTAACAGATAATTAACGGCTGGGTATAAAAGTGAAGTTAATTGTTTGGTTAGGGTATGAAAATGAAAAATATTTATGTCAAAGTATTAAACTGAAATTAAATGTTTGTAGTGTACTAAAATGAAATTTTTCCTAAAAAATAAGATGGTAGAAGAACCAAGTGAGAGCCACAGAAAATAAGAAGACCACACAACAAAACAACAAAAAGAGGCATTGGTAGTGCTTTTATGTGGTGTGCCACAAACAGAACAGAAAGTGGCCATGAAAATTAGACCTCCAGGGATTGGCAAAGAGTCACATCCTCATCTTTCATCTTCCAAAACCTCAACATCTCACCTTACTCTCAGCTCCACCCACAAAAAGTCACTCTTCTTCTGAAAATGATAGAGCTAAAAGCAGGGTCTTTGGTTGCAACCCAAAACCAGCTGCTGCTCCTCGGCAAAACCCAGTTCTGTAAAGGGCCATGGAAGAATTGGCAGCTGAGAAGGAAGCAATCAACATCACTGAAGCCCTTTTTGGTCAATAGCCAGATGATGAAACCTCCAATCTACACCTCAACAATGGCCACTGATATTCCCCTCTATGAGTCTCCTGGGGTAATTACAAAAAAGCCCCCCTTTTCTCTCTTTCTCTGATGAAATTGGTGTTGATTTGGTCTTCTTGCAGGCTTCATTTGATCAATATCTGGAGAACAAACTAAGAGTGTTTGAAGCAATTTTCCCGGACAATAGAAGAAGCCAGAGAATCAATGAGGTTCTCTTCTTTTTTTCTCACTCTTGTTCCAATTCCCAAATGCTTTGTTTGTTGAGCTTTGAAATTGCATAAACTCAGTGAGATACATTTTTTGCCTAATGTTTATTAATTCTAAGGCATTGCTGTTGTGTGTCCTTGAGTCCACAGTGCACTACACTGAAATGTTAAGAAAGTGTTAGTTAGCATTGCTATTATAACCCTATAATGGTGGAATTAAACTGGAAAATGGTGCCCACTTAGGTTAGCCTGATGGTGAGGAGAGCTCTCTTGCCTCCTTAAGGTCATAGGTTCGGACCCCATGGGCGTGGGAGCAGGTTAGCTGTAGCCCAATCAATCTTATTCTTTAGTTCTTTCTACTCGGGTTGGCTTGGTGGTCAAAGAGCTCTCTCACCTTCTTGAGGTCAGAGGTTCAAATCCCAGTGGGTACATATGTTAGGGAGCAGGTGTGGGTAAATGTTAGGTTAGGAATGAGTAGGATTTACCCACTTCTTGTTGATAAAAGAAAACTTTAGGTATGCTTTTGTTTGTGAACAATACTTTATGGGGTTTTTGACGATTAACCAAAATAATCTTATTCTTTTTATCAATAACAAGTCTGTTTTGTCCATCTTTTGCCATTTGTTTTTGTTTTCGAAAGTGAAGAGAAAGTTTGTCTGTTGGCAAGTCATGCCGATTACATGAAACAAATACGTGTTCTACAATAGAAAAAGGGGAGGAGCAATATTTGCACTGTATTTGGAGAGGAAAAGTAGCTACTCCAATCCAAAGGTATATACTTATTAGTAATATTTTCTTGAACATCAAAATTGGCTACATACAGGAAGAATGGAGAATTCATATGTTGCCGGTACAGTTCCTGTTTGCGACAGTTAGCCCGGTTGTGGACATGCGACTGAGATACAAAACAAAAGGGGAAGACTATCCTCCGGAAGTTCCGCGTCATGTCTCAAAAGTTCTGGAGCTAGACATTGTAAGCCCAAGTGAAGTAACAGTGTTGCATATAAGAGTTGGAACTTGTACTAAAATCTGTTGTTTTTATAGACAAGGTGGGAGCTCCAAGGGCTAGACGGGATCCTACAGCCATCGGACTTCACCCTCAGTGTGAGAGGAGCCTTGTATCCTGATAGACAGCGCGTGCAGACCCGACTCAAGGGTCACCTGGAAATGAGCATAAGTTTCATCCTTCCTCCCGTGTTTGCCTTGGTCCCCCAAGATGTTATCAGAAACGTTGCAGAATTGGTTAGTTAGACTTTTCAACAAATTCGATATCCTTACAACTAGTGTATTCTAAAAACATGTATATGTCTTTGGCAGTTGTTGAAAAGGCTGGTGCTGAACATGAAGCACAAGGTTAACGGTAGCTTGCTCGCAGATTATGGTGAATTCAGGAAGGGGAAATCGAGTAAGAAACTAATTTGAGCTACAATACTTCATATTCATATAGAGGAGGAAGAAGAAGAAACTTTTCAGATTTCCATTATTGATGTTGCTGCAACTCTGCACAACAACACCAATGCAACTGTAAAGAGGCATTTTTTTAATTTTGGTTCTGCAATTATATACACTATTTTAGTCTTGAGGGCAAATGAAAAAAAAGAAAAGGAAAATGTGATATTACTATGGAGATGCAGGGGATCGAACCCTGTACCTCTCGCATGCAAAGCGAGCGCTCTACCATTTGAGCTACATCCCCTCTTGATGGTTTTTTGGTTTTGAAATGTTGATGCTTTAATTTTGACGCATCTCAACTATGGGATAATTTTTTTGGCACCATGGTACTCAAAGTTCAGAGTATTCATTATAAGTGTTTAATTTTGTATGTAAGATCAGGATTAAAATTGCGACATAAGTAAACCATACAAAAATAGAAGTTGTTCTCTTTAATATCGTTTTCACGATAGAAGTCAGAGAATTTTGGTCACCCTTAGTCTAAGGTCCTTGGATGGTTTTATATATAGAGCCTCAGCAGTGCACGAGACGATTATATTGAAAAATAGAGTTTCGTCCAGCCTTCTCAGAAAGGAATGTGACGTGACAAGTGACATTATTTGATACAAATTATAAGTGTTAAGCGCCTAATCCAACCCAAAAGCTCAAACTGATGGGTGGAAGCATCAAGATGTATATGAAGAGGTCAATTTATTCACTCATTTTCGGTGTGGGATACACACTTCAATACTCCTCCTCACATGTAGGACTAGACATTTACATGTGGGTTATAGCAAGACTGGACATCTGCATATGGACCGGAGACCACAAGATGGAGGTGATAAACAAGTCTTAGGCCGAACCAGTTCGGATACCATGTTAAACGCCCAATCTAGACCATCTATTTGTTTCATCCCATGGCTCATAGGGGTTTGTAGCTTACATCTCTCGTTATGAAGTATGAATGAACCTACCAACTGGAGCAGAAACTAAAAGAGAAGCACATGGGCCAACAATACATTGTCAAGGCATCTACATATGGACCGGAGACCACAAGATGGAGGTGATAAACAAGCCTTAGGCCAAACCAGTTCGGATACCATGTTAAACGCCCAATCTAGACCATCTATTTGTTTCATCCCATGGCTCATAGGGGTTTGTAGCTTACATCTCTCTGTATGAAGTATGAATGAACCTACCAACTGGAGCAGAAACTAAAAGAGAAGCACATGGGCCAACAATACATTGCCAAGATCTTTACAATGAAGCATACTTCACTTTAAATCTCATTATTGATGAAAAAGGAGAAGTTTATGGTCACGTTTCTCGTAGAACAACAACAAAATAATGCAACAACTATTTGAGTTTGAAGTACAAGATGAGGCCGATGGCGATAACTAGCGCTGCAATGATGGCACCGACGATCCATTTATTCTTGTTCATCCTTCTTGACATGTTGCTCATAATTTTCTTACTCTTCCCAATGTTGTCATCCACTCCATGAAGCTGCAAAGACATTATGTTCAGTTTAAACTATATTTACAGCTCATGTTTCAGGTAATTTGGTTGATTTCCCAGAAGCCATGCACCGGGTTTAACTCTTTCAGCAATGAAACAAAAGGGTTGCAAGGAAGTGCCTTTGATCGCGTATAAAATTCAGGGTTAGTTGTCAAAAAGTGCATAAAAGTTTTGTCCACAAACTAAAACACACCTAAAGTTTTGTCCACACTTTTAGGGTGCACTAAAATTGTCCGTTAGAAAAACATAGAATGTATTATATTATGAAGGCGCAACTTTAGAATGCATAGTGTATTGCCAACAAATCTATTGAATCCGCGAAGAACTGGCCAGACCATTCATTCTGAACATCCCTGTTATGTTTTTCTAATGGAAGTCGGTGGACAAAACGTTAGTGCACCCTATAAGTATGGACAAAACTTGAGGTATGTTTTCGTTTGTGGACAAAACTTCAGTGCACTTTTTGACAATTAACCCTAAAATCAAGATTAAACAAAGCCGGGAACTGGTATTAGTGGCACCAGCATCCACAGTACAATTAGTCCCTGCTTTGCTAATAACAGACTAGTTGAAATTCTTCCGTTTTTCTATCCTGAATCAGTCAGGCTAATTGAATCTGTCTCACAGTGCAAATAGGCACTGCTTGACTAATAGCCCAAGCGAACTCAAAAGTTACTTTAATTTTGGGGGCTCCTCGTTCATTTCGCCGTTGCATCGGCGATTTACAAGGGCGTAGATATCTACGTAGATACCATTTCCCCAAAGCCTGAATCGCCGCTGAAATCGCCGAGTGAGCGGCGAATTGCTCGACGATTCCAGAACACCAATGAATAGCCCTCACTGTGGATGCTCTAAGGTCACAAGGAAACCCAAGTTGCGACTTTTGATCCAAGAATTGGCATGCTCTATGTAACACACATATGCAAGGTCTTCCATGTTATGCAAATTCATCAAGACATGACAAGATAGTGAAGTTTACCGTATCATGAGCACGCAAGAGAGACTGCCTCTGCTGGTGCAAATCTGAAAGAATTGAGACACCGAGCTCTTCTGTTTCCAACATGGTTTTTCTACCTTCCTTGATTCTTCCACTGGACTGGTTTAATCTGTCTGTCGACATCATTAACCTCGCTCTTTGATCAGCTGATGCCTACAGAATTGATGAGTAGACACAATGAAGTAAATGTAGCCAGGATTATATGTTGAGCATGCATATCATGGAAGGAAATCAAGGAAACTAGGCGATTTTGCTCTGTGCGGTCAAGGAAAATTAAATTCACATCAAGCATCTCAAAGGAAACATCACAGATCTAGACATACCGTCAATGTGTCAGCCATTCCAGATTCCAACAAGTCATCTCGCGCACTATGTGCATTACCGGATCCAAGTCTTTTAACTTCACTTTTAAGATTGTTCAGATCTGACTTATATTCCCTTAGCTTGACAAGAAGAACAGACTTAACATTTGGCTGCAAAGTTCTGGCCTCCAGATCCATCTTCCGAATCTGTAGACATTATGGTGAAAGTTGACTCACACAGAATATAGAGAAGGACATATGCATTCCTCGAAGAGTAACTCTATACAGTACCAGCGATTCTGCTTCGTCGATTCCAGATTTAATTTCAGAAATTCTTTGCTTCTTTCGCTCTGCAGATCAATTTACAACATATTATGAAGCTGCCATACTTTTTTCTAAAAATGTGATTGGCTGTTTGTATATGCATAGCACTTCAGCAACACACAAGTTACACTCCTACCTTTTCTTCCTTCTTGAATGCCATAAACTTCATCATAGAAATTAAATTTTAGTGTCTATATACATGATGTTAACAGAAAACATGAAATAAAATCACCCCCTTGTTAGAATAGACCCTTAATTTATCGCTAAGCAAGTTACACACTAATCCTAATTGATAGTTTGATACTAAACAATCAGATAATCTAATATCACAACATTTTTTTTCATTATTTAGTCATGCACTCTGCTTCTATATCTTCCGAGTTCGACAATCCACACAAATTAGATTTCAGAATTTGGGTCAATATACCACAAACAGAGACGG
Source organism: Erodium maritimum (assembly GCA_963921825.1). NCBI lineage: Eukaryota > Viridiplantae > Streptophyta > Magnoliopsida > Geraniales > Geraniaceae > Erodium > Erodium maritimum. The sequence continues at coordinate 62,841,990 of OY997588.1, read as the reverse complement.
TTTTCACACTATTAGTCGTTAGTCATCTATCTTCATGATCCCCTATAGAGCGAGAGCCACTCAGCACATCATCCAGGGAACAAAAATAGGACATACATGAATGCCAAACTTTCATCGACAGAAGAATGAAAAGAAAATGCATAGTTAAATAACCAAGTGATGTACATAAAACAAAATATCTAATTTTCCATAAAGCACCAAGTATAAATTCTTTAGGTACAACAGTGTATCGAATAACTAAATAGCTGATTGTATAAAAACTGCACCTTTTCTATTTTCTTTTCTTAGCAATTTTTATTCCTCTCCTGTATTTTCTATAACAAAAAACAAACGGGGCTCTGCACCTGAAATTTACAGTCGTGCAGCTCTATTTTTAACATCCTATGCATCATACTTTCACTATGATACTAACAAAACCATCATAAACTATTTTTCGAATATTCAATTACTCAGTAGCTGCCCACTAGGGTTGGCCTATTAGTCAAGTGAGCACTCTCACCTCATAAGAGGTCAGAGGTTTGAGTCCTAGTGGGTACCTGCTTGGGAGCAGGTGGGGATTAGGGTTACTACTATCATGCCTCCAATGATGTAGAAGACCTTTAAAACCTAGTGCAGTGACATCCTTGAGCTGTCTGCTCTTGTTTTCCATTTACAGATAGAACTTGTGAGTGGGAAACATTCATATTTCCTAGTGCAGACCTTTAAGTTCGTTCGAACAATGTACACGTGAGACTCCATTGAATTCTATTCTTACTGACCAGCGCCTAATTTCACGCCCTTCAAAACAACTCTAGTCCCTTGGCAGCCAAATACCCTGAAGTTTATAGCCCGGGTCCTACTACTGTTCTCAGGCCCCAAATCAATCGATAGAACCTGGGTTACCACTTTGTTTCAAATATCATAATCAAGGTTCTAAAAGTCGCTAGGCGCTAGTCGGGCGGTTATGGCCTTCGAGGATTAATCGGGGACTAGTCGGGGATTAATCGGATTTTTATTTTTCTATTTTTAAATTTTTTTAATAGATATATTACTATATATAGAAACAAAATATGAACTTCATAATATTAAAAATGGTAACAAATATTTAAAATGCTTAAAAAATAACACCAAACAACTTAGAAGCACAACTCTTAATATCACCAACACCGAACAACTATGGACAACCATCTAATTATTTTAATTTAGTCACTATAATATGCAAAATTGTTCTAGGCGCCTAGGCGGCGTCAAGTCGGGATTTTTAGAACACTGATCATAATATAAACTATCATACCTTTCCATACCTACAATTGTAAGGCTCCACTCAACCTATATTGGCCAGAATAACTAGTCAACTACACCATAGTATCAACAAAGCCAAGAACATAGTAACTGTACATAACAATCCAGCTTGAACTTGGAACATCTGTTTGTACCTCTACAAAGTTTTCAACAGAACTGAGAACAAATATGAGATTTTCTTTGCAATTGTGCAGCTTCAGTTTTAACGAACCCCACATAATTTATTACAAAAATGAAACAAGAATAAATCTTCAAACAATACATCAATATGCATACATTACCTAATATGCAACCCGCTGAACCTATATATCTTAAAGCTCGAGAATCCAATCCACCTCTATTGAGCATGAAAAACTGACTTACTAGTTCCTTACACCGTCAAATAAAAAAATGCGAAAACCAGTAGGCTAGCTCTATACCCCATTAAAAAAATCATCATTCTGTCCAAATTGCTTCAATCAAAGATTCAGATTGACATGCATAATTTTATAACAATCCAGCTTGATTTTCACAGCGGCTAGCGCATCTCTCAGCTTACGAGAGAATGGAGGACATTACCAAAACTCCCCTTGGGATTATTTCACATCACTTCGAACAAAACTGGAAGTCTGGAAACAAACATCGCCTAATTTACTTTGAGAAACATCAAGGCAACACAACAAGATTTACATGATTAACCAACATAATCTCGAAATATTGAGCAATCAATTAAATTTGATTAATCAAACACTTTTACCTCCATCAAGAGCACCAGCTGAGGTACATTTCCGAGACAGATTCGCGGAGAGGTCGCAGTATTTGCGCTCGTATCCTTCGAATACCTCACTCATCGTCTCAAAATTCTAAAAACAGAGAAATTCAGAACAAAATCAACAAATACGATCCGAGTACACGCGATTAAATCTCAACGAAGCGATTTCTTTTCAACAATTCATACGAATCATCAATACATTGTGTGCATATATCCATGAGGATGAACAAATCGGAATAGAGAAGACGGGGAGGGACCTGAGATGATCGGAGTAGTCGCCGGAGCACGGTGGGCTGGAAAGTGTCAAATGATCAGACGACAATGCTCGTGGTGGTGGGTATTGATGGGAGTGAATGATAAACCGACCATAGAGGTGGGATTGTGACGGCATACTTACAGCCTCGTTGTGACACGTGTCGGTAATGTTTTTCTTATTAAGAACATCTACAACGGGTCGTGTCTATCCGTCGTGTCTGGCGTAGGCACGGCCCTGACACAACGCGTAGACACGGCTCGTCGTGCCTAGACGTCGTGTCTGCGGTGTCGTGTCCAGTGGTCGTTGCTGGTTCTGGCAACGACGCAGTCAATCGTGTCTGGCGCCAACGGCTAGTCGGCTGGCCAGTCACGTGGCGACGCCGACCCCAAAAAACCCAAGATCTATTAAATCAATGTTTTATTCGGATATAATTTCACACATTATGCCATCACTTGTAGGTGGTTTCATCCATCAATCCTCGGACTTGATGCTGCATTTACGGGACTCGGGGGAGACCGGTGGGTATTGATAGGAGATTTTAATAATATCATCCGTCATGAGGAATCGCGGGAAAGAGGGTTATACCTGACAATTTTGTTGGAGGAGATTCCGACCGTAATTGATGATTTAGACATACGGGACGTTGGAGACGCAATCACCTTCGACGGATGGAATCCCGTCTTGACAGAGCTCTTGTCTCGAGAGACCTCTTCTATTCCCTCCCAGATATGGAAGTTAAGAATATAGGTATGACGACGTCTGCTCATTGGTCCATCATCCTCACACTTTTTACTCGAAGAATTACACCGGGAACGCGAAAGTTTCATACCCAGTCTCGGTAGGTATAGAACCCGGAATGTGGTCGTCTAATTCAGGATGCATGGGATACAGACCTTTCGATCCCTATTGTCGAGGCCATTCGGAAGGTAGGCATTACATTGGACAAATAGGGCACAACGAGTTTTCGGAAGACATTGAACCATATTAAATGATGTCAAAGACAAATTACAAAATTGAATGACTGGATAGATAGAGCAAGGGTCTAGCGTAGGGAAGCAATCAAAATCCAGTATGAGGTTTCCCTCCGTCTTCAGGAAGTATTTTGGTGTCAACGGGTGGAGCACCATTGGCTTACTGAGGGAGACCGAAACACGAAAATTTTCCATACCGCTTCCTCATTCCTCCAAAAAGTGAATGTGATATGTTCGCTCTAGGACTCAATGGCCAGATAGTGACTTGGGAGACAGGAATGAAGGAGTTGGCCATTGATTATTTTACAAACCTCTTCACCACGAGCCTCCCGAACTTGCAGAACTTTTCCATATACATTTGGGGGAGGCTAATATCAGATACCGATAACGTCACTCTCCTCTGGTCAGCCACGAAAGATGAAATCCGGGAAGCGATTTTCCAAATGGGTCTAGGTAAGCCATCAGGGCCCGATGGTCTTAATCCTAGGTTTTACCTACACTACTAGCCGATGGTGAAAGAGGGGTTATTCGGTTTGTGCAACAAACCATTCAGGGGATCTTTGATCATGGCCTTAATGCCATTAATGTTGTGCTCATCCAAAAAAATCTCAACCCTCTGATGGTCACGAATCTGCGACCTATAGCTTTATGTAATGCGATCTTCAGAATCTTGTCAAAGGACTTGGCTAACCGATTAATGCCCATACTCGGTCATATTATTGTTCCGACCAAAGGAGTTTTCAACCTTAGGAGGAGCATTCAAGAAACATCCTCATATCTTTCGAGATTATCCACTCCCTTCGAACAAGACTCAAGGCATTAAGGGCTTCATGACATTGAAATTGGGCATGAGCAAGACATATGATAGGGTTGAATGACCATTCTTACAAGCAATTATGCGAAACCTAGGCTTCTTTAAGGAGTGGTAGTCTCTCCTTGCGGCCTTAATTGGATCGATGTCCTACTCTATGAGCTCAAGGGGCAAAGAGACCCCGATTTCCTTCAACTCGGGGCATCCAACAAGGGGATCCTTTCTCCCCATATCTATTTTTATTTTTCATAGAATGCTTATCTCGCCTGTTGACCATGGCATAAGAGGCAGGGAGGATTCATGGCATCACGGTGGCAGGGGGAGCATGTTGTTTCTCATATGCTTTTTGCCGACGATTGCTACATTTTCTATAGAGTTGACCAAGAGGAAGCAGCCAGTGTATGTGACATTCTCACCATGTTTGGCATTGGTGCCCTATAGTTTTAGCGTAAACTTAGGCACGATAAGTGTACCAACCGTCTAGTAGTAATCAAAATTGAAGTCTGGAATATCGTGCCCAAAAGAGCCGAAGGCAAACACTCACTATTTGAAGTTTGTTGTTAAGCTATTTCAATTATAATAGGGTTTGGGTTTTGTAATATAAAGTGTAAAATCAATTTAAAGACAATTAAATTGAAAATGATGTTTGAATTAGAGGATGAGATAATCTAGGACAATGAGTTCATAGAGTTCATTTCATAGTATTGAATTGGTTCAACCATTGTGATGTAAACTTATTTTAGGAGCAACGAGCTATCTGAATTCTAATCCTAACTTCGTTCGAATGTTTTGGACCCTAATGGAATCGAACCACCTAGTTCTTTTGACTCTAGATGTAAGAATACCCAAAGCAATACGCTCTTTGACTAATTCTAGCTTTTGATATAAAAGCTATGGCTATTGCAATTGTATTAATCCTACTACTTCTATCTAGGATTTAAATCCAACATATGATTGATTTTAAACTAATTATAATCCTCATTTTTCAAGTGTTAGATCTTAATTCAAATCAATTATCAAACCTACACATGAGATAAAACATTAAGCACAAATCAATCATAAACCCTAACACAAATCAACAATCACAATAATTTGGACATTCAATTCATAAAAATCACTACTCTAATCCCCCATAACCATAGATTATGGGGGTTTAGTTGTTCATGCTGAGTGAATACAAATGTGAGGAGAAACAAGCAATAGAGTTCATAATAAAGATAAAAAGTTCATATACAATGAATGAATTAATTGTCTAAGGTTTGCTCTTTGCTTCTATCCAATCTCTCCCTTTATGCTCTTGAAAATACTCCAAAGACAAACTCGTGAATATAGCAAACATGAATCTCCAACAAAATGGTTTCTCTATATAATAAAAATGGATATTGTCTACAAAAATCTTCCCCCAAAAATAGTTCTCTTTAGTGTTCTTGTACAACTCCTCTCTCCCAAAATAATATCCAAAATATAAATAAATAACTTTATGTTGTTGCCGAGCTCTCAACTTTGAAGAGAGGAAGCTCTCCAAAATAAAATCCTCCTTTCTTTGTTGTGTCGATCCCCCTAAATCGAAGAAACTCCATCACTTCAAAATACGACTCCTAATGGTGAGAGAGAGTGAGAGAGCGTTCGTCGGCGGCGTTTCGTCGGAAATTGGTTTTCAAGGTCGCGCCTACAAGGATGTCGTGGCTGAGAGTTCGGGTTCCAATCAGGAAGGTGCGACAAAGGTTTTTGTTTGCAATCTTCCCTTTGGAACGTCGAATGATTGGTTTCGATCGTATTTTGGTAGCTGTGGGAAGTTGAGCCACTCGGTTTTGGTGAAACGACCCAATCTGAGAGGAAAATATTTTGGCTTTCTTCATGCAACTTCAAAGGCGGAGGCGATGAAGATCGTCAATCGCCAGAATGGGATGAAGGTCAGGGGCCATATACTATTCGTCGCCTTGGCTTGGGATCCCTCGGTGAAACAGCCAAGAAAAATTTGGAAGAAAAGATCAACGTCCCCAGCGCAATCTAATCTGTTGAAGACTGATTCGAAGCTGGATTGGATTAAATCCAGTGCTCTGGGTTTTAATCGATCTAAGCTTTCTAGGAATCAATTGCTCGACGCGTTCTCCAGTAATGGTGCCCCAGGTATGGAGCTCCGACACCTTGAGGGTGGTGTGTATTTTATTAATTGCGCTGATGCTGTTTTTGGGTCAATGCTCAGAGAGACTGGTTGGAAATGGGTAGAATCGTGGTTCCATTTATTACATCTTTCTGGCAACGTGGTGTTGGAAGGGGGTGCGTGGACCTGGTGTAGAATTGAAGGGGTGCCTTGGCATATGTGTTCTTTAGATTCGATCCGCCACTTACTTCATAAATTGGGGAAGGTTCAATGGGTTCACTTTGATCCCAATGATGATGATGAATTCTTTATCTCAGCAACAGTTTTGATTGCTGCGACAACTCCAATTACTAGAAGCTCTTTGAATTTGTTTTTTGGATTTGGGTCCTTCCCAGTTACCATTTCTCCGTCGGAAAAACCAATCCTTGAGTCCCTTCCCGCCGATGTACCTTCTCCGGCCCCGATGTCTTCTGAGACTGATCCTATCCCGATTCCGAAGGACAATTTTGAAATTCAGAATTCCCGTGAAGAAGGGGAGATTGTTGAGCAAATGGGTCAAAATGATTTGAGCTTAGTCGTTCCGGTTTTGGCGCCTAGCCCTGATTTGGTGGCCCCAAATCCTGATTTGACTAAGTGTGTGACAATCCGAGGTCGTACTAGAACCAAGTTTACTCCAACCAAAGCGTACCGGACCTGATCGTGGACTCGTTCCAATGAGAAAGATCATTCAAATGGAGGCAATGTAGGCTCTGTTAATCAAATTCAAGCATTGTCTACGCTAGCTCCGAAGGTGAGCACTAAGGCCTTTGTTTCAGGTAAATTGTTTTTGCAACAACTTAATTCAATTGATCTGAACCCTTCAAAACAGCCGGTGGAGGACGATTGTACTGACGATGATGATTGGGAGGAAGATACTTCCGTAGGCACCGAGAGTGGTGCCATTATCTCACCTCCTTTGTGAAGTATGTGAGTCCTCTCATGGAATGTGAGAGGACTGAACACTCCTCAGAATTGGAGCAGTCTGAGGAGCTTGGTGTTTAAGTTGAGACCTAATTTTGTTCTATTGCAGGAGGTGAAATGGAGGGTGATCGATTTTACTATTTTGCGTAGTTGTGGTCTTAATGGTGGTTGGAATTGTGAACTGATCCCATCTGTGGGGAGTGCAGGGGGGTTAAGCCTGTGGAGGACAGATAGCTTTGTGATGGATAGTTGCTCTCCTGTGGAATCAGCCTTGGTTTGGCGAGGACGTTATATACAAGATAACTTTCCATTCTCCTGTATAAACGTCTATTCTCCTTGTTCCATTCGAGGCAAGAGGACTCTTTGGGATCTTTTATTGAATGTAATTCCATCCTTATCCGATCATTTGGTTATTGGAGGCGATTTCAATGTAGTTCTGACTGAATTGGAGCGGAGAAATAGTGTCTCTTCGAGGACAGATATTCGGGCGTTCCAAGAATTTGTTTCCCGGGCTGGAGTTATTGATCTACCAATGGTAGGGTCGTTATTCACTTGGTACGGGTCGACTTCTAAGGCATCCCGACTTGATCGTTTATTGGTCTCTGCTGATTTTTTGGAAACGTTTGGCCCCGTGAAACTTTCAAGCTTCCCGAGAGACTTATCCGATCACAGAACAATTCTGATCTGTAGGGAGGTTGTTAATTGGGGGCCAAAGCCTCTCAGGTTTATCAACGCTTGGACTAAGCACCCTGATTTTCTAGTCACAGTTAAACGATTGTGGACGTCCTACCCGTCGTTTGAGTCAGCCAGTTACACCTTATGGTTTAAACTAAAGGCTCTAGGTCGTGATTTGAAAATTTGGAACAAGGAAGTCTTTGGCGTAGTCGAGAACGACATTGCCAAAATTCTAGCTGATATTGATGTTTTGGAAAAATTACAAGAAGTACGAGACTGGACTGAACTTGAGCATGCGGATAGAGCTTGGTATAAACTTCTGCTCATAATCAAACGGAAGCTGCTAGCAAAAATTTGGAAGCAAAAGGCCAAAATTGCTTGGTACAAGGGAGGGGATCGTTGCTCCGTTATTTTCATAGAGTGGCGAATTTCAAAGGCCACAGAAACAGGGCCTCTCGCTTCCGTACAGCCCAAGGTATTATCGATGACCCGGAAGAGATGAAGGAATTAGCTCTCATTTTGAAGCTCGTTTTTTGGCACCGGTGGGAACCCGTCTATCTTTGCCTATTCTTCCCTTCTATACTCTGACAGTGGCACAAGCTCAGACATTAGAAGAGGCTTTTTCCCTTGAGGAGATTAAGTATGCGATTGACGCTTGTGGAAGCAACAAATAGCCTGGGCCAGACGTTTTCTCCTTGAAATTTTTTTAAGTTGCGTGGGATATTTTGCAAGTCGATTTGCAACGTTTTATGGCAGAATTCCATGCGTATGGTGATCTGGGAAATGGTCTGAATGCAACCTTTATCACTTTGATACCTAAGCACGATCAGGCAGAGTTTATAAACGACTTCAGACCTATAAGCCTTATATATGGCCCGTATAAGATATTGACAAAGGTATTATCTGCTCGTTTAAGCGTTGTTATTTCAGACTTGATCAGCGACACACAGAGTGGTTTTGTAGCTGGCCGACAACTTGTAGATGGAGTCCTTGTGGCTTCTGAATTAATTCACTCTATTAAAAAGTCTAAGAGAGAATCGGTGTTGTTAAAATTAGACTTCGAAAAAGCCTACGATAAGCTGCATTGGGAATACTTGGATGAGGTCCTTGGTCAGATGTAATTCTTAAATCGTTGGAGAGGATGGGTTCAGGGCTTGTTCAAGGCACATTTATCAGTTCTTGTCAATGGTTCACCAGGCCGGGAGTTCCAAATGTTTAATGGCATACGACAGGGATGCCCTTTGTCTCCATTCTTGTTTTTAATTGCAGCAGAGGGTCTTCATAGACTTTTGGAGTTCGGGAAGGATCAACACTTATTCTATGGAGTGGAAGTGTCCACTGGTTTGTCGGTATCACACCTTCAATTCGCAGACGACACATTGTTATTTATCAATGGTGATATTGAAGAGCTGTCGAGGCTTAAGGCCGTTCTCGTCTCTTTTGAATGGATCTCTGGGTTACAAATTAACTTCACCAAGTCCAAGGTCGTAGTACTGAATGCAAACCTATCGCCGCCGTCTGCTGTTGAGGGTTGCTTGAGGTGCACGTCAACAACTTTACCCATGCCCTATCTAGGTTTCAGCTTGGGAGCTTCCCCCAAACGTATTGCAACCTGGGATCCGATTATCGCCAAATACAGGAAGTCTCTGGTAGTTTGGCATACAAAGTATTTGTCCTTGGCTGGTCGTGTGGTGTTAATTCAGAGCACTATGTCGGGACTCCCTCTCTTCTACATGTCTCTGCTCAAGGCGCCCAAGGTCGTGATCCGTACCTTGGAAAGTTGTCAGCGCTCGTTTCTCTGGAAGTCCTATAACTCAAGTAAATCATTTACTAAACTCTGTTGGGATCAAGTCTGTAGGCCGAAGGAGAAGGGATGTTTGGGGCTCCAGCATCTTGCAGCTATGAACGACGCGTTATTGGCCAAATGGTATTGGCGTTTTGCCACAGATTCCAATTCATTGTGGAAGCAGCTAATTTGCTCCAAATTTGGCTGGTCATCACTCGACTGGGACCTTACGGCGCTGGACCGAAGGGGCAATCCATTCTTTTCCATCACATTCTCAATCTGGCCGGTGATCCGTTATTCAGTAATTTGTTTGGCAGGCAAAACTTATTTTGGAGGATAGGTGATGGTTCCAGGGCTCGTTTTTGGGACGACCCTTGGCATGGTTTTATTCCTTTTAAGGTGTGTTTCCCTCGTATCTATGCTGCTGCAAGGAACAATACGGGCTTGGTTTCGGAGTATTGGGCTAACGGAACGTGGACCATCATACCTTGTCGCAATCTCTGGGATTGGGAAAGAGATGAACTCGCTGCTTTGATGGGCAATCTTCAAGGAGTGTCACTGGACCAGATTCACTGGAACAAAGGCAAGGGAGTTTTTTCAGTCGCGACTGGGTACGAAATTTTGTTAGGTAATGATGTTTTGTAGAAGTCTGAATGGGCTGCCATTCTGTGGATTAAAGCTACCCCCCCCCCCAAGCTTTCGATGTTGGTCTGGATGAGTTCTCACTCTATTCTCCCTACTTCGGTTTTCTTAGAATCGAGAGGGGTCCCAATTACTTTGGCTGGTATGTATTGCAAGATGTGCTTATCCGGCATAGAGGACTCCAATCAAATCATGCTTCATTGTCCTGTAGCTGCCCTCATTTGGGGCTTGATTTGTTCCTAGTGGGAGGTAGTTTGGGTATGTCCCAAAACTGTCGCCGGTGCCATTTTATCGTGGAAGGGCCTTGGGCCGAATTGGTGGTGGAAGCATTGGGTTCGGATTGGTTATGTGGTCTTTTGGCAATTGTGGCTCCTGCGGAACGGGGTAGTTTTCAATCACATTATGGAAAGCAGTCAGGTGGTTCTTGGTAAGATTCAGAATCAGTCCTTCAGTATTTTCTGGCTTTCCAAGTCCATTCATAGTGATAGATCATTTGCAGATTGGCAGCACGATCCTGTTGGTTGCTTGCGGAGGAAGCCTCGTCGTTTGCTTATTAGGATGTAACTTTTCTTCTTAAGGGACATCCTCCCTTTTTTCTCCTTGTTGGAGTTTATTGTAATATTTTTTCTTTAGCCTTTTCCTCCTTGGAAATTGCTCCCTAATAAAATTTTTATCGCTTATCAAAAAAAACAAAGAAGTTGTTGACTTATCCATTAACTAAGCAAAGGGAGACAGATGACATGGGGAGAGGGGCTGAGCTACTAGCGTCAGGTGTCGATGGTGGATTGGGCCACGCATGCAAGGGGAAGAGTTGAACTGATTCAGTATAATCTAGTGCGGACGCTCTCATGGAAGAGACAATATAGTTGCAGTGAGGGCCGCTGGATCAAGCGGTCAAGGATCCAATGACAGCGAACGAAAGTCATTGTGTGGTTGTATACGGTCAGCGGGCCCCACGGCTTGGGAGCGCGAGCGCACGATGGTACTGTGCGTCGCCGCTGCATCTGATCAGACAAAGAGACAAGTGCACCATGTGGCCTTCTTAAAGCATGCCAAGTGGCCTCCTCTGATACAGTTTTTCTACTTTTCAACTTTAATCTTATTTCGCTATCTCCCGTTTCGTTTATACTCCGATCAACCTCGTTCTTACGCCAATATTTTTTTCTCGAGGCCTGGCCTACAAACAAGACCAATGATGAATATTTTTGGGATAATTGAAAAATATCGATAGTGAATGAGGTTATCCATTCGAACCACTGTACCAACTAAATATTCACATTAACCTGAATTTATGATAAGAAACGGGGATAAAAGTCTATAAATCTCAATAAATTGCGGCACTTAAGGTGCTAAAATGTGTCCGCATCAGGCACGACTGAGTAACCTGCTATCAAGTTTTGAATATTGGGAAGTGTCTGAATCGTCTCTCTACCCGGAGGTTCCGAATATGATTGGGAGGAATAGAATCTAGAGCATGAAATATCTGAGAAATCGAATTACCAGACGAATCCAGTCATGGGATGGTAAGCTTTGTCTCATGCGGGAAGGGAAGTAATGATCAAATCTATCCTATCATCCAGACCAATGTATGTAATGTCTGTCTTTAAGGTTCCATTGGGGAATTAAAGATAAAATCCACATTGCCCTTGCTAAGTTATGGTGGAAGGGAGGGGGGGTCAAACACTAGTGGCCGCTTGGTAATATGGCACGATTGGAACAAACTATGCATTCCAAAGTGGAGGGGTATATGGGGTTCAGAAACCTTCAGGATACGAATTTAGCCCTCGTGAGAATGCAAGCATGGAACTTCCTCCTCCGTCCCTCCTCCCTGATGGCTATAGTGTTCAAGGCATAGTATTACCCTAAAGGGGACTTTCTAAGAGCACCCATCGGCCCGAATTCGAGCTTTAAATGGTTTAGTATGCATACTACCTAGGAACTTATGATCTTAGAGTTACGTCAGGCCATTGGACCAGGTATAGACACCTCAAAATTAGATCAACCTTGGTTAATGAGGTAGTTCCATCCATCAAATCAGAGTCATCGGTCCTCCTTAATGCCCCGGTCGTGGGATTAGTGAACCCTAAAACTCGACATTTGGATGTACCTCTTAACCGTAGAATCATTTCCCCGTCAAACCAAGAGGACATTTTAGCCACCCACTCTTTTTTACCCAAATGAGGGACGACTGGTACTGTACTAGGTGAAAGACTCCAAAGGGTTCTATACTACTCGATCGAGATACCGTAATCTGAGTGATCTCAGGGTACAACATCGAAACATACAGACTTCCCCACCATGGACAAATATTTGGCAAGTACCTATTCATCCCCCATTGCGGATTTTTCTTTGGCGCGCCATCTCGGGTTCCCTTCAGGTGGCAGATCGCATGTGGAGCAGGCATGTCCCAATGTCTCCGGAATGCCCTATGTGCGGACATTATCCCAAATCTATAAGTCATCTAATTTATTGTCGATTTGCTAAGTGTTGTTGGTCTAGGTCTGAGGACATTCCTTGAGATCCCTTGAGACCCCCCCCCCCCTTCGCGGAATGTTGGGTCTTTCTCACTATAGGAGCGGGGTCGGATCAAGTCGTAAAGATTTTGGGTTGGCTATGATAAAGTTGGGAAGCAAGGAATGCTAAAGTATGGAATGAAGTGGTACCCTCTTCTATCGGGGTACAATCAGTCGCCCTTATCAACCCTCAGCCTGAGAATCAACCAACCCTCAAGACCGACCCATGGTCAGACCCCCTCAATCATCGACCCAAGGTACTTTTCATCCAACCCTACTAGGATGGATATATATAAATGTAGATGGTGCCACTTTCGCGAACACTGGGCAATCAGGGTAGGGCATAATTGCAAGGGACGCATTAGGGAAAGTGGTAGTAGCCGATAATGGGGTTATCCGACGTTGTGGGAATCATCTATGGTCGAAGCGTATGTCATTGTTGCGGCCTTGACTTGTTCTAAAAACCAAGGATATCCCAAAGTTATTTTCCGATCAAATGTGCATGTCATTACTCAGATGGTGAACTGTCATATTCTAATTGTCTCACCAATAGGGGTCATTACTCAGGATATCCACACTTTGTTATCTCAAATTAACTCGAGTTTATTTAAAGGTCAACGAACAAAGCCTCTCACTAGAATTCCAAAGAGGCCCGTTCTTCTCATGTCCTAATGTGGTGGGTTTAGACGTTATCTAATGCGCTTATCCGTATCTTTTCTACCAATAATTAATAATAGATCAAGTCCCTTTTGCTCAATTTTTTTTTCTAAATACATATACGAATTGTAAGCCGGAGATATTAACATGTTACATTTATTATAAAAATGTTACAAATACCACAACATAGTGAAAATTAAAAATTATAAAAAAATGGTAAATACATATTCATTACCGAAGAATTCGATTGTTGGAGAAGACGACCAGAAAACACAAAGAAAGAAGACGTGGGTTTACACATTTTTTTAATTGTTTTTACTTAATTTTATTTATTGTTTCTTTATGAACGAGACACTTTAGGTGTTCAATCCTTAGGTGGCATTCCACTACACATGACCTATGATTAGTTTTTTTCCATCAAGATTAACAAAATTTAGGTTTTATGACTCATGGGAATTGTTTTTCATAATCATATAAGCAGGTAATAAGTTCAGGATAATATTTTTGGTAGAATTAAGTTATAGTTCAAAATATGTTTGTGAGATTATCCCTTTCTTTTATAGATGGTAATTGATTATTTTTAAGGATTTTTGTGTCCCCTGCTCGTGGACCTTTGACCCCGGGAAGTAGGGATGATGCTTCTTTTGTTTTGGTTTTTCCCAGTTGGAATTTTTTTTGGGTTGTGGTTCTTACCTGAGATAAAAAAAAAATTATTTAATTATGCATTTACTTCTTTCTTATAAAATAAAAAAATAATAATTGGAAATATCGAGAAAATGTTATGACTTATTGGCCTAAAAAGATATATAGAATGGACTCGTAAAGTTTGATTTTGATGTATCATTACTAATCCATTAAAAATGACCATTTTTAGTAAAGTATAATTTATAAAATCAACTCTTTCAAAGTAGAAAAAGAAGATAAGGGCAACATCCTCAATGAATAAGTTACAAACAAGATCGTAGAGCCAATTCTCAACCTCTAGCTAGGAACATAAACTTACAAAACAATGGGAAAAACATGATACCAAATACAACAAAGGTAAAAAATCAAAGGGTTAGTTATCTTTTTTACCCCTTTGAATTAATAACACACCTTTAGTACTTCACATTTTTATAACGTTCGATAAAAGTCCTTATGTTTTGGTAACACGCCTTATGAATTAGTCACATATCATTTAATATATTTTATGTATTGATAACAAATCATTTAATACCCCTTATGAATTTGTTACAGATAATCAAAATGGCATAAACTTGACCAAAATTGTGTCTAGTACGTAACCGATACATAAGGGGTACTATAGGTGTGTTACAAAAAGAACTCATCAAGTGCTAAATGTATTGTAAATGACTCCATATCCGGCCAGTAATACCATTTCAGGCCACTCGGTTTCAACAGTAAACAAAGGAAAAAGTCTTATCACGAGGTGAAAATGGCACTCTTCAACCTCTAATTTTTGCGTAGAAAGTGAAAGTGGATAGAGATAAGGAGGTTGGAGCCGTGAATATTTTATTTTGGAATCTACCGTTTGATTCTACAGACTCTTGGCCCTTCGATCTCTTTCATCAAGAGGGTTTCGTGTTGAAAGCGGAAATGGTAATAAGACTTTGTGTTCATGAGAACTAGTGATGTCGCGGCTGCGATTGTGAATTGGAACAAAAGCTTGATTAAGGGTTACAAGATTTTGGTGGCTAGGGATTGGGAGCAAGGTTGTTCGCGGGCTTGTGAAGATCGTGGATGTCGACCGAAAAAGCGTCAAGCTAGAGTTTCAGAGTTGAATCTAGATCCAACACGGGAGATGGTTTGTTTGGGGGAGTGATCGAGTCCCATCGATCTCTAGCTCTATTGGGGTATTTGAGAATTTCACACTCGAATTGGAGTTTGAATTTCATTTTGGGCGAGATTGACCCGAAGGGGGTTTGGGAAATTGAGTTACAGTCGCTTGGAAAGAGTGTGTTTGATCAATTGCCCAGACCCAACTTTTGAAGCAGTTATGACAAAATCGAATTGGGTGTGGCTCATGCAATGGTTCGTGGTTCTCCCTGATTCCGGTTCTGTGTCCCTCCAGGATGGTGCGTGGCAATATATAATGTTCGAATGAGTGCCCTTTTATGGTTGGTCCTTTGAGAATTTGGAAATTTTGTCTCGCAATTTTGGAGTTATGATTCATGTCTTACAAGGTATCGATGATAGTCACTTTGCGGATGCCTTTGTCCTTGTTCATCGTCCTCTTGAGAAGCTGTCTTTTTTCGATCTCGATTTAGTTTTGGACGAGACGCGTTTTTGGATTAGAGAACGAGGAATGGTTTAGCACAAGTCCCCATTTTTTCAGAATTATGTAATGATTCTCGGTCTGTCAGCTCAGCTTCACCGGAAAGGATTGAAGCTAGAGAGGACGATCGAAGTGGATTTCTAGAGATTGTAATCCCTCTTGTAGATTCAAATTTTGAATTCTTTTGGCTAAGGGATTCTATTGGTTTGAACTATGGAGATAAGATTGTTGTTTCAAATGCGTAAGAGGTCACTTAGGGATTGAATTGTGATTCTGTTCTGATCATTATGGGTGCAACTTCTACTCCTTTGGACACAAAAACGTTCGTGCAGCTAATAAATCTAGAACGCTTTTTCTCTGGTCCTTCTTCAAACACAAAGTAGACTCAGATAGGACATTCTCCTGGCTTCAAACAGGATTTTAAAACTTATGATCCCAGACCTTCATCTGCACAATCCAACACGTAGTTTTTAAATGTGGATCTTTCTCGGGGTGGCAAAGTTCAGAGTTTCTCTATTGTAGCTAAGGGTAAGATGTTTAGGAGGTGTAAGAGGGCTAAGAAAAGGGATGGAACTAAGGTTGTTTATCAAGCTAAGGCCAGATATTTGAGCAATGATCGTTTGGGCGTAATTTTGACAACTCATGTGGTTATCACGAAGACTATTGTCAACACGAAGGGTGAGGTTAGTAAAACGGCTTTAGAGAGTTTTGTGGATATGAGTTTCAAACCTTCGAATACTACGATTTTTTTAGTACACCATGGTCTTTGTTAAAAGGAATTAACTCACGAGTCGACTTTTGAGGAGGGGTCTGATTTTTGTTGAGTCTGGTAGAGGCTAAGCTAGATGCTTCAAGTTAACCTCTTTTTCGGCTTTATGAGGTTTTGTTTGTCCTCGATTTAGTGCATCTCGTGTAAAACCCGCTTCGTTTCTTTAAGGTATTAATTTGAAAACGAAAAGAAAGAAACCTTAGGGTAAGTTTTTGAAATGAGTGCAAAAAAAAAAAAAACTAAAGGGAGCAGGTCTGGACCAGGCCAGGCGCGCAGGCCCAACCCAGCCCAGCCACCCTCGGCCCGGTTGTCCCCTGAGGCCCAAAAGGGGCTGGCCCAAAACCCACCCCCTTCATAAGACTGAAACCCTAGGGTTTCAGTCTCATTTTCTCTCAGCAGCCTCCTTTCACCCTCTCTCTCTCTCTCTACCCGATCTCACCTCTCTCTCTCTTCGTCTTCCTCGTCGGACCGGCACCGGCCGCCATCGCTCCGGCCGTTCTCCGTCCGACCACGCCGCCACGCCCCTGCCGAACCCCGACCTCCCTCTCCTCCGTCCCGACGCCGTCACCGGACCGGCCAGCCACGAAATCCCGTCCCCCTCTCCTCCGTCCCGACGCCGTCACCGGACCGGCCAGCCACGAAATCCCGTCCCCGAACCCCGACCTCCCTCTTCTCCGTCCGACCACGTCCCGGCCGAACCCCGACCTTCCTTCTCCGTCCGACCACGCCCAGCTCCGGCCACCGGTCTCATCCCGAGCTCCGACCGTCCACCGCCGCCTCCGATCTCTCCGTCCCGAGCCGTTCGGACCCGAGCTCCCGCCGTCGCCGGCGAGCTCGTCAGATCCGGAACGGGACGAGCCGTCCGGACCCACGCCGACGCCGCCGTGCACCGCCGTCCACCGCCGCTACCGTTTCCTCACGGTTAGTTCTCGGCCCGTGGAAGCTCGGCCGACCGGCGCCGGTGGTCGGCCGGACCGAGCAGATCCGTTCTTCTTCGTCTTTGCTTTCCCGTTCCCGAGTTCGTTCAGATCCGGTCGGGATGGAACGGAGCTCCCGAAATGGAAGGGAACAGAACAGAAAACGTAGATCTGTTTAAAAATTTTGTAGTATTGTTGTAAATCTGAAAATTGTAAAGTTGAACAAAGTTTTGATATTATCGTTATGTTTCGAACGTTTTTCCAGATTTGTTGTGTTAACGTTGAAGAAGAAAAAGGGTTTAATTTGAACGTTACGTCGAAAAATCTGTTTTAGGTTAAAAGTTCGATTAATTAGTTATCGATAAAACTAAATCGGGTGAATTAATTGGGGTCTAAAACGAAGGTCGGTCGTTAAACGAATTTGAGTGAAGTTAAATCAAAAGGGAGGGAAAACGAAATCAAATCGGTTTTAGAAGGGTTTCGGACCAAAAAATATCAAGTTTGGAAACGAGCGGAAGGAAACCGTTGTGTTCAAGTCAAGTCGTTTTTAAACAAAGCAAAGGAGTCCAAAGACGGTTTTAAGTTAAAAAGGGGTTTAAACTGGGTTCGGATCAAACCTGGGTTCGGTGCGCGGGTGCTCGAACCCGATCCGTCGTAACCCGACTTTTATCCCGCTCGAGTGTAAACGATAACTGTCAAGTTTAAAATGGACAAATCGTAGCCGTTAACTTAACGGCGGAACCGTTATTATTTTTGGGCTCTGAGTTACTTATTTTCGACCGGTTCGCACTAGTTTAAAGTGAGTTAAATCTGTGTTCTTTTAGATCGTGCTGCGGACCGAGGCAAAGGGAGGCTCGGCGAGTGACTGCGATTCATCTCGGGTTTAGTGGAGCGCTTCTGGAGTTGCTTTCGAGGTAGGGAAAAGTAGCCGGATCTCGGCCCTGACTAGGGAAAGTTAACTGTAGAATTGCATGTGGCACCGGGGTGTCGTGGGTATTTAGGTTGTCGAATATTAGAAACGCATGATACGGGAATGTAGCGAATACTGGAAATGCATGTGACACTTAGTAGTGTCGTAGGAGCAGAAAACTTAGCGTTAACTGTGTTACTGGAGGCATATGACCATGCCCGGAGGTTGTTGTGTGTTAATTGTTGTTGAGTTTGGGTGGCCTTGAGAGCCCGTGTTATTTATTGTTGAGTCTTGGGTGGCCATGAGAGCCCGTGTTGTCGTTTTGGTGTTTTGGTGGCCGTGAGTGCCCGTGGAGTTATGAACCCGTACTTTATCGTTGGTGTCTTGGGTGACCATGAGGGCCCGTAGGGTTGTTGAACCTGTGTTTGGTTGTCGGTGTTTTGTTGGCCTTGAGTGTCTGTGGAACTGTCACCGGTGTCGTTACTGTCTGTTTGAACTTGTTTGTGATTGTGATTGGTTACTGGTTACTGGTGGAGGTTGTGTGGTGTAGCTAGCCTCCCGACTGGGATCGGGAGAAGCGGAGGGGTTGTGGGCTAGCTCCCCGACTGGGATCGGGGGAAGGACGCGCGGGTGTGGCTAACCACCCGACTGGGATCGGGTGAAGCGGAGAGGTTGTGGGTTAGCCTCCCGACTGGGATCGGGAGAAGTTGCGCGACAGGTCGACCGCCTGACCACGTCTATGATCGGTAAAGGGCGAGAGACAGAGATTGGTTACTGAGCAGCCGGTTTGCGATCCTTTGTGATCTTGTTTGGTATTGTGTGGTCAGTCGTGTCTTGGAGGAGGTCGTCGATCGTAGTGTGGGGTCTACATAACGTATCCGAGTGTTGAGTCAGTTGAGGAAAAGACTGGTCTTGTGCGTGTCTTTGAGTCGTTGTTAGTGTCATCGGCTTTGTCTACTAATTATGCCGTAGTCAGTATGTTATCTGTGGTGGTGAGCGAACGCTCACCCCTAGCTGCTTTTCCTACAGGTACCGTTCGTAATCTGGACTAGGTGAGCTTCTGAAGCTTGAAGAGCTTGAAGCGGGTTGCTGGGTGTTTGAGTCTAGAGACGTGTATCTCGTTTTGCCCAAGTGTGGGACTTTTACTTTGAGGTGTAAATATTATTCTTTTGTGGAACTAAACTGACTTTTTAGGTGATTTATCGAAAACAGGTTTCAGTCTTGTAACTTTTTAAACGTTCGCGTCCCTAGTTTCGGTTCGCTGAAATTGGGGCGTGACATCTCGACTGTTGGCTGCTTTGTTTTTGTTATGCTTGGTGGGTAGGGAGTTATGTTTTTGGTGTTCTTTATATGTGTTTTAAGTGTTTTAGGTCTTGGATTGTTTTTAGGTCATGTTTTGGTCTCGAGGTTGATACTAGTTAGTGTATCACTTTACCCTACATTCACTCTTAAAGAGTAGAAGTTTAATAAAAAATTTGCTTATAAAAAGGTGTATTACCAATACATAAGATGTATTATAGGTAATTAAACACCCAAACAATCAAAGCCCAAATTTGACCAACAACCAAAAGCCCAAGGCTCAAATAAGCAATCAGTGGGCCAAACGCAAATCAACCTAAACAACAAAAACCAAAGGAAAAAAGGAGTCTCGGGAACATGCGCCTCAGAAACACCACCTTAGGACGTTGTGTCGTGCCGTCTTGAAACTCCACCTAACGAGCGACAAAGACAAAGCACGCAAGATAGACCCCCTAGAGCACTCGAGCCGCCCACCAAGCTCATACCATGTAAGATATTCAATCGTCTTTTCTAATTTGATCACTTAAATAGTCTCAGACAGAGTATAAGGCCAAATGTCGTGGTTTTAATTTATTAGTCCAAACGTTGAGGTGTAGAAAAAAAACTAATAGAAAGTTCATAGCATTTTTATGACATTTTCCCTAATAATAATTTATCCCGATTCTATCTTTACCTCAATCAAATATGTTAGGTATTTGAAGACGGAGAAATAAGACGAGTATTCGATTACTTTTGGGTTGTCCATTTTAAGAAAGCATTATAGTTCTTTTCCCTATACTACTACTACCTTGTATAATTAGTTAGAAATGTTATTTTATCACCAAACTACTGAAATGCTATTGAAAAAAAATGAGATCTTGAAATAGAATCAATACATACATAAAAACAAACACGACATCTATATAATGATAACATGAAAGGCAAAACCCTAGTGACAAATGGTTCAATGAAAAATAGTGAAAAAAATGACGATGAGGTCTAGATGTTCCTTTTTATGGCCAAGTTCGTTTTGCTCCTAAAACGTTGTTTTTTAAACGACAAAAATTGTAGAATGTGAAAGGCAGGAATTCTTGAATTGTGCTACTTCCAGATTGAAAATAAAATAATGTATCTAGTAGGAAATTTCTCCTTCAGTAGCCTTAATTTGTAGAAAGCCGTTCATGTATACCCATAACTGCCATAGAGAGCTAAAGGAAATAAATGACCACAACTACTTGGCTTTAAAGGAACTAGAGAATCCCAAGACAAAAATAGTGTTCCAATATCACCAGGAATCCCAAATAACACCACACCACGGTGGCAAAAAAGGCTACCACAGATCAATGGACTAGAAAAATGAACCAATATCTTGAGAATATAATAACCAAATGTAATAAAAGTAGGAAATTGGAGTTTTGCTTATGTCACAAGTCTTTGATGGTCCTCCTCTTTAGCAAGGAGGAGGATCCTCTCACGATCCAAGGGAGGATCCACAAATGATCTCAGAAGAAGACAGAGAGTTATGGAATAGGGGGGTTCTTTTCCTGGAGTTGCTCAAGATCTTCCTTTAGATCAACATACTCTTCTTCATATTCATTGTAAAAAAGCACTCTCTGATTCATCTGCTCATCTAGTGGTTCGAATTGCTCAATCACCTATGCATCAACCACACAAGCTTTAAGTCCAAGTGCTTTGCAGTAGCTCGAAGATCTGTTTTTTTCTTTATATCCCTCTTCCTGTCTGTAGTAGATTTAATACAAGAGTTCCGCACCACCATTCCCCTCTTAGACCTAGTTGCATAAGCATAAGAGATGGTTTGTATTTTATTCTTTCTGTGTCTATATGGCTCTACTACACTTGGGCTGAGTGAAAGGCCCAAAGGGGTATAAGAAAATTTTCCTTCCAAAACTGAAAGATTTGGTTCAAGATGTAGTGGACTCAAAGGACTGTTTGATGGGGTTGCAATAGTACTAGCATTCAATGCACCGGTTTTCGAAATTTATTTTGTTCTAGAGTCCAACCTGTCCACCCCCAAAACTTCTTCCCCCATCACTTCCATAGCTGTATTTTCTATTGCCTCTTTAGAAAGTTATGGGGTTGTTAATCCACCACCAGAATAATGTAAAAGATTGCTGATTTTTGGAACAACAGGTGCTGAAAAATGATGCTTCTCTGATGTGAATGGTAGAGGAGAAAGTGGAGGAAAAACTAACTGGTTCGAGAAATTAATATTCACCAGTAGGAGTGATTAAAAGCTGAGCATGAACAACAGAATTGTTCAAGGAATGTGGCATATTAATTGCATAGGTATCTTCATTTAATAAAACCTTTGTGCTTCACATTTGATGTCTATGTGAAGAAGAAGAAGAAGAAGAAGAAGAAGAAGAAGAAGAAGAAGAAGAAGAAGAAGAAGAAGAAGAAGAAGAAGAAGAAGAAACATTCTCCTTGTCAGCCCCTGAAAGATCCACCTCTTGACTATGCATAGGTTGACTTGTATTTTGTAAAGAATCAAAAGGAATAATGTCTGATTTATCTGAGAGTTGTGTATCCATAGAGTGAAAAGAAGGAACTAGTGTGTGTTCCAAAGTATTAATAGTGATTGGAACTTTGTGCTCTCATAAATACGTTGCAAACTTATGTGTTGTTGGGTTGTGTTTTGCAATGACCAAGTACCACAACTGATTCTAAGTGTGATCCAATAACGAACAGTTGCCCAAAAGAAGTTAAACAAGTTTGGAAAGTTTCTTCACCCCAAGCTTGATAAGGTAAACCTTGGATCGAAAACCAACTGAAATACCTACCCATTGTGCACAAATTCGGGTTAAGAGGCAAGAAAATTAACCACTGATCCATCCAAGCTCCCTTGTACTTTTTGTAGTTCAATATCAAAAGCTTGATCTAAACATTAAAGTAATGACAATTTGTTCCCTAGAGAC
This sequence comes from Erodium maritimum, assembly GCA_963921825.1. NCBI lineage: Eukaryota > Viridiplantae > Streptophyta > Magnoliopsida > Geraniales > Geraniaceae > Erodium > Erodium maritimum. Next base: position 62,819,498 of record OY997588.1, on the reverse strand, counting down.
CTCAAACTAATATCATAGACCCCATCTAAAGCAATGTCCCTCAATATAGATTCTACAGAGAGAGCGGAGTTGAGAAAAACAATGTGGCTTCTTTTGAGCTCCTTTAATTTCTTGGTAACTATGGATCCCTTATGAAAGTTACTGGAATTGGCCGGAAACGAGCCGGAGAAAACGGAGACGTAAAACCTGAAAGAGAAGAAGAGGGGCGCGTGAGGTGCGTTCCTCTATTGGCCTATTTTTTCCACACCATTCATTTTTTTATGATAAATAATCTCCCAAAATTTTGTTGAGTTGAGTTTCATATGAAATGCAACAACTAGTACAAACTTATGGATATTTGGAAAACTATAAGACAATTAAGAAGCTAGTAGAATGGGACAGTGCTGATCTCATGTCTTCTTCCATAGTTGGAGGAACTTGGACGGAAATTTCGTTCGTTATGTTTTAGTTTTATGATGAACCAACACTTGATGCTCAACTCTAACTCCAAATAAGTACCACCAGAATACAGACATACAAAACCCAAATAAGATATTAATCGATTACACACACGATGAAATCAAAATTCTACGGACGATTTCATTCGAGTTTGTTATGAAATGATATCATCATCTACTTTTTTCATGTGAGGTTTAAGTACTGCCTTGAAAAATGATTAGTTGATTATTTTTGAAGTTATTAAAACTAAATTCATATCTCAATATGAGATTGGAAAATGGAAAACTAATTTTTTTTTATAAGCTCGAAAAATTTATTATAACTGATTGCAGAAAGAATCAAAAAGCCCTGCATCAAGAAGAAACAGGGTAGCAACCGACGATAACAAAGGGGCTTCTTCTTGGCAGCCAATTCACGAATTGCAGTCCATGCATCAGTACCATGAGACGAAGTTGTGACTTGAGTTTTTCCTTTGCCGATTTGCTCAACCTACTTACCAACATCGACGGGCCAAACATATCTCTCCCGATCCGAAACAAAAGGTTTACACGTCAAAGTGTAAACTTCCGTTAGATGCTTTGGGGGACGACTCACCCGCTTCTTGACTAAAGCGTCCTTCCACGGGGAATGTTCCTGTTGCGTAGGTTGGCCCCTGGCCTCACCAGTAACCTGTAAAGGCAGGACTTGAGTGAGCCCAGAAGCAAGCCCACCTGATTCCAAAGCCGGCCCAGAAGAATGTACAAGCCCAGTAGCATTAAGGACTGCAGCACCAACGATGTTTTCTGCAACACAATCCCTAATCATCACCCCGCCAACGACGAATTCATCCAACGCCTTGGACGAGATCGTATCAAGATCTGATGCTTCACGCACATGATCGAATCTAATCTCAACCAGAGGATTTGAATCCGCTTGAACATCGACAACCAAAGGAGTTGAAACCGTCTCTGCACCGACGTCAGCGTCAACATCGACAACCAACTCCGGCGAGTCCCCGAACTGACCTACCCATTCATCTTCCTCAGCAACTTTCTCCAGAGACCCCTGAACAATCTCTGTTCGCTGAACTGGTCCTTGGATCGAATCACCAGAAACAGAGCACCCACATGGCTTATCAGATTCCGTAGCCAGAGTTACTGATGTCCGGCGATGCAAAGCCGTGGCAACAAAAAGCACGTACCCATCAACTTTAAACACATTCAAAACCTCAATTGCCTTAGCCGCTGCACCCTCTGAATCAAAACGAACAAAACCGAAGTATCTGTGACTGCGGCTCGGACGTTTGGGAACTTTAACGAACGCAATCCTACCGAATGGACTGAATACATTACGAGTCCATTCTTCCGACGCTTCGAAAGGTAACCCATTAACAAAAACCACATCCTTTTGTTCTATGAATTTATCGTTCCTCCGAGGTCGGAGACGAACAACCTGTGGGGCAACGACCGCCTGTGTCTCTGTACGAGTTCTTCCTGACTCCGTCTCAACCGAACGTGAAGCAACAAGTGTTGTTGCAACCCGATCAGAAGCACTGACATCAGGATCAGAAGCTGCAACCCGAGAAGACCCCCCACCAGACGATCGCCTCCTCCTTCTTTTGATACTTCGACCATGAGCATGAACAACAACAGCCGGAGGGAGAGTCTCCTTGGCCGGAGCATTAGGACCGTCCTTGGTGTCATCAGCAACTGAAACCTTTGTTTTGGTCTTCGATTGAGAAACGAGACCAGCCAAGAAAGAGTCTACATCCAACGCTCTCATCGATTTAGCCGAGACCTTCTTCGACTTAACCCTGACCTTCCTCTTCGTTTTGACCGGAGCCGCATCCTTTGTGGTTTTAGGATCATTCAGTGAAGATGTTGCAAAGATTTTGCAATATTGTCCGTAAAGAGAAACTAAAACGGAACAGAATGAAGAAAATGGGAGCACACCAACAGGCATCGCCATTCCCTTCCTCACCTTCAATCTAACCATTGCAGGATTGACAACAACAAACGCAGTCGAAAAATATGTCTAATTTCTGTTGTACCTGGTTTTGACAAAAGTCGTGCGCGCGCGGGGAGCGCACCACAAACAGCGATCGATGACGACCTCGATTCCACACCTGCAGACAACCCTCGATCCACGCAGCAGTAAACAGGGACAATCAGCCCTTCTGATTACTCTATGCACAGTCGGCTCACCGGAAGACGAGACAAAAACGCCAAACACCACCTGAAACTCTGCCCAAGGCGCACCAAACAGGTCTCCGGATCGCCGCTGCCGGATCACACCTGCACCTTGTCGAGTGTTATGGGGAATGGAAAACTAATTATATAACTTGATATTTTTTGTTGAAAGTAAATTGTATTATAATCTCACAACAAATCATCGTTGAGAGCAACTAACAACGTATCAAGTATGGGCGTGACGCGCCAATCAATATCAAACCATTCAATAGTGTTTCTAGCTAAAGTGTGAGCTATTATATTGGCCTCTCTGCGGATAAATTCTACTCTAAAACCACGTAATTTGCTCAGCTTCAACGTGCATTCATCTATGAGCACACCAAAAGGAGACAACATCCTCGCAATACCATTTATTGCCTGAACAACCCCGAGGCAATCAGACTCTACTACTCCCTTCTCCCATCTCATCTCCATTATCCAATCGAGAGCCGCATAAATACTCAAAGCTTCAATTAACTCTGGCTCTCTAACTCCGAAAAATAAGACAACTCGAGTTGATCTTGCCATCCCATCCGGCCCCCGACAGACCATCCCTTCGCCTACTCTCCGTTCCCCCAACACCGCACCATCCACATTTATTTTGACCTCATAGTCTAACGGTTACAACCACCTGGTAACTCTCGGCCTTGTTCACGGCATCTCCTTCGGCCCCACCTCCTATGCGTCAGTCCATTCTTGCAACAATCTATTGGCAACCGCCCAAGTATTGCAAAAATATACCATGAGTATTTTTATTTTTGTAATTTACAGCCCCTTCTTTCATAATTACAAAATATATTACTTGAACTTATCTTTTTGTATTACTCCGTATAATACTGTTTTAAATGAAAACTTTACCCTTGTAATTTAAAAATTTTAAAATAATAAAAGCAAACCAAAGTATCGAAGTTCATACATCTATATCCAAAAATATTGACACTAAAGGCACTTAGATATATTCTCTCTCAATCTTAGGACTCTTTTCTAGCCCTAACTGTTGGGTCTCGAGGTAGGGTTGGAGATGAACCAACTCGCAGCGGAAAATCAATAAAAACCAAGAGACGATTAAAACCATGAAACAACTAACAAAGAATGGATTCACAAGAGAAAAATTCAGCACTATCTCTTACCAAAACAAGAACACCGGTTAACGAATGATTGGCTTGAGTCTCCAAGACGCCTACGTATCCACATGGGAATCAAAGCCACGTAGTTCTTCTCTTTGAGGACTCAAGAACACAAAAATGGAGGTGGAAACTAGCCAAACCCGAAATGGCCATGGAAGAGGGAGAGAAAATGTGTTTCCTATTCTTGACTTGTGTTTGTTATGTTGAAAAAAGATGACTTAAACATAACAAAACCCATACTTGTCCAACTAAAGGCATGGGACAAGTATGGTGTCAAGTAAGGTGTAAATAGGACAAAGTATGGCAAGACAAGATTGGGTTAGGTGGTGAATCACCAACACCTTAATCCTTGTCTTGCTTACTTAGTACTAAGTAATCAAGACTTGATTAATTAGTTCCATGGGCCTTGGTTGCATGGGCCTTTCATGGGCCTCTTGGAACATGGCCCGTGGCCATTTCCAACGAGGTCCCGTGATTCGCTCATCGCCTCCAAGCCTTCCATACCGGAAATGTCTAACATTATCCGACGCGATCAATCCCAAGACTCCAAGCCTTGTCTCGATCCTTAAAGTCCTATTCACTTACGGGCACATGACCCAAAACCCAGTTTTGGTCATGTCCCGAGACAACTCCCTTTTGGCCATTCTCCATAAATGTGTCAATGAGTTTCATCCTCCGGTGTGACCCTTAGGTTTATGCATGTCAATAGATCAACGTAAAATCCCATTTTACTTGATCCTATTTAAGTGGCAACTAACGATACTTTAGTATTGCCTAACACTGCATAACGAATCGACCCTGTCGATTCTAACCTTTCCGTCATCCCTGTCATTATCCTTTTATCTCCGAGATCCTGATTGAGATAAGGCATAGAGCCGTCATCCTTATTATTCTCAATCACCGTTCCTTGATATGTGAGATGACTGAAGATATGATACCCAGTATCATGTGCATGGCCATGCTATTCTTTCAGTCACTCTCGATCAAGCGGCCGAGAACCGATATCTTTCCCATACCTCAGTATGAGGGATAAATCCCTTAGCCGCCTTTCGTGTCACTCATGTAGCCCGTCTCCAAGCCAATCCTGGCCGTTATGGAAGCCCTGTTACGGACAACGTTAGGCTCAGGTCAAACTCAGTTGTTGACTACATAGCGATCACAAGACTCCTTGGTCTAAGGATACATGACAAGCTACGACACTGAATATGTTCATGACTTAATCTATGGCACATATTCAGGGCGGGTCGTCCAATATCATGTCCCACATGATATCTATGATCAGACTCCGGAATCCCATTCCAATGACTAACAGAACGTAAGCCATAAAGAGCCATCTTTCATACTAGTCGCTTCTAGTGAAGCTTTGTTGACTAGGGACCCATCGAGTGTGATCTATCTCGATCTATGGTTCTATTCGCATGGTGGGCATAGATAAGAGCACACATCGATATATTACTCCAACACATAAGTAATATAAAGCCGCTTTAATTTTATTGCTAACGATGATATATACATTTGGACATTTAGGATTGAACTATGGGCACTAAGACTAACAATCTCCCACTTGCCTTAGTTCCAATCTAAACTCCAATATGTCCCCATCAACTTTACATGTCTAACATGTTCAGGCAGTGACATTGCCTTAGTCAAAGGGTTGGCTATGTTATCATCTGTTGCAATATATGTTATATTCACTTCACCTCAGTTCAGTATTTCTCTGATGAGGTGGATACGCCGCAGTACATGTTTGGATTTGTTATGCGATTTGGGCTTTTAGCTTGCGCAATGGCCCTTGTGTTGTCGCAAAATGGATTCACCAGGCTGGATGGGTTTTTAATTACACCCAGCCCTGCCATGAATTTCCAAATCCACATAGCCTCCTTAGCTGCCTCTACAGCATCCATGTACTTGGCCTCTGTCGTAGTATCTTGCTTTACGCTCTCCCAGCTAAAGCTCTGCCATTCAGCGTAAACACATATCCTGACCGACTTCTAAAGTCATCTGGATTTGTCTTGGAAAACTAGCGTCTACTCATCCTTCGACGACTAGTTCAACATCATCTTTCCCCCGGGTTAGAATGATGTCTACTGGCACAACATAAGGCTTACGAGACGTCCGGTCTCATACATGTCATGGCATATATGATCGATCCTGCCTCTAGGCGCATAGGATTCTCATCATCATTTTCAGCTCATCAGCTGTCTTGGAACACCGAGTCTTGCTGAGATAAATGCCTTGACTAGTGGGTATGAGTACTTTCTTTGAATCGAGCATTAAGAACCTACTCAATGCCTTGTTCACATAGGTTCCCTGACTTAAATCCAAGACCCTCTTGGTGCGATCTCTACATATCTTAATCCCTAAGATATAAGAAGCATCACCTAAGTCATTTATTGAAAAACACTTCCTCAACCAAGCTTTAGTCTCGTGCAAGGTTGGGATGTCGTTTTCAATGAGAACCAGAAAGGTAATCTTGCTCCCACTAGCCTTCTTATAAACGCAAGATTCATCATCGTTATTGATTAAGCCAAATCCAATTACAGCTTCATCAAAACGAAGGATCCAACTCCGAAAAGTTCGTTTCAATCCATAAATGGATTTCAACAACTTATAAATCTTTCCTTTATTCTTCGGATCGTCAAAACCTTTGGGCCGAGACATACAAACGTACTCAGTCAAATTTCCATTTAGGAAAGCGGTTTTGACATCCACTTGCCATATCTCGTACTTATAATACGCAGTTATGTCAAGAAGAATTTGGATCGATTTTGACCATAGCCACTAAGGAGAAGGTTTCCTCATAGTCAATCCATGCCTATAACCTTTCACCACCAGTTGAGCTTTGTAGGTCAGAGGGTTGCCGTCCATGTCCATCTTCACCTTGAAGATCCATTTTCATCCGATGGTCCTCACACCATTGATGGGATCAACCGGTTCCCAGACTCGGTTGTCCGACATGGATTGCATTTTCTCCCTCATGGCTCCCAGGCATAACTCGGAGTTGGGCCCATCCACGACTTCCTGAAAGGTGGCTGGATCATCGTGATCCACCATGACTTCATTGTCACCTCCGGATACCATATCTTGGAGGTGGAAGATTGATCCTTTCAAATCGCCTTGGACCTTCCGGAATTGTAACAGGAATTGGTTCTTACTCTACGACAATCTCTGGCTCCTTTCTACTGGGTTGCCAATTGGTTTAGACAGATCTGTACCATCCTGAATTTCTTCGAGATGCACAGTCCTCCCAATGACGTCTTTGGAAACAAAACTCCTTTTCCATAAAGACCCCACCCCATGAGACGAACACCATGTTCTCACTGGGATTGTAGAAGTAGTATCCCCTTGTTGCTTTGGGATACCACACGAAGGTGCATATCTCAGATCTTGGTTCGAGCTTAGTCGAAACCAAATGTTTCACATAAGCCTCGCAACCACAAATCTTTAGGAAGGACAAAGCGGGCATCATCCCGTACCATTTTAAAATAGTATCCCTTCCACACCCTTCGTCGAAGCCCGATTCACTATGAATGTGATCGTCTCTAGAGCATAATCCCAGAAAGAGATTGGGAGATCAGTCCAACTAATAATGGAACGGATCATTGTCTAACAATGTCCGATTTCACCGTTTGGCTACACCTTTCATCTACAGTGTCCCAGGAGGAGTCCATTCCAAAAGGATCCCTTTCTCTTTTAGATGATCTAATAACTCTGTGGTCAAGTATTTTCCACCTCGATCCAATCGAAGTGCCTTAATACCTTTGTCGAGCTGGTTTTCTACTTTAGTCTTAAACTCTTTGAATTTATCAAAAACTTCAGAATTATGTCTCAGCGAATAGACATAACCATATTTACTGTAATCATCAGTAAATGTGATAAAGTAGCTAAAACCCCTCTTGGAAAGTGAACTTATTGGTCTACACACATTCGAGTGTATTAGCCCCAATAATTCACCCGCCCTTTCATCGCGATCGATAAAAGGGCACTTTAGTCATTTTGCCCATCAAACAAATCTTGCACCTATCGATCAAATGGAATTCGAATGAACCTGAAAGTCCGCACTTCTGAAGTGCTGATAGGTGCTTCTTATTTATGCGACCTAAATGACAGTGCCTTAACAGAGTTAGGTTTAAATCGTTGGATTTAGACTTCTTGGTATTAACGGAATATATAGAACTTGAGGCATTGTTACCCATATCTAATACGTACAATCCTCCAACCAAGTCAATACTGGTATAAAACATATCATTGCATAGAACATTGAAAACTCCATTTCCAATATTAACATTATATCCTTCCTTGTCAAACACGGATACAGATATAATATTCCTACTTGAAGTAGGTATGCAATATACATTATACAATACTAAGACAAGGCCACTTGGTAAAGCAAGACTCATGGATCCTACAGCAGTTTCCACAACTCTGAGGTCCACTTCGTGCTTTCCAAACCTCTCCTACTTTCAGCCACCATATATTAGTGCATGTGTGAGATTCAGTCCTGGTATCTAATACCCATGAATCTTTGGAAGTAGAGAGATGTAGCTCTATAGAGTTAATACCGGATGAAGGCACGGTCCCACCGCCCTTCCTTAGATCATCCAGGTTTCCTGATGTAGGCGCAGTCCTACCGCCCTTCTTCAGATCATCCAGGCTATTTGATGAAGGCGCAGTCCCACTGCCCTTCTTCAGATCAGCCGTGAACTTTCTGTAATCCCGGTTCCAATGACCAGGCTATTGGCAGTAGAAGCAGACATTCTCATGTGTCTCATCTTTCCTGCCAAGTGCGCATGGGCCCCGCCCTTGCCACTTCCAATTCACTTGTTGACCATCAGAATATCCTTGGATCCCAGATCCCTGATATATTCTTCTCAGCAGTTAATGACACTTCATGTAACTCTGATATGGTCTTAGAGACAGCCTTGTCAAGGACATATTCTTTGCGTTCAGACTTGAGGACTATCCTCAAAATTCTGTACCAGTCCAAATAGTTTGTCCCATTTAGATTGACCCTGTCAAGAATGGTTTTTAATGAAAAACTATTAATGTTCGCTGAATTTGCCATTTGATCTACAAAAGATAAAATTCAATCAGTAAACTGAATAAATTTTATGAAGATCAAGCTTAAACACCAACAATCGATTCTAAACCTTTAGAATCTGAAACCAAGATCCTTGATTCACTCGATCAAGCTGAACGAAGGCTCGCCACTCAATCGAGCTATGTAGGTAGGACCCCGTCCAATCACATCCAATGTGACTCTTGGCTAGGGTATGTACTTAAGTACACGGCTTACCCTATCTTATACCCTAGCTCAACCCTAGTTGAGAATCGTAGTCGGGTCCACCAATTTTCAACTATGACCCGCCACTATGTAGGTGCTCCGCTAAGGCGCACGACACCCACATATGTCGTCCAAACCTACTACCCCGCTTTCCCATGGATGCTCCGCTAAGGCGCACGACACCCATAGGACGGGGAGGTAGTAAGGTGTTGAGAATTGGGAGGTGTCGGACATGACCCGTTTTTACTTGTCCGGTTGTGTTTAAAACTTTGGCACATCCTAGATGCGATGAGCACATCAACTACATTCCAAATGCAATGATGCCTCAAATTACATCCAATGTAATTCTTCCTTCGAACCCGTCAACTACATCCAATGTAATGACGATTCTAAGGGCTCACACACAAGGATTAAAATTCCAATTTTATCTTTGGATGTGAGGTGATATGCTCGGTAAATAAAGTTAAGCATGCAATTCTAAAACACATAGAATTAATCATGCATAAACTAAACCAAGCATAAAGCGATAAATGTGCACATAATAGCCCCCTAAACTAACTCCCACTAGCTTCTTGAGCTCCACCGACTCCAAGCCGATGCCAACACCCGAAAAGCCACCAAATGACCTTTTCGCCCTTTCTTCGTCTTGAGTAAAAAATTACAATTTAATACACGACTCGCAGGTCGGGAATAAATAAATATTACAAACAAGTGGTTCGACGACCACACCTTGAAAGAATAATTACATGTTAACTCTAACGGCTCGCAGGCCGTGAAAAGCGATAAATAATTAAATCGAGCCCGGGGCTATTATGTACACCATGCCAACATCACATCACACATCGTGTTATCAAACAAGCATGTTATCAAACATCATGTGATTTTCCGGTTTTAATTAATAGCCAAGTTTCGAAAATTTGTGATGCTCGGTTTATCGAAACCGTTCAAAAATGAAACTTTTGAAAATTTGATCTTCGAGTTCGTCATGACGGTTCCAAAATCGTCATAACTAACAAAACGGTTTAGCCTTGGCATATCAACCATCCAATGGTCATGCTTGGCCTAGCTCCGTCCAACGGAGCCCCGTTCAGTCTTGGTTTCGGCTCCCCGAGAGTCCCGCTCCCGAGACCCGAAAAATCAAACTTTTTTCAAAATTTCCAGATTTGAAATAATTTTCAAAAATTCACTTTACATGCATTAAATCCATAAACAATAATTTCAAACATGTTATCAAACAATTTAGCAAAACAACATGCCAAAAACGAAACTTTCAATCAAAACCGAAACTTTGAACACCGTCTTGTGAATCCCGAAGGTAGCACGGCTCTGATACCACTGTTGGGTCTCGAGGTAGGGTTGGAGATGAACCAACTCGCAGCGGAAAATCAATAAAAACCAAGAGACGATTAAAACCATGAAACAACTAACAAAGAATGGATTCACAAGAGAAAAATTCAGCACTATCTCTTACCAAAACAAGAACACCGGTTAACGAATGATTGGCTTGAGTCTCCAAGACGCCTACGTATCCACATGGGAATCAAAGCCACGTAGTTCTTCTCTTTGAGGACTCAAGAACACAAAAATGGAGGTGGAAACTAGCCAAACCTGAAATGGCCATGGAAGAGGGAGAGAAAATGTGTTTCCTATTCTTGACTTGTGTTTGTTATGTTGAAAAAAGATGACTTAAACATAACAAAACCCATACTTGTCCAACTAAAGGCATGGGACAAGTATGGTGTCAAGTAAGGTGTAAATAGGACAAAGTATGGCAAGACAAGATTGGGTTAGGTGGTGAATCACCAACACCTTAATCCTTGTCTTGCTTACTTAGTACTAAGTAATCAAGACTTGATTAATTAGTTCCATGGGCCTTGGTTGCATGGGCCTTTCATGGGCCTCTTGGAACATGGCCCGTGGCCATTTCCAACGAGGTCCCGTGATTCGCTCATCGCCTCCATGCCTTCCATACCGGAAATGTCCAACATTATCCGACGCGATCAATCCCAAGACTCCAAGCCTTGTCTCGATCCGTAAAGTCCTATTCACTTACGGGCACATGACCCAAAACCCAGTTTTGGTCATGTCCCGAGACAACTCCCTTTTGGCCATTCTCCATAAATGTGTCAATGAGTTTCATCCTCTGGTGTGACCCTTAGGTTTATGCATGTCAATAGATCAACGTAAAATCTCATTTTACTTGATCCTATTTAAGTGGCAACTAACGAGACTTTAGTATTGCCTAACACTGCATAACGAATCGACCCTGTCGATTCTATCCTTTCCGTCATCCCTGTCATTATCCTTTTATCTCCGATATCCTGATTGAGATAAGGCATAGAGCCGTCATCCTTATTATTCTCAATCACCGTTCCTTGATATGTGAGATGACTGAAGATATGATACCCAGTATCATGTGCATGGCCATGCTATTCTTTCAGTCACTCTCGATCAAGCGGCCGAGAACCGATATCTTTTCCATACCTCAGTATGAGGGATAAATCCCTTAGCCGCCTTTCGTGTCACTCATGCAGTCCGTCTCCAAGCCAATCCTGGCCGTTATGGAAGCCCTGTTACGGACAACGTTAGGCTCAGGTCAAACTCAGTTGTTGACTACATAGCGATCACAAAGACTCCTTGGTCTAAGGATACATGACAAGCTACGACACTGAATATGTTTATGACTTAATCTATGGCACATATTCAGGGCGGGTCGTCCAATATCATGTCCCACATGATATCTATGATCAGACTCCGGAATCCCATTCCAATGACTAACAGAACGTAAGCCATAAAGAGCCATCTTTCATACTAGTCGCTTCTAGTGAAGCTTTGTTGACTAGGGACCCATCGAGTGTGATCTATCTCGATCTATGGTTCTATTCGCATGGTGGGCATAGATAAGAGCACACATCGATATATTACTCCAACACATAAGTAATATAAAGCTGCTTTAATTTTATTGCTAAAGATGATATATACATTTGGACATTTAGGATTGAACTATGGGCTCTAAGACTAACACTAACAACCGATCGTTATAAAGCTGTCCTCATAAACCTCTGCCGCCGCGCCTGCAGCCAGCCATAGGCCGGTGATTCCCGCCGTTGTTTCTACCGATGGTTCTCTTCTCCCCCTCTCGTGCCCCCATCAACTCGTCGCCGCTGCGAAACTTGGGAAGGTGGAGCGTCGCCGACGGAAGCCAAAGCCGATCCTCCAAGCTGCGATCTCTCAGCCTCTGGGATAGATCTCCGGGTCAGCGTCTCCTACCCGGACGGTTAAACCGAAATGGGGGAGGCCTTTGCGTCGACCAACAGTGCCTTCTTCTCCAAGTAAGGGCCTTCTCGCCCTACCTCCTTTAAACCCTAGCGAGCCGCCTTGCGCGGTAAGGCGCGACCTTGTTTTGGTTCCCTTGATCCCCAGAGGACCGCCTTTCCCTGCAAGCCATGCTACCTCTCCGGCTCTCCCGAACCCTAACAAGTCGGCCTGCCTTGCAAGCCGTGATCCCACTCTGGTTCCCCTGAACCCTAGAGTGTCGGCGTGCCCTACGAGCACCATTATGTTGGACTCCTCAATTCCTAGCACCTCGCTCCTCCCTGTGTGCCATGAACTTGCTATGACACTGCTGCCTGGCGGCAAGGCTCCTAGGGTTTCGGCGTCGACTGATGTTCTCTCAGCCCTGACTAGGGTCGAGGGTCCCCTAGGTCATGTTCCTGGTCGAGCACCCATTCCTAAGATTACTTGGGACCAGGTCCGCAAGCCCATGTATGAGGCTCCGGGTGCCAACACTAGTGCGTTTCCCCCGCTGCGGAGGGACACGACGAAAGGTAAGGCCCCTATAGAGGAGCTACCGAGAACGGTAGTGATGGACTTGGGACTAGGGCGCTGCCTCCCTAATTAGGCCTCGGCACCAACTATCCCTGCGGTCCTAACTACCCTGCCGGGTATGACGCGGGATAGGTCGCGACACCTGGCTACGGTCGAGTTTTCCTCATCCTCGACTAACAGGATGACAGACCTTCAATCATCCTTGGAAGGTCTGCAAGATGAGTTATCATCTTGTTCCTTGAATGAAGGTGAAGAAATCGAGGTCATGGTCCTGACATCTCGGGCGACGGCATCAACGGCCCTCGCTCGCCAACAATGGGTTTTTTTGGGACGTCTCTGGGACTCTAAGCCTCCATGGAAGGACATGCTACTACGTATAATCACAAACGCATGGGGAAAGTCTGCAGAAGGCCTGATGATTAAAGTGTTGGGTCTCGAGGTAGGGTTGGAGATGAACCAACTCGCAGCGGAAAATCAAGGAAAACCAGGAGACGATTAAAACCATGAAACAACTAACAAAGAATGGATTCACAAGAGAAACATTCAGCACTATTTCTTATCAAAACAAGAACACCGGTTAACGAATGATTGGCTTGAGTCTCCAAGACGCCTACGTATCCACATGAGAGTCAAAGCCACGTAGTTCTTCTCTTTGAGGACTCAAGAACACAAAAATGGAGATGGGAACTAGCCAAACCCGAAATTGCCATGAAGAGGAGGGAGAACCTACTCAATGCCTTGTTCACATAGGTTCCCTGACTTAAATCCAAGACCCTCTTGGTTCGATCTCTACATATCTTAATCCTTAAGATATAAGAAGCATCGCCTAAGTCCTTTATTGAAAAACACTTCCTCAACCAAGCTTTAGTCTCGTGCAAGGTTGGGATGTCGTTTTCAATGAGAACCAGAAAGGTAATCTTGCTCCCACTAGCCTTCTTATAAACGCAAGATTCATCCTCGTTCTTGATTAAGCCAAATCCAATCACAGCTTCATCAAAACGAAGGATCCAACTCCGAGAAGTTCGTTTCAATCCATAAATGGATTTCAACGACTTATAAATCTTTCTCTTATTCTTCGGATCGTCAAAACCTTTTGGCCGAGACATACAAACGTACTCAGTCAAATTTCCATTTAGGAAAGCGGTTTTGACATCCACTTGCCATATCTCGTAATAATGATACGTAGTTATGTCAAGAAGAATTTGGAACGATTTTGACCATAGCCACTAGGGAGAAGGTTTCCTCATAGTCAATCCATTGGATCTGCCTATAACCTTCTGCCATCTGTTGAGCTTTGTAGGTCAAAGGGTTGCCGTCCATGTCCATCTTCACCTTGAAGATCCATTTGCATCTGATGGTCCTTACACCATTGATGAGATCAACCGGTTCCCAGACTCGGTTGTTCGACATGGATTGCATTTCCTCCCTCATGACTCCCAGCCATAACTCGGAGTCGGGCCCATCCACGACTTCCTGAAAGGTGGCTGGATCATCGTGATCCACCATGACTTCATTGTCACCTCCGGATACCATATCTTGGAGGTGGAAGATTGATCCTTTCAAATCGCCTTGGACCTTCCAGAATTGTAACAGGAATTGGTTCTTACTCTACGACAATCTCTGGCTCCTTTATATTGGGTTGTCAATTGGTTTAGACAGATCTGTACCATCCTGAATTTCTTCGAGATGCACAGTCCTCCCAATGACGTCTTTGGAAACAAAACTCCTTTTCCATAAAGACCCCACCCCAAGCGACGAACACCATGTTCTCACTGGGATTGTAGAAGTAGTATCCCCTTGTTGCTTTGGGATACCACACGAAGGTGCATATCTCAGATCTTGGTTCGAGCTTAGTCGAAACCAAATGTTTCACATAAGCCTCGCAACCACAAATCTTTAGGAAGGACAAAGCGGGCATCATCCCGTACCATTTTTAAAATGATGTCCCTTCCACACCCTTCGTCGAAGCCCGATTCACTATGAATGCGGTCGTCTCTAGAGCATAACCCCAGAAAGAGATTGGGAGATCAATCCATCTAATCATGGAACGGACCATTGTCTAACAATGTCCGATTTCTCCGTTTGGCTACACCTTTCAACTACAGTGTCCCAGGAGGAGTCCATTCCAAAAGGATCCCATTCTCTTTTAGATGATATAATAACTCTGTGGTCAAGTATTTTCCACCTCGATCCAATCGAAATGCATTAATACCTTTGTCCCCAATAATTCACCTCGATCCAAAGTATTATTGGGGCTGATACACACATTCGAGTGTATCAGCCCCAATAATTCACCCGCCCTTTCATCGCGATCGATAAACTGCACTTTAGTCATTTTGCCCATCAAACAAACCTTGCACCTATCGATCGAATGGAATTCGAATGAACCTGAAAGCCCGCACTTCTGAAGTGCTGATAGGCGCTTCTTGTTTATGCGGCCCAAATGACAGTGCCATAACAGAGTTAGGTTTAAATCGTTGGATTTAGACCTCTTGGTATTAACGTAATGTATAGAACTTGAGGCATTGTTACCCATATCTAATATGTACAATTCTCCAACCAAGTCAGTACTGGTATAAAACATATCATTGCATAGAACATTGAAAACTCCTTTCCAATATTAACATTATATCCTTCCTTGTCAAACACGATACAGATATAATATTCCTACTAAAAGTAGATATGCAATATACATTATACAACACTAAGACAATGCCACTTGGCAAAGCAAGACTCATGGATCCTACAGCAGTTGCCACAACTCTGAGGTCCACTTCGTGCTTTCCAAACCTCTCCTACTTTCAGCCACCATATATTAGTGCATGTGTGAGATTCAGTCTTGGTATCTAATACCCATGAATCTTTGGAAGTAGAGAGATGTAGCTCTATTCTTCATATCAGCCGTGAACTTCCTGTAATCTCGGTTCCAATGACCAGGCTGTTGGCAGTAGAAGCAGACATTCTCAAGTGTCTCATCTTTCCTGCCAAGTGCGCATGGGCCCCACCCTTGCCACTTCCAATTCCCTTGTTGACCATCAGAATATCCTTGGATCCTAGATCCCTGATATATTCTTCTCAGCTGTTAATGACACTTCATGTAACTCTGATATGGTCTTAGAGACAGCCTTGTCAAGGACATATTCTTTGCGTTCAGACTTGAGGACTATCCTCAAAATTCTGTACCAGTCCAAATAGTTTGTCCCATTTAGTTTGACCCTGTCAAGAATGGTGTTTAATGACAAACTATTAATGTTCGCTGAATTTGCCATTTGATCTACAACAGATAAAATTCAATCAGTAAACTGAATAAATTTTATGAAGATCAAGCTTAAACACCAACAATCGATTCTAAACCTTTAGAATCTGAAACCAAGATCCTTGATTCACTCGATTAAGATGAACTAATGCTCACCAATTAATCGAGCTATGTAGGTAGGACTCCATCCAATCACATCCAATGTGACTCTTGGCTAGGGTATGTACATATGTACACAGCTTACCCTATCTGTTACCCTAGCTCAACCTCAGGCTGAGAATCGTAGTCGGGTCCACCAATTTTAAACTATGGCCCGTCACTATGTAGGTGCTCCGCTAATGCGCACGACACCCACATATGTCGTCCAAGCCTACTACCCCACTTTCCCATGGATGCTCCGCTAATGCGCACGACACCCATAGGACGGGGAGGTAGTAAGGTGTTGATAATTGGGAGGTATCGGACATGACCCGTTTTTACTTGTCCGGTTGTGTTTAAAACTTTGACACATCCTAGATGCGATGAGCACATCAACTACATTCCAAATGCAATGATGCCTCAAATTACATCCAATGTAATTCTTCCTTCGAACCCGTCAACTACATCCAATGTAATGACGATTCTAAGGGCTCACACACAAGGATTAAAATTCCAATTTTATCTTTGGATGTGAGGTGATATGCTCGGTAAATAAAGTTAAGCATGCAATTCTAAAACACATAGAATCAGTCATGCATAAAATAAACCAAGCATAAAGCGATAAATGTGCACATAATAGCCCCCTAAACTAACTCCCACTAGCTTCTTGAGCTCCATCGACTCCAAGCCGATGTCAACACCCGAAAAGCCACCAAATGACCTTTTCGCCCTTTCTTCGTCTTGAGTAAAATATTACAATTTAATACACGACTCGCAGGTCGGGAATAAATAAATATTACAAACAAGTGGTTCGACGACCACACCTTGAAAGAATAATTACACGCTAACTCTAACGGCTCGCAGGCCGTGAAAAGCGATAAATAATTAAAACGAGCTCGGGGCTATTATGTACACCATGCCAACATCACATCACACATCGTGTTATCAAACAATCATGTTATCAAACATCATGTGATTTTCCGGTTTTATTTAATATCCAAGTTTTGAAAATTTTTGATGCTCGGTTTATCGAAACCGTTCAAAAATGAAACTTTTGAACATTTGATCTTCGAGTTCGTCATGACGGTTCCAAACTCGTCATAACTAACAAAACGGTTTAGCCTTGGCATATCAACCATCCAATGGTCATGCTTGGCCTAGCTCCGTCCAACGGAGCCCCGTTCGGTCTCGGTTTCGGCTCCCCGAGAGTCCCGCTCCCGAGACCCGAAAAATAATTTTTTTTTCAAAATTTCCATATTTGAAATAATTTTCAAACATTCATTTTACATGCATTAAATCCATAAACAAGAATTTAAAACATGTTATCAAACAATTTAGCAAAACAACATGCCAAAAACGAAACTTTCAAGCAAAACCGAAACTTTGAACACCGTCTTGTGAATCCCGAAGGTAGCACGACTCTGATACCACTGTTGGGTCTCGAGGTAGGGTTGGAGATGAACCAACTCGCAGCGGAAAATCAAGGAAAACCAAGAGACGATTAAAACCATGAAACAACTAACAAAGAATGCTACAGATTAGGGAGAACCGGTCCGTCTACCTGTGTCGCGTTTTGGCCCTTAGGGTCCTATGGACCTGGATAAGGGCCCTCGGCCCCTTATGCCCCCTCGGCCAGGCCATCAGGGCTCGGCCAGTGGGGCACTGCTTCGACCATCTGCCCCTTCGATGTTGGAGGATCCATTACTGCGCCTGGACCATCTGGTTGGGAGGGCTCAGGCGGGTTTGAGAGCTCAGGAGGATGGTATCCTTGGAGAAGCTGGCGCTGAGGACAACCAGAACACACTGAAACAGTCAGCAGCTGGGGTCACTAGGGAGGAACATTTCAGAGTGGGGAAACAGCCCCACCAGAAGGAATGAGTGGTACGCCGTGCATCAGGGACTGGACCTGGGAGGGGTCCCTGTATGATGTGCTGCCTCCCCCTTTTACTATTACTGTTGAGGTCCCTCAGGATCTCCATTCTCCCATTTCTCTTCTCCGTCTTCTGTCATGGCCTATGAGACATCAAAATACCGCTTAAGTCGGTTATGCTACGAAAAAGTTTAGAGAACCGTGATTCAACTATTCTAACCCTCTCTCGTATAATGTTGCACCTTTTGTTCGAAAAAAATATCCAAGTTCATCGACAAAAACGACTTACTTAATATCCCCAAGTCCCCAACCGTTGGAGAGTCGACACTTAACTGAGCAGTTAAGCCTCAAAAACGACTGAAAGACAGCTGTCGAGTCGGATAGGCTCAGTGGAGGTCATCGTCACAGCACACAGCACACAGCACAGCACTTTCCTCTTCCGAGCTATGCTTGTGTCGGCTCTTGTGACCTCCGTCGGGATCAATCTCGGCCTCTGCTTCCTCTTCTTCACGCTCTACTCCGTACTCCGCAAGCAGCCGGGGAACATTGTGGTCTACGCGCCGCGCCTCGTGGAGGAGGGCAAGTCCAAGCGCCGGGAAGACTTCAACTTGGAGAGGCTCTTGCCCACCGCCGGATGGCTCATGCGCGCATGGACGGCCACCGAAGACGACATTCTCCACGCCTCGGGCTTGGACGCTCTCGTCTTCATGCGAATCTTCATTTTCAGGTTACTTCACTTTCCTTTTTTTCGAATTAGGTATTTTCCATTTGTTTCATTGCTTCTCCTTGTCACATATGTCTTGCCATACTGACTTTCATTTTCCTTATGAGTGCAGCTTCAGAATATTTGCCTTTGCAGGGATTGTTGGGATATTTATTCTTCTTCCAATCAATTATTTTGGTAATCAAACAACCGATGATATTCCCAGTATCCCAAACAAGTCCCTGGAGTCCTTCAGTATTTCAAATGTCAATAATGGCTCAAAGAGGTGAGTAATAGTTTGTTAGATGAACAGGATACAAGTCATTTCTTGGTATTGCGGTTTTTCGTGGGGAAACCCTGGCTGCTGCTAATTTGTACTCCTGCTGATGGATATATTTTTCTTCGCAAGGTTATGGGTTCACTTTTGTGCTGCATATATTTTCACTGGAGTTGTCTGCTATCTTCTTTATTATGTAAGTACTATTTTAACTAAATTCGCTCGTATTTTACCATGATATTGGCATCCAGTTATATGATTTGTCCATCCTGATTCTTGACTATCCATAATGCAGGAGTTCAGGTACATTTCCTCAAAAAGGATTGCGTACTTCAATGCATCCAAACCTCAGCCGCATCAATTTACAGTTTTGGTTCGAAACATTCCCGTCCTATCTGGAAAGAGCTTCAGTGAAACTGTTGAAAGCTTTTTCAGAGAGTACTATCCTACTACTTATCTAGCACATTCTGTGGTTCGTAAAACAGGCAGACTCCAAGGTCTCATAGTAAGCATCCTCTTCCTGTGTATAGCTATCTTCTTCATTTTGAAACTAAAAGCTTCACTTATTGTACTTGTACTACACATATTTGCTTTCAGTTACTTATGCATGATATGTCTATTTTTAACGGGCATTTGAAAGTATAACTTCTGTACTGAGAATTAATGCTTCCTGCATCAATTAGCTAAGTTGTCAGAATATGTACATTACAAGTAACCATGTTAGTATTTATTTAGATGTTGACTATGCCATTGGGTTTCTAGCTAATGTTTGATGGGCTAAGTTTCAGAAGCGCATCACATACTCAATATATTGGATTTCAGAGAAGTCATTAGGAAGTAAAGTGGTATGGAAAAACTAAAAGGGACAAGGGTTGGCCTAAGTTAACATGGAATGAAAAGACATGATGATATACTTGGCTTAATGGATGAGATAGTACTAAATAGAACGTGGTGGAGGAAAATACAAGTTGAGTTGTTCTTGGGTTGATTCATGTAGCAGTCCCCAGAATTGTTGTTGCTGTTTCCCCCAACTCCTCTAAGAACTAACATATGGTAATACGTATGATTGGGGCTAGTAAACTTGATGTTTCTGCATTTACCATTTCCTTTTCCGATTAGTTATTATTACATCTGATGTTCTTTTTCCTCATTTGATGTTTGTTCATTTTAGTTGTTGTGAAGATTTAAAATATTTTGGTGGTGTTACTGTGAATTTTGTAAGGCTTTTGTTTCTCTCTCTATACTGTCTATCCCCTCTTGTCAGGTGTGCCCATCTTCCAATCAATCACTGAAGATCAACATTAATGTATTAGAACATCTTTTTTTATACCATAATTGACAGTAGCTTTAGAAAAGATATCCATTTAGTAAAATTAAATGGATTCCTTTTATTTTTCTTTGCGGCGACTAATGGTTAAAACTGTATGACTGCCATTTACAGGCTGATGCACATAAAATGTACGATAAGATTACTCACTTAAAATCGAGGAATGATAGTAAGAAAAAATTCAAGCGGGATGGTTTTTTGGGTCTCTTTGGACGCAGAGTTGATATTGTAAACTACTATGAAAAAAAGTTGGAGGATATAGAAGATGATGTGAGGGTCAGGCAAACATCATATGCAGGAGAGGTATGTGATATTATTATCTTTATGTGTAAATAGATTTATTCATGCAAACAGTTCGGGTTATATAAGAGTGATATGTTGAAGATGGTTTCTGATATATGATTGGCCTGAGGGTTTTGAGGTCATTATTTTCCAGGGAAAACGTTATTTACACCCCATCCACAACCTTCGACTATCAAAAAATCCTCTTAAAGGTGAGGGGTTATCAGTAACACACTGTCACCGTTCGTTATTAATCAAAAAACCCATATTTAGACAGAATAGGTGATGGTTTTATTAGGAACACTCTGTAACCTTTCTCGCTTATCAGTGTTGTTTTTGGAACTGACCCAAATCCGGGTGTGTTACCTTACCTTGTGTGTATTTGAGAAACAAAGGTCACCGAAGGTGTGTCAATAAAGTTACCCCTTTTCTTTTTTGGTTTTCCAAAATGAAAATATGAATGAATCCTGGTTGTCTATTTATGTTTTTATATGATGATTATTGTATACTGTTTAAGTTAGTAACAACTAACAACAATGCTTTGGTGTTCCTAATAATTAGAACCGGGTTATCCTAGCACCGTGCATGTACCCTTTATCTGAGTGCCTCCAAAGGAAATAGTGTGCTACCTTGTCAGGAAACATGTTTAAACGATATATACATATGCTTTATGTCAGATATGAATACAGATTTAAAGAGGCAATCTCCTGAAAGTAAAGTTGGATTGTTTTTCGAGATTAATTAAGATAAATAAAAAGAATAATTATTCATATAATGTATTTTTCTGATAAGCTTTTGCTATATATTAGGAGGTTCCAGCTGCCTTTGTTTCATTCAAATCACGGTTTAGTACTGCATCTGCTTTGCACATCCCACAAGGGAACAATCCTATCGAGTGGGTCACTGAGCGAGCTCCTGAACCTCAGGAGGTTCATTGGCCTTTCTTTTCTGACTCATTTATGAAAAGATCGGTCTGCAAGCTGGTGGTAATCGTTGCTTGTATTGCTCTCACAATTCTGTTCCTCATTCCAGTGGTGTTAGTGCAAGGCCTTGCCAATCTGGAAGAGTTGCAGATCTGGTTCCCTTTCCTTAAAAGCATACTGAATTTGTAAGTAATTTGCACTTTTTTGCAATTATTGGTTTAAGTTTCATTTTAACATAAATCGTAGTTGGTTAATGATATGTACACATACTATTTAGTATAGGGAGATGATCAAGCTAATTACTATATAGGGATAATTGCAAATAAACACCCCGGTGTATTCTTTTTTTGCAACTTGTAGCCCTCTTCTTTGATAATTGCAAAAAAGTGCCTTGAACTTGTCTTTTTGTTGCACTTTGTATAAATATGTTTCAAAATGATGATTTTACCCTTGAAAGTTCACATTTAGAAAATAATAATTAAAGAACAAAAAATCCAAATTTTCATTTCCTTATTCTTTGTACGGTACAAAGAGGAAGATACTTAAGGAATATGAAAATTTGGATTTTTGTTTTGTATTGTTTTTGAAATATAAATGGTAAGGGTAAAATTGTCATTTTATAGAAGTTGCACCAAAAAGACAAGTTCAGGGTACTTTTTTACAATGTTTCCAAAGAAGAGGGCTACAAGTTGCAAAAAATGAATACCTCAGGGTACTTTTTTGTAATTATCCCCACTATGTATACACTTCATTATTGCATGTAATCCTCAAACAAGTAACTTTTGGGTTGCAGAACAATTGTCAGTCAGGTGGTGACAGGATATCTCCCTAGTCTTATTCTCCAGTTGTTCCTGGCATGCGTGCCTCCAATCATGATAATACTTTCCTCTGTGCAAGGATATACCTCCTACAGCCAGATAGAGAAAAGTGCATGCATTAAGCTTTTATGGTTTACTGTATGGAATATTTTCTTTGCAAAT
This sequence comes from Erodium maritimum, assembly GCA_963921825.1. Classification (NCBI taxonomy): domain Eukaryota; kingdom Viridiplantae; phylum Streptophyta; class Magnoliopsida; order Geraniales; family Geraniaceae; genus Erodium; species Erodium maritimum. Next base: position 62,796,858 of record OY997588.1, on the reverse strand, counting down.
GTACTGTCAGGAACAGCTCTATCTCAGGTCGATGTCTTCCTTCACCCAAAGGAAATTGCAGCAGTACTAGCTCAGGCTGTTCCAGGGCAGGTGAGAACGCCGTGTAGCCAATTTGATTGAGTAATTGCATGGACTTCTATATTTACCTTGTACTGTTCCCTGGAACAATTCTGGAAATTTCACTTGCATTTGCTGTGACTTTATTCTTTATATTGTTCTCTGCATCTTAGTATCATATTGGGATCATTGCAAAAAAGCACCCTGAACTTGTCTTGTTGTTGCACTTCATATAAATTTGTATAAAACTGACGATTTTACCCTTGGAAATAAATGATAATAATAATAATGATTAAAGAACAAAAATCCAATTTTTCTTCACTTAACTTTCTTCCTCTTTGTACCTTACCAAGAGTAAGAAATTCAAGGGATACAAAAAATTGGATTATTTGTTCTTTACCTATTATTTTTTAAATCTAAATTTTAAGGATAAAATCGTCATTCTTATACAAATTGCAACAAAAAGACAAGTTCAGGTACTTTTTTGCAATTATTGAAGAAAAAGGATACAGGTTGCAAAAAATGAATACCTCAGGGTACATTTTTTTTTGCAATTATCCCTATCATATTTATTCCTCCAATAAATGGTTGGTATTTCATAACAAAAAAAACACTTTTTTTTGTAATTGTCCCCACTATATATACCCTTCATTATGAATCGTCCACGCACTTCTGTTAGAAAAATTAATGGAATATTCCATTTCTGTCATACATGTGCAGTTAAAATATAACTGAAATGACCATTTTACCCTTATCATGAATCTTTTGACTTTTCCTTTTGACTTTTGCATGAGACATTACCATTCTACTCTTTCTAATAAAAAACAAATTAAAACATAAATAAATAGACAAATAAAATAATCTTTTTTATAAAATCAGTTTTTTTTATAAATTCAGTTTTTATTTTCAAAAATTTACATTTTTAATTTAAAAAAATACATAGAAATCAGTTGTTTTTATAAATTCAGTTTTTATTTATAAAAATTATTTTTATTTTCAAAAATTCAGATTTTAATTTAAAAAATATATAAAAATCTATTTTTTTTAAAAAATACATGAAAATCAGTTTTTTTATCTAATTATATATATATTTTTCATTTTTTACCCAAATTCCCTTTTTTGTGTAAAAATAAGAAAAAAGAAAAATAAAAAAATATATAATAAAAATATATTAATTAAATTTAAATAAAAAACTGGTTTTTTATATTTTTTTTAAAAAACTCTGATTTTTATTTATTTTTTAAATTAAAATATGAATTTTTGAATTTCAAACCCAAAAAGGCAAAATTGAGGGTATATCAGTCTTTTAACTCATTCTTATTTTTGAATTTCAAACCAAAAGGGCAAAATTGTTAATTCAGGTTCTGCTGTTACACTTTTCTAACAGAAGTGCGTGGACGATTCATAAGGGTAGCCAAACGACGTGGACAAAACATTGTGCACTATTTCGTTTGTGGACGAAACATTAGTGCATGTTTTGACAATTATCCCTTAAATATAGGTCTAACTTGGAAATTTTTGCCAGGCGTCATTCTTCATTTCATACGTCGTCACATCGGGTTGGACCAGCCTATCGTCTCAACTCTGTCAGCTGGTTACACTTGTTTTCAGTTGGATAAAAAAAATATTTTGCAGAAATACAAACGATAAATTTATAATTCCATCAGTTCCTTACCACAGTGAAATCCCCAGGCTTCTCTTCTTTGGACTTCTTGGTATAACCTACTTCTTCCTTGCCCCACTGATTCTGCCTTTCCTCTTGGTTTACTATTGCCTGGGATATATCATCTACCGTAACCAGGTGAGCTTGCCTTGATACTTATTTCTTAACTCATTTCTTTGATTTTTACTAAAGCGGTGATTTATAAATAGTATTGTGTTTACATTTCAAAGCAGTGCGATGTGTAGTGAAAAATCTCTCTGACTCTTCACTTTGTTACTAAATTTGCATTTCTTGGTGTTTTGCAGTTACTCAATGTATATATACCCAAATATGAAACATGTGGAAGGTTTTGGCCGATAGTTCACAGTTCGACGATCTTTTCCTTGATACTGATGCAGATTATTGCAATTGGGCTATTTGGGCTTAAAAAGCTTCCTCTAGCATCCACTTTAATTATTCCTCTTCCAATTCTCACGCTTCTTTTCAACGAATACTGCCAAAATCGATTTGGGCCCATATTCAATGCTTATTCTGCTGAGGTATGTATAAACACCAGTATATGATACTGCATATCCAAGTCCCCTACCTTTATAAGCTTCTAGCTTTGAACCTACAGTTTAAATTCTTCGTGCCTCACTGTGTTATAGGGTTAAAGAAGAGTTGGAACAATTTAGTAGGAGTTGGAACAGAGGGATCTGGGTTTCTCTAGTTCTCTGTCAACAAAGAATGAAAATAAACAAACGAAGTGAGATGAAAGAAACTAAACTAAATTGAGAGGACTCTTGGAAAATTTACTGAATGTTAGGTGTCGGTTTTAGTCTCACATCAGGTCAATATAGGGTTAAAGAAGGGTTGGTGTACACTTCGGACTCATAATAGGCTAACGAGCTTTGGTTGTGTCTCCTCCTTGGTTCTTCCCGATGCTTTTTTTATCAGCAAGAAATCTGGAAAATCCTACTCTAGCCTAATCTATTTTTAACAGAACCTCCACCCACACCTCACTGGGATTCGAAGCTCTAACCTCAAGAAGGTGAGAGAGGTTTTACCCTTTTATTCATGCCACCATGTTATAAGCCATTGTTGCACTTTAGTTCCCCCATCTTCTTCCTCTTTGCTATTAGGTCACATGTGCTGATTATGTATACTCTAATTCATATTGTACCCTTTATCAGTGAAATGTAATATTGCGTGTTGTGTTTGATGTAAATTCATAGTGTTTGATGTAATATTATGTATCCTCTAATATTGCATATTGTCCCTTTATCTTCTTCCTCTTTGCTACATGATGTAAATTTTGTATCTTGTGCAGTGTTTGATAAGTAAAGATAGAGAAGACCAGAATGACCCTGCTATGACTGAGTTTTACGAGAAACTAGCCACTGCTTATAATGATCCAGCCTTCTTGCCCATCAATTATGCTGAAGGCGTGGACGGGCATAACACTCCCCTTCTTCACACGGCGGAAGCTTGAATACGGTTTACTATGAATGAGGATGTAGAGAATAAGAGTAGGTGCCTCTTCTATAGAGTATGATAGTCTTGTGAGTTGTATCTGTTATTAACTTTATGATAAAATAGGATATAGATGTCTTATAGTTGTAAAGTAACAACCAATTCTTTCATGTGTCATGTTTGATTTGACTTATTCTCCTGTAAGTTATACAAGTTGAGGTTCTATATATGTTTGTTCAACACTGATGTCCGGAAGAATTATAACTCCAAATACATGTATACCCGAAGTTGAAGTGGTGAACCCTAATGAGCTTTGACATTGTCCATCTTGAGTAAGGGTGTGTACAGTTGGTTAACTGGTATTAACGGTCCCAGAAGTAATCGAATCATTGATGTTGGTTTTGGGGATTTCTACATTGGCACTGGATTTCAAAATTTCCGGTAAAAATCCCGGCCGGTCGCCAGTTATAACCAATATTGGTCGAGATTTCAGATTTGTACAACGTCGGCGAGAGATGGAGATTTTTTTTTATCAGCACAGAGATTTTTATTAAAGAAGAACCAAGTCCAAGAAATAAAGTACAAATACGATAACAAGAAAACTCTATAAAAAGAACTAAAGGGTCAAAGTCCGAAAGAGAAAAAAAAACATAAGAAAAAAAACCTGGCCGATGAACAGTTTCTCAAGAGATCGTCAATAGGCGTCTCACCCGACCCAATGAACAGTATCTCAGGGTGGATGGGGTGAATCCTCTGGTTCTAAAAGAACTGAGTAATTCATGCCTCTCCGCCCATAGCAGATCAGCCCCAAATCATCCCCCCCCGGTAGTACTCACCGAACCAAAGTGAGAGCAGGCGTAACCTGAAAATGACTTCTGAACAGAAACTCACCGGACCAAACAAAAAACTGAGACAGATCAAACAACTCCGGTGATCGTCCTCTCCTCCTCTTAGGACGAATGCACTAGTTTGTCGGCCATTGTCAATCCTCATACGAAACATTTGCTCGCAACGAGCTTGATTACCACAAAGTACTGAAATAGTGATCTTGTATTTGACTAAACACTGAATCACCCATTTCCATAACACAATTAAAACCGCCTCATTCCTCAAAATCCAAATATGCCATAAAGTCAAATAACATACATGAACCCAAGACTTCCACCAATGATGAAAACCCATGTCTTTCCAGATAATTAAAGTATCTCATATAGTCTTAGGCATCACCCAAAACACGGCCCATCAATAAAAAATAAGCCGCCATAACCATCAAGAAACTGAACAATGCAATAAAATGTGCTCAAAGGACTCCATACCAGATTTACATAGTTCAGACTTAGGGAAACACCCCGACCCTCCAAAAAGACCGTTGTAGGCAAGGCATTCTGGAGCATCAACCAAACCAAAAGAGAATGTTTTGGTGGAATACTAGACATCCATAACAGTGAAGCTCAAGAGTCCGCAACCACATTCTCCTCCTCCATCAAAATAGCATAAGTTGCCGAAACAGAAAGGCCTGAAAAATGCTTCTTTTCCATACCAAACCGTAGTCCAAAGTTCCTCAGCATACGAAGTTTCTTGAGGGGGCTACGTTAATTGCGCACGAGATTAAAAGGTTTGTCAGATAAACTAACCTCAACCACTAAACTTGTATCAGTAACAACATCAACAGCCTGAGGAACCTGCGATAAAACTTGCGCAGAGACAATAGCTTCTACAGACACACCAGACTCGGGATTAGCATTAGAAACGGATGCAACCTGAATTGAGGAGTCCTTATTCAAAAAGAGTTATACAATTGATCATGCAGCGCCCCGCCCCTTTTAGCTTCTTCCTCCAATTTATCTATAAGAATGATACTCACATTCAATTGATCATGTAGCGCTCATCAATGTTGGAGATTGAACGGCGCTGCCTGGATATATTCAATTTGTCTTCGAGACGTTGCTCTTTGGCCCCAAACGTTTAGCTCAGCTGTCGATTAAAGGTTCGCCGAGGAAAAATGCATTGGTATTTTCTTATTCCCTATTTGCTGACCTTCGACCGGTCATGTTCTATTATTCCTTAAAAAAGGGTTTGTTTCGTCTATTTGTTCCCTCTACTCTGTTCGTCCCTGCTCATCACTGTTGTACTGAGCGTATCTTTACTTGCTTTTTTATTCTTCATGTGTTTTCCTTTATGAAGGACTTGTGAGGTATAAGGGAAGGAGAGGACAAAAAACTACTTTCAAAAGAGGAGACAGATGATGAGGGGATCTCGGAGACGGATCAAAACAAAGCTAGTATCAACAACAGAGAGACACTAGGGTTGAAGACGAAAATCTCATAAACAAATCTATGGTTGAGATCAAAAGACCTAATATAGGTAATAATGATGATTTAGAAGGTTATTGGGTGTTAGGGATGGCAAATGGGTGGGTATGGGCGGGTATGAATATTGATCATGACCTCCATTTGCATCCATTTGTTATTTCTTCATCCTCCATACCCATCCAATATCCATTTTGATCCATTTTTGTCTTCATCCATTTTTACCCAATATCCATATGGATATCCACGGATATCCATTTGCATCTTTATCAATATACTCATTTGGATACTCATCTTGAGAATCATTTTTTAGTCTCCATCTTTAGTTGCAAAAACATACCATAAACTTTTCTTTAGTCCCCTTCTATTAATAGTTGCAAAAACATACCCTAAACTTTTTTTTAGTCTCCTTCTTTTAATAGTTGCAAAAACATACCCTAAACTTTTCTTTTAGTCTCGTTCTTTTAATAGTTGCAAAAACATACCCTAAACTTTTCTTTTAGGCTTTTTCTTTAATAGTTGCAAAAACATACCCTAAACTTTTCTTTTAATCCCCTTCTATTAATAATTGCAAAAACATACCCTAAACTTTTTTTAGTCCCCTTCTTTTAATAGTTGCAAAAACATACATATATACACATATACATATATATATATATATATATATATATATATATAGGAGTGTGCTCAAGTGTTACCTTTTTTTATAATGTTACTTGTTACCTGATTTTGAGCCATTAGATTTGATTAATCCAAGGGTTATAAAGTCAATGGCACTCAATTGTAAATAAATCAAACTATATTTTTATTGTTGTAATTTCACTATCAGAAAGGGCGGAATTGTCATTTCTCAAAAACATGTTAACCCTACATATATAATACACGTCCACCCTAAATTCTGCTTCTCTCCTCCATCTTCACAGCCGCAACCCTCTCTCCTGTGCTCGGCCGCGACATGGACGCCGTGCTTCACTCGCCGGACATGGAGAAGACTCCTCACGGAGATGGCTGCCACCATCTGCATCTCGCGAAGCCGCTGCATCAAAAAACAATCCCAACCCTCTCTCCTTTGCTCGACCACGACATCTACGTCGAGCTTCACTCGCCGGACATGGAGGTGATTCCTCCTAGAGCTGGTCACCGCCACATGCATCTCGCGAAGCCTCTGCAGCGAACAAGGTCGTGCACATACTCGTCGTATCTACAACTTCCGTCGTCTTCAAGCTCTAGATAAGGTCGCCGATCTACTCCCGCAGTCGTGACCGGAGAGACCACGCCTCAGCCAGACCTTACGACGTCTCGTGCTCCGCCTCAGCCAGAGACCGTGACAACGAAACTTTGTTTCAGATCCTCGCCTCAGACACGTTGCCGGCCGTCGTGCTCTACCGTGTTCATAGCATCGAGCGAGCCTCATCCAGAGACAGAGATCGTGAAACGTTGTTGTAGTCCCTCGCCTAAGAGAAGTTGCCGGTCGTTGTGTGCTCTGACGTGCTCATAGCACCGACCGTTTCTGGGTTTGAGAAATTGCCTTGATTTCCTGCTCATATTACATGTTTGATTTGTTTTTTAGTTCAATGTTCGTTTGCTTTGCTGCTTAAATTGTCTGGTTTTTTGTTTGAATCAAATATGGTTTTAATCTCATTTTGGTTTGAATCAAATCTAGTTGTTTGTAAGGATTTAATCAATTCTGGTTTTACACAGTTGTTTATCCGGATCTGTTCATGTAACACTTTATTCTTAATTTTAGGTTAGTGTGCTTCTATTTTTTTTTTGTAATTTTATGTGTCGGGATGTGTATCTGTTGAGTTTGTAGTTCATAGGTTTTTTAATGTTTGGAATACCTATTACAATATTTTTTGTATCTACTAGGGTAGAGTTATGTAATCTTTTGATGTATAATTATGTAACATATTATTTTGTAAATTTGATGTATAAAAGTACAACACAAATATTACAAATATTATGTAATTGTTAGTGTAAAGTTATGTAGCTTTGAATGTATAATTCTGTAACAGAGTATTTAATTACTTTGATGTATGAAAGTGAAAGACAAATATTTTGTAACTGTGAGTGTAAATTTTTGCAACTTTTGATGCATAGTTCTGTACTTCAATTTAATATATGGGTTTTGAAACACAAATATTTCTGTAACTGTTAATATAAACTAATGTAACCATTAGATTTTAAAATATGTAACTGTTAGTGTAAACTAATGTAAACTCTTATCGTATTTTTTTATTCAAAGAATAATATTGTGTAATACATATAAAAAAATATGTAACCTACTGTTCTGAATTATGTAACACATAAAATTTTATGAAATATCGATATAAAATTTATGTAATATCGGATATAAATTTCTGTAATATTATACATAATATTCTGTAACCTCACGTACGAAATTTATTGAACGGTCAAAAATTTAAACTAATTTTTTTAAATACTTTTTTAGAAAAAATAAATATTAAAAAAATTCAGATTTGGACAGTAAAAATTAATTCTACAGTAAAAATATAGGGGAGATGGACTTACCAAATTACCTTTTTGGTGTTTTTTCTATTTATTTTATGGATAATTGAAGCAAAAAATCTACAACCATTAGATTTCAAAATTCAACGGTCTAGATTTGGGTAACAAGTAACAACTTAAGCATGGGTAACACGTGAGTGTGCCCCTATATATATATACATATATATAGGATAGCTATCAGGTACAAACTTGTATCTTTCGTCAGAACGTAGAACTTTCAATCTGGGTCATTGGATCGTAAAATTAAAGGCCCAGATTTAATGCATATCTTTTAATATCTTTTTAATTAATGCATATCTTGTAATTGATTTCGTAATCAATCACCCCCCCACCCCCCCTGAATTTCGGTGGCCATCCGATTTGGGCAATCAATGGTCCAGATTGTATCTACGTTCTGACCCGAAAATGGGTTTGTACTTGATAGCCCCTATTTCGGGTCAGAACGTAGAACTAATCTGGGCCATTGATTATCCAGATCGGATGGCCACCGAAATTCAGGGGGGGGGGTGATTGATTACGAAATCAATTACAAGATATGCATTAATTAAAAAGATATTAAAAGATATGCATCAAATCTGGGCCTTTAATTCTATGATTCAAGGGCCCAGATTGAAAGTTCTGCGTTCTGACGAAAGATAGAAGTTTGTACTCGATTGTTATCCTATATATATATATATATATATATATACAAGATTCCCGTTCCAAAAGTGGGAGAAATGACAAGAGAAAAGAGACATGAAGCCGGCCTTCCGTCCTGCACGAACAAATCCATCTTAAAGATCAAGCGAAGCATCATAAATAGTTTGGACTTCAACTGTATCACCTGGAACAACATTAATCAATGAGGTTTAATGTTGATCCATTTATCTACGTGAGTCTTTACTATCAACAATAAAATAAATTAGGTGAAACAACTTCCTGATTGTTGTAAGTTCAACATGGAAGAGACAAGTGAAACAGTGTGTATCGAAGTTCGGTTTTTCATTAATCAAAGAAAGGGTATCTATGGTGTATATATATATGTATATGCACGTGTAGGGTTGGTATCAGGTACCCCCTCTTATTGTGCAAACTACGAACCCACGAGAGCCACAGGATCCCCCCAAAGTGATGTCAGCAGAGCGCACCAGATGCTGACACGTGGACAATAAATATATAAAACACCGCACCTTATTGTGCAAACTACGAACTCATCAGGTGCTGACACGTGGTGCGCACAGTGCTGATAGTTTGCGCATCACAGTGCTAATAGGCGCAAACTATCAGCACTGTGCGCGCCACGTGTCAGCACCTGGTGAGTTCGTAGTTTGCACAATAAGGGTGGTTTTTACTGGATAGCTACCCTGCACGTGTATATATGAATCTATATATGTATGTATATATAGGGGGCCTTTCAGGTACAACACAAACCTTACATCCAAAATAAGACACAATCTGAACCATTGATTAAAACAAATCCATGGCCCAAATTTCGTGCGTTTGGCTTTTATTTTTGCGATTCTGGCGGTTATTTTTGCGATTCCAAATTCAGTGCGCGCGTCTAAGGGGGCATTTTGGGAAAACACGATTTGTATATATGGAAACGTTTCCCATAATAATTGGACATGATCATTATCTTTGATTGTAGATATATGTGATTCTGAAATCATTAATAATCGGGAAGGAATAGATTTAGTTGTTTTCGAAAGCTTTATATGTGAAACAAGCGCACGTATTGAATCAAAAAAAGTCGATTACTTGGGAATGCTGGAAGCACGACATATCAGAGCAAACCGAAAGGACAAACAGACATAAGAGACATATACAGGAAATTCGGTTAGTGTATCATTATCTTTGAGAACATATTTTGCTGCATAGTTTTTCGTTTCTGGTTCAAACGGACCTGCTATGTTCATTTTCATGTACTGCAATGTGTTTGTGTGTATAGCTGTGATGTATTGTATGATTACATGTATTATGTTGTATATCTAGCCATAGTTTTTCGTTTCTGGTTAAAACGGACCTGCTATGTTCATTTTCATGTACTGCATTGTGTTTGTGTGTATAGCTGTGATGTATTGTATGATTACATGTATTATGTTGTATATCTAGCCACTGGGTACTGATATGACCATATTGTTGTGTATATGGAAGTTACAAAGGGGTATGGAACTGAAAATGTGTATGTAGGTTATGCAGTTGGAAAAATGGCTTCAAAGTTTAGTTCCAAGAAAAAAATTGATTAGGTTGATAATTTGCAACAATAAAAATAGGTATTAGAGTGATGTTTGATCGTATGAAAAGCAGGGATACATTGTATGATTACAGAGATCCTAGTGTAGGCTAAAGGTTTTGGGTAATAATTTGAAACATGTATTTATGTAAAATTTCTTGTATTGTGTTTGTATGTATAACTGTGATGTATTGTATGATTACATGTATTATGTTGTTTGAAACATAATTTGCAACATGTATATTGTAGGTGATAAGAGATACAAAAAATATTCAACGTGTAGTTTCAAACTAATAAATAGGGTAATAATTTGCAACAGTGAGACTGGGTATTAGATTGAGGTTTGGTCATATGACAATCACCCAAACGTTATTTGGTCATAGATCAAGTCATGAACATATTCATTATCGTATCTTGTCATGTGTCCTTAGACCGAGAAGTCTTTGTGATCGCTATGCAGTAAACAACTGAGTTTGACCTGAGCCTAACGTTGTCCGTAACTGGGCTTCCATAACGGCCAGGATTGGCTTGGAGATGGACTGCATGAGTGACACAAAAGATGGCTAAGGGATTTATCCCTCATACTATTGGGAAAGATATCGGTTCTCGGCCGCTTGATCGAGAGTGACTGAAAGAATAGCATGGCCATGCACATGATACTGGGTATCATATATTCAGTCATCTCACATATCAAGGAACAATGATTGAGAATAATAAGGATGACGGATCTATGTCTTATCTCAATTAGGATATCGGAGATAAAATGATAATGACAGGGACGACGAAAAAATTAGAATCGACAAGGTCGATTCGTGATGTAGTGTCAGGCAATACTAAAGTCTCGTTAGTTTCCACTTAAATAGGATCAAGTAAAATGGGATTTTACGTTGATCTATTGACATGCATAAACCTAAGGGTCACACCAGAGGGTGAAACTCATTGACACATTTATGGAGAATGGCCAAAATGGAGTTATCTTGGGACATGACCAAAAATGGGTTTTGGGTCATGTGCCCCTAAGTGAATAGTACTTTACGGATCAAGACAAGGCTTGGAGTCTTGGGATTGATCGCGTCGGATAATGTTGGACATTTCCGGTATGGAAGGCTTGGTAGCGATGAGCGTGTCACGGGACCTCGTTGGGAATGGCCACGGGCCATGTTCCAAGAGGCTCATGCAATCAAGGCCCAAGAAACTAATTAATCAAGTCTTGATTAATTAGTACTAAGTAAGCAAGACAAGGATTAAGGTGTTGGTGAGTCACCACCTTACCCCATCTTGTCTAGTCATACTTTGTCCTATTTACACCTTACTTGTCATCATACTTGTCCCATGCTTTTAGTTTGACAATTTGATGGAGTTTGTTATGTTTAAGTCATCTTTTTTCAACATAACAAACACAAGATAAGAATAGGAAACACAACTTCTCCCTCCTCTCCCTTGCAATTTCGGCCAAGGGTGTGTTCCATCTCCATTTTTGTGTTCTTGAGTCCTCAAAGAGAAGAACTATGTGGCTTTGATTCCCATGTGGATATGTAGGCGTCTTGGAGACTCAAGCCAACCATTCGTTACCCGGTGTTCTTGTTTTGGTAAGAAATAGTGCTGAATTTTTCTCTTGTGGATCCATTCTTTGTTAGTTGTTTCATGGTTTTAATCGTCTCTTGGTTTTCATTGATTTTCCGCTGCGAGTTGGTTCATCTCCAATCCTACCTCGAGACCCAACAAGTTCCCCCATCTGTCGATGCTTACTTTCAATCCTTCCAATGCATCATCACTCAGCTAAATCTCTCTGAGAAAGACGTTCTAGCGATGTTTCTTAGCAACCTCCAACCTGACATTGAAGATGCGGTACAAATGCATTTCCCCAAGGATATTCAACAAGCCTTAGTCATGGCTAAACAACGGGGAAAGAGGAAACTTTCTTCTTCTTCCAGGTTTCAGTTTCCATTTTCCTCACAGCAATTACCACGTCCCTTCAGATACAACTCCCAACCCCTACCACGTCCACCTCCTCCACCAAATACAACCAAACCACCTTTTCTCCCCACCAAATACCACTCCTAGAGCACCTACCCAAGCCCAAAGACAGATCAGTGATGAACGATACCAAAAGGGTCTTTGAGTCTGGTGTGGAGAGAAGTTCTCTCGAGAACATCGTTGTACCAATTCGTAACTTTTTCACATGTTAGTAGAAGATGACGAGGGTCACCAATCTTTTGGCGAGGAATTCATGGATTGCTTGGCAACCTTGGATCATCTTGAGGAGGAAACTCGATGGTTACCTCCGGCAACCCATTGATTTTGCTTCATGCCTTGCTCGGTACTCATGGCATTCAAACCATGAAAATCCAAGGTTCTTGTGGCCAACATCCGGTCATAATTCTTATCAATTCCGACAGCACGCACAACTTCATCCATGCTTCTGTCGCGAAGAGACTGAATTACCGACCTTCTCCAATGCAGGGCATGCATGTTTCTGTTTCAAATGACGACACACTCACTTTCAGCTTCAAATTCTCTTCTCTTCCGTAGATGATGCATGGTCATTCATTTGCTGTTGATTTTATAGTATTTCTCATTCAGGGTTGCAACACTGTGTTGGGTATTCAATGGTTGGTTACTTTGGGACCCATTCAGGATTTCAGCGCTCTCACAATGAAATTCACTGTTAACAGCACCACAACTATTCTCCGAGGATTGGGTTCGGGTTATATATATTGGGCATCAAAACGTAAATGTGTCAAGTTGTCTTCTTACACGGGATCCACCACATTCCACTCCATCTCGACTTTGGTACCACTCTTACCCACAACAACTCAAAACCCGGAGTCATTACCTTCGGAAATTGCCCTGTTGTTATCTAAATTAGAAGGGTTGTTTCGGACTCCCTCGGGTCTACCTCCCAACCACTCCCATGATCACGCAATCAGCTTGCTCCTTGAGGCCAAGACCGAGAAGATACACTCTTATCGCTACTCTGCTATGCATAAAAATGAGATAGATAAGATGATCAGAGAAATGCTCAAATCTAGAATTATCAGAGACAGTACGAGCCCTTTTTCATTTCCAGTTATCTTGGTGCGCAAGAAAGATAACTCTTGGCGACTCTGGGTTGATTACAGGCATTTGAATGCAATCACTCTCCAAGACAAGCTTCCTATTCCTTTGGTAGACGAGCTCCTCGATGAATTACAGGGAGCCTCATTCTTCTCTAAGCTTGATCTCTGCTATAGTTTTCATCTGATTCGCATGAAGGATGTTGATATTCACAAGACGACCTTCTACACGTGTTAGTGACACTATGAGTTTCTGGTAGTACCTTTTGCTTAACCAATGCCCTGTCTACCTTCCAATCGCTCATGAATGATATTTTTTGTCCCTTATTGTGAATGTTTCCTACCTTCGATTGGTCTTTGAGATACTAGAAAAGGAGAAATTATATCTCAAGCATTGAAATGCATATTTGCCTGTAGGGATATCGAATACTTGGTTCATGTGATTTCACATGATTCGGTAGCCATGGCGCACAAGAGATTGAATGTGTGCTTTAATGGCCTCGGCCCAAGACCTTAAAACCGTTGCGTTGTTATTTGGGGCTCACTGGGTATTATCACAAATTCATCAAAGGATACAATATTATTGCTCGACCACTTACCCAGTTATTGAAGAAGGATGGTTTCAATTGGAACGATGGTGTCTCCTTGGCTTTTCAACAACTCAAGGATGCAATATCCTCTGCTCCAGTGTTGGCCTTGCCAAAATTTTCCTTGCAATTTACTATCGAGACTGATGCATCAAACTTTGAAGTTGGGTAAGTCCTCTCCCAACAAGATCGTCCCATTGCCTTCTTCAGTAAGGCATTAGGTCCGCGCCATAAGACTCTGTCCGTTTAAGAGAAGGAAATGCTCACCATTTTACTGGCAGTCAAGAGATGGCACTCCTACCTCGCTGGTCGACATTTTCTGATCAAAACAAACCACCAGAGTCTGACATTCTTGCTTGATTAGCGCACATCTACACCAGCACAGATGAACTGGGTCATCAAAATGATGGGTTACGACTATGAGGTGCAGCTTCGCAAAGGTCACTCTAATGTTGTGGCTGATTCACTCTCTCGCCAATCTCATGAAGGCTTTGTTTTTGCTATTTTTGTTGTCTCTGAAAGACTATATGAGCGCATTACTGGATCGTGGGAGCAAGACCCCAAACTCTTATCTCTTATCTATTATCTCTGAACTCAAGGCCCATCCTACACACATAAAGGGACATTATTACTAGCACAACAACAGGCTCTTGAGGAAGGTAAACTGGTGGTGGTAAATGATCCAAACCTACGCGCTGACATCCTCTCTTACTTCCATTCTTCTGAAATAGGTGGTCACTCGGGAATTCATGCAATTTACAAACGAATTGCAGCCCAACTCTATTGGAAACGCTTGAAATGCGAGGTCCAGACATTTATCTCTTCTTGTCAGATATGTCAAACCTGCAAGTCGGGTCTTAGCACTTCTCCAGGTCTGCTCCAACCTCTTCCAATTCCTGAGAGGGCCTAGACATCCATCTCTATGGATTTTATCGACTGCCTTCCTTGTTCACATAGGTTTGAGGTTATGTTTGTGGTAGTAGATCGCCTCACCAAGTCAGCCCATTTTATGGCGCTCAAACACCCATACTCAGCTCTATCTGTGGCTTAATCAATTCTTGATACATTGTTTAAATTACATGGCATGCCCTCAACAATTGTTAGTGATCGCAAAAAATTCTTCGTGAGCCACTTCTGGAAGGAATTGTGCCGTGTGCAACATATAACTCATAATGTGTCTTATGCCTATCATCCTCAAATGGACGGCCAGACGGAGGTGGTGCACTGTTGTCTTGAAACATATCTTCGCTGCATGTGTAGCGATTGTCCTGCGGATTAGCCAAAGTGGCTACCCTTGGTGGAATGGTGGTACAATACGTCCTTCCACACAACTATCCAAACCTCGCCTTACGAGGCATTGTATGGCCAACCACCCCTGTCCTTAATCCATTACCTTCCCGAAAGCTTGTGGTGGACATAGTGGATCGAAGTATGGGAACGAGGAGGCCCTAAAACTCCTGAAATTTCATCTCGCTCGGGCTCAGGATCGCATGAAAACTTAGGCAGACAAACATCGCCCTAAGCGCACATTTGAGGTTGGTGATCTGGTTTTTATCAAGTTGCAACCTTATCGACAATCGTCTCTTGTCCACCGCCCCAACCAAAATTTTTGTCCCAAATTTTACAGTACATTCTGGATCCTGGCCAAAATTGGCACGATGGCATATCGTCTGGACTTGCCTGAGAGGTCCAAAATCCATCCCACGTTCCACGTGTCTCAGCTGCGAAAAAATGTTGGAACTGCTCTGGCCATTCCTGTTCTGCCACCCACGAGCAATGATTGTGTCCTGGCCAAAACACCATTCCGTATTTTGGATCGCCAACTCGTCAAGAATGGCACCCGAGCAGCAACGGAGGTTACTGTCCAATGGAGGGATTCCTTCCCTGAAGATACAACTTGGGAGTTCTTGTATGACTTGTAGCTCAAGTTTTCAGATTTTGATCATCGTTTGTGAGGACACTAACAAATTTGAAGTAGGGAGTGATGTTATGTATTTTTCTATTGGACTTAAATTGTTGGGCCATAATATATTTCTTTTTCTTTTAGTGGGCCTTTTATCTGGCCAAGCCCACAGCCTAGTACTGTATCTTCTTTTCGTCTTATATTTATCGTAGCTAATGAGAAGGAGCTAGACTCCATGACAGTCCAAAATAGTACTTTCCCTCTCCCGCATGTCTCTCTCTCGACTGTCCTTCCTCTCCCGTTTCGCCTTCCCCTTCTCGGTGAATTAGGGTTTCATAACCCTAATTCTGCCGCTCCTCGTATAGACCACTATCATTGGGATGATAAGAAATGGGTTTGGAAAACTATTTTTTTAGGGTTATTTTCAATTTCACTCAAGCCCAACAAATGAGCCCAAACACTTTCGAAATCGAAACCCATACTTCTTCTTCATTTTCTTGTTAGTCTTAGTGCCCGTAGTTCAATCCTAAATGTCCAAATGTACATATCATCGTTAGCAATAAAATTAAAGCGACTTTATATTACTTATGTGTTGGAGTAATATATCGACGTGTGCTCTGATCTATGCCCACCATGCGAATAGAACCATAGATCGAGATAGATCACACTCGATGGGTCCCTAGTCAACAAAGCTTCACTAGAAGCGACTAGTATGAAAGATGGCTCTTTATGGCTTACGTTCTGTTAGTCATTGGAATGGGATTCCGGAGTCTGATCATAGATATCATGTGGGACATGATATTGGACGACCCGCCCTGAATATGTGCCATAGATTAAGTCATGAACATATTCAGTGTTGTAGCTTGTCATGTATCCTTAGACCAAGGAGTCTTTGTGATCGCTATGTAGTGAACAACTGAGTTTGACCTGAGCCTAACGTTGTCCGTAACAGGGCTTCCATAACGGCCAAGATTGGCTTGGGGACGGGCTACATGAGTGACACGAAAGACGGCTAAGGGATTTATCCCTCATACTAAGGTATGGGAAAGATATCGGTTCTCGGCCGCTTGATCGAGAGTGACTGGAAGAATAGCATGGCCATGCACATGATACTGGGTATCATATCTTCAGTCATCTCACATATCAAGGAACGGTGATTGAGAATAATAAGGATGACGGCTCTATGCCTTATCTCAATCAGGATATCGGAGATAAAAGGATAATGACAGGGACGACGGAAAGGTTAGAATCGACAGGGTCGATTCGTTATGTAATGTCGGGAAATACTAAAGTCTCGTTAGTTGCCACTTAAATAGGATCAAGTAAAATGGGATTTTACGTTGATCTATTGACATGCATAAACCTAAGGGTCACACCGGAGGATGAAACTCATTGACACATTTATGGAGAATGGCCAAAAGGGAGTTGTCTCGGGACATGACCAAAACTGGG
The DNA here is from genome assembly GCA_963921825.1 of Erodium maritimum. Lineage (NCBI taxonomy): Eukaryota > Viridiplantae > Streptophyta > Magnoliopsida > Geraniales > Geraniaceae > Erodium > Erodium maritimum. Next base: position 62,779,638 of record OY997588.1, on the reverse strand, counting down.
TTTTGGGTCATGTGCCCGTAAGTGAATAGGACTTTACGGATCGAGACAAGGCTTGGAGTCTTGGGATTGATCGCGTCGGATAATGTTGGACATTTCCGGTATGGAAGGCTTGGAGGCGATGAGCGAATCACGGGACCTCGTTGGAAATGGCCACGGGCCATGTTCCAAGAGGCCCATGAAAGGCCCATGCAACCAAGGCCCATGGAACTAATTAATCAAGTCTTGATTAATTAGTACTAAGTAAGCAAGACAAGGATTAAGGTGTTGGTGATTCACCACCTAACCCAATCTTGTCTTGCCATACTTTGTCCTATTTACACCTTACTTGACACCATACTTGTCCCATACCTTTAGTTGGACAAGTATGGGTTTTGTTATGTTTAAGTCATCTTTTTTCAACATAACAAACACAAGACAAGAATAGGAAACACATTTTCTCTCCCTCTTCCATGGCCATTTCGGGTTTGGCTAGTTTCCTCCTCCATTTTTGTGTTCTTGAGTCCTCAAAGAGAAGAACTATGTGGCTTTGATTCCCATGTGGATACGTAGGCGTCTTGGAGACTCAAGCCAATCATTCGTTAACCGGTGTTCTTGTTTTGGTAAGAACTAGTGCTGAATTTTTCTCTTGTTAATCCATTCTTTGTTAGTTGTTTCATGGTTCTAATTGTCTCTTGGTTTTCATTGATTTTCCGCTGCGAGTTGGTTCATCTCCAACCCTACCTCGAGACCCAACAGTGGTATCAGAGCCGTGCTACCTTCGGGATTCACAAGACGGTGTTCAAAGTTTCGGTTTTGCTTGAAAGTTTCGTTTTTGGCATGTTGTTTTGCTAAATTGTTTGATAACATGTTTTAAATTATTGTTTATGGATTTAATGCATGTAAAATGAATTTTTGAAAATTATTTCAAATCTGGAAATTTTGAAAAAAATTTGATTTTTCGGGTCTCGGGAGCGGGACTCTCGGGGAGCCGTAACCGAGACCGAACGGGGCTCCGTTGGACGGAGCTAGGCCAAGCATGACCATTGGATGGTCGATATGCCAAGGCTAAACCGTTTTGTTAGTTATGACGAGTTTGGAACCGCCATGACGAACTCGAAAATCAAATGCTCAAAAGTTTCATTTTTGAACGGTTTCGATAAACCGAGGATCAAATTTTTTTTCGAAACTTGGCTATTAAATAAAACCGGAAAATCACATGATGTTTGATAACATGATTGTTTGATAACACGATGTGTGATGTGATGTTGGCATGGTGTACATAATAGCCCCGAGTTCGATTTAATTATTTATCGCTTTTCACGGCCTGCGAGCCGTTAGAGTTAACGTGTAATTATTCTTTCAAGGTGTGGTCGTCGAACCACTTGTTTGTAATATTTATTTATTCTCGACCTGCGAGTCGTGTATTAAATTGTAATATTTTACTCAAGACGAAGAAAGGGCGAAAAGGTCATTTGGTGGCTTTTCGGGTGTTGGCATCGGCTTGGAGTCGGTGGAGCTCAAGAAGCTAGTGGGAGTTAGTTTAGGGGGCTATTATGTGCACATTTATCGCTTTATGCTTGGTTTAGTTTATGCATGATTAATTCTATGTGTTTTAGAATTGCATGCTTAACTTTATTTACCGAGCATATCACCTCACATGCAAAGATAAAATTGGAATTTTAATCCTTGTGTGTGAACCCTTAGAACCGTCATTGCATTGGATGTAGTTGACGGGTTCAAAGGAAGAATTACATTGGATGTAATTTGAGGCATCATTGCATTTGGAATGTAGTTGATGTGCTCATCGCATCTAGGATGTGCCAAAGTTTTGAACACAACTGGACAAGTAAAAGCGGGTCATGTCCGATACCTCCCAATCATCAACACCTTACTACCTCCCCGTCCTATGGTTGTCGTACGCATTAGCGGAGCATCCATGGGGAAGCGGGGTAGTAGGTTTGGACGACATATGTGGGTGTCGTGCGTATTAGCGGAGCACCTACATAGTGACGAGCCATAGTTGAAAATTGGTGGACCCGACTACGATTCTCGGCCTGAGGTTGAGCTAGGGTAACAGATAGGGTAAGTCGTGTACATAAGTACATACCCTAGCCAAGAGTCACATTGGATGTGATTGGATGGAGTCCTACCTACATAGCTCGATTAAGTGGTGAGCATTAGTTCAGCTTAATCGAGTGAATCAAGGATCTTGGTTTCAGATTCTAAAGGTTTAGAATTGATTGTTGGTGTTTAAGCTTGATCTTCATAAAATTTATTCAGTTTACTGATTGAATTTTATCTGTTGTAGATCAAATGGCAAATTCAGCGAACATTAATAGTTTGTCATTAAAAACCATTCTTGACAGGGTCAAGCTAAATGGGATAAACTATTTGGACTGGTACAGAATTTTGAGGATAGTCCTCAAGTCTGAACGCAAAGAATATGTCCTTGACAAGGCTGTCTCTAAGACCATATCAGAGTTACATGAAGTGTCATCAACTGCTGAGAAGAATATCTCAGGGATCTAGGATCCAAGGATATTCTGATGGTCAACAAGGGAATTGGAAGTGGCAAGGGCTGGGCCCATGCACACTTGGCAGGAAAGATGAGACACCTGAGAATGTCTACTTCTACTGCCAACAGCCTGGTCATTGGAACCGGGATTACAGGAAGTTCACGGCTGATCTGAAGAAGGGCAGTGGGACTGCGCCTTCATCAAATAGCCTGGATGATCTGAAGAAGGGCAGTAGGACTGCGCCTTCATCAGGAAACCTGGATGATCTAAGGAAGGGCGGTGGGATCGTGCCTTGATTCGGTATTAACTCTATAGAGCTACATCTCTCTACTTCCAAAGATTCATGAGTATTAGATACCATGACTGAATCTCACACATGCACTAATATATGGTGGCTGAAAGTAGGAGAGATTTGGAAAGCACGAAATGGACCTCAGAGTTGTGGCAACTGTTGTAGGATCCATGAGTCTTGCTTTGCCAAGAGGCCTTGTCTTAGTATTGTATAATGTATATTGCATACCTACTTTTAGTAGGAATATTATATCTGTATCCGTGTTTGACAAGGAAGGATATAATGTTAATATTGGAAATGGAGTTTTCAATGTTCTATGCAATGATATGTTTTATACCAGTACTGACATGGTTGGAGGATTGTACATATTAGATATGGGTAACAATGCCTCAAGTTCTATATATTCCGTTAATACCAAGAGGTCTAAATCCAACGATTTAAACCTAACTCTGTTATGGTACTGTCATTTGGGTCGCATAAACAAGAAGCGCCTATCAGCACTTCAGAAGTGCGGGCTTTCAGGTTCATTCGAATTCCATTCGATCGATAGGTGCAAGGTTTGTTTGATGGGCAAAATGCTAAAGTGCCCTTTATCGATCGCGATGAAAGGGCGGGTGAATTATTGGGGCTGATACACTCGAATGTGTGTAGACCAATAAGTTCACTTGCCAGGAGGGGTTTTAGCTACTTTATCACATTTACTGATGATTACAGTAAATATGGTTATGTCTATTCGGTGAGACATAAGTCTGAAGCTTTTGATAAATTCAAAGAGTTTAAGACTATAGTAGAAAACCAGCTCGACAAAGGTATTAAGGCACTTCGATTGGATCGAGGTGGAAAATACTTGACCACAGAGTTATTAGATCATCTAAAAGAGAATGAGATCCTTTTGGAATGGACTCCTCCTAGGTCACTGTAGTTGAAAGGTGTAGCCAAACGGAGAAATCGGACATTGTTAGACAATGGTCTGTTCCATGATTAGTTGGACTGATCTCCCAATCTCTTTTAGGGGTTTTGCTCTAGAGACGACCGCATTCATAGTGAATCGGGCTTCGACGAATGGTGTGGAAGGGACACCATTTTAAAAATGGTACGGGATGATGCCCGCTTTGTCCTTCCTAAAGATTTGTGGTTGCGAGGCTTATGTGAAACATTTGGTTTCGACTAAGCTCGAACCAAGATCTGAGATATGCACCTTCGTGTGGTATCCCAAAGCAACAAGGGGATACTATTTCTACAATCCCAGTGAGAACATGGTGTTCGTCGCTTGGGGTGGGGTCTTTATGGAAAAAAAGTTTTGTTTCCAAAGACGTCATTGGGAGGACTGTGCATCTCGAAGAAATTCAGGATGGTACAGATCTGTCTAAACCAATTGGCAACCCAGTAGAAAGGAGCCAGAGATTGTCGTAGAGTAAGAACCAATTCCTGTTACAATTCCGGAAGGTCCAAGGCGATTTGAAAGGATCAATCTTCCACCTCCAAGATATGGTATCCGGAGGTGACAATGAAGTCATGGTGGATCACGATGATCCAGCCACCTTTCAGGAAGTCGTGGATGGGCCCAACTCCGAGTTATGGCTGGGAGCCATGAGGGAGGAAATGCAATCCATGTCGGACAACCGAGTCTGGGAACCGGTTGATCCCATCAATGGTGTGAGGACCATAGGATGCAAATGGATCTTCAAGGTGAAGATGGACATGGACGGCAACCCTCTGACCTACAAAGCTCAACAGGTGGCGAAAGGTTATAGGCAGATCCAATGGATTGACTATGAGGAAACCTTCTCCTTAGTGGCTATGGTCAAAATCGATCCAAATTCTTCTTGACATAACTGCGTATCATAATTACGAGATATGGCAAGTGGATGTCAAAACCGCTTTCCTAAATGGAAATTTGACTGAGTACGTTTGTATGTCTCGGCCCAAAGGTTTTGACGATCCGAAGAATAAAGGAAAGATTTATAAGTTGTTGAAATCCATTTATGGATTGAAACGAACTTCTCGGAGTTGGATCCTTCGTTTTGATGAAGCTGTAATTGGATTTGGCTTAATCAAGAACGAGGATGAATCTTGCGTTTATAAGAAGGCTAGTGGGAGCAATATTACCTTTCTGGTTCTCATTGAAAACGACATCCCAACCTTGCACGAGACTAAAGCTTGGTTGAGGAAGTGTTTTTCAATAAAGGACTTAGGCGATGCTTCTCATATCTTAAGGATTAAGATATGTAGAGATCGCACCAAGAGGGTCTTGGATTTAAGTCAGGGAACCTATGTGAACAAGGCATTGAGTAGGTTCTTAATGCTCGATTCAAAGAAAGGACTCTTACCCACTAGTCATGGCATTCATCTCAGCAAGACTCAGTGTCCTAAGACACCTGATGAGCTGAAAAGGATGATGAGAATCCTATGCGCCTGGGGGCAGGATCGATCATATATGCCATGACATGTATGAGACCAGACGTCTCGTAAGACTTATGTTGTACCAGTAGACATCATTCTAACCCGGGGGAAAGATGATGTTGAACTAGTCGTCGAAGGATGAGTAGACGCTAGTTTTCCAAGACAAATCCAGATGACTTTAGAAGTCAATCAGGATATGTGTTTACGCTGAATGGCAGAGCTTTAGCTGGGAAAGCGTAAAGCAAGATACCATTGCCGAATCTACGATAGAGGCCAAGTACATGGATGTTGCAGAGGCAGCTAAGGAGGCTATGTGGATTTGGAAATTCATGGCAGGGCTGGGTGTAATTAAAAACCCATCCAGCCCGGTGAATCCATCTTGCGACAACACAAGGGCCATTGCGCAAGCTAAAAGCCTAGATCGTATAATAAATCCAAACATGTACTGCGGCGTATCCACCTCATCAGATAAATACTGAACTAAGGTGAAGTGAAGATAACCGATATTGCAACAGATGATAACATAGCCAACCCTTTGACTAAGGCAGTGTCACTGCCTGAACATGTTAGACATGTAAAGTCGATGGGGACATATTGGAGTTTAGATTGGAACTAGGGCAAGTGGGAGATTGTTAGTCTTAGTGCCCGTAGTTCAATCCTAAATGTCCAAATGTACATATCATCGTTAGCAATAAAATTAAAGCGACTTTATATTACTTATGTGTTGGAGTAATATATCGACGTGTGCTCTGATCTATGCCCACCATGCGAATAGAACCATAGATCGAGATAGATCACACTCGATGGGTCCCTAGTCAACAAAGCTTCACTAGAAGCGACTAGTATGAAAGATGGCTCTTTATGGCTTACGTTCTGTTAGTCATTGGAATGGGATTCCGGAGTCTGATCATAGATATCATGTGGGACATGATATTGGACGACCCGCCCTGAATATGTGCCATAGATTAAGTCATGAACATATTCAGTGTTGTAGCTTGTCATGTATCCTTAGACCAAGGAGTCTTTGTGATCGCTATGTAGTGAACAACTGAGTTTGACCTGAGCCTAACGTTGTCCGTAACAGGGCTTCCATAACGGCCAAGATTGGCTTGGGGACGGGCTACATGAGTGACACGAAAGACGGCTAAGGGATTTATCCCTCATACTAAGGTATGGGAAAGATATCGGTTCTCGGCCGCTTGATCGAGAGTGACTGGAAGAATAGCATGGCCATGCACATGATACTGGGTATCATATCTTCAGTCATCTCACATATCAAGGAACGGTGATTGAGAATAATAAGGATGACGGCTCTATGCCTTATCTCAATCAGGATATCGGAGATAAAAGGATAATGACAGGGACGACGGAAAGGTTAGAATCGACAGGGTCGATTCGTTATGTAATGTCGGGAAATACTAAAGTCTCGTTAGTTGCCACTTAAATAGGATCAAGTAAAATGGGATTTTACGTTGATCTATTGACATGCATAAACCTAAGGGTCACACCGGAGGATGAAACTCATTGACACATTTATGGAGAATGGCCAAAAGGGAGTTGTCTCGGGACATGACCAAAACTGGGTTTTGGGTCATGTGCCCGTAAGTGAATAGGACTTTACGGATCGAGACAAGGCTTGGAGTCTTGGGATTGATCGCGTCGGATAATGTTGGACATTTCCGGTATGGAAGGCTTGGAGGCGATGAGCGAATCACGGGACCTCGTTGGAAATGGCCACGGGCCATGTTCCAAGAGGCCCATGAAAGGCCCATGCAACCAAGGCCCATGGAACTAATTAATCAAGTCTTGATTAATTAGTACTAAGTAAGCAAGACAAGGATTAAGGTGTTGGTGATTCACCACCTAACCCAATCTTGTCTTGCCATACTTTGTCCTATTTACACCTTACTTGACACCATACTTGTCCCATACCTTTAGTTGGACAAGTATGGGTTTTGTTATGTTTAAGTCATCTTTTTTCAACATAACAAACACAAGACAAGAATAGGAAACACATTTTCTCTCCCTCTTCCATGGCCATTTCGGGTTTGGCTAGTTTCCTCCTCCATTTTTGTGTTCTTGAGTCCTCAAAGAGAAGAACTATGTGGCTTTGATTCCCATGTGGATACGTAGGCGTCTTGGAGACTCAAGCCAATCATTCGTTAACCGGTGTTCTTGTTTTGGTAAGAACTAGTGCTGAATTTTTCTCTTGTTAATCCATTCTTTGTTAGTTGTTTCATGGTTCTAATTGTCTCTTGGTTTTCATTGATTTTCCGCTGCGAGTTGGTTCATCTCCAACCCTACCTCGAGACCCAACATTTCTAACCTTACGTAGAGCAGACATCTGAAACCATAAAACGAGAATGGAACGTGATGATTGGAGTCAGAGAGGTGTACATCGAAGATGAGTGGGTGTCAAATTTACTAGTTAACAAACAGTTGTGATTTTCCAATACCAAAAGCCTACCAAAATCCTCTTGGTTTTAAATATTTTCCATTGACGAATAAGAGAATGTACTATATACCTGGAGGATGAAGAATTATTTTGAGTTTAAAAGTTACTCATGGAAACATAATCCGTCTTCACCGCGAGCTTGCTACCCAAAGAATAATGACACTTAGTCTTAAGGCAATGGGAAATTACCGTCATTTCTTGCTCTTGGATTGTATATCAATACTTGGTATCATTCAACTTCCAACTCTCATGGAAAATTGGATGCCTATTGTAAAGACCTGAGTTTTATTTCGATAATTTATCGTTGGGAACGTCGTTGAGTTGGGGAACGAGTCGAATTTTGGATCGACTTCAAAAAAAAAAGAAAAAGAAAAAATAATAAAAAAAAAGTGTGGGCTGGACCAAGCTGACCAGGCCCGGTCAGAGACCAGGCCAAAGCCAGCTGAGCCCAGCACCGGACTCGGCCCAATCCTAGCAACAAAACGACCCCGCGCCGCTTCAGATCCCCATTTCGCGCACGTTTTTCGAGGGTTGTCTTCAACCTCGCATCCCTTCTCTCTCTCGCGAACCGTCCCAGATCCGCGCCGCCTCCCTTCTTCTCCGACCACCTCCACCTCTCTCCCACCATCTCCTCCTCTGTCCGCTTCTACTTCCTCGCCCGACTCTCCCTCACCGTGACAAACCCCTCTTTCCATCTCTCTTCTTCGTCCTCTCAGAAACGAAACCAAACCTGCCGCCGCAGCCGTCGATTCGAGCCTCGCCGTGTCTTTCTAGAAACGGTGAGCCTCGTCCCGAGATGTACCACCTTCCCCATCACCTCTCGCCGAAGAATCGAGAGCTTTTAAGCTCGTTTTTGGGTCGGACGTGGCTGGAGAGCGTCGCCGGAGCGCTCAAGCTCCAGATCTAGAGTTCTCGCGCCGGCGAGCTTCTCTGATCGTCAGATCTGGACGGAGAGCCTCGCCCCGTGCCTTGGAGACCTTCCCTCTTGCACGTTGGCCTTCTGACGCCGTCACCGGCGACGAGAATCACTCTGAGCCTTCTCCGCCCTCGCCTCGCCGGAGCTGAGCCGGAACCCTGGCGTCGTCGCTTCCGTTCACGTCTCAGGCCAGAGACGGGCCTGGACCTGAACCGAGCCACGGACGGGCTTGGATCAGTCCTGAGCTGGGCCTCGGGCCTGGGCCTCAGACCAAACTTGGGCCAGAACCAAGTCTGGGCTCTAGCTCGAGTTTGGGCCTTAGGCCCGGACTTGAACTGGATCCTGGACTCGGATCTGGACCCGGGTTTGGGTCAGGCTCGGGTCGGTCCGGGTTTGGACTCGGATCCGGGTCGGTTTAGGATCCGGGTTCCGGGTTCGGGTCGAAATTTAATTACGCTTTGGGCTAAAATCAGATAATTCTTGGACCTATCAGTTTAATTAAAAGACGAACTGTTAATTTAAAGGACTGATCTATTTGGACCTGGACTGATATTGGACTTTAACTGTTAAAACCCAGACTTGGACTTCGCGGACTTCGCCCGAGAAGACCGGAGTTAGGCCAGGACGTCAGCAGCTAGGAGACGCAGCTGTTGTATCGTCTTGAGGTAGGGAAAAGCACTAAACTCCTCGAGTAATTTAAGAACATTAATAGTATGCCTATAGGATAATTAATAATTCGAAAGGTCCTAGTATGCATATAGGATGTGATTCACTAGAATAATCGTTTTTCAATTATAATAATAATCGGACGAGTCTAGTATGCATGTAGGATGTGATTCACTAGTTTAAATCGCTTTCAATACTTGGGAAATTGTCGTGTTGGTAGAATGGCCGTGATGAGCCTTAGGATTGTTTGTGATTGCCTCACATGTCGTGCTTGCTTAGCCTTTAAGTTAAGATAAGAGTCTAACCAAACTAGATAAATGGTGAATGCTTGAATGATTGTTGAATGAATGCTTAAATGATTGATTGAATGAATGTTGGAATGTAAATTGATTGTGCCAAATGGTATGATCGGGTGAGTGATAGACCGATGGGATGTGGTTGGTAAGTGTGATTGTTAATATAATTTCTTTGTGGCGTGTTGTGGTAAGAGTGTGAGTTGCTAAGCTTGGGTTGTACTATGACTGTTGGGATGTTGCTCTCTTGTGTGCGTTAAGAGGAGTTGTGTTCCGGTATGGTACCTACACCGAGGGGGTAAGCCGGTGTGGGGTAGTATCATAGCCGAGAGATTGTTGACCCTGCGGGGATGGTTACTTGTGGTCCGGTATGGTACCTACACCGAGGGGGTAAACCGGTGTGGGGTAGTATCATAGCTGAGAGATTGTTTACCCTGCGGGGATGGTTACTCGTTGCTTCACCCGAGAGTTTGCATCCTGCGGGAGCATTTCCGGGAGGTTATCCTGTTTCACCCCGATGATCTATGGTCCTTTGGGGACATTTCCGAGAATCCCGACGATATGTGTCCCTTCAGGGATGTTTCCGGTAGCCCCGACGTATGTGTCTCCTCTGGACTGAGGGGAAATCCGATAGGACACAAGGACCAATTGTGGATCGGAGCATTATATCCGACATGACACAAGGACTAATTGTGGATCAGAGTATTGCGGTTTAATTTATCGACGTGACGCTTATCCTTTCTATACTTGGTTGTTTTATCAGATCACATCGCCCTTCTTTAATCTTCTTGAATTACGGTTTTACTTAAGCTTCGAAATTCTTATTGTTCTCGTTATTTTAGCGTATTGTTGGTTAATCGTGTTAATTGTAAATCACGCCTAATTGTGTTAATTCAACTTTATTACTAAAGTGGAGGTTTCCTTTACTTGTTATTTTTTTCCTACTGAGCGTAAGCTCACCCCTATTTGTTTTATTTACTGTTTGTACAGGCTTGCTTGGTGAGTAGTTCCTAGATTTGGACTCGAGGCTCGGGAGCTTCTGGGAGAGTCTGGGTGGTGTTGATGTTAGAGACGCTTTTATCGTTGTATTGAACCTTATGTTATTTTGTCTTATTCTGAGCTTTGACTCGTAACTTCGGTTTGGAACTTATTTTATCAACGTTATTTGATCGAAACTAATTTTGGAGCGTTTAAAATCGTTTAAGTTTACTTTTATCTCTATTATTTATTCGTTAGTTTAATTCACGTCTCGAGTCCGGTCAAAACCGGATTTGGGGCGTGACACCTATCCTGTATCAAGACGCCACGTATACAAAAATAAGAGGCGTTTGTTTGCATTTTAAATGTCTTGGCATAGTCTAGCCTTGCTAGATCACCGACTCTTTCATAATGGCCTACTCCAAGGCTTATATGATGTGTTATTTTTCAGCATACCGGTAAGAGCAGAAACCATGGCTGATTACCCGTTGACAAAGTACCGTCAGTAGTTTGTATAGCCCAGAATCAAACATTTCTCTTGCGTTTAAAAAATACAGGTGCACAATACAGTGGTTTGGACTATATGAAGGGGAAACCATGTGTCTTAACTTAGCTTGATCTTTGTTTTCACCGTCTATACTGAGGTAGACCCTTTTTCATATTTTCCACCTGTGATATTTCTACAATTTACACGAACTATCAATTACTGTCCAAAATCATGTTGCCCTCCACGTTTCAAGCACGTGTGGGTCACGTGACCTGTAATAATTTTGTAAATGTCATTTTTTTCCCTCCATTTTTATCTTCTTATTTGATGTTGTCGATGTAGCTTCAAATAAGAAGACGAAGGAGAGAAGAAGGTGTGGACAAAGAAAAAGAAGCTAAAACTAGGAGACGTGACCAACCTGTGCTTCATAGGCGTGATTTACATAGAGAGGAAATCTTGTTTTTTTGTTTCTCTAGACTTTTTCATGATTTACAAAGGGAAGGGAAATCGTGAGTTTTTTTTTGCATTATTTTGTGGGAGATAATGAATTCTGGAAAAAGGAGGTTTGATTTTGTTTTTCAAATGGTAAATAAAGTAAAAATAAAGGGATCAGGGAAGAAGATGAGCGGAGGATGAGAATATAGAGTTAATGACATTTTTTTGAAAATTTGAGTTGCATTGAAGGACAATTTCGACATTTTACACAAAAACTAACAATTTTGTAATTTTGGACGCTAATTGATAGTCCGATTTGAATTGTGGAAAGGTCACAGGTGGAAATTTAAAAAAATATCAGCCGTAGTTAGGACGGCGAAAACAATGATCAAGTTAGGTTAGGACACAAGGTTTTCCCATATAAAATCAACCTCATACAATTCACTCTGTTTCTTATGAAGCTCCTCCAAATCCATGGGGCATTTGATATAGTGTTTTTCCTTGATGGTTGGCACTTGAGTTCAACTCAATCTGGTGGTATACTTCCCTTTTAGAAAGATTCTTCGGTAGCATGACACGCTTGAAATCCTCAAGAATCTACTCAATTGGTCAAGGCAAGGGCACCGTCTTGGCTAGCGAGGGCCTCTCCTCTCTCATAATGGCTAAAAAAAGTTGGCTCATTCTTCGTGATCCCTTCGATGAGTTGCATAGCCGACATGCTGCTCATTTTGTTTTTGCCATCAAAAAAGACTTGTAACGAACCACAGTGGATACATTCTAACTGATTACAAACAAGTTCTCATGAGGCACCGGATATGTCTCATGTTCTTTTGAAAAATTCCATCCTAAAGGCTGTCATAGCCATCCGTTGGAGATACAGTCAAGGTCAAGGTCACATTACCTTGTCATATGCCAAGAGTCATTGGCATGGTTTCAATTATTCTCCATTACGTAAGGGGTGAAATGGAAGAGTTGGGACACACTCTGTAAGCACAAACTACATGGTGGTCTTGGGTTCAAACATTTACAGGATTTCAATATGGAATGTTGGTCAAGCAGGGGTGGAGACTACTGACAGATCCGGGTAGTCTGGTAGCGCGTGCTTTGAGTGCAAAGTACTACCCGGGGCAAGACTTTTTACAAGAAAAATCCAAACAGGGCTGTAGTTATGTTTGGACGAGCATACTTTCAGGTCAGGATTTGGTTCGGACAAGGGTGAGAAGACAGATAGGGAATGGATAGGGGACGGGAGTTCTAGGTACGACGTGGTTACCCACGGCTGGGGGTTGGTGGAGGGACAATTCCTCGGAGGTCCGGGGGATTTGGTTTGTCAATACATGGAGGAAGACTATCAGCGTTGGGATAGAGTTAAAGTTGAAGAGTCTTTTGATGCCCATATTTCGTTTGCTATTATTTATATTCCACTTCCTATTGTTCCCGTTGTAGACGAGTGGTATTGGTGGAAAAATAGGGACGGGGTGTGTTCATGGTAAGAGAGGCCTATAGAACTCCGCAAAGTTTGCAGGGGCGGTGGAGGGAGGAGGAACGGGACTTTCCCTGGAGAAGGTTATGGTCCCTTGAGATTTCGCCAAAAGTTAAACATCACGCTTGGAGGATTCTCACGGGGTCACTGCTTATGAATTGCAACTTATATTCGAGATTAGTGAAGGTGTGGGAGACTCAAGGATGAGAGTCATGTTTTGTTTGAATGCTCAAGAATGGCTAGCGATTTGGGAGAAAGTGGGCCTGAACTTTCAAACTTCAATGGTTGACCCTCGTGTTTGTTTGGAACACTGTTGGAACTTGGGTAGACCTGGTTTGGTGGAAATGGTAACAGTCTTGTGGTGGGAGATCTGGAGAACTAGGAACGCTCGTGTCTGAAGACAGGAGATGATTGGGCATGAAGAGTTATGGAGGGGGCGAGACTATGATTCGGGATTGGAAAGGAGCTAGACTGAGACACTCGGATGGTGGTTCGGGAGAGGTGAGTCGCGGCCGGTTTTGGTTGAGGCTGGGTCGGGACACTGTCAAAATAAATGTTGATGGTGCTGTCTTGGGAGTGGGGAGAGGTGGATGTGGTATGATCTGCAGAGATGAGATGGATGGGCGACAACTACGAAACGTATGGTGTTCCCAAGTATGCGGGATCCGGAGTTAATTGGAATGATGTGCATAAACGAAGCGTTTTCATGGATGTATGAGGCGGGCTGGCACTCAGGAACTATTGAGTCCGATTGCCTGAGTACGGTCCAGAGTATTAATGGAAGTGAGGTTATGTTGTCTCCGTTGGTTTGGTGGTGATAGAGTGTCGAGCAAAATTGAATGTTTTGCAGAATTGTAAACTTGTTTTCATTCATAAAGAAGCAAATAGAGTTGCCCATTGCTTAACTCATAATGCTAGTGATTGGTGTACTATAGATTGGAGCGTTACAGAGATCCCTCTGGTTCTTCGTGACGTGTTATCCAATGACTTGATGCTTTAATGAGAAGTAGCAGTTCCTTTCAAAAAAAAATATTCTCCACTACTGGAGAAAACTTATTTAGCGATGAAATAGGAACGCTGTGGAAGAAGCATATTTCGTCGCAATAGGCGGTTTTCTCTATTTTTCCCCGACGAACAAGAAATCAGTCACACAAGTAAATGTTTTCTACGAAGAATTCACATTTCTTCTACAACACATTGTTATACCGTCGCACAAGTTCACCCTCCTGAACGACAAAAAAAGAGGAGACCAGTAATGGTCTTTACATGAGCAAAGAATGTTGTGTTCATCGTGAATGTCAGTTCTTCGATGACATTTCCCATTTCATCGGTATAGTTGCTAACTTGGACAAAGACATAATTTATTTCGTCGCCCTAGTTTCAATCTGGTGTAATGCCCTCGACTAGAATCGGGGCCAAATTATTTAATTTTAAGGATGCTACCACGGAGCTTTACGTCACCTAAAGAGACAAATAGGACTTCAACAAAACTTGATCTTCTAAATCTCTACCACCTGAGCCTAGAGAAGGTGTACGCTGTAAATTAGCGGCATGCATAAAATGCCATCAGGAATTTGACTAATGTGAAACAGATTGCATTTAAAAAAAACAGATTCAGAAAATCGATATCTTGCAAGATAAGTTGATCGTTACAAGTAGTGATTCGCGGTACTCAGAACAATCTAAAAGCTCGGCAGACTGTTAAAACCCAGACCTACCGGCGAATTACACCCAGCTTGGCTCCTACAAAAGGCTATGGGGAAAACCGAGATCAGAGTAAAAGCTCAACCTGAATAGAGGACATATTTACATTGTAAGCTTTTTATTCACAGATAATGGTCAAGCAGCCTCTTCTGTTTCGGTTCAAAGAACCCTGAGCTGTGCGAGGAATGCAGCGCAAAGATCCAAAAACAGGAATTGCGGGCCCTGAACCCTTTGTAAATCAAGTAGATACTTCTCCTCCCGAGTCTTGTAGAGCTGCATGGCAAGAATGGGTACGTGACTTTCTGTTTGTTGTCCATAATGACACGAGTAAAGGGTATGGAAGAGTTATTACCTGAACTTCAAACTTAACAACATTTGGTGACTTGACAACACCATCATTCTCAACAATGGTGGATTCATCCCCAAACAAGTGATTACTGTGAACAGAATTATTAACCATGCCTTCCTGATGACCAGGAAGCCACCTGCACTTCATGTTGTAGTGTCCAATCTTCTTCCAACCAACGTTCAGTTCTTGCAGAGCTTTAAGAACTTCAGTCATTATCTCACGAGGATGGGCTCGAGACTGTAACAAAATATGATTGAAAGGACAGATAATGAACATGATTAACCACTGATGCAGCAGTCAAAACAACTTGGATACCGTTTCCATTTGAAAAGGTAAGCACATGTAGTTACAAAAGAACGGGGACATAACAGAAAATTAACCTGAAGGCCAAGAGCCCATTTCCTCTCAACTGGGAACTGCGGTCTTAAACATATTCCTTGATAATCCATATACCCCGGAAGGCGGTGTGCAGCAGGTGAAACAGCTTCTCCTGGATGCATACGGTTGAAACCACCTTCCTAGAAGGGTGAGAAAAAAAATAAAAGATTCTTACTATAAGTTCCAAATTCAACCTCATAAAAACTGTTCTTAGCACATAAAAAGTTCAGGAAAATTAGCAGACACTAAAACAGATCCACAAATTTAAGCCCTTACGTAGACAGACCACTGAAGACATGGATGCAATTTTCATATGGTACATAAATTTTTGATATCGTGGCATCTATAAGGATAAACAAACTCACAATTGTTTCTTGAAACTCAGCTCCGAGATAGCCACTGGAAACACGAAAACGATTGTCCAATAACAAATAGTATGCAACAGTACCCTGAAATACATAGCTAGTAAGACGCCATCAGAGAAACACACACACACATATATATAATTCAACAAACAACTTGAGAAGTCAAAACCTCGTTTTGTATTCTATTGCGAAGAGACTCGACCAATTGGTTCCTGTCAAAGCCCATCTTAACAATCACTTCTTGAAGTATCTCCTCGTCAATCTGGAACAAGTACATAATTAGGCATCTCTTATCATTACCTTTTCCTTTGGCAAATCCTGCTTCAATTCAGACAAGTGTGGGATATCTTATTCATTATCCTATTCCACTGGGTGTTGATTTTCCCTAGAACAGAAATCATGCTTCAATGGTTTCACTTTCTTTACAACTAGATGAGTATGTAGTGAGTGCTTATTATCCTAATTAATGTTACTTCGCAATATATATTTTATCCTACCTGCCGACTCACTTTGGCATTTTTTGTATCCTGTTGCTTGCATATTTGCCTTCACATGGGTATTACTTACTAATGCATGTTAAACCATTTTAAAAGTATGACGAAGTTGTAGAATGTAGTCATTTGGGGGCGGATTATGAGAACCTCCATATAAACTAAATCTCTATATAACAAAAGTATTGGAAACAATATTGAAGATAACCTAGGCAGTGGTACAGCTTCTTTAAAAAAAATAAAGAAAGCCAGCTTCTCAGAACTTCAGAGAAGCCAAAGGTGTAAAGATTATAATAAGAACCTTTTTGGCTTGTTGCATGGTATCTGGTGGGGGCACAGCTAAATAACGTGGAAGATGAGCTTGGAACCATGCATGTTGACGGATTTCGGGAATTGTCATTCGCTTCATTGGGTCAACAACCAGCATTCTTGGGATCAAATCTCTGGCACCAGGGGATAAATGGCTGGGCAGAGTATATATCCCACCCTAAAAACAAATAACGAAAGTTTCAGGCAAGTCATTTTAACTCAGAATCGACCAAGCCAGCTGTAATTTGACATACCATCCATTAAATTGAGCAATCTAATAATCAACAACAAATAAAGACAGATCTTGATTTTTAACTTCTGAAGTAGCATTCTTGGAACGTCAACAATATATCAAACCATCACAAAGCCGACAAATGCAGACATTTCAGAACATGCATACCACTAACAAGAATGCACATTAATAACTGTTGAATTTCAAAGTTAATTGAGAAATACCTTTATTTTCTTAAAAAGATTGGGAATGTTTTCATCATCAAAAGGGAGAGTACCACAAAGAAGTGCATACAAAATAACACCACAGCTCCATACATCTACCTCAGGCCCAGCATACAGTTTCCCAGAAATAACCTGCAAAATATGGTACAAAGTAATAAATCTATAGCTGATTCCCCATTCCAAAACATTAGAAATCTGAGTTGATTTATGTTGCAAAGGACTTTATACCTCAGGAGCAGCATAGTTTGGGCTTCCACAACTTGTCTTCAAAAAATGACCATCCCTCATTATATTGCTCAAACCAAAATCTGCAATCTTCACATTGCACTTGGAATCCAAAAGCAAATTCTCTGGCTTAAGGTCTCTATGAACCACCATATTCCTATGGCAGTACTCCACACCAGATATTATCTGCTTACAGACAAAGTATACTAACATGTAATACATGTTAAAGTTAGATGTAATTAGTAGGAGAAATATAATAGAAAATTCTTACCTGCTGAAAAAAATTCCTCGCTTCGTCCTCCTGCAGCCTACCCTTTTCTACAATATAATCAAACAGCTCTCCAGATTTCACATACTCCATCACAACATAAATGTCTGTTGGCGTCTCTATAACTTCATAAAGTCGAATTATGTGAGGGTGCATAAATAATCTCAATATTTTGATTTCTCTTCTCACTGCACCAAACAAGGCCATAAAAAGGAAACAACACTTGGTCAATATCAGCTACAAAATCAAGCCACCCAAAAAATACACAAGGAAAATACGTCACGAAGTATCGAAACTTTAGGGGATCATTTAAGCATTGAAACATTATAAAAGAAAGAAATGTATTCACATCTTAAAATGGATATTAAATGGTAAAAGCTAGACATGTCATAAGGTACAAATACCAGCACATTGAATATAAATATTATATGTAGTATCACCATCTGAACAAGCTATTTATACCTTTTTCTTCCATTTCCATGTTCTTTATCTTGCGCCGGTTAAGGATCTTTATAGCAACTTTATGTCCAGTCAATGCATGCTCTGCAATCTTCACCTTACCAAAAGAACCAATACCAAGAGTTTTCCCAAGCTTGTAATTTGGTAGAAACATGTCGACGTTGCTGCTTCCTCGGTGATGAGATGATACATCCATTTTTCCTTTTCCACAAGCATGATAAGATAGAAAATCAAATTAGGCTGGAAGGTTGATGCAATACACACGAAAGGTATGAGAGTAATGTTATAATCAAGGTTGCAAAAAATGTTAGGTGATAGTCAGACGGATAGGACCTGTCGGGGATTAACCGGATTTGTATTTTCTATTTTTTCAATAAATAGATTATTACATATGTAAAATCAAAATATGAATTATATAATACAAAAAACTAATAATAAATACTTGAGATATAAATATTTTATTATCTATAGTTACTAGTCTAATTGTTAACTTCTAAAATAACAATCACAAATCTTTAAAATATATTTTAGTATTTTTTTATAACTAATATTATTTTAATTTTAAAAGAACAGTAAATATTTAAGATAAAGCATGAGCATTGTAATATTTGTTAGTAATAAATATTGATTAAATGTTTGGTTAAACAATAGTAAAAACAAGTAAGAAAATAGCATTTGGGAATAGATCCCAGGATATGTGGACCCACACTCTACCACTACGCTTGGCATGTTCTTTTGTTCAGAGATGAATGACATTTTATATTTAATATCGTAAACCTGTCAAAACTGTTCAAAATGTCTTGAACCACCCGATTTTGTCAAATCAGGTCAGTGTTGTAAAAATCAGCGCCTAGGCGCTGCCTGGGTCGATTTTTACAATACTGGTCATAATGATGCTTGTGGGAACGAATGTGATTAAATGATGAGACACTTAAACCCCCTTTGACTAACACTTGACTCAGGAAAAATATATGAAAATAAAATAAGGGAAATGAAGGAAATGTATTACTTTGTTTTGACTCGAGAAAATAACATTAAACAGCATCACATCACCTATCGGCTGATCCCAAATTCAAAAGAACCAAACCTAGGATAAACAATAACAAATTATACTTTCCCTCCATACATGCAATAAAAGGAAGGGAAATGTGGGCAATAAAGGGCTACTTTAATTGAGGATTTCATGATAAATAAATTTTACCCCACGAAGAAATGCGAGATTCGCATTGCAAGTAAGGGTAAAATAGCAAATAGTGGATAAGTACTAATATTTATGTCAGCCAAGTAAACAAAATTCATTTCCACTTCTATCCTGTCACCCATCCAAATGGAAACTTGCTTCTGAAGCTTTCCTCACCAAAAATGCTCTCACTTTAATCGTCATTTTACTTCCTTCCTAACTAAAACAGCTTAAATAACTCTGAGATTGCAAATGATTGAGTGCTGGAGCAGATTCAAAAGAACATAGCGACAAAAGGTCCCAATTAAAAAAGCACATATTCCAACCTGATAATAGAAGTTGTTGGACAAAAGTTGGCAACTTTTGCTTTAAATATTAAGTTAGAAGGAACCATCTAGTGATTTTGGGTAATGGTAATATAATGGGGATTTGGTACATAACCTCATGAAACCGAGCACTGTGTAATATAATGGGGATTTGCTATATGGGGTATTGAGCACTGTGTAAAGTATATTAGGTAAGTCTGATACATGTTAACATGGATATAAGTCACACGCATAAGGAAATATGAGAAACTAAAGTTGAAATTAAAATTACATATGCAGCTGAAAATAGATAAATCAGCAGCGAACAGAGTATACCTTAATATTTTAGGTACATGAAATAAATTTCAGCAAAAAAATCATTGAGTCGGTATGTGGATGTCAGTAGTAAAATCCTCTTTACAGCTGCTATTTTATTTATGGAAATTGACATGTTTAAAACAAATTACAGCCGGAGGCACAGGTTATAGTTTATTTTTAGGGGTCACAGATTAGGTGGTAACTATAGAACCAAGTGTTTAGTTGAAGAAATATCATTTTTATAAGCAAGTAAGGTTTTTGCCAAGGACATCCTTAAATATTGTTTCACCATGTGTGTACTTCATCAATCTCAATAATTTCAGAATGGAAGCAAGATTGTGTTTCCTCAGCATACATGTACAAACAAAAGCATTCGAGGAAAATGAAATCACTTCAAGAGAAGCCTAGCCTCCAACGCAATTAAGAACTTCCCAATTCTACACGTAAGTTGAGCAAGGACATACAACAAGACCTGCAAATTAATTATGAAAAAAAAACATTCCAGAGACAGAGGTGTGTCTCCATGCAGGAAAATCGTTCTTACCCACCAGAGGTGACTAAAGTAGACGCATGCAACACGCAACAAATCAAATTTCTCAGAAAGATTAAAATGAAGTATATAAATCCCATGATTGTTAGAACAGAAAATGTTTATAACAGATAGCACCAACAATCAATTCTGGCAATCAAAACCCATATCATATACGGCTGCTCAATGTTCAGGCATTGACCATGTGTTAAAACAAAACAGAAATTGACCTCTGATTGCAGCTAATTGTCTATTTAATCAATCAATAGATTAGGGCATCTTCGAATTTCAGATTGAAAATTTCATCTATAGCTAAAAATTCCTCCTTCCAAAGCAATATACCCCCACAACAGTGGCAGTATAATTTTTAAAATGCTTGTACAAATGAAACAGGAGCCTTAGAAGTTCTTTTGTTTCCAATAAACCGATACAAAATGGAATTAATAAATGTATCAGAACGAAAAAAAAACAGGAAACCAGTACAATCCTCAAATCCAAACCCAGTCACGGAAATGAAACCCTATTCGATGATGCTCGAATGGAAACAGAAAAATCCGAATTCCGCGACCCAATTGGACCAAAAGCTGAACGGATCTCAAAATCGAAATCCACAAAATCAACCAATTCAAAACGTGACACTTCCAAATTGGCATAGAAACAAACGCATCTAGAAATGCAAGGATCGATTAAATATTTACTCAGAATTGCAGAAGCTTACAGAGACAAAAAAGCTCGAAAATTTGAGGGCTTTGATGGAGAAGAAGGAACGGGAAAAGCAGAAATAAAAACCCGATTCGCTGCCCTCTCTGTCTCTGTCCTATGGCTTCAGCTCTTTCAACGATCTCTTTCTCTCTCTCGGAGGTGGGGAATGAGAATCGAGCGCAGAAAGATGAATTAATTTATTTCTTTTTTGCTATTTTTGAAAGTACACAAATACCCCTCAATAAACTCAAATTTGCTTTTGGAAAATAATTGGAATTATTCTCTTTTACGAATTACGTGCATATAATATTATTTATTTATGGATAAAAGAATTTATTCGGTCTAAGAGATTTTTTTGAAATACGGTCTAAGAGATTAATTTCTTTTTTTTGAGGATAAACTATAGATATTATTAAATGTCGATAATAAGAACACGGTGGAGTGGCTCCGGTATAAATCCTCTTTGCCACTCCCAGACAAGGGAGGAACAGGTCGCCTTGGCAAGACAGTTAGTTGTTTTGTTCACTGTCCGCTTAACAAACTCGAGTTGCACGTACTCGAGACTATGTAATAGGGAACTACAATCGTGAATGATTATCCCTATAGGAGAAGAAGACATTATTCCCTTGTTGATTATATTCACTATGACCTTGCAATCACTCCTGATGATGGCGCGTTGTCGCGGGTTATGCACAAGCCATTGCAGTGCTTCTCTGATCGCAAAGGCTTTGACTAGACCCCGGTTTTGAGGGCCATGGAACGAGGTTGATCAGGCCCGAGTGAGTAACCCTATGTCATCCCTACATACCCACCATGTTTCCATTTGACCCGTTGAGACAAATAAGGCTCCATCTGTATTAATGACCCATGACCCTTGAGGCGGATAGGCCCACCTGATCTATGCTCCAACGGTTGGCTGAGTTGGAGTTGGCGTTTATTCCTTCTTCCGACGTTTAGCTTCCATCCACCCCGCATTTAATAGAGTCGTTGTATGCTTTATCGCCATCGCACTGGATGGAACATTCTCCCAAATTTTCTTGTTCCTAGCTTTCCAGATTCCCCATAGCAGACATCCTATCCCCCCCCCCCCCTCTGGTTGTTGGGTTGATGCTTCAGATAGAACGCAGCCACTCAATAATATCTCCATCCACTATTGGAAGGATCAGTCCACTTATCCGCCAACATTCTGCCACCACCGGGCATGTGACTAGGAGATGAAATTCCGATTCCTCCTCTCCTTGACACACTAGGCAAATAGGTTCCATATCCACCCTACGCATCCTTAGTCTGGTCGCTACCTGGAGACATCCTGCACAAGTTCTCCATAGAAAAGTGTGCACCTTTGGAAGTACATCCATATCCCATATCGAGGTCCATATATCTGATTGGATATCGGAAGATGATTGTCCGTGAGTTATCATACCGTAGGCCGACTTGACTGAGTACTGTCACAAATTCTCCCCCATCCAGTACCAAGAGTCCAATAGAGCCACTTTACTTGTTCGGACTGTAAAATTTCTATCTTGTCTCTCTCATTAAACAGCGTACAGATTTTCTCCTCATCTCATTGCGTTGTGGTTTGTGTCATAAGGTCTGCCACATTCATGTGTTCCAAATCCGAGTGTGCCGAGGTTAACCATGGATCCACTCCTGTAAGCCATGGGTGGCGAAGTACTAAAGTGGATGATCCAGACCCTATGAATCTCTGTGCCCCTTGCTTGACCAAGGCATGAGCTGATAGAAGACTTTGTCAGACAAAACTCTGGTTCAGTCCTCGTTTGGCCTCAAATGTTGTGGAGTCTGGAAAATATCGTGCTTTTAGAACACGAGCTACCAGAGTTGTCTCCTTCGTGGCGATTTTCCAAAGTTTCTTTCCCATCAGTGCTGTATTGAAATCTTGGAGGTTCCTGAACCCGAGACCCCCGCTCTCCTTTGACCGAGACATAGTCACCCAAGACTGCCAGATTATTGGTTTATCCCCACCACCCGAGGACTACCACCAGAATCGTGCAAGTGCTACATTCATCTTTTCTATTGTTCCTTGCGGCAGACGCATGACACTCATAACATAAGTCGGTATGGCCTAAAGAACTGACTTGACCAATACCTCATTTCCTGCCCCCATTAAGAAGCTTACCATCCCATCGGTGGAACCTTTTCAACACCCGATTTAGAATGTATTGTAAGTCTTTCTTCCTACTCTGTCCCATCATATTTGGAACCCCCGAGATATGGTGACGGAGTCTGAAGCTCTGGAATGCCCAGCAATCTCACCCCCTTCTACTCATGCGTCCACATGAGTGTTCGTACTGAAAAATAACGATGACTTTCGAAGATTCACCACCTGACCGGACGCTTCCTCGAACATCTGAAGATAATTCCTGACCCGTCCCATCTCAATGTGAAAGGCTTTACAGTAGACGTAGCAGTCATCTACGAAGAATAGATGAGTGATCGAAGGGCGGGCGGTGCAATCCGGACCCCATGAATATGACCCCGCCCTTCCTCAGCTTGGAGGAGTCTTGCGAACCCTTCCATGCAGAACAGAAATAGATACGGAGACAAAGGGTCCCCTTGGCGAATACCTCTCTCTGGTTGTACAAACCCACCCTAATTTCCACATGCCACAACCATGTAAGTCACTGAATATGTGCATCGTCTCAGCAACGCTATCCATTGCTCACAAAAACTGAATGCGCGCATCATGTCCCATAGAAAACCTCACTCCACTCTATCGTAGGCTTTACTCATGTCTAATTTCAAAGCTACCCATCCCTCTCGACCCTTCTTCTTAGTTTTCATGAAGTGCAGATTTTCAAAGGATAGGATGATGTTGTCTTACATTGATCGGCCAGGTACGAAAGCCCCTTGAGTGGGTGATATAATGCCAACCAAGATGCATTTTAGGCGATTGCTGCAACTTTTGAGACAATTCGAAACAAGACATTGCACAAGGCGATAGACCTAAGGTCTTTGAGGCTTGTTGGCGCTTCTACCTTCGAAATAAGAACCAATGTAGTCTCGTTAAGCGAGGTAGAGACCTCCTCCCTTCAAATATCTTGCGGACGCATGATGTCACGTCGTCCCCCGCTATGGACCAATACCTCTGGTAGAAGAAAGGATCTAGTCCATCCGGGCCTGGAGACTTGTTTGGTCTCATCGAGAAGGCCGCATTTCTGACCTCTTCTGATGTAATAGGAGCCATTAAAGATACATTTTGTGCCACTGTGACCTGTTTTCGGAACCCGGGTAGCCAAGACGCACTTCTCCTGTCCGTTCATGTTGACAATGTCTTGTAAAAGGACAGTATATGGTCTCCCAGCCCCGAGTCCCAAGTAAGGACCATGCCATTCTCATCTTTGAGCTCAGTAACCTTGTTGATGTCCTGGCGTTGTGAGACGGTGGCCATGAAGAATTAGTGTTTCGATCCCCTTCAACTAACCAATGTTGTTTGGCACGCTGCCTCCAAAACTCCCCTTTTTGATCCAGAGCCTTATCATACAATTTTTGAAGCGCCATACGTTTCCGAATACTGGTTCGATCATTCCTTCCGTTCAGCCAGAGGATATCTTTCTCGTACCAGCTTATCTTTCGTGAGAGAGCGTTGTAGACTTCCATCCCACATTTCACCAAAGCCTCTCCCGTCTCCTTTGTTTTGGTGAGAATAGGACGATCGTCTGGATCACCCCACGATGTCTGAATAATATGCCCACATTCTAGATCTTCTGCCCAGATGTTTTCGAACCGAAAATGCCAGGATCTTCTACCGAGATGTTTTCACTCCTCCGCCGGAGTCCTTCCTCCCAAGCACGAAGTTTGGCTTCGTGCTCTCGTTTTGCGGCTTCGAGCTCCTCCCTCATTTGAGCCTCATCGTCGGACATTTCTTGTCACAAAAAAATGCAAATTGGAGAGAAAATGTTGAGAGAATTAGGGAGAAAATTATTGTAGATTGGATGAAAGAGGGTAAGGGGTATTTATAGGTGTTTGAGAAATTAATTTTGTATTTATTTTAAATAAATAAAAAAGTAATTGTTGCAGCTGCAACGGTCGGCAAGGACATGTGGCAATTGGAGACAGGCGGAGAGGCGAGGCAAGAGGTAGAGAGGTGCGAGGCAGCTTTCTGCCCCGCGCTCCGCACCCGGCCCTAAGGGGCTACGCCCCGACCCCCACGCCACACCTTCATAGCTCCCCACATCAAGGGGAGCACGAACCACGAACATCGGGGCACACGCCCCTTGCTCCACACCCCCCCCCCCCCCCCCCTTTCACGCCCTTCCCCTCTTGGCCAGCGAACCTATTGGTCCATAGACATCCGAGTGTATCAGCCCCAATAATTCACCCGCCCTTTCACCGCGACCGATAAAGGGCGTTTTAGTCATTTTGCCCATCAAACAAGCCTTGCACCTATCGATCCAATAGAATTCGAATGGACCTGAAAGCGCGCACTTCTGAAATGCTGATAGGCGCTTCT
Source organism: Erodium maritimum (assembly GCA_963921825.1). Taxonomy (NCBI): domain Eukaryota; kingdom Viridiplantae; phylum Streptophyta; class Magnoliopsida; order Geraniales; family Geraniaceae; genus Erodium; species Erodium maritimum. The sequence continues at coordinate 62,754,226 of OY997588.1, read as the reverse complement.
TGTTTATGCGGCCCAAATGATAGTGGCATAACAGAGTTAGGTTTAAATCGTTGTATTTAGACCTCTTGGTATTAACATAATATATAGAACTTGAGGCATTGTTACCCATATCTAATATGTACAATCCTCCAACCAAGTTAGTACTAGCATAAAACATTGGAAACTCCATTTCCAATATTAACATTATATCCTTCCTTGTCAAACATGGATACAAATATAATATTCTTACTAAAAGTAGGTATGCAATATACATTATACAATACTAATACAAGACCACTTGGCAAAGCAAGACTCATGGATCCTACAGTAGTTGCCACAACTCTAAGGTCCACTTCTTGCTTTCCAAACCTCTCATACTTTCAGTCATTATACGTTAGTCCATGCGTAAGATTCAGTCCTGGTATCTAATACCCATGTATCTTTGGAAGTAAAGAGATGTAGCTCTATATAGTTAATACCGGATGAAGACATGGTCTCACCGCCCTTCCTTAGATCATTCAGGTTTCCTGATGAAGGCGCAGTCCTACTGCCCTTCTTCAGATCATCCAGGATACCTGATGAATGCGTAGTCCCACTGCCCTTCTTCATATCAGTCGTGAACTTCCTATAATCCCGGTTCCAATGACCAGGTTGTTGGTAATAGAAGCATACATTCTCATGTGTCTCATCTTTCCCGCCAAGTGCGCATGGGTCCCGCCCTTGCCACTTCCAATTCCCTTGTTGCCCATCAGAATATCCTTGGATCCCAGATACCTGATATTCTTCTCAGCAGTTAATGACACTTCATGTAACTCTGATATGGTCTTAGAGACAGCATTGCAAGGCCATATTCTATGCGTTCAGACTTGACGACTATCCTCAAAATTCTGTACCAGTCCAAATAGTTTGTCCCATTTAACTTGACCATGTCAAGAATGTTTTTTAATGACAAACTATTAATGTTCGCTGAATTTTCCATTTGATCTACAACAAATAAAATTCAATCAGTAAACTGAAGAAACTTTATGAAGATCAAGCTTAAACACCAACAATCGATTCTCTACCTTTAGAACATATAACCAAGATCCTTGATTCACTCGATCAAGCTGAACGAAGGCTCACCACTTAATCGAGCTATGTAGGTAGGACCCCGTCTAATCACATCCAATGTGACTCTTGGCTAGGGTATGTACTTAAGTACACGGCTTACCGTATCTGATACCCTAACTGAGAATCGTAGTCGGGTCCACCAATTTTCAACTATGACCCGCCACTATGTAGGTGCTCCGCTAAGGTGCACAACACCCACATATGTCGTCCAAACCTACTACCCCGTTTTCCCATGGATGCTCTGCTAAGGCGCACGACACCCATAGGACGGGGAGGTAGTAAGGTGTTGATAATTGGGAAGTATCGAACATGACCCATTTTTACTTGTCCGATTGTGTTTAAAACTTTTGGCACATCCTAGCTGCGATGAGCACATCAACTACATTCCAAATGTAATGATGCCTCCAATTACATCCAATGTAATTCTTCCTTCGAACCCGTCAACTACATCTAATGTAATGAAGGTTCTAAGGGCTCACAAACAAGGATTAAAATTCCAATGTTATCTTTGCATGTAAGGTGATATGCTTGGTAAATAAAGTTAAAGCATGCAATTCTAAAACACATAGAATTAATCATGCATAAACTAAATCAAGCATAAAGCGATAAATGTACACATAATAGCCCCCTAAACTAACTCCCACTAGCTTCTTGAGCTCCATCGACTTCAAACCGATGTCAAAACTCGAAAAGCCACCAAATGACCTTTTCGCCCTTTATTCGTCTTGAGCAAAAAATTACAATTTAATACGCGACTCGTAAGTCGGGAATAAATAAATATTACAAATAAGTGGTTCGACAACCACACCTTGAAAGAATAATATATCGATGTGTGCTCTGATCTATGGCCACAATGCGAATAGAACCATACATCGAGATAGATTACACTCGATGGGTCCCTAGTCAACAAAGCTTCACTAGAAGCGACTAGTATGAAAGATGACTCTTTATAGCTTACGTTCTGTTAGTCATTGGAATGGGATTCCGGAGTCTGATCATAGATATCATGTGGGACATGATATTGGACGACCCGCCCTGAATATGTGCCCTAGATTAAGTCATGAACATATTCAGTGTTGTAGCTTGCCATGTATCCTTAGACCAAGGAGTCTTTTTGATCGCTATGTAGTCAACAACTGAGTTTGACCTGAGCTTAACGTTGTCCGTAGCAGGGCTTCCATAGGTGCCCTAGATTAAGGTGTGGGCGTCGAACCACTTATGTATAATATTTATTTATTCCCGACCTGCGAGTCTTGTATTAATTTGTAATATTTTGCTCAAGACGAAGAAAGGGCGAATAGGTCATTTGGTGGCTTTTCGGGTGTTGACATCGGCTTGGAGTCTGTGGAGCTCAAGAAGCTAGGGGGTGTAAAGACCGCCCCGTTTAAAAGAATTATTTATTTAAATAAATAATTTTGGAACGTCGTGGGTTGGGGAACGGGTTGATTTTTGGATCGAGTTCAAAAAAAAAGGAGATGAACAAAAAAAGGGAGGAGTAAGCCTGGGCCAGCCCAGACCCAGCCATTTGGGCCGAGCTAGACCAGGCCCGGTCAAATGGACCAGGTCCAGCCAGCCCAACAAATGCCGGCCCAAGCCACGCCGAGCCCACGAGACCTAACCCTAAAGGATTGTTCATCTTCGTCCTCATTCAGCGCACGCCTCCCGAGAACTCTCTCTCTCGCCTTCCTCTCTGCGAACCAGACACGCCGCCGTTGTCGTCCCTCCGACCCTCCTTCTTCTTCTCCTTCTACTTTCCTCCACCCACGACCTCTCCTCACCACCAGAGACCTGAAACTCCCTCTCTTTCCTTTCTTCCTCCCCGAGTCATCTCGAACCACCGCCGCCATCTTTGATTCGAGCTTCGCCTCACCAGAATCGAGCGAACCAGTGACGGTGAGCTCTTTTCCCGACCTGATTCGTCTTCCCCGTCCTCTCTTTCCCCGAGAATCGCATGCACGCAACCTCAATCTGGCCGAGTTCGGTTGGAGAAGCTTCGCCGGAAACCTCGAGCTCCAGATATGAGGCTTTTGCGCCGGTGAATCTTCCACGTCGGCGAATCTGGACGGAAAAGCCCTGGTTTTGGTATCAGCAACCTCCCCTCGTCATCCCGAGCCTCCTGACGCCTCCACCACCGTTGAGAACCCCTCTAACCTCGCATGTCGCCGCTCTCGCTTCGCCGGAACCCTAGCCGCCTCCTTCTCCGTTCACAGCTCCGGCCAGGGCCGAGTTCTAGGCCAGAACTGAGATACAGACGGGCCTGGGCCAGGGCCGAGTTCGGACGGGCTCGGGTCTGGACTTGGTTTGTGCCTCGGGCCTGGACCTGGTTTGGGCCTCGGGTCTGGACTGGATCTGGGTCCGGACTCGGGTTTGGGTCCGGGTCCGGGTCGGTCTCGGGTCAGGTCAGGGTCTGAGATCTGGACCGGGTCAAATCCGGGTCGGATTCGGGTCCCGGTTTCAGATTCGATTTAAATTAATTGGTTTTAAATCAGATAAATTCAAGGACTTAACGGGCTTTTTAAAGAACTATTGATAATTAGAGGACCTTTACGGACTGGACCGGGACTGATTATCGTCCCTTTTATTAAACCCAGGCTTTTACCCCGAGCGTGGAGAAGACCAGAGTAGGCACGGACGTCAGCAGCTAGGCGATCCAGATAGAGACTGAGAGGTAGGGAATTACATCGACACCCTACTTTATTACAGACGTACTAGAATGCATATAGGGAAACTTAATAATCGGATAAAGAACTAGTATGCATGTAGGATGTGAATAACTAGCGTAGACGTATAAAATGTGAACATTTACGATTATAGTCTTGGGAATTACCGTGCTGGTAGAATCGGGCCATGTCGTGCCTGTAGGGTTGTTTGCTGAGTGTATCTGCTTGTGTGCTTTGTGCTGTTTGAACAGTTAATAAATAACAAACATGAAAACGAGTAGAGAAGAACTAGTGATGCATATCAGTGATTTGGTTGGTTCAATACTATTTATGTGACTGGTTGAATTGTGGGCTTTGGGGGATGGATACCGGTTAAGCTGGTGGGGTTACCACGTTGAGTGTGGTGTCAGTAAGTGATGGTAAGTGCGTGACAGTTGTGTGAGTATGTTTGTGATTGTGAGTGTGATTGTGATTGTTCTGTTGATACCTGGATCAGTTGTGCCCGAGAGGTGTGTCGTACCTTCCGATGCGCTGCCGGTAAAGTGCGAGAGATTTACTTCCGCCAAGTGTGTCGTACCTTCCGGCGCGCGATCGGTAAAGTGTGAGGCTTGTGGTACTGTGGTTACATGAGAAAGGTGGTTTCCCTACCTTCCGACCTTGAGTCGGTAAAACGATGTGTCCCGCGAAGAGGTGGTTTCCCAACCTTCCGACTAGCACTCGGTAAAACGCTGTGTTGTGTTCTGCGAGGGACCAGGCCGCGAAGAGGCGATTTCCCTGCCTTCCGTCGGTCGGTAAAACGTTGTGTTCCGCGATGAGGTCGACCGCCTATGCCGACTTTGTGTTGGGGAAGTTGTGTGCGGCTACGCTGGGCCGAGCGGGTTGCTCCCGAGACCGTGCGATGGTTACGAGTGGTGTGTTTGAGAATGCCTCGATTTTAAATGAGTGTTGCGGTGTTTGTGGCTATGGGTGTTTTACTTGGATTGTTCCCTTCGGCGTGTGCCTGGATATAGTGTTGGTGTTGATTTAAGTTGGTACGGTTGGACTGGTGTGTGTCAGGGTAAAGTGGGGTATTGTCTTTTAATTGGCTTAGTGTCGCATCGTTGTATCAAACCTTTTAATCAATTTTAAACTGTAGAAAGACTTTCTTGTAAATCTGTAATGAGGTGGTTTTTCCCTACTGAGCGTCAAGCTCACCCCTTACCGTGTTTTCTACAGGTGTTATCTTTGAGTTGGATTAGGGGACGTCGCAGAGCATGGGGCTAGCGAGGGTCCGAGACTTATCTTTACTTTATGTTTCTTTTTTAGAGACGTATTGTTGATTTGACTATTGTATTTGACTGAGCTTAGGACTCAGGGTTTGAACCTTTTGTTGGTTTACTTTATTTCATCTTTATCAGTTATTATTTACTTTTAAATTGCTTTATTAAATTTCACCAAGTCACGTCTCGGGTCCGGTTAAAACCAGATTTGGGGCGTGACAGTGGGAGTTAGTTTAGGGGGCTATTATGTGCACATTTATCGCTTTATGCTTGTTTAGTTTATGCACGATTAATTCTAACTGTTTTAGAATTGCATGCTTAACTTTATTTACTGAGCATATCACCACACATGCAAAGATAAAATTGAAATTTTAATCCTTGTGTGTTAGCCCTTAGAATCGTCTTTACATTGGATGTAGCTGACGGGTTCGAAGAAAGAATTACATTGGATGTAATTGGAGGCATCATTACATTTGGAATGTAGTTGATGTGCTCATCGCAGGTAGGATGTGCCAAAAGTTTTAAACACAACCGGACAAGTAAAAATGGGTCATGTTCGATACTTCCCAATTATCAACACCTTACTACCTCCCCGTCCTATGGGTGTCGTGCGCCTTAGCAGAGCATCCATGGGAAAGAGGGGTAGTAGGTTTGGACGACATATGTGGGTGTCGTGCGCCTTAGCGGAGCACCTACATAGTGGCGGGTCATAGTTGAAAATTGGTGGACCCGACTACGATTCTCAGCTAGGGTATCAGATACGGTAAGCCGTGTACTTAAGTACATACCCTAGCCAAGAGTCACATTGGATGTGATTGGACGGGGTCCTACGTACATAGCTCGATTGAGTGGTGAGCCTTCGTTCATCTTGATCGAGCGAATCAAGGATCTTGGTTTTAGATTCTAAAGGTATAGAATCGATTGTTGGTGTTTAAGCTTGATCTTCATAAAATTTATTCAGTTTCCTAATTGAATTTTATCTGTTGTAGACCAAATGGCAAATTCAGCGAACATTAATAGTTTGCCATTAAAAACCATTCTTGACAATGTCAAGCTAAATGGGACAAACTATTTGGACTGGTACAAAATTTTGAGGATAGTCCTCAAGTCTAAACGCGAAAAATATGTCCTTGACGAGGCTGTCTCTAAGACCATATCAGAGTTACATGAAGTGTCATTAACTGCTAAGAAGACTATCAGGGATCTGGGATCCAAGGATATTCTGATGGTCCACAAGGGAATTGGAAGTGTCAAGGGCAAGGCCCATGCGCACTTGACGGGAAAGATGAGACACCTGAGAATGTCTGCTTCTACTGCCAACAACCTGGTCATTGGAACCGGGATTATAGGAAGTTCACGGTTGATCTGAAGAAGGGCAGTGAGACTGTGCGTTCATCAGATAGCTTGGATGATCTGAAGAAGGGCAGTAGGACTGCGCCTTCATCAGGAAACCTTGATGATCTAAGGAAGGGTGTTCGGACCGTGCCTTCATCCGATATTAACTCTATAGAGCTACATCTCTCTACTTCTAAACATTCATGGGTATTAGATACCAGGACTGAATCTCACACATGCACTAACGTATAGTGGCTGAAAGTAGGAGAGGTTTGGAAAGCACGAAGTGGACCTCAGAGTTGTGGCAACTACTGTAGGATCCATGAGTCTTGCTTTGCCAAGTGACCTTGTCTTAGTATTGTATAATGTATATTGCATACCTACTTTTAGTAGGAATATTATATCTGATATAATGTTAATATTGGAAATGGAGTTTTCAATGTTCTATGCAATGATATGTTTTATGTTAGTACTAACTTGGTTGGAGGATTGTACATATTAGATATGGGTAACAATGCCTCAAGTTCTATATATTATGTTAATAACAAGAGGTCTAAAACCAACGATTTAAACCTAACTTTGTTATGGCATTGTCATTTGGGTCGCATAAACAAGAAGCGCTTATCAGTACTTCAGAAGTGTGGGCTTTCAAGTTCATTCGAATTCCATTCGATCGATAGGTGAAAGACTTGTTTGATGGGAAAAATGACTAAAGCGCCATTTATCGGTCACGATGAAAGGGCAGGTGAATTATTGGTGCTGATACACTCTGATGTGAGTGGACCAATAGGTTTGCTGGCCAAGAGGGGTTTTAGGTACTTCATCACATTTACTAATGATTATAGTAGATATGGTTATGTCTGTTCAATAAGAAATAAGTCTGAAGCTTTTGATAAATTCAAAGATTTCAAGACTGAAGTAGAAAACCGGCTCGGAATAAGTATTAAGGCACTTCGGTTGGATCGAGGTGAAAAATACTTAACCATAGAGTTTCTAGATCATCTGGTGGAGAGAAGGATCTTTTCAAAATGGACTCCTCCCGGAACACTGCAGTTGAATGTTGTGTCCGAGCGGAGAAATCATACTTTATTGGATACGGTCTGATCCATGATCAATTGGACTGATCTTCCAATCTCTTTATGGGGTTATTCTCTAGAGACGACCGCATTCATAGTGAATCGGGCTCAAACGAAGGTTGTGGAAGGGACACCATTTTAGAAATGACATGGAAAGATGCCCACTTTTCCTTTCCTAAATATTTGTGGTTGCGAGGCTTATGTGAAACATTTGGTTTCGACTAAGCTCGAACCAAGATATGAGATATGCACCTTCGTGGGGTATCCCAAAGCAACAAGGGGATCCTACTTCTACAAATCCAGTGAGAACATGATGTTTGTCACTTGGGGTGGGGTCTTTATGGAAAATGAGTTTTGTTTCCAAAGACATCATTGGGAGGACTATGCATCTCGAAGAAATTCAGGATGGTATAGATCCGTCTAAACCCAGTAGAAAGGGAGCCAGAGATGGTCGTAGAGTAAGAACCAATTCCTATTACAATTCTGGAAGGTCTAGGGAGGTCTGAAAGGATCAGTCGTCCACCTCCAAGATATGGTATCCGGAGGTGACAATGAAGTCATGGTGGATCACGATGATCCAGCCACCTTTCAGGAAGTCGTGAATGGGTCTGACTCCGAGTTATGGCTGGGAGCCATGAGGGAGGAAATGCAATCCATGTCTTACAACCAAGTCTGGGAACTAGTTGATCCCATCAATGGTGTGAGGGCCATCGGATGCAAATGGATCTTCAAGGTGAAGATGGACATGGACGGCAACCATCTGACCTACAAAGCTCGACTAGTGGCAAAAGGTTATAGCCAGATCCAATGGATTGACTATGAGGAAACCTTCTCCCTAGAAACTATGGTCAAAATCGATCCAAATTCTTCTTGACATAATTGCGTATCATAATTACGAGATATGACAAGTGGATATCAAAACCGCTTTCCTAAATGAAAGTTTGACTAAGGACGTTTTATGTCTCAGCGAGAAGGTTTTGTCGATCCGAAGAACAAGGCAAATATGTGTAAGTTGTTGAAATCCATTTATGGATGGAAACAAGCTTCTCGGAGTTGGAACCTTCGTTTTGATGAAGCTGTAATTGGATTTGGCTTAATCAAGAACGAGGATGAATCTTGCGTTTATAAGAAAGCTAGTGGGAGCAAGATTACCTTTCTGGTGCTCATTGAAAACAACATCCCAACCTTGCACGAGACTAAATCTTGGTTGAGGAAATGTTTTTCAATAAAGGACTTAGGCGATGCTCCTTATATCTTAGGGATTAAGATATGTAGAGATCGCACCAAGAGGGTCTTGGATTTAAGTCAGGGAACCTATGTGAATAAGGCATTGAGTAGGTTCCCAATGCTCGATTCAAAGAAATGACTCTTACCCACTAGTCATGGAATTTATCTCAGCAAGACATAGTGTCCTAAGACACTTGATGAATTGAAAAGGATAATGCGAATCTCATGCGCCTAGGGGCAAGATCGATCATATATGTCATGACATGTACGAGACCGGACGTCTCGTAAGCCTTATGTTGTACCAGGAGACATCAGTCTAACCCTGGGGAAGATGATGCTGAACTAGTCGTCGAAGGATGAGTAGACGCTAGTTTTCCAAGACAAATCCATATGACTTTAAAAGTCAGTCAGGATATGTGTTTACGCCGAATGACGGAGCTTTAGCTGGGAAAGCGTAAAGAAAGATATTGTCGTCGAATCTACGACAGAGGATAAGTACATGGATGCTGCAAAAGCAGCTAAGGAGGCTATGTTGGGTGTAATTAAAAACCCATCCTGTCCGGTGAATCCATTTTGCGACAACACAAGGGCCATTGCGCAAGCTAAAAACCCAGATCGCATAACAAATCCAAACATGTACTGCAGCGTATCCACCTCATCAGAGAAATACTGAACCGAGGTGAAGTGAAGATAACCTATATTGCAACAAATGATAACATAGCCAACCCTTTGACTAAGGCACTGTCACTGCCTAAACATGTTAGACATGTAAAGTCGATGGGGGACATATTGTAGTTTAGATTGGAACTAGAGCAAGTGGGAGATTGTTAGTCTTAGTGCCCGTAGTTCAATCCTAAATGTCCAAATGTATATATCATCGTTAGCAATAAAATTAAAGCGGCTTTATATTACTTATGTGCTGGAGTAATATATCGATGTGTGCTCTGATCTATGCCCACAATGCGAATAGAACCATAGATCGAGATAGATCACACTCGATGGGTCCCTAGTCAACAAAGCTTCACTAGAAGCGACTGGTATGAAAGATGGCTCTTTATGGCTTACGTTATGTTATTCATTGGAATGAGATTCCGGAGTCTGATCATAGATATTATGTGGGACATGATATTGGACGAACTGCCCTGAATATGTGTCATAGATTAAGTCATGAACATATTCAGTGTCGTAGCTTGTCATGTATCCTTAGACCAAGGAATCTTTGTGATCGCTATGTAGTCAACAACTGAGTTTGACCTGAGCCTAACGTTGTCCGTAACAGGGCTTCCATAACGGCCATGATTGGCTTGGGGACGGGCTACACGAGTGACACGAATGACGGCTAAGAGATTTATCCCTCATACTGAGGTATGGGAAAGATATCGGTTCTCGGCCGCTTGATCGAGAGTGACTGAAAGAATAGCATGACTATGCACATGATACTGTGTATCATATATTTAGTCATCTCACATATCAAGGAACAGTGATTGAGAATAATAAGGATGACGACTCTATGCCTTATCTCAATCAAGATAACAGAGATAAAATGATAGTGACATAGACGACGGAAAGGTTAGATTCGACAGGGTCGTTTCGTTATGTAGTGTCAGGCAATACTAAAGTCTCGTTAGTTGCCAATTATATAGGATCAAGTAAAATGAGATTTTACGTTGACCTATTGACATGCATAAACCTAAGGGTCACACCGGAGGGTGAAACTCATTGACACATTTATGGAGAATGGCAAAAAGGGAGTTGTCTCGGGACATGACCAAAACTGGGTTTTGGGTCATGTCCCCGTAAGTGAATAGGACTTTACGGATCGAGACAAGGCTTGAAGTCTTGGGATTGATTGCGTCGGATAATGTTGGATATTTCTGGTATGGAAGGCTTGGAGGCGATGAGCGAATCACGGGACCTCGTTGGAAATGGCCACGGGCCATGTTCCAAGAGGCCCACGAAAGGCCCATGCAACCAAGGCCCATGGAACTAATTAATCAAGTCTTGATTAATTAGTACTAAGTAAGCATGACAAGGATTAAGGTTTTGGTGATTCACCACCTAACCCCATCTTATCTAGCCATACTTTGTCCTATTTACACCTTATTGTCACCATGCTTGTCTCATGCCTTTAGTGGGAAGTATGAGGTTTGTTATGTTTAAGTCATCTTTTTTCAACATAACAAACACAAGACAAGAATAGGAAACACAACTTCTCCATCCTCTCCATGGCAATTTCGGCCAAGGCAGGCTCCCACCTCCATTTTTGTGTTCTTGAGTCCTCAAAGAGAAAAACTACGTGGCTTTGATTCCCATGTGGACACGTAGGCGTCTTGGAGACTCAAGCCAATCATTCGTTACCCGGTGTTCTTGTTTTGGTAAGAACTAGTGCTGAATTTTTCTCTTGTGAATCCATTCTTTGTTAGTCGTTTCATGATTTTAATCGTCTCTTGGTTTTCATTGATTTTCCGCTATGAGTTGATTCATCTCGAACCCTACCTCGAGACCCAACATATGCATGTCAATAGGTCAATGTAAAATCTCATTTTACTTGATCCTATATAAGTGGCAACTAACGAGACTTTAGTATTGTCTGACACTACATAACGAATCGACCCCGTCGTTCTAACCTTTCCGTCGTCTATGTCACTATCCTTTTATATCCGATATCCTGATTGAGATAAGGCATACAGACGTCATCCTTATTATTCTCAATCACTGTTCCTTGATATGTGAGATGACTGAATATATGATACTCAGTATCATGTGCATGGCCATGCTATTCTTTCAGTCACTCTCAATCAAGCGGCCGAGAACCGATATCTTTCCCATACCTCAGTATGAGGGTAAATCCCTTAGCCGTCTTTCGTGTCACTCATGTAGCTCATCCCCAAGCCAATCATGGCCGTTATGGAAGCCCTATTACGAACAACGTTAAGCTCATGTCAAACTCAGTTGTTGATTACATAGCGATCACAAAAACTCCTTGGTCTAAGGATACATGACAAGCTACGACACTGAATATGTTCATGACTTAATCTATGACACATATTCAGGGCAGGTCGTCCAATATCATGTCCCACATGATATATGTGATCAGACTCCGGAATCCCATTCCAATGACTAACAAAACGTAAGCCATAAAGAGCCATCTTTCATACTAGTCGCTTTTAGTGAATCTTTGTTGACTAGGAACCCATCGAGTGTGATCTATCTCGATATATGGTTATATTCGCATTGTGGCCATAGATCAGAGCACACATCGGTATATTACTCCAACACATAAGTAATATAAAGCCGCTTTAATTTTATTGCTAACGATGATATATACATTTGGACATTTAGGATTGAACTACGGCCACTAAGACTAACAAAATGGTCATGTGCATAGCACATGACCTTAATTTTTTTTAAATTTCGTTTTTACCCTTTGTTCTCTTTTAATTCTAACCCTTTTTTTCTCTCTTCGCTCATCATCTCCTCTCATTTCAACTACACAATCAAAAACCTCTCTTATTTCTCTCTCACCCCTCATCTTTTCATCAAAACCCTAACCATCCCCACCTCTCTAATAACTCACCTCCCTCATCGTCCCCTCCCACTGTCGCCTCCCTCATCATCCCCTATCATTCTCTTCCGCTTCTAATGTCCAAGCTCCTCGTAAGCGACATCAATATGGCGGAGATCGGAGGACCAATTACCAGAGCACTTGTCGATGAGGTGGAAGATGGCGCATGAGTTTCTGGGTGTTGCGTCTCGCCGGGGTTTCGAGAACGAGGTCCGGCTCGGGTCTCTCACAGGTCTTCGTTCTCCACCATTCAGGTCTCGTCGCCTACGAGCAAGGAGGGGCTGGAACAAAGACCTAAAGATTCAAAACGAGGGGGCGGGGGATCGGGTTTGAATATTCCAGATCTATTTTTCTTAATGTTCCATTTGTTTTGTTTTGAAATTTTGTTCCAGATCCATCTCATGTTGTTCTGTAAATGTTATGATATTTGGCTGAATGTGTTAGTCTCTTTTGGATTTTGTATGAAAGTGTAGTATTTTTAATCTGATTTTGGTATGTTTGATGGAGTACTTGATGAATTTGGACCCTGTGTATTAGGATGATATCTGGCCATGGAAGATGGAGATAAGGATTATGGCAGTTGGTGGTGGTGCAAATGATTAAGGTATAATTGAAAATGATTAACACACTAATAAATAAAAAGAATTACTGAAAAATAAAATAAAATTTTAATAAGATAAGACTAAAATTAATAAAAGGTTTAATTCTAAAAATATGATTTCTTAAATAAAAAAAATATTTTTTTAAAAAATAAAACTGATTTTTAAAAGTAAAATCTGATTTTAAAAAAAATAAAATCTTATTTTTATAAAATAAAAAATGATTATTAAAAATAAAATCTGAATTTTTAAAATTAAATTTGATTTTTAAAATAAAAAAAAATAGATTTTTATAATAAAATCTAATTTTTATAAAATAAAAAAACGGAGTTTTAGAAAATATATAAAAATGAAAATAATTTTTGAAAATTTGACTGTTAGTGAGAGATACTATGGACTTTTTAAGTGTTTGGATGAAAAAAGTGGATGGAAAATAGACAGAAATTAACGGTAGGTACTAAACTGCTCCTTAACTCATAGTTAGGGTAGTGAGGTGCCACTAACTATTTTTAAGATAGTGAGATGCAACTTAAGAATTTTTAGGGTAGTAAGACGCAATTAACCCCAATTTGAAAGAAGTATGAAGTCTAAAAAAATCTCAAATAACTCCAACACATGTAGATTGTTACATCATCTCCACATGGGCAAGTTTTCTTTTATTGGAAGTGCAAAAATATTATTGCTTTGTAACAATCTATGAGTATTTTTGTTCCTCAAACCAGCAGATTGCATACTCATTAGATGCAGTTTAGTACATTCTTGCAGTGTTCAAATATCAAACCCTTGGGGCTCTCTTGCCTCATGTCTCAAAATTTCCCAAAATTTCCTGTAATATCAAGTGAGACCTAAGAACCCTCTTAATTCCTACAAGTTTTGGGGATATTGCCATTTTATTATCCCTTTTCTTTTGTGAGGGTCCCAAGTCACACTTGGATAAGGAAAAAAAAAACATATTGATGCTAAGAGAACAAATTTAGATTGCTTCATATGATCTTCAACCACATACTATTTACTATAGGAAATAAAGAATAATGATTGCTTAAGAAGAAATGTATACTAATATGGTGGAGAATACAAGCTGATGTTGTTCCAGTCTAGTAATAGGAAAGGAAATACATACTATGCTTCATATCCAGAACAAAGGAGACTTTTTGTAATTACTCGTCATCCTTGTATGGGTACTCTTCCGGAACTTGCTTCACCAGCTTCACCTGCAACTCATAGGCATCATCCCCACGGAGCATGTCACGGATCCATGTCACTTCAGTCTTCATTGATACCTGAAGATCCATGAAAACGCACTGTATCATTATTACATGAGAGGAAATAGTTAACTATCATTTCTCAGTTGCATAAATAACAATCAGTGCATGCTAGCAGTTTCTTAATGGAGTTTTTTGAGCATGCACATTGTACAAGGGCAAGTATTTGCAGTAAGTCGCTACTTGATAGTAGATAACAGTAAATATAAGCAAGAGATGAATCTGGAAGGCAGGAAGGGATAGAACTCACCATCTCTAGGGCTCCTCTAACGACTCCGCTTAAGACATTGCAATAGTACAGGCCTTGACATGTATCAGGAAGCTCAACAAAGTCTACCAGAGGATTGTCCTCCAGCACAAGACTGCAACTTGTTCCATCAGCATCCCAATTTATCACTGATGCAGTGACACCTAAGAACATTTTGAATCCCACCTGTATGAAACTCAGTTAGGGCCCGAAAAAAAGAGACATGCTTGATACATTCCACGATAACTACAGCATAATCATAATTGTGCCCCATCAGATATCACGATTTCCAAAACCATTGCGGGTAGTTTACACATCAGTAGCAATAGTTAGTTCTTAGTAGTGTTAAGCCAATTGAATGCAAGCTGACACAACTTTTTACTTCAAGAAATAAATCAATGATAAATTTCTTTGAGTTGGTTGCCAAGTATATTGATGGAATAGCTCTTAGATCCACTAATTTATTCACAACTTAACCAAATGGCATAAAAAAGAACACTTTAGAGTTTAGATGACACAGCATTTCAAACCCATGCTAAAGTATACCAACCCTCGTTAAAATAAGGGTCTAAATCTACACAGTACATAAACATACTGTTATTTTATTCTGTCCAACCAACAAAGAAAGAAAGAATAAGAGAGACTGAATGGAATAAAAACATGTTATAGTATGATTAGATAATAACAGACAGTGTGATAAAATAGTTATGCAGTATTCAGACTTACGACAAGGGCCTTAATAAAACCAACAAACATTTGGATGTTATGGTAAATCGAGTTCTAAAGGTAGACCTTTGCAATCATGTCAGCTGTCTCCCTGAAGTCAACACATCTGACTACATTTGATTTTGCAAGAAATTCATCAATGAGTCGAATTCCAATGTTATAACCCCTGCAAGTAACTAAGCAGTCAAAAGATGGCAGTTTGACATCATCAATATATAGCATATTTTAAATATTCATTCACACCATATAACCTAATCAGAAGATACTGACAGTAGTTTGACTTTGATATTCTACACACATATTGCCATATTATAAATATCTGTTCACATTGTATACCACAACTTCAAAGCACATATAAATGGCAAGAAACAAGCTCCATTACTTCAAACATGGTTAGATAGAACTAAGGTCAGATATAAATAAATCCCCAAATGAGTTGAAAGGAAGACACACAACAAGACATCCAACTTTCCAAAATAAACCTGAGGTACAACTCTAAAATGATATAGGGCTCAAGTACTTTTGCCGTTAACTCTTTTTCTTCATATTCACAATTTTGTCGTTCTCATACCATTTGTGGCAATTAAGTTCGCCCTTGCTTCATCTAATTAATGGCTGCAAAAACACACTTTCCTCAAATTTGCAACATCACGATCTCACATATGACCCTCAAAATTATTTATAAAAAAACTAGTATTTCTATCATAAATTCACCTTCCTCATGTCAAAAAAAATCCAAGTCTTCAACATCAAGCCGAAAACAACAGAATTTTTTTGAAGAAAAACGACACGTACATACATAAGGAAAGGAAATGGGCAATAACTATAAATCAAATGAAATAACAATTGAAGAGGGGACTAAATACATAGCACATTTGATCAATCCTATGTACCGGATCATACTATCTATGGCCTTCAGGCTCACAACTGCTACTACTAAGGAATAATAGCAATATTATACGCCCATTCTTGAAGAAAACTTTCAACATCAAAAACCAACACAAATCAATGACTCTCAAAATCCGAAGTTATGATCACTAGCCCAATCAATGTAGCCACGCATCAAGCAAACTAGGAAGCAAACGAAAACACACACAAGGGATAAAATTACATAGCTTTTACATGTAATGAATTCAAGATGAAGTACAAAAACAATACATTTGATCAAGCTGCTTGTTCACCTCCTCAACCTCCTCCAAATCAGTAAGCAATTGCCTCACGATCGCTCCATACGTTAATGTAAACAGTTCCGCGTTCTACAACAATGCAATTTCACAGATCAAGCATCGCATCCAAATCATCAACAGTTAACACCAGGCCACAATAAAAAAAAGCATATACATCCGGAGCAGTACAGGTATAAAATCACACATGAAACCGATTCCGTCAACCAAAACTAACATTTGGAGAAGATCAGAATCGTTTAATTACAGGATCAGAAAATTCGTGTTTGGTTGCCGAGAAAATGCAGGAGAGAACACAAAACGGGACGGAGGGTTTGAGCTTACCACGCGTTCGACGCTGGAGAAGATGGCGTCGCCTGACCGTGGAGCAGCAGCAGCGGCAGCCGGAGCCATTTCAGATCCTGAACTTGACGACGATTCTGAGAGAGAGAGAGAGAGGGAGAGAGAGAGAGAGAGCTCCGATTTCGTTAATCTTCACTCTCTCTCCCATTTCCTGAAGCCTAAACATTCAGGAGGGCCTGACATTGGGCCTATGCATCATAATGGGCCTGAAATTGGGCCAATGCATCGTAAAAAACTTGTCTTTATATCTCTTCCCGTCCAAGACCGCTTAGCAGAGAGAGAGAAGGAACAACCGAACAACACACTCGCAGAGCTCAGGCTTTATCCGATTTAGGGTTTCTTCACCGTCTTCAACCTTTGATTCCGAAACCCTTATCCCCGGATCAGGTAATTCTCTCCGCTCCAAACCTCTATTCTCTCAATCTTACCTCAATTCTTCGTTTTCCTATGTTAATTTTCCGAATTAAGTTCCTCGTTTGATTGATTTCGTTTTTCGAATCTTTTGGATCATTATGTTGTATGCATCAAAGGGTTTTGATTATCTATTCCGGTGGAGCGTTCTGGGAACTGGGCTATTGTTTGTTTGCTAGTGTTGTGGTAAATGGGGATTTTTTTTCTTTCTAGCCAGTGAATTGATGTATCAGTTTGACCTTGAAATCAAAGATCTGTTATGTATTGTTATTTTAGTATTACAGGAGATTAATAAGGCCTTGTTTCCTACAGTCTGCTTGACTGTCTCAAATTTTGCTGATTCAGTTATTTTGGGTCATCATGTGAACTTCTCTCTCTGTGGTTCTGTTTTGTATGGAGTTATGGGTTTAATGGAGGTGCTTCCTTGTTTGGGTATATGTTTGTAGCATGATATTTGTATCATGTCTGTTTTTGTTTTTTGTTTTCTTGTTACAAGATCATATGGTTTTATCTTTATATAATTTTCCGTCTTTCTGCCTGTCTTTGCAATGATTTGTTCTTCCATTAGATTTTATGTTTTGAGACAAAAGAAGTGATCAACCTAGATATGTCATGGCCGCCTCCGCACTGTGGAACCGCGGATCATACCCAACAGGCCTGTAAGTTGAGTGGTTTCATGGCCCGAGTCCTACCTTTGCCTTAACCAGGTTACCTAGGTAAAAAAACTAGAATGAGGTCTTTACTACCGTTGTATGGTTCTCATGAGATGTCTCTAGTCTCTACTATACATTGCTGCTATGGTCTTCATATTGTTAGTTTGTAATACTGTGTTCTTGTGTTATATAACAATTTTCTATTGTTGTGGATATTTTTGTGTGTTTTCATGTTAATTTGAGATTTTTCTTGTAATCTAGGTCTGAGCATTCTGGTTGTTTGGCCTCTTGTGCAAGCCAAGTTTCATGTCTGATCTTGATATCCAGGTTCCCGCTGCCTTTGGTAAGATTACATTTCTTGCAACTGATATTTCTTACCTTGATATCATCTTGAAAGTAGCGTGAAACACCATTCCCTAGATTGTGCCTTAAGAATTAAGGTCCAGTCTTTAACATGCATGTCAACTTGAACTAGAACTGTTTTTAAACTGTATTTATGGGTACCTGTAAATTTGTGGGAGAAAGTAGATTTAGATGACTCCTCCCCTCTCACCTGCATTCTCTGTATTAGATCCTTTTGCTGATGCAAATGTTGAGGACTCTGGTGCGGGGACAAAAGAATACGTGCACATTCGTGTACAACAGAGGAATGGTAGGAAAAGCCTGACTACTGTGCAGGGATTGAAGAAAGAATTCAGCTACAACAAGATCCTCAAGGATCTCAAGAAAGAGTTTTGCTGCAATGGTACTGTAGTGCAGGATCCTGAACTGGGACAGGTCATCCAACTCCAAGGCGATCAGCGCAAGAATGTCTCGGCCTTTCTTGTTCAGGTAATTTTGGTGAATGTAGAGGATGATGGTCAATTGATCTCTAGTTGCTATAACTTGATCTTTTGATGAATCAGGCCGGCATTGTGAAGAAGGATAACATCAAAATCCACGGTTTCTGAGCAGCTGGAATCAATCAATGCCTCCCTTCTCTATCTGAATTTATTTCCTGCTATCGTATTATGTGTTGACGTCTAGATTCTGTTTGTGGTATTAATCTGGTTTGTTACCTATGATGATGAATATGGAGTGTCGGGTAGCTTATTGCTCAATTTGGAATAACAGATACAGTATGAAATCTGAAAATAGATCTGTTTCGTTAAATTCATATGTTCTTATGGTTATGAATTGTCGAGTTCCGCTATAATCTGAATATTCAAACTCTGTTATGTAGTCATTACATCTAGTTCTTTGGGTGATTGCTAAAATGTTACACTGTGGGCTTGTTTTTATTATTGACAATTCTATGGTCAAATTGTTGAATATGAATATTTTGTGTATTTAATGAGGTTGTTTTAGTTTTAAAACAGTGACCAAGTTTCGGTGTATAAAAGAAGTTCCGGACGAGCTACGCAAAACATGTATGCTTAATGAACAGTTCAATTTCGTTATTTTATGCCAAACAAAAAGAGAACACACTTTGATAACTTTTATATAAGCTGATATATTTTAATGTGATTGTATCAAGTGGGATTGAATTTAGCTAATGTGATGTAAAAAGAAATTCTATAAATTTGTGCACAGTGGATGATTTTAAGTTTAAAACACTCAGTCGTTTGCGTTTCTCTCTAAAGGCAAAAACCCTAAGTTTGCATAAACCCCCGCCCACTTAATTCTCTTCTCAATGCCTACCTCCATCGATCTCATGCTACCGCCCACCGCTCCCATCATAGATTCTGACCAGGCACCAACGCCATATACCATTGCACCAACTCCGATCCAGCCATCTCCCTTCTTTTTGTTGGATATGAACGACCCATCGGTGGTTCTCGATTCGGATCTGGTACAATCAGGGGTTCTGCTATCGTCGGTTACCCCTCACGTTCACATCACTACGAGGGAACAACCGGTGGAGATAGTGCATGCAGCGCCGCAGCCTCGTTGAGCCGTGAAAGCTCCCTCTTCAGCCTGATCGGCTCTGCATCTACCCCACGCTTAAGTGGGCCGGGCAACGTCGCGTCCCCGAGGGAAGCCAGAGATCTATTCCACCATGCATTCGCTAAGGGACGAGGAGGAAGTTCAGGAGCCACATATGGAGGTGTCACAGCCTCCTTCGGAGCAATGAGAGGACCTGGTGGGGGTGGGAAGGCTCTAACGGGGCCTATACCCACAGACCCGGGACTACCGGTGCTGGGAAGTCTCGGGAAAGCCGCAATCAGAATACTCTTTTCAGGCTTGCTTTATGCTTTTTCTTACTTTAGTTTGTGTTGGTTAGTTCCTTTCGATTGTTGGATTATTTATTTTCTGTCTCGTACCTTTAAAATGCTGGTAAGGGGATGTCTTGAGTTAGTATCTAAAATCCATAGTAGTATTTTTCTACGGGTACATGTGCGTCGGGTTGACCACGGGCAATCAGGACATATATCTGGAATCCATGGCTTTTACGCCCTACTTTGTATGATTTACATATTACATTAATGCACTTCTCCAGTTACTCGTTTCAAAAAAAAAACAAATTTGTGTACAGTGTAGTGATGAGATGTTAAATGTTTTTTTCAAGACAAATATGAGAGTTTATTGCTCAATTCAACGGATATAAGGGACACATTTATAAGAGGAACTCATTTATAAAGATCTAGATTTTAGTTTAGGACCTTGTAAAGACATCTACTTTGGATTGTAGACCGAACCCAGCTATTCTTTGCTAAGTACAAAAGAACTAAAGAAAAGTGCAAACAAAAAACTAAGAATAAGTCATAGTCATGAAAACCTCTTGAGCATATAAAATAAGAGCATAAATGATAACAAGGATCTATTCTCCAATCTATGTTAGATTATCTTGAGAGCATTTTGGCCTCTGAGTGAGAGCCTGTATCGATCGAAATGGGATACAATAGCATGTTAGAACAAAAGTCTTGAGTCGATAGACTAGTATGTATATATCAGTCCTGAGAAAAGAGGTCAAGGGTGCTTGGCAGATCTGGTATGAGAAGGTCCTCTCGTCCTTCCTATACCTATCCCGCTTGATTTATTTGTCCTAACAAGACATGCAAAGCTAGTCTGGAGAAGAGAGACCAAGAGAATTTGGCCAGATCTGATATAAGAAGGTCCTCCTCCTGTCCTCACTAGATATACTTACCCTTTGACTTGTTTGTTTTTGCGAGTATACTTCATAAACCTCACCAGTAATTCAGGGCTAACTATTGTTTCAGTTGGGATCGTGACACGTTCATGCCCCCCGCTCTCCTATTACATGCCCAATTGAATCTGGGCATTCGACGGTTCCCCTACCCTTGGACTCACTATTTCGCCACTGATTTATGAAATTCTCCATATGATCGATGCGGTTGCTATCTAGGTTCGTTCTTTTCAGGCTCGACAACGTCCGACCCTCTACCCATTGTTCGATCGTCGCGAGATCGTCTCCCACTCTCAATCGTCGTTATTGGAGCTTGGCCTTCTGCTTGATGCTTGAGGATAACTATTAGTCAAATCCTTTTTTTTACGTACATCAGCCCCTATGCTTCGGGCTGGAACAAACCATCACGAACAAGACCGATCTGGACAGGCCATCTAGATCTATGCCCCTAGCGAGTGGAAACGTGGGGAACGACCTGGCGAACGACGAGACTACACCAGCAACAACCCATGAGCACAAACCCCAGGACAAGCTCCAACGAAGGTGAGAACAAGTGGGTTGTGTCAGAGGAAACCTGAGAGAGGAAAAGCTGTAAAAGAAAGAGAAGAAGGGAAGAAAGGGGCCTCCGGCAGCAACATTCAAAGTCGTGGACACGGTCGTCACTGGCGAGGGTGTCGGGCGTGCTCCGACCTTAGCAGGGCGAGACGTGTATTCTTATACACGCCCCGTTTCTCCATCTTGCACTCATTGCCCAGTGCGAGGCTTCCGGGCAAGCCTCGCTTCTGGGATCTCCTGGTAAGCCGATGCCTTAGCCGGGAGGGAGGGATATCTGATTCTCACGATCGACCAGTACTGGGATTTAACAACAAGACTCTCTTGGTTAGGCTGGAGATCCTCAACTTCACTTGGTCCTCCGTCGCAAGGGTCGGAGGGGGAAATCTCCCGTTTCCAAGGACACGCCAAGGTCTTAGATAGGAAATCTTGAGTCGCTGGTTGTAGCGTTCAATTTAGTGCGATAGTCTTCAATGGATAAGTCAGGCGAGGAGGTGGATGGGTTCTACCCTTAGTTCTGTTGTCGGAGTTGGACACCACTTTTCGTGGGGTGGCCCAGGATTCTTCCAATCGGGAAAATGGCCATGAGGACAACGATGGCTTGGGCCCGGCAATTTCTCGGGTGAACAAGCATGAACAACGGCCTAACTGAGTTTCCTTATGGGGAGAGCTTGGGCTTTATATCGAGTGGAGAAAGGGCTGGTACGCTAACCTCCTAACGTTGCATAAGGGGGTCATCTCCATGGAGGGTGTCTTCCTTGGTAAGTATTGTGAGCCCAAGGGACGTCATTTTAGAGTCGGTTGCAGTCGATTTGAGTGGGCTTGGGTGGGCTTCGCGGATTTAGTCCTTCCCCCGCCTGGGTAGGGTTCGGCTAGGGCTCTAGGGAAGTCCGATAGAGGTGAAGCGAGGGAGGCAGGAGGTTGTCCAATCTCCAACATACTTGGGCATGGCTTAGGAAAAGCTTCCAGTAGCGGTACTTGTGGAATAGGCGGGGAGGGAGGTGGCGGCATGCGTTTTTTTCGTTTAAGGCGGATCGGCTTGACGAAAGATCCGGGGGCATAAATTGCGATTAAATGTGTGATAGAGCTGCATAGATGACTGTATGGGATCTAGATGAAGTCCTCTCTTATATTAATATATGCGTTAAGATGGCATTAGATGATGAGAGGTAAGAGTATCGACATGTGCGGATACTCGGACGACTTGATACAAACCTCGAACGGCGTATGATCAAGAAGGAAAGGCAAAGAAAATTAAGAGAAACCCTACGGGCCAACAAAGTACATTCAATTGAATTTTTAAAAAGTTTTGACTTTTTTCTTTTTTGTAACAGATAGTTACCATGTATTTTTTTTGTAGTTAATTAAATTCTTAAAAAAAAAATACACGGTCATCCTTTCTCAAAATTGTCGTTTTATACTTTTTATAGGATAATAATATTGAGGATGAGAATTAAAGAAAAAAACAAAACAAAATAGAGATATAACCAATTTAAAATATGCCATTATTTATTTCTCTCATTAATGACGTGCTATTTGTCTGTATCCAACTGGGCGTATAAATAAAGTAAGTGTTAAAATACTCCTCATTTCAGAGACGCCACTCTCATCTCTTGTAGCGATCACCCACTTCCTCTCTCCGTCACCTTCACCGGCGTCACCACAATTTGTTCTCTCGTATCCTCGTAGCTCCTACGCTACCTCGCCGTCGGCACCGGAAACCACCACCGCCGGTATGCCTTCTCTCTCTCTCGCCCTCTGCATATTTGTTTCTTTCTCCCATCTCCTGCGATTTATATCTCGCGCCATGAATCTATCTATGTGAAACTGAACCCTAAGTTCCAGATTTCCTTATCTAATTATGTGATTTTTATATTTAGAACTCAAATTTAATGGAAATTTCTGATACTTGTTCTCGGATTTTATTTGTGTGAGAACCTTGGATTGTGACATGCTCCCCAATTTTACTATTAGCTTGTTGATTAGCATAATTATTTGAAGCAAAATCACTCAAGGCTCTGCAAAACCAGCTATTGCTAAATACCCATAATCTTACGGTTATATCATTTCTGCCAACCATTGTAGCAATCATAAGTATGTTTGACATCTGTTCTTTGTGTTTGCTATCAAATGCTAAATTCGTTTTTTTTTTGTGTTTTTGGAGCATTGATAACTATAAGGGGTAATTCCATCTAACTACCCTAAAAATTTTGGATTCCATTTCCACTACCCTAAAAATAAAATTTCTCATCTCACTACCTTCGAATTTTGTTTGTCTCAATTTAGTACCCATGGTTAACTTTCAATTCATTTTTGGATGGAAAATCGTCATGTGCCTGACACATGACTCAAGTAGTTCTGAAAAATGTCGAAATTTCCCCTCAAATCATTCCCAAATTCTTCTCCTAACAGTATATGTTTGATTCAATAGACTAACTTAGAAGGATTTGAGAATTATTATTTCGACATTTTTCAGAAGTATTTGGGTCATGTGTCAGGCACATTACGATTTTCCCTCAAAAAATGAACGGAAAGTTAACGACGGGTACTAAATTGAGACAAACAAAACTCCAGGGTAGTGAGACGAGAATTTTTTTTAGGGTAGTGGAAATGAAGTCCAAAACTTTTAGCGTAGTGAGATGGAATTACCCCTAAACTATAACTTTAAGGTTTATGTTATATTGGTGTTTTTGTATGGGATCTTCTGACCACTGTAAGCTGAATCTATCCTATGGTATATGTGTATTTCAAATCAATTTTGGTAAATGATCTGTGTGTTCTATTGTGTAACAACTAGAAAATGCCCACCAGCTAACAAAACTCAAGGACCATGTATACTGAAAAATTCACATGGCCTTCAGAGTTTTCGACAACTATCAATGTTGAGCATGACATAAAAATAAATAAATATATTTTACTTGTTGTCTTTTCAGTTTACTGCCCCTAAACACCTTAACCTCTTGAGTGACTATACTAGGTAGTTTCTTGAATGATTCATTTTTTTCTCTGTAACCCTTCACATCATGCTAATTTTCTAGATGTTCCTTATTTGGGATTCATTAGTTTGCTACATGGACTGAAACCATATTTCCATCACCTTCATTTCTACATTGAAGCAAAATCTAGATTTGGAAATTTATTACAATTTGGGGGAACCAGTTAAACGAACCAGCTTGAATTGTAAATGATAAAACACAACTTTGCAATGTCTGGTAGGGACCTTGATGTCTTTGAATTGTGTGAAAAACCTAACTGACTTTATGCATTCAAACATTGAACTTAGGTTATCCAACGACATAGATTGCAGTTTCTCAAGACTATGCGGTTCCAGAAGAAATTGTCGACATTCTGCTGCTACTCAGGTATGAGCTGTTTTTTCTCCATCAATTTGCTTGGTCACCCATATGTATATGTGCTTCTACTCATCGCTTCATGCATAATATATTTATTTTCTTATTCTTGATTGCTTGTTGGTTTTAACATAAGGAGACAAAGGTTCATTCTAACATGTATTGACGTTTAATTTAGACCATTGTGAGTCATCGAATATCAGGTTATCAATACCTTTGAATAATCCAATTACTCGCATCATGTGTTTGTTTTTCTTGCTTAATACATTGTGTTCAGCTTTGTAATATCTTTCTTCCACCAACACCATTTTGATTCATGTTATTGAGGAGTTAATGTTCACCCCTAGGAGAAATCCTACCCTTCTCTGTTGATCTAATGAATGATTGATTTCTTTGATAATGTTTGCATCATTACTCAATCTATGTTCTCTTGTCGTACTTACAGTTACATGTTGGATTGAAACCTCTGTCGTCTGTTTTTGGACTATATTCATACACTTATATTTGAATAGAGTAACATGGGCCTATTGTTCTGTTCTTTAGCCAAATAACTCGCACATAATAAAAGGGAAATGCTCGAATAGAAGCTGATCAGCAATTGAGAGTTACATGTAGTTGATAGCTTTGTTAAAATGATGCTGCTTTGCCTCAATAATTCAGTGTACTTAAATTAGTCTATGCAGGTACATTTGCCTAATGTCCAGGACTTGTCTAAATTATGGGACCCTCTCTTGCGTATCATTCTCTATTGTTGTTTTCTGTGATAATTGCAAAAATCTGCCGTGAACTTATGTGCGTTTTGCAAATAATATCGGTGAACTGTTTTCTTTTGCAAAAAACAACCCCAACCATTTTTCGTCTGCAAATCCATTTTCCGGATTTGCAGACGGAACATTGTTGGGGTATGTTTTGGCAAGATAATAGTTCACCCACCCATAGAATTTGCAAAACGCGGATAGTTCACCGCAAGTTTTTGCAATTATGCCTTGCTTTTTAATGTTTAATTTGAAGTGATATGCCATGGTATTTCCTTTTTCTGATTTTCTTTAGTTCGTCTACTCTTACTTCATATGAATTCCATTTTATATTAAAACTCTCTACTTTTTTTGCTTCCATTTACAGATAAGAGAGAGCCTATTCTGTCCAACCATGGTGGTATAAGTGAACATTCACCGTTATTGAAACTCAAGCGGTGGCAGTGGTGGCTTTTGGTGGCAATCAACATAGTCTTCCTTGTTTTCGGACAATCTGCTGCTGTTCTTCTAGGGAGATTTTACTACGACCAGGGTGGAAATAGTAAATGGCTGGCCACCCTTGTCCAGACTGCGGCCTTTCCAATTCTGTATGTCCCGCTTATGATCCTCCCCGCTGATCAATCTCCTTCCTCTGCACCAGTAGCCACTATCACATTGATCTACTTCTTACTCGGGGTGCTCATAGCCGGGGACAACATGCTGTACTCTACGGGGCTGTTATATCTCTCCGCCTCCACCTATTCCCTCATATGCGCAACACAGTTAGCTTTCAACGCAGTCTTCTCCTTCTTCATCAACTCCCAGAAGTTCACCGTTCTGATCCTCAACTCCGTGGTTCTCCTCTCACTGTCCGCGTCTCTCATAGCAGTCAACGATGACTCTGGAGGACCTAGCGGAGTCTCAAGGGCCAAGTACTTCGTCGGCTTCATTTGCACACTCGTAGCCTCTGCGATATACTCCCTCCTACTCTCCCTCATGCAGCTCACCTTCGAAAGGGTGATAAAGAAGGAAACTTTCTCGGCAGTCCTCAACATGCAGATCTACACGTCCCTTTTCGCTACTCTGGTGTCCCTCACAGCCCTTTTTGCGAGCGGGGAATGGAAGACTCTGCACGGAGAAATGGAGGGTTTTGGCAAGGGGAGGGTGTCCTACGCCTTGACGCTGGCGGGGACGGCCGTTGCTTGGCAGGTCTGTTCTGTTGGGGTGGTGGGGTTGATCTTTCTGGTATCGTCCCTCTTCTCTAACGTTATTAGTACTGTTGCTCTGGCCGTCAGTCCGGTGGCTGCGGTGATGGTCTTCAACGACAGGATGAACGGTGTTAAGGTTATTGCAATGCTGCTGGGGATTTGGGGTTTTGCGTCTTATATTTATCAGAATTATCTTGACGATTCTAAGGCTAGAAGAAGAACACAAGCTGGTGCTGCTGCTGGTACCGTCCATGATGAGTCTCCTTGTTGATATGTTTTAGCAGATTGATGAGGCTACATATTGGTCTTGCAGAATTTGTATCGACCCACAAATACTTCTTTAGCTCTTAACGAGATTATTATTTTATGGTTCCTTGTTATCTAACTGTCCTACTTATTCACACAAAAGCTAAATTCATGACTACTAACTTGAGTAATTCCCCTCAGGTTCTGCAGGAAAGTTAGATCAGCAAGGAAGGATTGTAAGGCCTTAGGCCACAATCTTATATCAGTGTCGTGTATTCAACTCTTGAGCGGTATGTACCTCAAGGTAATGCTCCTACAAATGTTAGGCAGCAGTTGTATTTTGCCTTATTGATTCTGTAGCTTCCCTGTTTTCCTTTATTTGAAAACTGTGGAATTTATAAGACCTCACCGATCAATTTGTTATACTTTTTGAGCCAAATCGTCAAGTTATTCCGAAAAACTTAATTCATCGAAATAACGTCAAAGCTGGTGTCACAAATGGTTTTGGTATTATTCTAATGATTGAAGTTGAAATATTAATTTCTTTAGATTGAAATGAATTACTGTGTGGAAGAGATGTGTGTCCCATTCAGAAACCGATTGCTTTCAAACATGGGGTTTCTCCGTAAAGCAATGCCAGCTTCTCATAGTAAAGCAATTCGACTTCAACACATTTGGCGACAAAATCAAACAATGACAACGACTCAGGAAACCTTCTTCGAGAGACTCAGGTGGGGGATGGGTTGGGCGTCGCAGGGCTTTGTGACAAGGAACGGGGTGGGGTTATCACCATTGACCTGCACACTCGTGAAGGATCGATAAACATCATATGTTCGCAGCGGAATGAATTAATTCGATCCTAATACGATCTATTTGCATTTGAATCAATGATAAAATTAATAGGTTTACTTACTTGATATGTAGAACAAATCCGATATAACTCCGAAAGTACGAAGCCTCTAGTGTATCCACACCGAGTAACAATTTGATGCTTTCAACCTTTGAGATGACAATGGAGGAAAAACGATTCTTCATTGTTGATTTTGGGAGAGAAGAGAAAAAGGAGGCTACAAGAGAATAATATGAGTCATCTTTTTCTAAACCTAATTCTCTCTTTATATACTTCTAATTATTGGGTCCAAGACTCAATTGGGCTTTAAACCCGATTGGGCCTAGGGCAAACTCAACAATCTCCCACTTGACCTAGATCCAATCTGTCAAGAACTCCAATATTTGTTATATTTCTGTGTTAGTAGAAAATATAACAAACATGCCATCTAGATCATTTTAATAAATTATCTCATAATAAATTAAATGATCTTAAACATCAAACATCACTCGTAAGTGTGTGACCACATAGGTTCAACGCTAAACCGGTAGTAATTAATCTCATTAACTACTAATCGAGGTTGGCGTCTAACAACACTCCCCGACGGCCGGATAACGTGAATATCAATATCCAATAAAGACGAACCTGGTTTAAGGACGATGAATTGTTTTCCTTCCATCTTTCCAACTCCGGATTATCCTAGGGTATGGTTTGATTGTCAAACCCTAATAGATAACCACTATGTTTCATGTTGATCGTTACTGGTTGTTGAATGACTTTAAGAAACTCCTTTCTTAAATCATTCTTCTGCCTTGGCCAATGATCTTTTCCAACCATAAGATTCATAACAACATAGAGTTCAAACTCATTACCTTGAGTTGATGGATCCCCTCTTGACTCGCCATTGATTATATAGGTACTCAATTATACCCAATGACCTTTCAACTAACATTTTTACACACTAGGTGTTCGATATCAAAGTATAACAAGCATTCTATTAATCACTATGGTGATCTGAGGTCAAAAGACAAAACAATATACATTTGCTCCTTAAGAAAATTTCCACATTGACAGTATAGGTAAAATTAACCATTTGGAAATCTCACTTTTGGCCAGTTCAATGATCATATCCACTATATGCATCATCTATATTATAACTTAATGAATGAGATCCATTAATACTCATCCAATGAGTACTGTTATACATATATTGGTCTATCCGGTTCACCTTAGTCCCAGTAGGATGATCCTATGACCAAGAACAGATTTACATCAAACTCTATAATACTTGACTCTCATTATCATAATCCCTATTATGATGACAAGTATATCAGTTTAATCAAGGACTTATCATATCCAATGTCATTAAACATTCATATATGATAACAATAAAAGCCATTATATTAGTCACCACTAATAAGAAAAAAAAAACATGATATAAAATGTGCTCAAAATGTTTCATGAAGATTAACATTTGACTAGAGCCAAACATTCATGAATTTCAATCCTATATTCCACTTGTGCTTGTCAAACTCCTTTGAACCAAACACCTTAGTGAAAGGACCTGCATCGTTTTCCTTTCCTTCCAAATTCAAAATTTGAACGTCTCACGTTCGACTATTTCTTTACTAAGAAGAAACTTCCGAGAAATGTGTTTGGATATCTGGTGTGCTCTTGGCTCCTTGGCTTGTGCAATAACCCCCTTATTGTCACATAATAAAGGAACACTTTCCTTTACTGAAGGAATCACACCAAGCTCAATTGAGAACTTCTTTATCCATACACTTTTCTCAACAACATCACATGCAACTATGTATTCTGCTTTGGTTACTGAATTAGCTACGGTAGCTTGTTTGGAACTCTTCCAACAAATTGCCCCACCATTTAAGGTAAAACATGACCAGAGGTAGATTTGCTATTGTCCTAATC